>JASCZW010000372.1:0-600000 GCA_034211315.2 Aedes japonicus | reverse complement strand
AATAATTATTTGAGTCTTGGTCAGCTATAAGATTTACTTTTCAATAGCAAAGTAAAGCTTCATCGCGCCTATTTGATTTCAGGGGCCATTGTCCAATCTCTTTTTGCACTGTATCAGCTGAACATGTGGACGAAGATACCTCTTGACCAGAGCCCAAAATCGTTCGATGGCACGATTGCTTAGGTACAATTATCACATTTTCCTATTTGTACCAGTCCATGGTCAACTTAGCGTACTAACACGAAGCAAGGTCGGGCCAGAATATTACAGGATTGTCATGTTGACGAATCAGCGCCAACAGGTATTTCAAGCTGAACAATGCATTAGGTCCTAAGCAAGGTTGCGGCTTATCATTTTTGACTTATCCATATTCATTTGCCGATAGCTCTTCTCAGAAGCTCAATTTCAAAATATAATGTATGATGAACTTATGGTGCTTGAGTAGACCTACCACTTGGTCTAACAATATATAGCTCTATCTCTTATATCTAAGGAATAAGAGCGTATATTCGCAGTGATCTTCGCGATGATATTCGCGGTGAAGATCACGCGATTATCATCGTGAAGATCACTGTGAATATACGCTCTCATGTCGAAGATATAGGAGTTAGAGCCATGTACTGTTAGACAAAGTTGTAGGTCTACTCATGCACTACAAGTTCATCATACATCATATTATCAAATCGACCTTCTGAAAGGAGATATTGGCAAATGAATATGCCTGAGTCAAAAATGATAAGCCGCAACCCTGGTCCTAAGTAACATTGAGAGATTCTGTTCGTCGACTTTTTCTTTCGTTAATAGTTTGTATATTTAACGATTTGCTAATGTTTTAGACGTAGTGGATCCTTGAGTACGCTTTATATTACCGTACTGTGTGAAAATACTTGAACATGTTTTTACATAGCCGTAGGAACGCAAAAAGAAATTCGACGAAGAGAACCACTCAATGTTACTTAGGACCTAATGCATTGTTCAGCTTGATTTGTTCAAGCATTGATGAACGTAAATATCCGCATTCATTGCTCAATCTACGATCGACGACTTTGTAAATTTAACGCAAGAGCATCACCCTTTCGCAAAAAATTTCAGTAAAAACTAAGGTGTCCGCCTCGTCAACATCATCATCTTCACGAATCGTGTAATAATGCGATCCCGGCAACATCGATTACGTTCCGTCGTCCATCATGGTGCAAGAACTTATTCTTGTCAAAAACAGTGTCATACAGTTTCCGCGCCCGTTTCACGCTGGCTGCTTGTATAGGACTTCTTTTTGTCTGCTTCTGCTGCTTGTACGCCTTCAGCTTCAATCTTTTTTTGGCTCACTGAACGTTGGGCTTCTATGTGTTCAGCTTTTCGACCAAATCGCGAACTGAGTTGAAAACAATATTTTTGTATACTACATGGATACACTTATAATTGAGAAAAAAGTTTCGATTGATTTGTGTAAAAACTTCCCCTTGAAATTATGTTTTTCAAAAATGATTTTTTTTTTTCTCGTTCTAACTGTATATCCCCCCTTAACGTTCGGGTGTAAAGAATGAGATGAAGCCGACAGACTACCCGAATAAGTAAGTTCAAATGGCAGCGTTTGAAAAGTGTGCCCTTATTGTCTGGGACAGTCACTATTGGCGCTTAAGTAATAAATAATACACTAGATTCAACTCGCAATTATAAATATATTGCGAAAGTAAATATTTTGTCTATTACTCAAGGTGTTCAGCCTCCAAGTGTCCTACACGCAAAAAAAAACCGCAGTAGAAACTACCATTTCGAGGGTTAAATTAAGCGCAAACACCAACAATTTTCACCCGACTATAAATGCGTTTGATTTTACCATGCCTGCGATTAGATCAACCATGGTGCGGTTGATATCGATATGAGGTCTGTCAAATATACCACAAATGCTGAAGGTTTTACCATAAACATAGTAAATTTGACTGAGATTTCATGGTAGTTTTAAAGATAGACATAGTGGGGTAAAATAGTATTTTTTACTACAAGATTTTTTTTTCTATGTAGATATATCAAAAGAATATGGAAAAGTAATGATCAACAAAAACCTACCCTTCAGTCAGGTAAATGATGAGAAAGCCTAAAGAAAGCCGAGGAACAAACCATCTGCAGGTGAACGTTCCATCGATGACCTTATCGTAATCGTAATATTATAATGCTGAAAAAAAATAGAATTTTTGGAATTCTTAGAAACTAAACCCAATAAATAACGAAACTTTACGATTGAACTATTCAAGACGCAGGACGAGTTAAAATTAAAAAGATCTTTGTTCACAAAAGCTGCACGCAATATTAAATTTTTACACTGCTTTGACTTGTGCACAGTATTACGGTGGTTGTCTTTCTTTAAAAAAATAATCCGCCCCATACTGGTCAAAACCCCGTCAAAACGTAAACGTAATTACCTACACAATTTGTAATGCAAATTAATCGAGGCCAACTTGTGGAAAAAAAAACCTCGTCAAAAATACATCTTCGTAATCGTGGCGAAACAAAATTGGCGTAGGTTGTGGCTAAATTGTACTAACCACAACTCACGAATGTCTGAAATAAATCTAGAATCGTAAGTATGCCTACTGCCACCACAACTAACCCACAGCAAAAGCGATCAAAACCATAAACCAAAGGTGATCCGACAAAAAAAAACACCCTCGCTTGTGCGTAGGAAGATGGATTTTTGTTTCCGTTTTGATTGTACCCCGAATCGGGTGAAAACTTTAGCAGACCGTCTATCTGCTGTTTCACAAACCAAAATAAATGTGCTGTTCGCATTGACAGCTATTATGATGACTCTATGGGCAACCAACCGGGTAGAAGAGGCGTATTTTCCCCAGCCAAACAATGAGAAAAGTCTATACTTTTCACTTGTCAGGAGAGGCCGGCAGCCGGAAAAAAAACAATCCATCTGTTTAAAATAAAGGAAACATCCCAACATCGCCACACTGCTAAACTTGTCCGTATAGGCCTATGAGGATTCATGTAGCTACACTGCCGATAATCGCAAATCAGTCCCATCTGCATGTTCATTAAATTTGAGCAGTAGATTTTAATCTGTTTTGTGATGATCTTCAACAGTATGATTTATTCAGTAAAGTTCAGAGAGAAACACACAATTTCATATTGCCTCAACATGCAAAGTACTCACATAAGAGTCACACCAAGGATTTTTTGACATTGTAACTAGCAACTTGTGATAGTGATTCTGAGTCCAATTAAGGCTATGTAGGACAGGATTTTACTATCTTTTCGCTATTTTGAGGAAGCCAATCTCTGTTTCTACACTGCCTGTGAATACTTGCAGCAAGCACTCCGATACAGCTTTCAGCAATGTCCATTCACTAAATCGCGAGGTTGAATAATTAGGAAGAACCAAAAGATTGAAAAAAATACACAGCGTTTCATATCACCTAAAATTGTTTTTTTTTTTTTTGCATGGAAGTCAAATTCGGAAACTTCAACACGTTCAATTTCCCGATGCCTACTTTCTACAGATGGAACTGACTTGCGATTATCGGCGGCATAGCACATGCGACAGGCCGGTGGTGACATAAGTGATGTGAACACGAATGGCAATGTGAATTCGTCGTCTATTTCGTTCTTAAAAGCATAGAGCATGTCAAACTTCATCCTATACGTACTGAAACGACAGAGAACTAGAAGAGATTACAAACTCTCTGAGCCACACCTGTTTACATCTCCCTGGAACGGGGAAGCGAAACAGGATGGAACGAACGACTTGCATAAAAAGGACACAAATTATCCACCCCAGCCAGCATAAAAAAATAAGCATGAAAACAACATCATAAACACCAATACTACTGCAGACACGCGCACAGAGCAATGAATGAGACCCTGCTGAAAGACGAATAGTCGATGAACTATTGCCAACTGGTTTAAATCACCATTCACCCCCTTCACACATGTTTCTTGTTCGTATGTATGAATATTGTCACTAGTCGATGTGGGAGAGTACGCTAAATGCGGGAACGAGTCTTTGACAGTTCAGATGAATAGGCCATGCATAACTTTTCAAAATGATGTAAGGGAAGGTCCATTAATTATGTCACGCAGTAAGGGGGGAGGGGGGGTTTGGGAAAACGTGACGATCCATACAAAAAAAAATCAAGGTTCATACAAAAAACGTGACAAGGGGGGGGAGGGGGGGTTAAAAACAGTCGATTTTTGCGTGACGTAATTAATGGACGTTCCCTAACTCGTATAAGTCAACAAACAAAGATTGTGTCCTCAGCTGATAACATGCTTGAAACATGTGAATTTACCAATTAATGAAAACTTTTAATACAGTCATGCCTAACTATTTTTATTTGAGATATAACATCGACGTATCATGCACGACACATACGAAGTAGTAGAAATTCAAAATGTTAATTGTAAATTAATTGTAATACACAAGAATTTCTGATTATTTTTATAGATTTTAACTGTATAATTATCTTATAGAAGTAACAGATTGATAAAAAAATAGCACTATTAATATGGCTCTATAAAACACGTAGTGGGGGATTCTTCCCAAATTCTACGCTCCATACAAAATTCCAAAATAAATGTATGGAAAAATGTCTCCAAAGGGGGAGGAGGGGTCTGAGATTTTTAAAAATGAGTCTACGTGGTTTATGAACAGGTCCTATAGTTTAAGAAATCCCGCCTTTCGGTTCAGAAAGTGGTATGTGCGCGTTCTGTCGACTTGGTCGCGGACCAAATGCTTTCTGTTCTTTCTCCTGTTCTCTTCCCTATCCTATGACCGCGAGCAATACCATATGACATCGTGCATAAGCCATAGGCTAGCATAGGACTTTGCCTAAAGTCAGCTCTTCAAAAGCAGAAACCCCATAGACGACACAGACAAATAAGTAAAGAACGGTATATTACCCTAACAGATTCTACTTTCAGCTAAAAAATATAGTACGAAAAATACTAAATATACTAAATATCCATGGCATAATATACAACGAGGGAAAGGAAAGGGACCATCAGGGTACACAAGTGAAACGGTTTGAATAGGGAGCATGGGCGGGTTCTTCGACCCCATCTATTGTGTTTATTGTATCAATCGAGGGCTTGATTCTAGAGCAGTGGGTGTAAATTTGCTTTTGGAAGGAGATTCTCTTCCTTATATTCGCGGGTTTCACGTAAGTGTCTCTGCTTACGGGCCCGCCAACGTGATTTTGGCCCTTCATACAGGAGATTGATGATCACAAACAACAATAGATTATTCCACTGCCTTGCTGATGGTCATCATCATTCATCATCATCACCAGGGCCTATAATTTAAAGAAAGCATCTGGTTATTGTTTTGTTCTCTCTGACATAAAGTTGATATTATGCTGGCCACAAAATCAACTTATGAAAACTATCGTAATCAAACTATACTACACTGAATGAAAGGATTTTGTTGACTCGGTTGCAGGCGATCTACGACCAGTCTACAACAAACAGCTCAGATCTGCCTGGCTACATTGATGTCACTGGTGGGATGAGATAGAAACATGTTAGTTCAACACTTAGAAGATATGCAAAGAAGCCTACGATCCCTAATATCGGGTGTTCCAAAAAATCTAAGCACAACATTAGAATGACTAATTGAAACATGTTTTTGACCAAATTGAAGGATTGTTTCGTGTTTCTTCTTAGTTTGTTTACATTACCAATAACAAAAGCTGAACTTTCCGTTTAGCCATATGCAAAGGATCGAATCTTCACATAAAATTTATCTTGATGTTCTGCACAGACTCGTTTTCTTTTTTAATTTTTCGCAAACTTTTCATACCCGCTTCCAGGAAATGCTTCCGCAAGAATGACTTGACCAAGGCCCGAACTGTTTCGATTGGTCGTGCCTTTGGGCAGTTTGGCGGATTCATCTCCTTCGGTACGGAACAGGATCACATTCTGTTGATATTTTTATGTGTAGCGAAACAATGAGCGATCATTTTATTCAGCTTGGGATCAGCAGGTCCAGGTTTGCGTCCACTTTGGGGTTTATCTAGGAAGGTGGAATCCTTACGAAAAATTCAGATTTTGAACGGCTCCGACACTTCTACTTTCTATTTTTGCCAGCTTGCTTAGCGCCAAGTTCTTTATTGTGCACTATTTGTGAACAATCGTTTTTCGTCTTTCCTGGAGATATTCCACGCATTTCAATAAATTCACACCGATCACGCCAACAACACACTAACTCGTTCTTAAAAATGTAAACAATAATAGTGTACGATGAACAGCCGTGAAATTTCATTCAACTATAAAAGACATTGTTCCCAACTTGTGCTTATATTTTCTGAAACTCATAAGTATCACGAGAGGAATGGATTTGAGTAAATAGGATTAACTTAACGGATATTGGTAATAGATTTGAGTATCGGCTCTGAACAGTTGTGTCAATGCTTCGTTACGTACTCTTTTGTTTTCGGGAATAGCGCGTTATCTATTGTTCATGGGCTGCAAAATGGTGAGTCGACAACTGTGATGGAGCGTGCGTCCCCGCAGCATAGCTCTGGTCCTCACAAGTTCCTACCTCATGCTTCCACGGGTCAACAGATGACAAAGACCGCCAGCTAAGGGTTGCGTACTTACGTGGTAGTGCAGCCTGGGCACTGTTGTCCTTCTGACTTCAGTTAGATTGAGGAGGTGCGTGCCGAGCGTCTGTCCACCAAGGAGGTCTGTCCACCAGCGGCTGAGTAAGAAACGCTGTATCTCGTCAGCTACACCTTAGAAGGCAGTCCCACCAACGCAATGTAGGCAGCGCGGTAAGATAGCATGCTGAAGTCTTACCCTACCACGAAAAATGTAAGTATTCTTTATTTCTTTATACGGTATATAATTTTGGATCATCCATGGAATCAGAAGACATGCAAATAGTACACATGTTATTCTCATTTTATATTATAACATCCCTTCACAATATTTGTTATGCTATTTTCAGCTTCGCATTTATCCATCATCGTAAGTTTTAGTCCACTTACCCTCCATAGAGCGAGATAAGGCGCTATAACCTTGGCAATTATTGCCACGCTTTTGATTCAAATGCCAAAAGCTCACCCACAGGCAAAAGGAGCATAAACTAATCTTTCTAGCATCTATGCTCCCAACGATAAGGTACAAATTATCACACTGTATAACTCAACATGGAAGCGTTTGGTACGGGAGGTCCACGCTTTCTTCCTTCCCTTGATTCAGAGTAGTAGAGCGATTTTAGATCTTTCTGGAATCGCTCTATTTCTTAGAATCCTCTCTGCGGCACATACTACGCAGTTGGCCTGGCCGATGACAAGAAAAATGATGTATTCAAGAAAACATCATTTTCCAGGATGCTTTCAAGAATTGGCTGCGTTAGTGTGAGATTAGATTAGATTAGATAGCGCGTTATCTATTGTTCGCTTGTGTGAATGATCGAGAGAGCCTGGGAAAGAACAAGCGAGTGGCTTCAACAGCATCCAATTAAGTGTTTTTATTCAACTTCAAACTCAACTTTTTTGGCTAACTTTGTTGTATGAAAACACTTAATTGGCTTCCTTACACTTACTTTTTGAATCGTTTTGTACATATGATGACCTTATTGTGTTGTACCTAAAAACTGGTGTACTTATGATAATGTGTCCCAAACAAAATTGATAATAAAACAAAACGAACATAAAATGTTATCAACCCGACGACACTGAGCTTGGTCGACCTGCAAGACCATACACTACAGTAGCGTGCTTGCCACCGCGTGGGTAGTCACCCGTACTACCATTTCTTCAGGTCCGTTGGGGGAGCACTTAACGTCAACGTACGGTCTTCAAATTTAAGTATATTTGTTTTCTAGTCAAGACGAACATTTCAAGAGGTGGAATTCTTGACTTGGCATTTTTTTTTTTTCAAAATAAGGGATGGCCTATTGTACACGGTCCAAGTACATCAAACACAACCTATAGGTAAAGATTCTTCTTCATCCATTTAGCGTTCTCCGTTCGCAATGATGACATTTCCATCATTAGTTTCTCTGTAGCGTTCATTGAAGTAGCATCCACATTGCATCTTGCATGTTGAAACTACGCAAAATGGAATCCACGTATGCTTCTTGATACAACGAGATCCGGATTCCCAAACGTCTATCGTTAGATCCCAAATCCTTCATCTTGAATGTACCGCTAAGCATCTTCTTGAAGCTGCTCTTCAGAATTTCGTCGTTGGAGAATATCAGCATGTCATCGACGTACATCACAACAAACTCTTGGATCCAATCAGTCAATAGTACAATTACAAGCGTAGAGCTTGATTTTCAAGACCCTACTGAATTGTTTGAGTCCATAAATCGCCTTGTTCAAACGACAAACCAGCTGGCGCTATCCAGATTAATTCGCCTCCAGATTGTACTCGGACCTCAACACAAATATATCCCGTAGATACTGTAACTAACTACAGACAAGTGCCCTTGCTCACCAAGTTGACCTTGTGTAGACCATTTCTACTGACATCATGCTTCGTCGTGAACACCTACTTGATCAGCATTTCAAGCTACGAGAACTTTTTTATCTTTTATTTTTGACAGCTTACTTCCTTTGAGCAATATTTCTTTTGTGTTGAAAACAATCACGTGTGACACAAGACACCGATCTTTCAGCCAGCCATGTCCAAACACTACACTGCACGCCGAGCTATTTTGCACCATTATATTCGCCACTTCACGTGCATTATATTCGCCACTTTGACTCCGTGCCTCCAGACTAACACCCAACACGGTGGGTGCAACACCAATGTCAGTGCTCGTGGTTTGGCTTCGGCAAACACCACAGCCGAGTGTTTCCGATTGTTTCCGATTGCAGAATACACGCGTGGTTTATTTATTTTCTTTCTAACCGAGCCGTTCTTGTTAAATTCATTCAACTTATGCGCCCGTCACCCAACAGCAAAGAAAACAAACCAACAAGCCAATTATAAAATTTTTAGAATCATCCGACGAGCATTGCTCTATCCATGGCAACCAGTGTCATACTGGGTGTATGTTGAGAGCTTTCTTGTGATCGTAGCCACTCGGCTCGTGTATTTTTCGCGTGTACACTCGTGTCGTATCCTTTGCGTTGCGGGTTCATCTACACGCTAAGATCAGATTACCGAAAATACGGTTTCAATTTTACCGAAAATTAGGTTTTGATAGCAAAACCTAAAGTATCGGTATAATTTACCAAAACAAAACGTTTGATTTTACTTAGTTCTTCAGTAAAGTGGATTTACAGATTTTATCGTTATATTTTACCTAAATTTGGTTAAAAATGCTCTCATTGAGTTGCAAGCATTTTCGGTAAAAATTACCGTACAAAAATAAGTAAATATTAATGTTTTTCCCGGTTTTCCAGCCGAAAATAAAATACCGAAATTTCGGTAATCCATGTTTACCGATAATTTCAGTATGTGCACTTTTGTACGATTTTCGGTATTTTATGCCGAATTTTTGGTTTTCTTGTCTTAGCGTGTATAAGCACGACACTAAAGTGGTGGATTACAGCCACTTGGTGGTGTGTTTGCAGTCCAGTTTGGCTCTCGTGCAGAACGGTCTGGTGGTTTTACCTAGGCTGCTTTCAGCAGTGCAAATTAACCACTTAATTCGACACAAAATTTTCATTAGGGCCTAACTGACAAACGTACACAATGGCTTCTTCCGGAAATTTCTCGTGGCACAAAAGCCTCCAATTCTATCGGATAGTTGAACACTTCCTCTTCGAAATGATCGCGGTGGATTGATTAGGCGAGTTTTCAATAACGAGAAATTTAAGGAAGAAGCCAGTGTTTACGTTTGTCAGTTAGGCCCTAATGAAAAATTGGTGTCGAATTGGTAGTATTTGCCACATGCTACGAAGCTAAAATCTCGAGTTTTTTTTTTATTCAAATCGTTAAACAATTTCAATTAAACTTACAACTTTTTTGGTTTTACTCCTAGGATGACATTTGACTATCCTAAGCGTCCCTGCGATCACGCTTACTTTCACAGGTCACAATGCACAATATCACAGAGATAAACAAATACCGAAGTCAATGATTTTTCTTCAGGGGTTCATCGATTAGTCGTACATGCAATACTTTGGTTGTGTTTATTAACATTCAACATAGAAAACACTCTTGAGTTGAATGTGTTAACAGATCCATATATTTTTAGTTGACGTGCAACCCTCTTACCAGTTGCAGAATTGTGTTTTCCAATGATCCGATCAGTCATTTCATAATTCAGTTTACTTTCCTATCCATCCAAGGTTTTCCTTGACTTGATATGAAGTGCAATCTAACTGGAAAAAGACTTTTGGACTAATTTACACCAGTAAAATAACAACCGCCTTTTGTTGTTTTGATGATGTAGATGTAGCTTCTCACAACTATTTTCTTCAAAATGTATGTATGAATAAGAAAATCAGCTGATCAGAAACGTCTAGCAAAATCTGGAGCAACAATAGAATAGGGCCCAACAACATTAGTAAACAAAGCCTGGTAAACCCGTTTCTCGATAGCTTTATGATCACCACCGAAGGCTAGCATCATAATCGATTAGCGGGAAATCTTCCCTTCACGATGAAGTCATTTATTTTCGTGGGCAATCAAAAGTCGTACGAGATACTGATTTGTTTTCAAAATTTGGCTAGGCCCTATTATTTTGCTCAGTTGAAACAAGGCTAACCCGATCGCCTTAGTTACAAAACGCAAATTGTGTAAAAATGCCAAGGCGATTTGTCTCCCAGAAGAACAATGAACAATGCAAGACCGTCCATTTTTATGCTAAACAAATTTAATTTAATGATTTATAATGAAAACAGCTACAATTCAAGATATGCTCTCAAATATGAATACACTGACGCGCAAAGACATGAAAATTAACAATGATTATTGTCAAAAAGTCACAAAGGACAATCATGCATCCACCGGCAATTAATGTTTAAACAGACAATAATGTTCTTAGGCTTTCAGCAAACTTCCGTCAGGCATAATGGCATGATTTAATTTATCTGACTACTAGCATTTCATTTTTCAAAACAAATGAAAATTTTAATAATCATGTGTACTGATAACGAAATTGGCTAATCGGAGTAAAAGTCAAATAAATATTCACACGATAGGAAACATCAGTCACCATTAATTTTCGTAGCAAATAAAAACAACAAAACTCACGATTTTGGGCTCACGTCCAACAGCAGTAGCACCAAGCAGTGCAGCGCATGAAGATGTAGTTATTTACAGCACCACTACCACTACTCGCTGCTCTCGTGTCTTTCGATGTCTGCTGCGATCGGCAATCACCAATACACACATGCGCAGCAAATTTACTCACGCACACGCATACAACCGTACACCGCCCCGTCTGCTATAATGCGAAAGCTGTGAATCTTTTTTCTTCCTCCTTTCTCTCACTGCAGGGATCACAAGATTTAAAATTCACTTTTTGCGGTTCAAATCCTCACGAATTTACGCCTTTTTGGGAGCATTTAGTGATTCCGCACTCACTTTCACGATTCACACATCACTCGCGACCGGAATCGACCAAATTCAATTAGAAAACTCGCGATTTAACAGCAGGCCGAAAGACACTTCTACGGCGAGCGAGGAAAAACTCTTCACGATTGGGTTCCTTTTTCGCCTCATCTATAAAATGACGATGATGACGGTATTTAATTGTGTTAGTGTGGAAATGATAGCATCCTTCTCTTACTAGCCAATCAAACATCATGCAATTGTGCTGTGCAAGAAAAAGAGCGCACGTAAAATCTGTCACTCGAACTTTTCGCCCAAGTTAAAAAACGTCAAATGCAAGGGGTCCAGCAAACGACCAGCTTTACTTGAACACACAAAAATATTTATTATTATTTTCATTAAGATAAATTGTAAACAAAAATCCATAGGAAACTAACGATTTAAAATTGGTTTGCTATTGAAAAAAACCATTGACCCCAAGTACGTCATAAAGTACTTACCCCCTATTTTTTCACTACGTTACGAAATTTGTTGTATTAAATACAAATACATTTATTTTGATTCGTTGTGTTATTTTAACAGAATATTTAAGGGATTATTCTTTTAGAGGTGAGAAAAAAGATATATGATCTCTCAGTATTTAATAATAATTGATTGTTTTTATCGAAAAATATTTGATCCGTATTTTTGTATTTCTTTATTAAGCCTAGTATGCAGCTGACAAGTAAAGACCTGAAGTAATTCTCGCCATAACTACCGAAGTAATTTCGATAATTGCTCAAGTATGGGTTGAATGTCAGTTTTCCTTGCGAAATAGTCGAACGGGATGATATTCCGAAAGGAAAAAGTCCCATTTAGATTACCTGAGCAGGCGTTACTAACGTTACGAAGTTTGCCTTCCTTTTCAACTGCATACTAGGTAAGTAATTCCAACAGTAAAAGCATTTCTTGACCATTTCTTGTCCTATCCTAATGCACATTACTTTTGAGCTGCATACTAGGCTTTAGGGTGGCGGTTTCTGCGTTAGGGTTGTCCAAAATATTGACTGTTTTCAATTTTTTTCTTTTCAAAACACCTTTTGAACCTGGGCCGATTTTATCAACTAAAATCGCAATCATTGATTTTCTTATTGTTTCCAAAAAGTTGCAGCTTGATAACATGAACAACATATATCGGTTTAAGAAGATTGAATATACCAGGAAGCTAGAGCAAAAGGCTTAAAAAATGTTACACGAGGGAGTTGACCAGTATACATGAACCATATATATTTAAAAAACGGAGAACCACTAATGAGGACAGAAGTCAAGTATTTACAAAAATGGGAACACGTGGTTTATGGACCATCAGTAAGCTTTAAAAAGGTAAATAAATTTATACAAATAACTTCTGATTTATGGAGACACGTGGTTGGCAAGTTCCTTCAAGTAATAAAACGCGTAGCAGAATAGTCAGCCTAAACCTAAAACCGGCATCGGCAAAAACATCGTATTTTCGAAAAACTTATCTCAAAAACTAAAATACACACATCGCCATTTTTCTGATATGTTATGTAAAAATGCCCAATTTTTAAAACAAAACATATAAAAACGTTCGTCTCGAGACCATGAGAACCTTAAAAAAACATAAGAAGCCATGTTTTCATAATCAATGTTCCAGTAAAGGAGGTGTTTTTATATTTTTCCTTTAAAGTATGTTTAATTACCGTTCATTTGCAATTTAAGTTGATGAAATTGGCCTAGTTAGGCAAACGTTGTGCATAAAAATAAACCTCAGACGTTGTGTATAAAAACAAACCCAAAAGGAGAGGGTTCCTCTCCCATGTAAACATCAAAACATAGTGTGTACAAACTACCGCTAGAAACTATCACAAGCTCTCACTGGTACGTGAGCGCGATCCAACACGTTACTTTTGCCTGTTGAGGTATGTGGGATGTTAGGCAAAGGCTAACGTACTAATTTACCCATGCCCTTTCGCTCAATTTTCAATACTTCTATTCAATTTTCAACCTACCGTACACTGACGGAACTTTCAACACTTTCTCTTCATCTCCTTCTACATGCTTTTTTATTGTTGCCTCAATGCATTTTAAAGCTGTTGACTAACTATAAAATTAATCGTCAAACCGTTTGGTTTTAAGCTGTAACAAGAAGAATTTATTGATACTATTTGATGTAAATCAAGTGACTAACAAAACTTAATTGTAGGCAATGAGAAGGCGGACTCTCTAGCAAAGGTTTTTGTTTTTCTGCGCACAAGAAGGCGGAGATTTTTGAAAGTAGAATTTCACATGATGAATTTTTCCCATTAGTAAAACAGTTCTCTTCAAACGATTGGACAGGTATTTCTCTTGGACGGTGGTTACATTCCATTATTCCAAATGTTTCGTCGCGATCGTGGTTCAAAGCTCTGAAAATAAGTCGCGGTTTCATTCGTGTGATGTCAAGAGTTAAGTTCAACCACTACTCGCTATACGCACATCTCTACAGAATTAACTTCGTCGATAGCAACATATGTAGGTGCGGAACCGGTTATGATGACATCGATCACGCAGTTTGGTTTTGTCCGGATAATGATGCCTCCAGAGACTATTGGATACCATAGTGGTTTAGGGAACGCTTGATCTCCCCAACTTGCCAGCGATCTACGAATTCCTTTGTTTGTCTAACCTTAATGTGTAATATAATTACCCCCCTCCCCGCCACGCTAGTAAATTCCCCACCATGGTGTCACAGCTATACTTTTCTCTTGTTTCCGTGCTACCTTTTACTTGCTACCTGTACCAGCAAGCTATTGGTCAACCATCTGCGTCTAGCTCCTGAAAGAGGCTATAGGAACCGAGGAGTTGATTGCAGCCGCAGCCATGAGCAGCAATTATTAACTTAAATAAGTTACCTGCCTAGTCCCTTCCAAGCGATAATGTGACCCATTAACCTCGAGCCAGCCACGAGTAATTTGTGCCCCACTTACTAACAACATAAAGCAAATCATTGTAGATAACAATATTGAATATCGGCTCCCCAAAGTCCGTGAATATGTCAATCCACTTGGGTCCACTTGGGTGACCGAGTGGATTGGATCATATTTAGCTAATCGCTTCGCTTACGTCAAACTTGGATCAACGCAGTCCTAAAAATTTAGCATCGCTTCCGGCGTACCACAGGAAAGTTTTTTGGGACCTCTTCTCTTCTCTTCGTTCTTTTTGTCAACGACTTGTGCCTACGATCCTGCGATCAAAACTAGTATTATACAGATATAAACAATTATTACTTCAGCCGTCGACTGCCCAAGTAACAACCCTGAAACCAGAGAAAGAAGAACTCAAAAAGATCAGCCTTCCGTTTTATCCAAAAATTACAAACGCCGTCCAATCTAGACTTCGGAAACATGGATTCGAAACGGTGTACAAGAGCAATAACACTTTAAAGGATATGCTGTGCAACGTAAAAGATAAACCTTCATCGTATGAAAAGTCGGGAATTTATCAAATACCCTGCAAAAACTGCAATGCTGTATACATTGGTCAAACTCGGCGAAAATTAAAAGTTCGCCTAAGAGAACACAGAAATGCGGTGGATAACCAACGAGTGAATGATTCGAGTGTGGCTGCACACGCTGTTAACCTTACCCACTGTGTGGATTGGGAAAGCTCAAAATTAATTAAAAATGTAAGGAAACCGTCACAACTGAACGCGTGGGAATCAATGTACATCGCCACCTCCGACAACCCTCTGATGAATGAAGACGATGCGCCAATAATTTCCTCTCTCTTTCATCTGACGAAACTGGAATCCCAGTAGAATATTGTTTTACTCCTCTCGACGTGTATTGTAACACAATATGAATACTTGTTGTAGTATTGTACATCGTAACCAGTCGGACATCGTCCTGTAGATGGGCAACATCTAGCCCGAAACCGGTCGACTAAAAAGGTAAATTTAAATCCCTTTTTATGTTTTGTAAGAACAATAAGTGTTGTGTCCTGTCTCGCGTCACGTCTCTCGTGCCAAGTAACAATTTGGGTTTTATGAGGGTTCTGAAGACCATGATTTAGCCTTTAACTGTGTTTTAAAACCACAATAAAACTTGAATTGTTACTTGGGTGTTGCGCTCTTCAAGCTGACTTGAACGAGTTGTTGCGCTGGTGTTGCAATAATGGCATGGAGATAAATATCGCGAAGACGAAGGTAATTTCATTTACTCGCCGACAGTCATTAATTCAGTTCGACTGCCGAAGTAACTCGGACCTTCTTGAGCGTGTCAACTCTATCCGTGACTTGGGCGTTTTAATCGACAGCAAGCTGAAGTTTATCGAGCACATAGCACAGACTACCGCCAAAGCATTCACAGTTCTTGGATTCATAAAACGTAGCACGCACTTTTTCACGAATATAAACGCACTCAAGGCTTTGTACCGCTCGCTTGTGCGAAGTATACTGGAATATGCCGTTTCGGTGTGGGCGCCGTACCATGCAGCACAATCATCGAAAATTGAGAGGGTGCAGAAATGTTTTCTGCGTTACGCACTACGCCAGCTACCGTGGAGGGCCGGCTATAGGCTTCCGGAATACACCGATCGTTGCAAACTTATCGATCTCGAGACCCTTGTATCCAGACGCACCAAATTACGACGACTGTTAGTGTTCGACTTGCTTTCGACGAATATAGATTGCCCGGCTCTACTTCAAAATGTAAACATAACGGTACCTCATCGTCGGCTACGTAACCAGCTATTCTTTACGCTTCCAACGAATCGGACAACATATGGCTATTTCAACCCTTTCCTCTCATGCCTGAGAGATTTTAGCGATGTTAGTGTAGTGTATGATTTTAACATTTCAAAGACCGTTTTTAAACATAGGCTTAAGAATTTAGGTTAAGATGTAGTCTGTGCAATAATAATTGAAGATGAAATAAATAAATAGTAAATACTTCGAGCCATGCATCGACCCTTGAAATTCGAGCCACACTGCCAGATGATGAAGAAATTTTGTGAGTCTCGATTGCGGATTTTGAAGATGATCGATGCCAAGCTTCCGCAGGGCAATCGGACATCGCTGCTACAGGCAGGATCGGCCATAGCAATCGCGAAGCACCTGCAACTTTGCAGACTCTTTCTTTATGGTTCGTTATGCTTCCGAAGCTTTCGTGACCAGTCCAATCATGGCTAAAGCGGGAACCCTAATATTCGAACTGCTGGTAGCACAGTCTATAGCGTGGACTGTCATCCGAATAGTTGCGAAGAATGGTGACAACATCACTTTTCCGATAATTCAACGAGCCTCAAATCGCCTTGAAAAATTGACAGGTACAGCGCTATCTGCTGTCGGTCAACTTATGACGCAGAGTGCCGGGTGTGGCACGCACGAAAGCCTAAGATTGTGTGGAATGTGAAGAAAAGCACACGAGCCAGCACACTTCACAGAAAGTCCGCAACAGTTGCTGAGCACCCGCATCTATCGATCGACCGCCGTGTACACCGATAGGGTGTGAAGATACGGTACAGGCCGCATTCTTCAACGAAGGAATTTCTGGCACCTACACTGCCGTTCTACGCATAATTGTCCCATGTTCTATGGGTTTCCCTATATCCCTGGGCTCTGGCAAAACCTTGAGGTAGTTTAACTTCAACTACCAGGTCCCAGGGCTGGTCTGGTTCTTTACCATTTTGGAAAGAAGCACACTAGTGTTGCCAGATCAGTGATAATGCAGCCCAAAAATGCGTCTGAAAATCCTCCAGTATTTCCTATCGATAAACATTATTATACTGAGATAGTGATCTATGGTCAAGTACAGAATTTGTGAATAGTTGGAATGTTGCACTTGATCATATAAACGCAGTTGAAAAATCTGCATACTTTATTATCACAACCTAGCGCACTTTTGGAAAGCATTATCACAAGGGGAGCCTGTTCCATTATTCATCTCATGATCCATTATTCATAATATTCGGAATTATAGGCGTTTGATATGTGAATGAATGTGTTCCTTTTGTTATTAAGTTACATTCAACTTCCAAAAATAAATAACATTAAATTTAAATAAAAAGTTAGAAATCCCATGGTTACGCGTCGATCTTTCGTTTTCAAATTGTGCGAATTGCTAAGAGATGAGATGAACATGGAAATGGTAACCCAAGATGCTACGCTTGTATCAAAGCTTTCTACCGTGAGGCGATTTTGCTAACTTCATTCTAGATACCAATTTTTGAAGAAAAACGGAGCTCTCAAACCCTCTACAGTGCGCATCGGCAATTGACGATATACTACGTCATCAAGATGAAGTACTGTTGAAGAATTTCAAATAAAATTCAAGATTCAAGACAAAGTCCCCGATACTGGATGAAAAATCCTGTCTGTTTCTAACGAAACATTACACGGAACGTCACAACAGACGCAAAAAATTAAGATAAGTAACAAATGTATTACCCCTCTCAACATATCAAAAGCTTTTAAGGTACGCATCGACAATGAGCGATTGTCGACCTTTTGCTGGAAAACTCAAAACAAATTTCAAGACCAACCCCCCAAACAAGAAGCAAAATCTTATCTTGAAACGAGAGAACAAGTTCTGAATTATAGTAATATCAAGCAAAACAGGTATCGCTGACAGTTAATCATAAGGTAATAGATTATATCTAGGATTTTTTTTCTCAAAAGGGCGAATCTAACAATGAGAGGCTCTCTCCTCTCTCGCTCTCTTTCATTTATTACAGCGCCATTATAAATTTTTTGAGGGATTCTTTAGTACAGATATAAACACAACAGTGCTGGCTACCATACTCTACAAATAGTTGAATGTAAAACGTAACGCTGAATAGAATATGAATGAAAGAGAAAGTAATCAAAGAGAGTCCCTCAATTTCAGATTCGCCATAATAAAAAAAAACTCTAGATATTTGCAAATAATTGATGTTTACTCTTCTCCCTACAGCCTTACATGCCAACAATTATTCCCCCCCTCCCCAATCCTGTGGGTAGTGATGCAATATCATTGTACACTTCTAGTGTGCACTAATAGTGTATCCCGCAAAATTCAAATCCCCCATGGGACGAAACGTTGCGTAGCCCATTCAACTATCCCCTGATGTATTATGTAAGGTTTGAGTTCTTGTACTCATACTGGTGACGCCTCGCCCCCTTATACGTCAATAAAATAAAATAAAATAAAATGTTCTATGGGTTTCCCTATATACATGGGACAGTTATGCATATAACGGCAGTACAGTCTTTCAAAAGAATGCAGCATTTTCTCTGCGGAGGCATACGCCATCAATATGGCAGTCACGATCCAGAACATGAATAACGAGTGGGTGTTTCTATCGGATTCTGCTAGCAGCCTTTTGCCATTGGAAGCAAGAACATCCCGACACCCGTGTATTCAAGAAGTGGAAGAGATAGTGCGGAACAAACCAATTCGACACAGCGGTGTCCATCTCGACAATTTGATTGCAGATTCGGTGATGAAAACTAAGTGTGTAGACTTGCCTTGAATGCCTTGAAATCAACACCGCTTGAGCAGAGACAGGTCAAAGTATACCACATTGCTTCGCTTTCGTGCATTAGGAAAATGTTCCATAATGTGACGATTGTTCCATGATCCATATGATTATATTTGCCCATAATTTGAGCTCATTTCATTGCGAAGTAGGAATGCAATGACCCTTTGAATATTACATGGGAAATACTATGGGAAACTCTCTGTTCTCACCCTCCCAGGTCTCCAGTATGATATACCAAAAATATTTATATCTGTACCTACGAAATTTTTTGCCTGCTAAGACTTTATCGAAGATCATCATAATACGTACCGTCAGAAGTGTGTCTTCCGTGCTACATGACTCCAGACCGTGCTCACTTCGCTTAGAGCAGTTCAATATATGTTAGGGTCCAAATCAGGTTGGTTACCCCAATCTGTTGTTGATGCATTCTAGGTGCACACTCGAAGAAATCGTCGCATTATTTCTATTCGGAATTTCATCGTTCTATGTACCCTACGGAAATTTCAGTTGATTGTTACTGGATTTAGTATCGGCAAAAAATACGAGGGTAACACTTGGAAACAACGATTATTTAGCGTGTAGATATCTTATCGTATATTCTATAGGTCACATAGGCCATGTTTTCCAATCAATAGGGTAAATGGATGTAATATTGGCCTATGATTCCAAGCAATTGGAACTATCTATAGAAAATATTCTGTTGTTGTGATCAACATAGAAAAACAAATTAAATTGCTAGTGAAAAGTTGAGTATACCCTATGCCCATACATGCAGTCTCTTTAACATAGAAAATCAAGAAACAATTACCATCTTTGTTTGTCAAAGATTCAAACGCAAATTTCTCAAAACTCTCAGCTCCCCCACCATGTTAGGGAAATGGTATTCCTTGTGTTGGTGGTTCTATTTCTCGTGTAAGTGCTAAGGGTTTCAAGAATTTAACATTGGAAACATTCTTCACCTCTTCGTTTACAACATCCGATACGTCGTTTTGAATAAGTTGTCGTGAAAAACGCACAGGCCGACATTAGTCCAATCAATAGACGGTAGTGCTCAACATCCTTGATGAAAAGAATTTCTTTCGAAATAAACATGCTTACTGTTGCATGCCTTTTGAAAATTTATTGAAACTTAAACCATACTTACACGATACATCCTAGGTTTTGAGTGCATCCGTTCTTGTTTTCACTGGGGTGGATAATAATTATTACGTCCACCGGTCGATCCGGGCGGATAGTAACCGCTGTTTGGGTGCGGATGAGAGAAATGCTGCCATGGCTGTGGAGGTGGACCCGACGGAGGAGGTACTCCAGAATTGTAGGGAGGTGGTCCACTATGCGGCGGTTGTGACGGCGGAGGACCTTGATGCAAAGGGTAGATAGGAAAATTTCCATAATTTCCACTGTGTGACGACGAGTTATCCGTGGTGATGTGTTTTGGTATAGGATTTGCTTCAATTTCAATTGGCGGCGGTGGTACCGAGGTCTAGAAAAAAAAAGAAGCAATAATATTCCATCATTTGCACATACTTAATGATAAAAGAAATTCTGACTACCTTTGGCGGTGGATTACTAGCGGTTGGCGAAGTTTTGATCGGCACAGGTGACATATTAGCTCGTTTCATAGGCGGAGATGCTTTACTTGGAGGTAATTGTGGTGGACTATCCGGAGGAGACTCGTTGTTGGGTTGTTGATACAGATCCAGAACTTGATGACATATGTCCTCCAAAATTTCCATCGTCACATTTTGGGCAAACATATCCCACCACTTCAAGTGTTCCGGTTGCTTTCCAACCCAATCAGCCACGGTAAACTTGCTTAGCTTACTAGCAAGGTAAATTAGAGCAACTGCAATTATTTCCGGTTCCCATTGCAGGGAGACGGTGGTACTCAACGAATCGTTAACGAAGTTCCATGCCATTTGAACCATTTTCTGAAGTTTGGCGCTATCTCCCTTCAGGCACTTTGCGTACTTCACAAGGAAGGAATATGGATGCTCAACTTGTAAATCGAACTTGATTGTTTGCAGGAGTATTCGCTCCAATGTCATTACTTCTTCTTTCGGGTCATCGCCAAATGACGCAAATTTCTGATCCGTTAATAGGGACCGAGCTGTTTTTATGATATCCTTACACTTCTTTGGAGTCTCCTCCACTTTTCCAGCAAGAAAGAGGCAACAGCAAGAGGTCACATACCTTGGAAATGTTTTGAAGGAATGAAACATATAGAACCGATGAAAATAGACGACACCGGTGGCGACAGTGTTGTGACCTAAGCCCATAGAGGTGCCGGTTTGCATGATAAATCTAGCTCCTTCCTTCCGATAACGGCGCTCTGTCTCAAAGTCGATTCCATCCCGAATAGAGGGTGTATTTCGGAGATCTTTCTTCTCATAGTACCAGTTTGGCATGCTAAATTTGCGGAATAAATTGATTAATATTTGACGAACGCGAATCAGAATCTTTCAGTAAATACGAAAAGGAAGCAAAACAATGTCATTTTGAAGTTTTGACATTCTGTGTACTGCTGCATTCACATGCAACCTATGCAACAAAAGACCACTGAATGAAATGCTGTGAAGCATAAGCGCATGCACTGATAAAATAAATAAACCAAATTACTTAACTATATCAACACTAATAAAAACCAGTGATAATATTCCACGTCTCTATTCCTTGGGCATAGACAAGGATAGCCAATTAAGTGAACAATTTTTGGCTTTTATTGGTGAATACCCTATTACATGTATCCCAGGCTTCTCAGCCAATATAATTAAGCTTGCTATGAATAGGGTATTTTAGGGGTATGGGGATTATTACATTTGTAGATAAATAGTATAATAATATACTCGCAGTTCATTTATTTTTCAAACTTTGACAAGTGGAACTGAAAAAATTCAAAATATTATGAAATAATATTGATTACAAGACAACATCATTCTATTGTTGATTCTATTTTGCCCTGAAACACGGTATAAAAAAACAGACGACCTAAAGTAACGAACCAACCATTGATTTAATAAATCAAAAAGATTGAAAAAAGCGTTGCATATTCCGATAGGCCCGCTCGTTGTCATTTTCCATAAACTTCACTTACTGAACTGCATGCCAGATTGTAAAAATAAAAATTATTACGTTTTTTTCAGTTTAAAAATCTAGATAAAATAGTTATTGTGCTGTTAAAAATACCCGTTATCGATATACATGGAAAAAACCATCGCTTTTTTAAAAATCAAACCCACTATTATTTGTTTAATAGACTTTTGCATTTCTTAGTTGCTGTTTCGCATAATCTTATTGAATTTGACGTTTACGGAAGGTGATGTTTTCGAGATTTCAAGTGAGAGTGACCTGAACGCACAATAGCGTGTAAGGGTCCATGACTGTTGGTTACACCGCACGGAGAAGTACATCATCTGCCCACATTGTCAATCTACGCTTCTTTTAAAGTACGTTCCAGGAGATCAGACGAACGCCAGTAGTTATTCCAGGAATAATTCGATCGAGGTTTTGCAGTACTTTTCAAGGTTGCCCAATCTGCGACGTATAACTGCGTAACCGATACATTAACAATCTTAAGCGTAGCCTACCCAAGCAACCAAAAGTTCGAATTTCACTTGAGATAAGAACTTAGAAGTTCACATTTAAGTTTCATGGAACTTTCAAACGTAACCTTCAAGTTCATATGTTGTGAGTTGAGAACTTGCTTTGAACTTCAAAAATCTCTAACACAAAGTTCAAACAAAATACTAACCGTACTTGTAATCAGCGCAATAGTTCACAACAAATCTATGTTGAACTACTTTCCTACTTTTTGAAGTACAGATAATGTTCTGAGTAACACTTTAAAAATAGTCACAAAGATTGTTTACATTCGAAGAGTGATCTGGTGTTCCCAAGTAACATTGCCAAATCCGTCCAGCTTTGTTAAATTTTATTAAAGTTTTATGAACGCCACTGAAAATCAATTTTGTTTTCTTATGGTACCAAGAGGTGCCAATAGGTTTTATGTTTAGTCAGGTTTATGAGAACCTACACAGCTTCTTTACAACGATCTTTAAACCTTTGCTTCTAAAATTCCTTATAACTCCTATCAAAAGTTTTATGTTGACTTTATGAACTTAAACGGCAAATTGGCATTGAGGGAAGTCACCAAATGACCAAATAGTTTTATAGTAGTAATTTCGAAGATAAATTGATTTTCTGAAAAAACTGCGATTTTTTTCAATTTCCGTATTGAAATATAAGAAATCATTGAAATGTGGAAACATAAATACACGAAGTATTAAATGTAATGCAAATAAACTGTAAATTGGAGACAAATTTCGGCATACTTTTAGATAACCTGATTGAATTCCACCAATTTTAAGGAAATTCATGATTAATTTATCGAATATATTTGTTTCAATTTTGTTTTTGTTGATGTAAATTGGTATAATTTCCGAAGCGCATTAATTTTCAGCTTTTTTCGTGCCAATATTCACCTTAAAATTAAATCCGCGTACAATTTGTAGCATGATATTATTGATTTGTTGTGTTTTATTAATTTATTTTCATAACCGTCTACAGTGTGGGCCACTTTGTACACATTTCGACTTTAAAGAAGCATAGGCATAAAAAGCACGAGGCATAGGAGAGGTGTTAGTGGACAAAACAGTTAGGAATTTAGTTTTATCAATAAAACCGGGAGGAGTGCTATACGGCTGAAATTAAACTAAAATTGTTACTTCGGAATTGTGCTCCAAGTTTGACGTGGTACAAGAGCAAAAAAATGGATTTGAAAAAAAGAACGGCTTATTTTATTGTCATTTTAAGAAATCTGTTAGCTAAATGAGATGCAGAAAATGAAGCTGTCATTCCACAAGGTATACTTAAGTAATTTGTTGTTCAAATTGAGTTCTAGGTGATTCAGAAATTTTCCAAATCCAAACCTCTCACGCCAAAGTCACGAGTTCGAATCTTAGCTCCGGACCAGTTATGAAAATTCCCAAAAAGTATTTGAGTTAGCACGACGGGAGATGAACCAGCTCAGGGATAAAAATCTCGATAATCAAGGAATCAAATAAACAAATCAGTTTATAGGGAACAAAAGAAGTACAAATGCATGAGATCAACGCTTCGAATAAAATAAAATACATAGCGTGAGTTAGGTGGGCTACAAATTACAACGATGCATATATGAGAGGCTAAAAAAGAATAAAAAACATTGTGAATGGGTGTAATATAAAATGATAAGAACAATTAATTTATAATATCTGCATGTCTACAAATTGTGGTCTTGCTGCAATTGTAGCAATGCAAAAGACAGTACATTCCAAATCTCGTTAACCTGAAACCACTTTATATTCAATAATATACTATCATAAAGATCATAAAAGATAAAATGCCACTATTTCCCTTAATGCCCTTTCATGCTAACTATTAGGATGGATCTTCCAAAGCACGCTGTAACAACGAACCTAATGTAAATAGTAAAATTTTCAAAACTCCAGGCACACGATGCTCTGTAGCAGGTGGAAAAACTACTTGATGTGATATTTCCACGATGGAACTGACTCTTAGCTTCGGGCCTTGAGCATGAATCCCTGCTGAGCCCTTACGGCGCGACAAGCCGGCCAGTTCAGCGCAAGCGTCAATCTTCAATTAACAACACAGTACTCAAAAAATAAATTTGCGGCAGGATTGGAGAAGAACAAAAATGTCGAGATAGTGGGGAAAGAGAAATCACAAAATTATGGTATTTCTCATTTGAAAGCAGTGTTCAACCAAATCCAGGAAGACTGTCTACAATGCAGAATCCTCATCATCAAAACACAGTCGCAGCAATGGGTGACCTTCCAACAGCTAACCTCACCACATTCACTCGTCACTTTACCCATACGGCCAGAAAACATACGGGGGGGGTTCTCGCCATCCACTTGCAGATCGCTCACTCTCTAACCTCCGATTTCTCTGTGGCAAGTCAAGTCTTTCTTGTTATGTTATTGTCTCTGGAATTGTTTTGCTCTCTACAATATAGGATCAGCCTGGAATATGAATGGCTTTTTTCTTCTGAATTTCTGTTTCACTTGTTTCAACAATGTGTTTGCTGTCCAAATATGAGCCTTCTACCACTACACTAGCATAAGTGCTTCTTTGCTTTTTGCTGCTTTTCTTCTTCCTGAGTTTGATTTCCTATAGTTCCTTTCGGGGTAGTGGTACATCTTAATCTCAATCTCAGTAAACAAATCTTTGGAAAAATCTTCTTTCATTTCTTCATTCTGTTTCTCCTTGCATTATATTCCATATTTTAGCAGGAAACCTAAAAAATCATCATTAATCTTCTCTTTAAAGGGTGATACGGTCAAAATTTGGTCAAGGGAAAACGCGTGTAAATCGGTGAAATTGTTTTTTTAAAAAATCAAATTAAATTTCTTTTTCAAGTTCAGTTAGTATAAAATTCAGGGAAAATATTCAGTTAGGCTTCCGCTTTTTCAAATCCGAATTGGCGGGCCTTACGCTTGACCCCTGCCATCAGATTTTGTACAGCCACCTTGTCCACCTTCTTCGCCGCAGAAAGCCAGTTTGCCTTGAACTGCTGCTCGTCCTTAGCAGTTTTTTTGGTCTTCTTTAGGTTCCGCTTGACAATAGCCCAGTATTTCTCAATTGGGCGGAGCTCTGGCGTGTTGGGAGGGTTCTTGTCCTTGGGAACCACCTGCACGTTGTTGGCGGCGTACCACTCCATGGCCTTTTTACCGTAATGGCAAGATGCCAAATCCGGCCAAAACAGTACGGAACAACCGTGTTTCTTCAGGAAAGGCAGCAGACGTTTATTCAAACACTCTTTCACGTAAATTTCTTGGTTGACAGTCCCGGAAGCTATGAAAATGCTGCTTTTCAAGCCACAGGTACAGATGGCTTGCCAAACCAGATATTTCTTTGGGAACTTTGACAGTTTCGTGTGCTTGAAAATATCTGCTACCTTTCCCCTTCCTTTTGCCGTATAAAACTCCTGTCCCGGAAGCTGCTTGTCGGCTTTGACGTAGGTTTCGTCGTCCATTACCACGCAGTCAAACTTCGTCAGCATCGTCGTGTACAGCCTCCGGGATCGCGCTTTGGCCGTCGTATTTTGTTTATCATCGCGATTTGGAGTCACTACCTTCTTGTAAGTCGATAGTCCGGCTCGTTTTTTGGCTCGATGCACGGTTGTAGACGATACACCCAGCTTATTTGCGGCATCTTGGAGAGATAGGTTAGGGTTTCGCTTGAAACTACCGGCAACTCTCTTTGTCGTCTCAGCGGCTTCCGGTTTTCGATTTCCCCCCGATCCAGACTTCCTGGCTGTCGAAAAACGTTCCCCAAACACTTTAATTACATTTGTAACGGTTGATTTGGCAACTTTTAGCGATTTTGCCAACTTTGCGTGCAAGTAGCTCGAATTTTCGCGATGCGCGAGCAAAATTTTGATACGCTGCTCTTCTTGCTTGGACGGCATTTTGACAACTGAAGAGTGAATTCCAAAATCAAAATAGGAGCAACATTCTACACACACACACCTTCAAAATGAGGGGTGTTCAGGTTTTTTAAATGCAAAATTGAAAGAAATACGTCAAGTTGATATTGACCAAATTTTGACCGTATCGCCCTTTATCTACAAAAAGGGTGCTCTGTATTACTGGCTCCCGGCTTCAGCAGCCCTATGTTAGTTGACGATGTCACATTTGAATTCTGAGTAGATGCACTCTGTCAAGATTGTGTTAGGCCACTGGAATCTAGAATGTCCGAACGAAATAAAGTGCTCTTATATAGAATTTCATCTATATTTTTAAAGCATTCAAAAAATGTCTTCCTATATTTTTACATGAGAGTTGTCAGATTTATCGCCACTAGGTGTCTTCTTCTTTTTACAACTTGGATTCGTCCATTGCAAATTCTGGAATAGGAGATAACCGTTTAATCCCTTCGTTTCTTTGACCATCCTGGTTCTTTGGACAAAAGCCTATAATTAAAAAGCATGACTCATGCTGAATGAATCTTCTTGTTGCAAATGTTTTCATGTTGTTATTTAATATAATAAGTTAAAAAAATACTGATCGACTGTTATGATCGTTATAATAAGCAACATCAATACCATGACCTCTGGCATCTCATTATATTTAATTATTGAAAAAAAAAATTAAGTTTGGCCACCTTGTTTCAGAATTTCTTGCAGGGGCTTTAGACTAGCGTGAAGTTATCCTCACTTCCTGTCTTCTGTCAGTTGACGCAAATTGCTACAAGAGGCGCTGCTTTCCATTTCCTATTTCTTTTACTTTGTGAATGGTGTCAGAGTAAGGTGAGTTTGGTGTTGCTGTCGACAATTTTCCATTAAAAAGTGTGAATAAACGCAGCTCTTCCAGTAAAATAAGTTGATAATTTGGCAGTTATTGGTGTTCCGCTAAGGGTGAGGTATAATGGTTGCTGATTCGGTGAAAATTGGCCGATAATTTCGCTAGTTAACCGGTCGGATACATGCACATGTAAACTTCTTTCAAGTGTCAATTCGTAGGCAAAATGTGTTGCTCGCGGTAGTGAAATTCCTAAAAAAAAAGTGAAGCTTTTGGGGCTCTGTGAAGAATATTGTTGATGTGTTGGGGATCTTCTATAAAAAAGATTGATTAAAGTTGTGTTAAACCGATTTAACTTCGGGAAAATCCCAATCAGTTCTAGGTAAAATTTACTTTATTGTTCCGCGGTGAGTATTGTATTCGTTAAGTACTTGAACAAGAAAACATTCTGTTGATCCTTCGGATTGGGTAGTCTTTTTTATTCAAGTGAAACACGTCGAATATTCAGAAGCAGATCCCCAAAAACTAAAACTGAAGTGTCGTGTTACCTTTTTGAAGCAATTCGATAGTGTGAAAGTGCGATAAGAGCAATGAACAACAATGTTGGATGGTTCAATGAAGGCAACTTGCCACTCATGTTTTAGTTTTGTCGGTGATCGAGCCTCTGAAAATTTGACTGTTTCACTTTATTTAATAGTAGTGCACCCACAATTTATTCTGAATGTTTCCCTGTTTCATTAACTATTTTGATTCCATTTTAGGTTCTCAGCAAACACAAAGCAATAACAGATACAGAACGGCACTGCAGAGCGAAAGCATTCGAATCTAACCTTAAAACACAATTGTGATGACTACCTGGCGAATTATGCTTGTACGGAAAACTGACAAAAAATGCTTTTGATTGTGAGTTTCTGAATTTTAAATGGAAGCAGCAGTTGGAATTTAGTGGATTGGATTTTGCACGCCATCTAAAGGATATGCTAAAAGTGTGTTGTTCGTGGAAAAAATATTATACTCGAAAGCATTATTCAATGCCAAATTTCCATGATGAGGAAACAGTTTTAGTGATGAACACAACAAATTCACTTACAAATTACCTCAAAATGAAAGCTTATTTCTTAAGTTGCCATCTGGTGTGAGAGATGGAGTGTTTGTTTACAAAAGTATATTGGTCGTGCGCGTCAAGTCTCATAAGGACGTAACTAAAGTGATAGATTCTTCCGTTTATCTTGGTTGAGAGAATCAAATTTCTTAGAAGCACATCAGACTTCGATGAAATAATTTTGATTTTGACGACGAATTGAGTGCGAATCGGACTACCCTAAAGGCTCCAACGCATTGATAGCGAAGCAGCAAAGTCTCAGTAAGTCTAGAACAGAGAACTGGTTCGATCCAACCTAACTAATTGGACATGTTCTCACATCATTTGTTAAACGTTCCGTTTCCGCCTATATTGGGCCGTAATCTTCGAATACGACAAGTTAAAATTGATAAGTGAATTCGTTCTGGGTGAAGCTACTTCAAAGTTGATATAAATCTTAAGGACTTTGAGCTAATTTTCTTCAAAGTATTGATACAATTCTGATTCTATCTGAGTCGCAATCAAGTCGATAATTTTTAGAATCTGTTAAGGATTTTATGCTTTGCTCTAATAAATGGCAATTCAATAATTCCAGTAGTATTTAGCAACATTTTTTTTTAAATATTCCTTAGCTGTTGATCTAAATGAGCAGAAACGTGTTATTCTGTAAAGTAATTGGTCTCACCAAGTTCTACTATTCGATATTGTTCAACATTTACAGAAACTTTAAAAAAAAACGTTCTTCTCATTCCTTTGAAAAGGAAACACATGAAATCTAGGTCCATTTTTGGTAGACGTAGTAATAGTATGATTGGATTAAAACTCCCCAAGTAATCGAAAAAAAATGGTTGGGCCATATCAAATATTCAGATCATATGTATGCTGCACGCCACATATACTGTTTTCATTTTCTCTGATCACTGATATTAACGAGAAGATGCGAAGAAGACACAACAAAGGCTTTTTAATCGTAGTACTCAAATAGAAGATAAGACAGACATTTAAACCGTCTTCTACTCTGGCTGAACATTGAATATAGAGTCAATTACAACGGACAACTTAACCTTACACCCAGTGTTTCGAGGTTGTACCAAAGACATTTATTTGCAATAGAAGCTCTTTTTTTCTCGTAGATTTCATTTTTTAGAATTCAAGAGTTTCGCAGATCAAGTTTTTCAGTTTTGTAACAGGTCTGAGAAAATTCAATACAGAATTCCCAGGCTTTTGAAGAATTTGCGATTGAAGGTCGGTATCGTGTTCGATAGAAAATTCTTTTTGTCTATCACTAACACTGTCTGCGGCAGTATCCACCTGAAAAGAACGGAACATAATATTTGAATTTCTAAGGTTTCCACGCAATCTAATGGGAGCTGTCACTTTTACTTTCGGAAAAAAAAATTCCGCTCGAATATTCCGTAAGTGAAGGTGGGATTTCTTTCCATGCAGATAAATTGTCAAAATTCTGTAAAATCCCTACTTTAAGTCGATACCGAACTGAAAATATGAATTGTGTAGGTTGGTTGAAGAGCCTTCCTGCGGATTATGAGAGATTCTTCCTTGTTCTGCGAAAGAATGTTTCTCAATTTTATCGGGGTAAGTTCTAAAAAATTACTATGAAAGATTCAAACTCGGAGCTCCGATGAGCTTGCTTAGCATTCTGAGCAAATCATTCTTGTAATGAAACAGCCCCTCCTGATCATCATGTTTCAGCGAATGCAGCTGCAGATTGGATGATTGATAACATAAATTCCATGCTTCAACTTAGACATACTGTTAGCAATTACAAAGATTGAATCAAGCTCAAAATGTGTCTACCTCGTTCAACATATTCAAATTATTGGCCAGGGTTCCTTATCGCGAAGTCGAGTTGATTTATGTGCAGATTTTCCATCGAATTTAAAGCGAATTTTGATAAGTAATCTTGGTCGGAAGCTGGGTGAATATTGATCAGTGCTATTCTAGGTACAGCACGATAAGGATTATAACCGTGTCCTGCTTAGAATTCGGAGAAGTTAAAAACGATCATAGAATTGCAAAGTAAAAAAAGAAAATGGCATGAAGATGATCCAAAGTAAACATAATTCAAATTTATTGTGTTGAATAATGAAGATTTTATTCACAAACAATAATAAAATTTCATATATTAACCACCAGATTGTCCTCGATTTTCGATATTTCGTTGCGAATCCATTATTGTCGATTTCAGCCTTGCACCTTTGAGGCATGAAGTGGATCAGATTGTCAATAACGCTTTGTTGGATCTCTGCCCAAGCTTTTTGGATTTGTCCAAATAGGTGATCCTTATGGAGTAAATTTTCGATTTATGATATAACAAAGGTTCTCGATTAGGTTGAGATCCGGAGGCCGCAATGGCCCATTGATAACTTACATTGTTATCCTTCGATGAATCGGACCCAGACCGTTCGCGGAAAAACTTCATTTGCTCCGCTATGCTTCACAGTCTTCTGGCGGTACCCTGAATCCAAGCGTTTTCCGATCAATCGGCCTACACGGTACATTTCGTCGCGATTTTCAACTTGGCCTCGGTCACTGAACAGTACCGATAGCTATTTCTGCACACTCCTGGTAATGGGTGATCGAGCAAATAGGAGCTGTTTCTTTTGGTTTTTCACCGATATCAGAGGCTTCTTCGCAGGGCACCTGGAAAATAATCCGGCGGCAACGGGACTTCACCTGATTGGATGCTTCTGGCAATCATTGAGTCATCTCTTTACGCCGTGGAAATTGGTCTTCCTCCTCGGTGATCCGCGGCAAATTTTTCGGTTGATCGAAACTTGGAACACCATCTTGATATGATCGATTTTTTTCTAGTCGCATTTGGTACAACAAAATTTCTGTGGTATTCCGACCGAACAATCTTCGATTATTTTCTTTCGAAGTTCCAAAGTATTTAGAGCAACTCTTACCTTGTTGTCACTGAAATTCATAGTAAACAAGAGTTTTCTAATCTAATATAATCTAATCTCACACTGACGCGGCGAATTCTTGAAAGCATCCTGGAAAATGACGTCAAGTGCATGTGCCACAGAGAGGACTCCAAGAAAGAGCGATTCCAGAGTGTCTGGAATCGCTCTACTGCTTCGAATCAAGGGAAGGAAGAATGCGTGGACCTCCGGTACCAAACGCTTCCATGTAGAGTTAAATAAAAAAAAATTTGTACATTATCGTTGGGAGCATAGATGCTAGAAAGATAACTGTATGTTCCTTTTGCCTGTGGGTGGACTTTTGGCATGTGAACCTAAAGCCAATCTAAGATGTGGTATTTTGACCAGCATAGGCCAAATATGCACAAATGGACGAGTACGCCACTTGAATTTTCATTTGATTAAGAAAGTCACAAGATGGATTTTATTCAAAGTTCGAAACTTGTCATACGAGCGAAATTAAGCGGGCACTTCCAATACGTTCAATTGGTACTGCGATGTCCAAATAACAAGCTGAATGAATTAAAAAAAATTCGATACTTACAAACATATTTTAAAAGTGGGCGAGTGTTCGGACAACATTTTGATTATAAAGTCTTTTTTCCGTGTCGGGTATTTTCGTCACTGTGTTCAGTTTTTAGATCTATTGTGATATTTACCCCTTTTTTTGCTTTAGTTATTGCCAGCATGATTCATTATTATTGCTAGAAGTGACCGCTTTAAGTCAACGTTGTCACAGGGCGGTATAACACACCAAATAATCTGTACTACCGTACTGAGGTTTGTTCTCCAGATTTCAGAAGCCCTTTGCTTACGAACTTAAACCTTTCGTATGAGATTGCCGGGCAGTGGCATACAAGTGTTCCGAGTCTTCTTTGTCCATGTCACAAAATCGACATGAGTCAACTTGAAGTTTTCCTATCAGCTTCAAGTGATATCGGCTCGAACAGTGACCAGTTATAAAGCCTGTATATAAGTTTAAATCTTTTTTGACAAGATCAAGTAATTTGCGAGTCATTGAAATGTTTGGAGTGATGAACCGCTTTTATTGACTAGCTATGAAAGTGTTACAGTTTGTTTCCACTTCGAAGCATTCCCAGGCTTTCGTTCCCTTCTAAGTGAAGAAGCAGATAAGCCACTAAAGGGTTCAGGTCATAGGAACTGATGAAACGATCAGCTCTCTCGTTTCCATAGATTCCACAATGGCCAGGAACCCAGAACAAATTGACTTGATTACTACAAGACAACTTTTGGAGTGATTGAACACATTTCCAAAGCATGTTGCTGACTTTAAAGCATTTAGAGCTGCATGGCTGTCCGACATAATGCATATATGCATATAAATTACTTGGAATACAGTTTGGTCACTTACCCATTGAAATTGATGTGTTAATTCCTGCGCCTGTTACACTTGCCCCACTTGATTGTTCATTTTTGAGCCGTCTATATAAAATACAATCGATCCTTGTTTGGTTTGGACCACCTCTTTCCCACGAATCAAGTCCAAGATCAATAACTTGGGGGCTTATTCCGGTTCTCACTTTCCCCATGACACCCGTAATTAGGACAGTGACTAGCATTTGATTTACACGTGAGTTTTTTCACGGCGATTCGTTGTTACCCGTGAAGTGACACTCGTAATAGGCCCTTGATACGAACTGTCAGAGTTGTATTTTTATAACTATATAACTTCATAACTTCATAACTAAAAGGATCAAACCTAACCATTTTTAGAATGCTAAGATGTCTTACTAGACCAGCTTCAAAAAGGTTCACAATCCTTCTGATTCTTAGAGCGCTCTTTTCAGCTTCTTATTGTATGTATTGATGAAATGGTAGCAGTGGCGTCTCGTCCATATGTGCACCTCGTGCACTGCACAGTCTAAAATTGTATATTTCATGTATTATCAAATTCATCGATTTAATACAGCGTTAATACTCGCAGACTGGGCATTTCAAATGGTGCACCAGATCCTGTATATACCACACGTGGATCGTTTGTAGATGTTTTTTTTTTCCTATAACTTGATTGCCGATGAGGTAGTGCCTGTGTTGTGCACTTTGTGGTTTGCACAGAGTAGTTTTACTCACTGGCCAGTTGCAACTTTATTCTGTTGTTTCGGGACATTGACAAGGTACTTTTTGTAGCATATCACAAGAGACTCGGCGAAGGAGGAACTATGGAGCAAGATATTGTTGTCAAAATTGACGTCCGAGTTCGAAAGAAAGGGCACAACCGGTTAATTTTCTCACGAGACGCCACTGAATGGTAGCATGAAAAGCCATGCATCCAGTGCCTTTGTTGGTGTACTTTTCATTGCACCAGTAATTGAACTAGTTGCTACCTTGGAGTTTTTTCTAACGTTCTCTGTACAACAGAGTGTGACTTATTCACATGTCTGTTAGGATGCGAATTCGTTTTTGATCCTGGATCGGGTATCAAAATTGGGTCGGCTTGTTGTGTGTAACTCGTATCGGATGGAGGTTTGCACTCACAGTAATTTCAGGTATCGCAGGTTGAAACTAGATTCAAGAACGAATCCGATATTAGACATGTCGTTATCGGAGTCAACCTCGCCACTCCAGCGGCCGTCTGGCTTTAACAGGGGGTGTTTACCATGGACTTGCGAAAAAAAAAAATTATCAATTGGATCAGTTTTTTCCTTTTTCCTAAACCTACCTTGCTATTTCAAATTTAAACATCTCGATTGTTAGTAAATGAACATCGAATCGAACTCCCATCAGATTACTCACAGCAAGTAAGCATACAAAATGATATGATGAAATATTCAATATCTAGTACAGATTCTGAGTTATATCAGTTCTATATTTGGAGGTAATGGCTGTCATCGAGAACGCTGCTGCGTAAGCCCTTAACAGTTGTACTTCAATAATTAGACAAACTTATCCCAAAATGTTGTGCCGAAAAATATATAAAAAGACCTGACAACATAGACTAAGTACAATATAGTCTAAACCACAAGCATAAATCATTGTTTAATAAATAACAATTAATGGAATCCTATATCAAGAGCATAAAATGTCATATTATCATATAGTGCTCATCACAAACCTTCCAAATATCTTTCTTGCCTGCCCCTTTCCACCAAAAGAAAAACACACTTTTATCAGATAATCAGATCTATTCGCACCTTCAATATTCCGGCCTGATCGAAGCTGGGGTCTTGGGAATCTCTCCTTGACCCTAGTCAAATACATGGCCTAGAGAAAATGACTTGTCGACGGTCATTGAGCGTTCGATTTTCATGACGCATCAATAACAAATTTGATAAGTTACATCATACTAACCCGTAGAACGCAGTTTAGCAACTCGCTCCATCGAAATCTGTTACAATGTTGCTTTGTGTTTGCAGGACCAGGAATCCGTTCTCAATAACGATAACCCTATTTACTAACTTTGCCCCTTTTGTTCTAGCTCGTCGGCTTCTGACCTCACCATCACACCAGCAGCTGATCATAAAACAAGATGCCACAGAACGAGTATATTGAGCGTCACATCAAGCTTCATGGCCGGCGGCTCGACCATGAGGAACGCAAGCGTAAGCGAGAGGCTCGCGAGCCGAAGAAGCGCGCTGCTATGGCCCGGAAACTGCGAGGCATCAAGGCCAAGCTATTCCAGAAGCAACGGCGCAATGAGAAGATACAGATGAAGAAAAAGATTCAGGCTCACGAGGAAAAGAAGGTCAAGAAGACCACTGAGAAGGTTGAGGATGGAGCGATTCCGGCGTACCTGTTGGATCGTGGTGTACAATCCAGTGCCAAGGTGCTATCGAACATGATCAAACAAAAGCGAAAGGAAAAGGCTGGTAAATGGGACGTACCGATTCCTAAAGTTCGAGCACAGGCAGACTCAGAGGTATTCAAGGTGATTCGCAGCGGCAAAACGAAACGGAAAGCTTGGAAGCGAATGGTCACTAAGGTCACGTATGTGGGCGAAAACTTCACAAGAAAACCGCCAAAGTTCGAAAGGTTTATCCGGCCTATGGCCCTTCGAATGAACAAGGCACACGTTACGCATCCAGAGTTGAAGGCGACGTTCCACCTGCCCATCATCGGCGTTAAGAAGAATCCCTCATCCCCAATGTACACCAGCTTAGGGGTCATAACCAAGGGTACTGTGATCGAAGTGAACATTTCCGAGCTTGGTTTGGTCACGCAATCAGGCAAGGTCGTCTGGGGTAAATACGCGCAAGTGACAAATAATCCCGAAAATGACGGATGTATTAATGCTGTGCTATTAGTTTAATCGATGCCCAATCACCTGATTCTTTCTTCTCATGATAAGTCTGCATTAGTATGTAAGGTTGCGTCGTTTAATTTTGTATGGATGTGAAAAATATAACTCGAGGTATGCGTTCTTGAAATTATCATAGATGTTTTATTGTGTTACGTTAGGACATGTTCCATACAAAAGGGTGAATTCAGTGTCTGATGAAGGTTGTCTCGGCCTCGAAATTGAAATTTCTTCAATGGGCAATGAGTCGCAAAATGGTGTGCTCTAGTGGTCCAAAAAACTTCTTGCCGCTTTAATTAACCGTCAGATTTTGTGAACCAAACTAAACATTGGTTTATGTTGCCCCACGTTTCCATACAAGGTAGAAAATCTTGAAATGCTTGCGTAAAACTTTTTTTCGACATTATTACAAAATGTTCGATTTTTAGAATGATACTGGCATTTGTACTCAGGCTCATCATAATAGCGCGTAGAACCCAAGAAGGAATTTCCAAATTCAGAGTTCGGTCAAACTCATCAAACAAAACTTAGTTATTTTGTAAATTAAGTCAATGCTTAGGAACGGTAAAATCAGGTCTCTCCAGCGGTTCTTAAAATGTAATTGTTTTAAGCGATAGGTTTCGCATCTGATATGGGGTTTGAGAATATCAACTTATTTTTCCGGTAGCTGCAAATGATGACCGTAAATCGCACTCTTTGTGCATCCAATATTCATTCTATCCCTCGCACTCTTTAGCATCCAGGATGCAGATCTTCGTTAAGACCCTGACGGGCAAGACCATCACCCTCGAGGTCGAACCGTCCGATACGATCGAAAATGTCAAAGCCAAAATCCAGGATAAGGAGGGAATCCCCCCAGATCAGCAGCGTTTGATCTTCGCCGGTAAGCAGCTGGAAGATGGTCGCACTCTGTCCGACTACAACATCCAGAAAGAATCGACCCTTCACTTGGTGCTGCGCCTCCGTGGTGGTGCCAAGAAGCGCAAGAAGAAGAATTACTCCACCCCGAAGAAGATCAAGCACAAGAGGAAGAAGGTCAAACTCGCTGTCCTCAAGTACTACAAGGTAACATACTCATATATTCCCTTTGAAGGCTCCTCACTTTAATCTTCTCTTCGTTGTGTATTTTCTAATTCTCATAGGTCGATGAAAACGGCAAGATTCACCGTCTGCGTCGCGAGTGCACCAGCGAGACCTGCGGTGCCGGTGTTTTCATGGCTGCCCACGAAGATCGTCACTACTGCGGCAAGTGCCATCTGACACTGGTCTACTCCAAGCAGGAAGAGAAGTAAAAAAAAAGAACCTGCTCTCTGGGTACATTTTGCGTTGCTGAGCAAGAATGCACGAAGAGATCTTCTTTTTCTTAATATTTAAGGATTACAAGAAAATATAAAGGAAAATCCAACAATAAATGATTGATACGGCTTTACATTCCGTATTGTTCTAAATTTGTGCATATAAGATAATTTTGCGATGACAGACTGATCATACTATAAAAGGGAGTATCCCGTTTTGCATATTGCCATTTGGGCTAGTTCTTCAAAACTTGGTATTTTTAACACCAACTTGCACCAGAGGATAAATAATAAAATACATATACATAAATGCGGTCATATAGTTATTCAACACCGGAAGTTCCGTTCATGCTGTAGTTAGTACGGCGGAGAGGTAGTCTCAGCATCGTATTGTTTCGAAACGCTCTAGGTTGAACGTTTACATTTATTTGCTCCAGGATTGTAGAGCAGTCTATTCTGCCTTGTAATGTATCTGCAATAAAAAGCGTCCTCGAGGTTTCTCTTCTGGTACGGAGAAGCTCCGAATCGATCAGCAGGCAAAGATTTTCATAGCTGGGCAGATGAAACTGGTCCCTCCATGGCAGGTTCCTTAGAGCAAATCGAAAAAGCGTCGTTGAACGGACTACACTCTCTCAGCAACCATTGTTGTAATTTGGGTTTCAAACTGTAGAACAATACTCCAATGTGGATCGCACCAGCGAACAGTACAGTGATTTGAGGCAGTAGATGTCAGAGAAATATTTTGCTATCCTGAGGATGAAGCCCAATGTCATACGAGATGTGTTGCTTGTATGAACGTTGAGAGTCCAGAATAATTCCCAAATCTTTTACTTGATAAACACGATCTATTGTAGATCCTTCGAGTCTGTAGGTAAATATGATCGGTTCTTTCTTCCGAGAAAGCGTGATTACCGAACACTTCGCCGGGCTAACTACCATTCTGTTTAAATTACACCAGCTAGCACAAGCTTCGAATTGACGATGGAGGAAGCTGCAGTCGTCGGTCGCACGAATCCGAAAGTAGATTTTAAGATCATTTGCATACGAATAGTCGAGGGCCTTCGATGACCAAATTCACATCGTTGAAATAAAGTAGGAAGATCAACAGTCCCAGGTGACTTCCTTGATGTATCCCTGACGTGGCAAGATAAATGCCGGATTCGCAGTTCCCAATAGTGACCATCAGCTGTCGATCATTCAGATATGAGCGAAACCATCGCAGAAAGTTGCCGATAACCCCAAGTTTTTTCTAATCTCGCAATCGCGATGGCGTGGTTCAGCTTGTCGAATGCTGCTGACAAGTCGGTATATATGACGTCAGTTTGAGCTCGTTCAGCCATACTATCCGTGATATGCGATGTAAGGCACAGTAGATTAGTGGTGGTGGAACGACCGGAAGTCGCCGAACTGACAAACGTAAACAATGACTTTTTCCGTGAATTTCTCGGCATTGCAATCTCGCTTAATCAATCCACCACGGTCATTCCGAAGAGGAAAAGTTCACCTATCCGATAGAATTTGAGGCTTTTATGGGTAGCTTTTGTGCCACGAGAAATTTACGGAAGAAGCCATTGTTTACGATTGTCAGTTCGGCCCTAATGAAAAATTTGTGTCGATATCTTGAGGATATGTCCTCTTCTAGGAACACAAGCAGTTTTTTGACAGATAGAGTTCTTAATTGTTTTCAAAGAACAGCCCGTTTTGCAAGAAGAATGTATCTTTTAGAAAATAATACATTTACCATATCTACAAAACAAGCTTTTGTGGAATGATGATCTTTAAAGATAGAGAATATTTCACCAGTCAAGCAGAATTTAAGATTGCCCCGTAAAATCTTCTGAATGTCATATTGCTTTGCAGTGGCGAAATTCTTGTAAATTTGATTGAAATGTGATGCTGTAGGGAAAATTATGGAAGAATCCAGGTTGAAAAAAGAAGAAGACACCGAGTGGTGATAAACCTGACAGCTCCCATGTAAAAGTATAGGACGATCATTTTAAAATGCTTCTAAAATATTCAAATGAAATTCTAATTAAATGCGGTTGGTTGTATGATGTAAGAAAAATCCAAAACTACTCAATAAAGATATTTTCAGCAAAATAAAAATTAAAGCAAAATAATGCCCCTATTTTGCAGTTTAGGATTTTTCTTACATCATACAAAGAAGCGCTTTTAATTAAAATTTCATTTGAATTTATTGGAAGCATTTCAAAACGTTCGTCTTATACTTTAACATGGGAGCTGTCAGATTTATCACCACTCGGTGTCTTCTTCTTTTTTCAACCTGGATTCTTCTATAATAGAATTTCGGATATCAATACGGTTGAGGAATTTTAATCGAATGGTTTTCTTATCACTTGTTCATCTGATACCAATATCTGCCGCGAAGATGCCAAAAAATCGCATAGAAAATGTGACAATTAAAAATGCACAAATAAATCAAAAGCGCTCAAAAATGTACAATCAATGCGTACTAAAGTGCGTCAATGGTTTGAAAAATGCCTCAATGGTTTACCTGGATTTATTCATAGGATTTCATTTATTTATTTATTATTGAGGAGATTTGTCTGACAGTGCAAATTTATGACTTCTTCTGCCAAATCGGCCAAAGTGTGGGATTCTAGTCAAAACTCGTCTAATTTTGAGAATGGAAACTCAGACACTTCAAGGGCTGATTTTTTTTTATCTTCTATGCTATATGGGCACTAATTTAATTGTTTACCTTTTTCTGCCCCTCAGTTGCTTCAACCCTGGCAAGTAGACCAGCTGTCAAAAGTGAAAAATTCTTATCAGTGGTTCAATAATTGGAAAATTTACGCCTCTGGTTATTTTCGCGATATACTAAAGATTCTATTTCTAATTGAGAATAATATTCAAATGTTAAGTTGTTCCAGCGGGAACGGTAATGGTGATGAATTATTTCGCATAAGTAACGATAGTAGAGCGTAAAGTTGTGAAGCTTATAATCGATCGATAGCAGGGCTCAGAAAAGTCGTCATTCATTCGTCTCATTTCAAGGAGAAAGAAGACCGAAAACAATAAAATGATTCGTTGAGGAAAAGCAAAGCATTTTTGAAAAAAGTTCCTTATCCAATAGACCATATTTAAGACGTTGCTGATTGTTGGTTGATCAATATGCTCAGTACAAACTTGATGGTTCCGGTGGTGCTGTGGGGCCCAAATACGCCAACCCACTGTGTTTCAAGTGTGTTTTTGTCACGAGATCAAAAAATCCTTGCAACTGGTTGTTATGATGGGCAAATTTGTTTGTGGTTGGTATTTCGTAATTCTTTCGGTGTAAGTTGATAGAGAAGTGAATTTTTGTAAAACATTTTAGGCAAGTTGATCCGGATACCCTTCAAATGACTCCTCGATGTCTTTTGGTGGGTCATACAGCACCAGTTTTGTGCTTGACGCGAGCATCCATAATACAGGATAATAACTTTTTGGTAAGTTCGTCAGAGAACGGGGAAATGTGCACCTGGGATCTAGTAGATGGCAAGTGTACTGAGAGTATCAAGATGGCCCAGGTTCATACAAACATCCAAGCTTATCATATGGCCAACTGCGACGATATTCGTTTGTTTTGCAATGGATATTATGCGGAAATTATGGTTATGGATCCCTTCAGTTTAGAGGTCCTGTTTTCCCTAAGTTCCAAGGTTAATCCGGATTGGATTTCTGCGTTGCATGTTTTGAGACCGTCTAAGCGTAAAGATGATGTTGTGCTGGCAATCACCACCACAGGGACCGTCAAGGTTTGGACGTTGATTGGAAATGAAAATAAGTACTCCGAACCGATATACGAGAACGAATCGAAACAGATACGTTGCCTCAATGCCATCACGATGAATTGTTGTTCTCAAAATCAACGCACAGTACTGATCGTTTGCGCAAAATATTGGCAAATTTACGATGCAGGTGATTTTACGGTTTTATGTAGCGTGATTGCTCCTTCGGGAGAACGTTGGATGGGAGGCGATTTCCTTGCAAATGATCGTGTAATATTATGGTCCGATGAAGGAAAGGGATACATGTATCGATTACCCGCAAATAGCATTCCGGATAATAAGGATTTCCATGGACCATCGATTGGAAAAGATTCTCCTTTCCTATATTGCGTTTTGTCCCAGACAGGCGAGAAACCGCTGTCCTGTCCTCCGACTATGAAATTAGTCACTTCAAATCGTGGCGGCAAAACGCAAAAGTATCTCTTGCGAGGTGACTCTGAAGGATTCATCAATATTTGGGCCGTTCCGGATATTACTATGGAGCAAATCAAAGTAATTCAGGATGAGAAAAGATTACCTTCAAGTAAGTAACGGCACTTCGTAAGTTATAATTCGATAAACTTTGTTCTCCCCAATAATACGTGCAGCTCTGGAATCGACCATTTGTACCAGTTTGGAAGAGGCATGGAACAAGATGAATCCACTACCGGTGGGCATTCTGGATCAGCTTTATCGCAATAGCAGTGAACCTATGATTAAATTGACAGCTAGCATCTATCTACCCTTGCAAAGTCGCCTGGTCGTAGGTCGAGAAGATGGCAGTATTATAATCGTTCCGGCTACGCAAACCGTCATGCTTCATCTACTGTATGGTCACCATCAAGAATTAGTCGGTAGGTTCTTCGTCTGAAACTATTCTTTGGCCTATATAATCAACGATCATTTTCAGATTGGCCTCGGCATCAGATTCTGAATGGCCATAGTGGTCGCGTAAATTGTCTCCTCTGTCCATCTTTGGCACATACTCGTTATGATAAGTCTCATCTAGTGTCTGGTGGTGTTGATTTTGCTGTTTGTCTATGGGACCTTTACAGTGGCCAATTGCTTCATCGGTTTTGTGTCCACGCTGGAGAAATCACTCAACTGCTGGTGCCACCACCGACCTGTAGTGTAAGACATTTTCTTCACACTACAACTAGGGGGTCAATACATTGCTATCAATTCCATTGCAGCCAAGAATCCTGAAATGCATTTGTTCTGTTGCCTCTGATCATTCAGTTACGTTACTGAGTCTGCAGGAAAGGAAATGCGTCACACTGGCAAGTCGTCACCTGTTTCCCGTTGTTTCCATCAAATGGCGTCCGTTAGACGATTTCCTAATTGTAGGATGCTCGGATGGAACCGTGTATGTGTGGCAGATGGAAACTGGTCATTTGGATAGAGTTCTTCATGGTATCTTGCTGTGTACTTTCTTCTTGATTCTGTTATAAAGCTAGTTTGATATTATAGGCATCATCGCCGAAGAAGTCATGAACGCCTGTGACGAGAATGTTGGTGAAACTGGAAGCAGCAGCGGATCTACTTCGGAATTGGGACTCTCAAATCCCGCGGTTCACTTCTTTAGGTAAGTTGTTTCAACCAGATTTGTCGATAAGCAGCCAAGAAAAGCAATCATTCCGCCATAAAATTTCAAAAATACTCTGGGAGCTTTTATGTTCCACTAGAGTTTTTCTATGAACTACTGCATACCGTATCGTAAAAAATAAAACCCAACTCAAAACCAAAAATATAAATGGTATTATCCCTTTTTACAACCACAGAGGCCTGCGCCATCGCAATTTCAACGCCATTCGTCACGCCACGCAACGTGGAATTCATCAATTGCAGCAACTGCACGCGCACAACAATCAGCATGGAGACTTCCTGATGAAGAACCGAAGCAGCCCATTGATAATTCAGGGTTTGCGAACTAACCCGAAAGGTACTTAATATTGTACAACACGTGTGCGGACATCTCTTAACATATAAACCTTTTTTTTCCAGATGCCGAGAGTCACATTTTATTTTTCGACATCGAAGGACTGATATTCGAGCTACATGCTGAAGAGTACGCTGCCATGAGCCCAAGTACTTTGGAGGTAACCAATGAGGATTTTTTATGTTTAGCGTGACTGCTTGAATTACAATTAAATTAAATCTAACAGGCTGAGGGATTACTGATTCCGACCGAAACCGAAACACACTCATCCGAAGCAGGGAAAAAGATATCAGGTGAGTTCAGTATTATTTATCTACTTACTCATAAACCAGCATCAATTTCTGGTAAATAACAAATCCGTTCTAACAAATAGTCAGCGGAATCTTTTGGTAGCATCAACTTTATTAAACATTTTCTCTTTCTTCATTTTTCCATGCTGTCACTAAACAAAATCTACCTTTGGCAAAACCAATCTTCAATGTGAATCCTAAACATTGGATTTAGATTTTCTTGGCCGCGTGAAGAATAAAGCTGGTGACATGGAAAAAATTCTGAAAGAGAAAGATAAACACGGTTTGTTACAACAAAGCCCATATTTGATTAGATATTTGTGTATAACGTTGTAGTTTACATATGCTCAGTCGCATCTTTGCTCGGCTTCCTAGTATATATGGAATTTATATGCGATAGTATAGAATGCAATTAGTATTTAGAATGCATGTAATTCCAATGTTATGTTTGTAATTATGTAATTATCTGCAGTATGCTTTGAAATGCTTTCTAATTGAAACGTATAGATTTAAGTATTTTGTCGTGATAAAAAAATGGTCGGGCTAAACTTGACGCATTTCTTCCAGCCATTCCTTTCAAATCTGAACAAATCTCGATTTCTACATAGAGAAAAAAATGATAGTCAATTTTACCATTATTCGGGGTTCGAAAGACTTATACTGCCATAGTGATTTTCTGCCGACAAATCGACCATTAAAAATAATTGATTCAACATTTACTATAATGTCGGAATAGTCCTTGTTACCATGATCGTAGTCAAGAATACCATGAACGTGGTGAATTCGATCATTTTCACGGTTATTGTATGCACTAAAGGTTGTACGGAATCAAATTGCACCACTTTTAAATGGTGTAACTTTTTACCCGTTGGGTATTTTCTATTGAAATTTTGGGTGGAATTAGTTCAATGTGTATTTGTTTACGCTGTGTTTCATTAGCAGATGTGCAATCGCTGCGAAGATGGAGTCGGAACAACAGCTGTGGAACAAAAAACTTTTACGCACGTACCTTCCGGATCCAGATCTTTCACATCGTGCCATCAGCAGGAGGCTGGGAATGGTACATTCTACGTTGTCTCGTGTTTCAAATCGATACCACGAACGTTTGACTATCGATCGAAAAGACAAAAGTGGCAAAAATGGATCTCCGTATAGTGTTAAGGATGACAAGAGGGTAGTTCAAGCTTTCAAGAGGAATCCCAACAGTTCACCTTTCGTGCAAGATGCGAAAAAACGTACAAAGTCCAAAAGGCCAGAAGTTCAAAAGGCGCCTAAGGTAGGTGAAACACGTTCACGGAAGCTCTAAACCTAGATGTTGACAAAACCACATTGCCTCGTTATGGATGATGAGACATATGTAAAAGCAGACTTCCGGCAGCTCCTGATAAATTCTATGTCACTGAGGACGTTAGAAAGGAGAAGATGTCAAACGTTGCTAAAAAATATAGCGGAGCATCCCATTCGTGACAACTGAAACGGGCAATGGACTGCTGTTCCTAAAGGATTGTCTCCAAAAGCGTCTACTTGCTCTTCTGAGGTCACACGATGGTCCTACGATTTTCTGGCCGGATTTAGCCTCGTGCCATTACTCGAAAAAGGTTTTGGAGTGGTACAAGGCTAAGGAGGTCGATTTCGTGCCGAAGCATATCAACCCCCAGAACGCACCGGAACTGCGGCCAATTGAAAAGTACTGGACCATCATGAAGCAGGCACTTCGGAAGCATCGTAAGGAAGTGAAATCGGAGGAAGATATGAAGAAAAAATGTATAGCCACGCAAACAAAAGTTGGTTCAAATGTTGTACATTTAGTCATCTTGACCATTGTTATTAAAACTTTTGAATTATCCTCAGTGTAGCGAAAGTCCGAACTAATTAATAAAGTTCGAATGCCGAGTTGGCGAAAACTGTTACCAGCGTGATAAAAGCATTCGAAAACGTTTGTCGGCAGTCAGGAAGGCTGGAACGGGGGAAAATAAAAAGCCAGAAGCCGCAGCAACGACCAAAAGAGTGGCCAACGGCTTCAAGTGGAACTTCAACCTCTTCGTTTGAGATCTCAAAAAGGAGTCGGACTAAAGACTGTATTCGATGAAATTTGGACACACAAAATAGGTCACCGAAAATTTCCTTGAGCACGATTCTTTTCAAACTTTCTGGAAATAAAGTACTACTAAATGATTAAGTTTTGACATCATTGGTTAATTGAACATTTTCTCCCAACCCAAATGCCCGCACCTTTGCCCCTTTCATCAAATTTTGGACAATGATAGGACCAACTTGCTTACTTACTTTTCACAACCAGTGGCAAGATGCCAAATTCGGCCAAAACAGTGTCGGGCCATAGTGAGATCTCAAGAAGGGCAGAAGTCGTTTTTGGAGGCATTCGGCCTTGTAGATTTGTCCGTTGACGGTCCCAGAGGTGATGAAGGGCTGACTCATTTTACCACATCCGCAGATCGCTTGCCAGACAAAGAATTTTTTGGCGAATCTCGACAGTTTCTTCTTCCGTACACTCTTCGGAACGGCCAACTTAGAGGTGGCGACGTAGTGTTCCTGTCCTGGCATTTGTTTGGTGTCGGCTTTAATGTAGGTCTCATCGTCCATCACAATGCAGAACGGTTTTGTGAGCCACTCCCTGCACGAGTTTTGGCCACCGAGTTCTGTTTATTGCTCCGGTTCGGTGCCTTCTGGACCTTGTACACGTGTAATCCAGAACGTTTCATTGTTTTCTGCACAAAACAAACTGAAACTTTCGCCTTTTTCGCAACATCCCTGATCGAAATGTTGGGATAACGCTTAAATTGGTTCAATACCTTCCTGGCCTTCTCCGGATTTGATGTGGCACGTTTTTTGCCACTACCATTTTTCCGCTTGGTTGTCTTACGGTCCTTGAACGTTTTGATCACATGAGATACGGTTGAATGTGCGATTCCGAGCTGTTTTCCGATCCATCGATGAGAAGCGTTTGGGTTTTCGAAGTGAGTGCCCAAAATTTATTGGCGCACTATTTCTTCATTCGAAGCCATCACTGAAATCACTCGACCGTTTTTCACGAAACTCATTACCCAATTGACACAACACAATGAAATACATTCAGTTAAAATTTCAATAATTTTTACCCACACGCTAAAAAGTTACGAACAATTGCGTGTGTCCATATATCATCGAATACAGTCTTTATTAGCTTATCAGCAAGAAGTGCCTCCAAATACGAACAATAAACTAAACAAGGGGCCGTAAAAACTATCCCGGAGGTTGTACACGATGATGCCGATAAAATTTGAATGCGTGGTAATGGACAACGGTCGGTTGTTGCTTTCTGAAATTTATTTTTGTAATTATGTTTGTTTTGTTATTCTGCATGTATAATAATTGAAAACTTCAACGGTTGTTTTCGTAATATGCTGAAAATCGACAATGGAATAGTTGCCACCAACATCCTTCTTACAAGCCAAAACTCCAGTCAATCGAAAAAATTGGGCTGTCGTCAAGCGGAATCTGGAGAAATCACTACTTACGCATACTTTAAGCATCACTACCTTTTTTCTAATTTTGACCCATGGACCTTTACACGCTATTTTGCGTCCTATTCGCTTTCAAAAACCCTCCGCAAACGTCAAATTTAACACGATCAAGCAGGACAGCGAGCGATGCGTCTTTCCAATCATTATCTTCGTTGGACATCCGATATTACTCTTCCGAGATGCCGTAGACGCTAGTGTTAAAGCGCCTGGTTGTCTCAATGGGTGGGAAGGTTCTTTCCTCGCAAAGAAAAAAGACGGTTGTTGCTTTTACAAGTTTTTATTTCTATTGAGAAATAATTGACGATTCTGCCCATATTTCAACTCTGGGAGAGCAGATCTCTTTCTTCCACTAGCACAAATGTTCCAGGACAGATGTTGAGATGTGTTAGTTGATTTTTGCTGCAGGCCCTGCAAGTGCCGGTGCTTGCTTGGGTTCCTCATGCCATCCCATAGCTGAAGAGTCTGATCATCCAGCCGTACCGTGACGATATTTGTCAGCAGTAAACCAGACATCCCGTCAACTAGGATGTTCCGGTACTCCAGGCCTCCAACGTGCCGGTGGACCGTTTTCACCAGCTCCAGCAGATCCTTATGGTTCCTCTTCGTCATGGGTTTCAATTCCAGCAGCCCAGGTCAATGAGTGTGTTGTGGTTTTGCGCGCCTTGCGCTGCGTGTTTATCTGCCGGAGCTAACATGTCGGTAGCGAACAGCTAGGACACAGTATAAGATGGATACCGGAAAATTTTCTTTCTTAACTCGTCCACCGTGTACTTTTTTACATGATCTTCATTTGCTCGAAAAAATTGTAAGGACAAATTATACAGGACAAATTCAATACGCGACACTTTGAAAGCGGTGAATTTAAACCGTGCAAACAAGTAAACAAAACGAAAGATGACAGTCAAACGCACAGCATGCTATGATGAACACATTAGAACCATCACAAATACACGCGTACAACGCAAATGTACGTGGATAGCTTATTTTCGATACATTCCTTACAGTACGTTTACAGTACGTTTGACAATTTTCTGGAGGATATTAGTATTCTTTCACTTAAGATGATATTTTTCTGCGAACATTTCCGTTCTGATAGAAAACTATTACACTACTTGACCTTCGTGCTGCCTGATCATCGGCAATAATCGCTTCTGGGGACATTCCTTAACGTATTTCTGAGTGTTCATCATCTCCGTTGTGAACGGACTAGATGTTTTACCACACTCGCATATTGCCTGCCAAACCATAACCTTCTTACCGAATTTTTCGGTAAAAATTGCTTTCTCCGTTTCGGGGATGTCTTTGTCTTCGCTTACAGTATAGAATTGTGGTCCGGGAAGCGTTTTGTAATCTAGTTTCGTCGTCAGTTATTATACATCCAGAATTTCTACACAATAACGAATCGTAGAGTTTGCGGGCCCGTGGTTTCACGGACGCGGCCTGTTTTGGGTTCCTTTTGGATTTTTTTTCTGCTTCCGGTATGTTTTTAGCCCAAGTCTTTCTTTGGCACGCATGACGAGTTCCCTAGTTTTTTCGCAACATCCCGAACGGAAGTAGCTGGTTTTCGCTTGTAGGCATCTCGATCTTTTTATCGATATCCGGACTAACAGGATCGGATTTCCGACCACTCTTCGGCGCATCTTTAAACGTACACTGTTCTCTGTATTTTCGAATCGCAGATCGTACCGCTCCGACGCTTACACCCTCTTCCTTGGGCAATTTTCTCAAGGAGAGTCCGCTCACAGTGCACTATTTGTGCACGATACTTTTTCGTTGTTCCGGAGTAAGAGCGCGAATTTTGATAGGTAACACAAAACTGAGCACTTTTTTTATGCTATGGCATTCAGAAATGTGCAAACAAAAGGACGCATCCAAAACATGTTGAAAAATGTGACCGTTGAAATAAGGTGTACTTATACTTTCTGGAACAGTTGTTAGGCCAAACGGTAGGAGATCCTATTACGCTAAACGTTAAGGTAGAGGCTTCTAAACAGACAAGATCACAGTTATTTTATAGAAGCCCATAAGATTGCATACTTTCCAACCAGGAACACTTCCTCGTCGTACCCTGCTTGCTAAATAGGCTAAAAATAGCCGATACTGTTGTTGTTCTAATGTTTAGAAATGGTAGTTGTGTTTCTGTTAAATCTCTTTAGATTTAGGATGTATTTTTATCCTATTGAATGTGCTGATTTATGTTTGCTCTTTACGTTTCATTCCTTTCTAAATACGTTCATAGTTTAGGATAAATATATATATTTTTTATTTTATTCTGGTAAACCGCATCAAAGCATGAGTTGTATGTCATTATCGTTGCTGTTCTGAATACATATCGATTCAAGGTTATCTAGAATGTATTTGCTTGTTTCAACTATAGTATGGCTTATGGATTGTTTCGATCAAATTGAATAATTCACCAACTATTCCCTAGGTATACTTGCAAAAATGAAGGAAGGTGCAGAAAACGTTCAAACTAAGGTTCAAGCCAAGTTAGACAGTGTAGTCAAGAATGTAGGTGATTCGGGTAAGGGTAAGTTTCATTACTGCACCTAATGTCATCGTTTTTGCACAAACCACCACCTTTTGTTTTGTTCAACCACCCAGGCAAATAAACTTAAGAATTTCATAAGGTTCAACTTATGAAAGATGCTTTGGAATTTCGTAAAAGTTTACTTATGAATGGGTTTTGTTTTACATGATATTGCTCTTGCACGCCTTTAAGCTTTCCTGATTACTAGTGTTTATTTATACTAGTGAGCAAGTCACTAAACCTATAACCTTAAAGTTAAAGAATTTCATACTGATTTCTTATGGCAATTAATTATAATGCAATCTCATGAATATCGAAAGTTTATTTCGCTGAGGGGGTGTCGTTACATATGTTTCTGAACTTTATTTTACATATTTCAAGATCAACAATAGAAAAGGGCCCTTTAGAATTTGAAAACAAAACTCTTTGAAACGCTCGGCTCTGTTAAGGTTGGGCTACAATGGGGAGCGCAACGGCGAGGTGCGGCAGTTTTTGACATAAAATATGTGGATTAACTGCTCCTCATTGTAGCTGGGCCTTTACTCTTATTAACTACACAACTAATTTTTTGCGGTGTTCTTGGTATCCGTATACGAATTTCGATTCAGGACGCCTCAAAAAGCTTTGTTTACAAAAACACATTGGTCCTTTGCTATTGTTGGACTTGATTTATCCGTTCATAAGTAGAGTTGTTAGTTTAGACGCTGACGGATGCATTCGGCGATCATGTATTCCAGCTCATTCAATCCGTCCTGGTAGCTTACCAATGCATTGCTGCTACACGTTTGCTCATAATGTGACTTGCAACTATTATAGTAGTACGCCATATAGTTTCGAAGTTGGTGAGTCCTAGTGCGAAACGTGCCAAAGCAGTCCTCTATCTGGAAGTAAGGTTTCAAGATTATAATCTGTTTCATTTCGCTATGCGAGCTATACGAGTACTTTGGAATATTCCTGTATATGGCTAGTCAAAACGAGAAGGTTCATCTTTAAATGGTGCAAATAATATTCAGCATTGACCTTAATTTTTGGATCAATTCCCGATACGGTTACTTTATCAAACAGCTTCATCAATTCATCGTAGGTGCTTCTCGAAGTGAAGTATACGTCGTGCCGATTGTCGGAAGATTTTTTCGATGCTGTTCTGGAAATCTTTTTGGCTTTAGATTTCGGCTTTTGTGTAGTAGTTGTTCCAATTTTCGTTGTGATGGTCATTTGTTGATCTTTGCGAGTTTTGTTAAGTTGTTTGATTTCCGCTAGGTATTTTGAATATTGTGCTTCTAAAATAATAATATTAATTATGTTCTTGACAGCTAACTAATGCTTAATGAATCTTGAAAAGTGTGAGCTGTTTAGTGAAATACCCGTAACAAGAAAATGAGAAGAAAGTTTAGTATTTTCCATTTAATTCCAACTACCTTTATAGCTTAACTTGACAGATACGCGTATGTCGTCTACAATGTGCAGATTTTTTCAGTATCGTGTACTAATACTCGATAGTACACGACGCTGAAGAAGTCTGCACATTGTAGAAGAAATACGCGTATCTGTCAAGTTGAGCGATACAGGTAGTTGGAATTACAAGGAAAATACTACACTTTCTTCTCATTTTCTAGTTAGTGCTTATAGTCAGATTAGAAGGTCTGACATCATAGGACAGTGTCATCTGGTTTATTATGGCAATTTGTTTATTGAACAGGTAGTTATACGGCAAATAATCCACACATATTTATTGGCAAAAATCCAAGTAAAATTCCACGTTATATACATTTATTCACACATTAGACGAATTTCACGCCAACTCGTCTTCGTGATTGGCAGCACCCTCTCAGAATCCAATGAAACTTTGTGGATGTGTAGACTATGTCTTTTCAAGCAGCTTTGCATACTTTGTTTATTGATTTTTTTTTATCTAGACTACCATTTGAAAATGGTTTAAGTTTTTTGATCGATTTTTTTTAAATCAACATAACTCAAAGAGGAAAAGACTTTAAAAAAAGTTATGTATGGGTGACTTTTAGAAAATTGTTTAGGATTTTATGAAAAAAAATGTAAAAATTGTAAAATCGATTCTGACAAACAAAAAAAAAATTATTTCAAAACTTTAAGTCAATTTGCAAAAAATGGCTATCTTAGAATTGGACGAATTTTTTTTAGTTAAGGTAATATAATTGTCTAAAAATTCGCCATACATTGCAAGATGGGCACTTTTAAGGAAAAAAGTTTTTCTAACACATTTTTTTCCTGTCAACATAACTCAAAAAACAAGACTTACAAAAAAGTGATGAGTGGGTGATGTTTAGAAAATTGTCTTAGTTTTTATCAAAAAAAATGTTAAAATTGTTAAATCGATTCTTACACGATAGAAAAAAATATTTTAAAATTTAAAGTGAATTTGCAGAAATTCGATACCTTAGAATTGGACGATTTTTTTTCTTAATAGAGGCAATATTATTGTCTGAAAGTTTTTCGAACATCGCGAGATGGGCAAGTTTAAGGAAAACAAGTTTTTCAAACAACATATTTTCCATGTTCAATTTTTACTGTGTATCGCGGCAATTCTTCTTATAATTTTGTCCTAAAACCTCACAGAAGCCAATTAAATTTAATTATGATTACAATTTAGATTTTTTAAGGTTCTTTAAATGTTTGAAATATCAAGGCTACCATTTGAAGAGGGCTTATTTTTTAATTATTAATTATTTTAAACTTGAGTGATAATACAACTAAATCAGGTGGTTGATCCTGTTTATTACCAAATCTTTGAAGTATATTACAAGAAGGATGATAAATTGGAAAACAAATGCTTCATCATAATATCTGAAGTATTGACCCATGACTCAATAGAAGTTCAGTTGTTTATATCAAAATTGCTAGATTTCATGAAACAAAATTCAATATATTGCTCAACAATTATTTTCATGTCAGATGGAGTAGCCATTACAAGAACAAAAAGAACTTTGCCAGCTTGTGCAAGTTCAAGTCCAAGTACGGATTGGAAGCAGAATGGCACTTCGTTGTTACGTCTCATGGGAAAGGTCCATGTGGTGCTATTGGTGGAACTCTCAAGTGAATGGCAAAACGAGCAAGCCTTGCTGAAGATTATGGAAACACAATCAAAACTTCTCGGGAACTATATGACTGGGCAGCTGAACAGTCAAATAACAGTATTACAAAACTGAATTTCTGCTTCATATCAGCTGAACAGTATGCAAAAATGTCAGAAGAACTTGAGGTAACAGGTAAAGACAATTCCTGTTACACAGGTTCATTGCTTTGTACCTATTTCAAAAATCAAATTTCAGCTAAAAGGTTTTCTGATTCAAAGGATCATCCAAACAAATTTACTTTTTAAGTGAAAGATTTATAAATTAAATATATGAAGCTATGTTAATTACTAATACGTGAAAATGAAACCCTTATCAAGCAAAGCTCTATGATTTTTCATTGACAGAAACAGTATTTCGAAAATTCATATAACGTCATATTTGAATCGTCTTTAAATGGATATGCATCAAATCTTATCAAATTAGAATTTTCTAGTTTGATAAGACTTGATGCATATCCATTTAAAGATGATTCAAATATGACGTCCGCTATTTTTTTCAGATTTATCAGCCCCCCTCTATCACAGTTTTTCCCATACCTTTTACACGTTCTGTAACAAATCTTGACCTTCCTTCCCTCATATATAAACGAAGCCATATTTGAATCGCCCCTAAAAATAGGATTATCCTGTTTGATCGGATTATGGTTATGAATGACTTGTACTTAACTGACTTTTGGTTCTGTTTTACTGATGTAAAGCAAAATTTAATGTTTTTTACCCTTTTCAATTGTTAGTCTAGATTCAATATATACATTTTTCAAATTGACTTTAAATTTTAATTATTTTTTTTAGCGTGCAAGAATCGATTTTACAATTTTTACAATTTTTTTTATAAAAGTTTAAACAATTTTCTGAGAGTCACCCATACATAACTTTTTTGTAAGTCTTTTCCTTTTTAAGTTATGTTGATTTAAAAAAAATCGGTCAGAAAATTTAAACTCTCTTCAAATGTTAGTCTAGATAAATTTTGAAAAAACAAACAAAGTATGCAAAGTTGCTTGAAAAGACCTAGTCTACACACCCACAAAGTTTCATTGGATTCTGAGAGGGTGCTGCCAATCATGAAGACGAGTTGGCGTGAAATTCGTCAATTCTGCTAGCTTTGGCGTTTAGTCTGATGTACATGCATCATTCAGTCTTGTTAGTCATGTTCAGTCTTTCAAAACTCTTTAAAGTTTGCCAGTCAATGTGTATCGTCTCTGTAAACAAAGAGAATCAAGAAGAGCTGAGTTGCCCGGAATTTCGACCAATCTAAAAACACTGGGCAATTTCAAAGCAGCGACTTTGACGAGGCGTCGGGGCAGTCAAGGACATCCAGCAAATGCGGGCAAATGGAACAAATGGGCTGATCTTATCTGTTTCCACTGTGCTGGCGCTGATGGGATCCATCAAGAGGAGGTTTGAGATTTCGTTTGGACTGGAGAAATGTAATCATCTAATGCTGTAACTTTGAAGTTTTAATATAAGTACTGAAAAACGACCATTAATTGAGTTTTCAAACTTATTTAATTACGAATTACAGGTCTTTTTGTGCGTACCAATTTACTTTATTTTGCACAAATAAGATTGAAAGTCGATCGTTTAAATTTGAACACAAGAACATCACAGTTTTTTGATGCATAAGATTAGTAAACTTCCATTGAGGAGAAGTAGCTAGGTCTAATGTTAGAGGCTGAACAGTCTGGCACTCGAATCAACTCGTCAGCCAAAATAGGATCCAGTAACCTCGTATGCGATTTTTACACTTAGTGCTGACTTATCTCAATAGAATATTTGGAACAATTCATGGGGCCCACTGGTGAAACAACTCTCAAGTAACAATTTTAGTATTATTTTAGCCGTATAGCACTCCACCCGACTTTGTTGATATAACTTCATTCAAAACTGTTTTGTCCACCAACACCTCTTCTATGCATGTTGAATGCTGAAATGTGTAGAAAGTGGTCCACTCTATAGACGGTTGTGAAAACTAATTAATAAAACCTTTATAAGACCATAAAGACTTTGAAAATGTTCAAGTGAAATATGTTATGACCACTTGAGAACCTTCATAAAACCTATTGTCTGTCATCAAAACCAGCATAGGGCCAAATGCTCTCTGCTCTTCTGATTTATTTAACAGTAAATAAAATTAAGGAAAACTTCTAGTGTTGCGGGATATTTTGTTTGATAGCAAAATATCTAAAACAAATTGAGTTTTTTATAGTGTAACATGCTCAAAATCATATGCGCATTTAATTTTATGGAGAATATTGGCAGGATAAGAGCCAAAAATTAATGTACCTCGTTAATTACGCGAGGTTAACAACAACAAAAATAAAATTGAAACAAATGTATTTCCTGAAAATTGATGGAAACTGGTCTCTGATATACAGTTCATCTGCATGACATTTAAAAATTGGTATATTTCCACATTTCAATGATTTCTTATTAGCGATTGGAAGAAATCACAGTTTTTCTGCAAAAAAAAAACAATTTATCTTCGCAACGGTGACTTCCCTCAATGCAAATTTTCCGTTTATTGCATTTACTGGAGACAAAATCGGTTTAAAATGCTTTTTCAACTGACCACAATGAGATCATATGAATGAGTCCTAAGACGGCATTTCAAAACTGCATTTTACGAGATCATAAGGTCAAAATAAAACCTTTGATAGGAGTAAATGCAATTCTAGAAGACACGGTTTTAAGATCGTTGTGAAGAAGCTGTGTAGGTTCTCATTAACCTGACTAAAATTTGAAACCTATTTACACTTCTTGCTGCCATAATAAAACCAAAATGATTTCTAGTGGCTTGTATAAAACTTTAATAAAACTTAATTAAGCTGGATGGTTTTGGAAATGTAACTTGGGTTTTTTTTTAAATTCTAGTTCTGTTTTAGAGAGAGTGTATATTGAGACAAACCGAATGGTTAATATTGCCTTCGATTGGTATTGAAATGTCTAATAAGGTCTTTAACCACTGAATCCACTGAAGTTCAAGGAGCTGCTCGCGTGTTTGGTTCCTGACTCGGTATATTGCATTCGCAGGTACAATGTTACAAACAATGTGAAAACGACTTCGTAATAAAGTAAAGGAAAAAGGGCCTTTCGAGAAGTTCCGCGAGATTAATGCAAAACTAAATGGACAACTGTTCTAGATGTTTCTATAATATTTTTTTTTGTAAGCTAAGATTTTTGTATGCTGTGGTAACATAACAGTTTCGACACAAAATTTAAAAAAAATCAATAGTTACAAATCTTACCTTTGCGCAGTGGTGGTGTCCATGGTTTATTGCTGTTGTAAGAAGCAATTGTATTTTCTGAAAAAACGCGGTCATTAAAGTTTGCATTTTGTCTTTTACATTAGTTTAAGCATATTCTTACCGACATGAGAACTACCCTCAGCTCCAGGCAGTTGTGTCATCCCTATTCATGGGTTCATGCAATAAAAAAAGCAGAGTAAAGTGTATAGTTTGGACATATTTAATTTCATCACTTGATTGTTCATCATGATCTTCCCGCGTCCTAGATCGTTCCAGAAAATTTTAGATCTAGAGATCGTCCACAATATATAGGGCATATGTTCATGGCATTTAATTAAGGACCTGTTTTATTTTTTTGTAATGTTCATCGATCAAATGTCAAAAATATGTGTCCAAATTATGTTACTTATTTAAAATACGTATTCGTAACCACAATTACTTACTCCTTCCCACGTATACGGTTCGCTGTGGTACGAAAATCTTTGCTATGTTGTTTCCTGTAATACTGAACTTGTTTTAAAAATAAATAGTAAAACTATTCATGGTTTTCGAAAATGGTGTGATTTTGACGAGTTGTGCTTCGGGTAACAGCTAAAACAATACTTCAGCCATGGAGCAATTCCCGCTCTTTATCGCTATTACCACAGAGAACCGACATCCAAGCTAGAGTGCCCTCCGTGTGTAAATTTCTGTAACTGCCATTTTAAAATTACAGCTAGTTTCCGTTAGTTTTGGTGATTCGTATATTGGTGGCGCCATCTATGCGCCTTGAGATTTAATAGTCTGTCAATTTTAGTTTGGTGAAACCAAGACTAGGCGGCGCTGATTTTCCAACGGTTTGCTTTTAAAAATTTACACAGTAAATTGAGAAAAAAATGTTTGAGCCTGGATGTCTGTTTTCTGTGCTATTACTCAACCGTATTCAAACCAGAGTATTTTGAACACATGCACTAATCTTGTACAAAAAGCAACCCATTTCGAATGAATACGACTGACTAATAGCGATAAATGACGGAAATTGACCAACTGGCAAAGTAATGCTCCACCATGTGAGTGGAAGCTTCGAAAAAATCATCTAACAAGAAGATCTAATATTCAAACATGATAACTGATTAAATCTCAAATTTAAAGTCTTCAATCCAAATGTTTCCTGCTAAAAATTCACATTTTTTTTTCAGAATATTACGTTGAACTGCTCATGGCCGTGGTTTGATGCATCTATGAATCAAATTTTTCAATGAAGTTTTAAAAAACTAAAACAATGGACTATTACTCTTACTAGCCTTCTGGTGAACATGTTTCAAACCATGAATAGGTTCTGTTAAACAATAGCAATAATATTCACCTTTTTCATCTTCAGTTTGTAAATTGTATGTTCCAATAAGTTCATCTGTTAACAAGTGTTACATACAACATTCTTAGTTGACACGATAGTTACGAGGGTTATTTCGTGAGTCGAAGTGACTTTTGTAAGAAAAGTCACCTGCAGTGACGTGACTGTTCTAAGCATATCAAAAGGCAAATCACGTCACTGCGCATTGACCTTTCTCATTTCACCAAGTGACAAATGTCACTCCGAATTTCGAAATAACCCTCTCATAAAATAATTTTCCTACTCACACGAACGTTCTGACTGCTTTTGGTCAAACCCGAGCTGCACTGTTTGTATTGATACAGCTTTTATTGACAAACATAAAGCACTAATAATGAGATATAAACTAAATGGAACAGACTCTAGCAACATGATTACTAACCTAATTGATAAAACTGGCTGAACCGGCATAGGCGATTGCTAAGATTTATATCTGCTAAAAGAAGTTTTACTGCAATAATGTTGCAAATGTCAGTTGGTTGAGCAATTAATCATCACTCTGTGAGTAAATAACGGGTAATGACTGTTCTGGCTTAAATTCTCAATAGGACATGTATATCTTGATCACAAACAATCTAAATAAACAATGCACTATGGTCCGTACCAAAGATTTAACAGGATATAATTGTTTAATTCGTTTTCTGTCATTGGTTGATGTCTTCAGATAAGTCATTTGTAATTGTATAGTGTGTAATGCTATGACATTTTTGTTAGAGTGTTTCTTTACCAAGCTCAGATATCAAATATTACTTTTTAATTTTAAGATATGGGTTCTACACTGTTCTACAATAGTGTAGAAAATATTATATCATGTAACTTTGCTTATGAAAGATTCTTTGAAGCACTTTCAATGACAATTTTAAAGAAGTGCCTTTAAAATAACAGTTCGAACCAACTTCTTTAGATAAAAGCATGTTAGGATCACTTTTTTTATCCGTAATTTCTCATAGTACTAACATATATAAAAATAAAAAAACGAATATGTTTTTCCTTTGGCGGTAGGGACATGATCAAAACAAATCTGTCCCAGCATTTAAAGCTAAACATAGTTTCGGAACTTTACTGCATTACAATATATCATTGAACGATAACAGCCTCCGACAACGTACAGGAACTGGCCAAAACGAATCAAGCTATTTATTAAGTGACAACAAAATGAATTTGATTATCGACGGGATGACATAATGGAACGGTCTCACCAGAACTGTGGATCATAGCCGCTGAAATTTACCACAGGAGGTAGCGAGCATCTTTTGTAGAATGTCAAAAATCACCTTCTGGCATAATATCTTCTGCTCAAATATGAACGAGACTTTAAGAATAAAACGGTCCGCGGATGACATATCGTCAAAAAAAATAATCTTAGATTAGTAGGACTGTTATACGTTTACATGTCAAATTTGAGCATGATCTGTCTCGAAGCTTTTTTTACGGCACTATAAACAAGTCAACCTCCGGTCTGTTTTTCGAATTTTACTATGGATTCAAACGTTGAACAAAGACTGAGTTTGAAATTTTGTTATTCCAACGAAATAAGTGCTTCGGATGCATTGATAATGTTGCAAAAAGCCTATGGGGAATCTGCTCTATTGCGTGCACGTGTGTTTGCTTGGTATAAGTCCCCAAAGGGAGCCGTACATCAGTTGAAAATCTGCCTCATGATCGTCGTCCAGCAGCATCAATAAACGAAGAAAACATCGAAAAAGTTAAAAACATTGTGCTGTAAAATCGCCGTGTGACCGAAAGAGAAATAGCGGATGAGCTAATACATATCAAATGGATCCGCTCATAGCATTATACACGCGTCTTGTTCCAAAATTGTTGAATTTTCTTCAAAAAGAGCAACGCAAAACTGTCGCTAAGGAAATGCTCACAATGAGTGATATGGACATCCAGCATATCATAACTGGTGACGAGACTTGGGTTTACGAGTATGACGTCCAAACAGCCGAAAAAGCAGCTTAAAGCGATACCAAAAGAGGCGTATGAAAAGTGTTACAATGAATGGAAAAAACGTTGGCATATGTGTATCGCCTCCGATGGTGATTATTTAGAAGGCGACAAAATAAATATTGAAGAATAATTAACCGTTTGTGTTTTATTTAACCAGTCTCGTTCATATTTGAGCAGAAGGTATCTTTAGGCTTAAGATAGATGTCTATCTATATGCTGTTCCATTACACTTTTCGGAATTGTAGCCTGGTGGCGTAGTGCCACAATATCTAAACAAACGTTAACAGAAACTCTACGAAACACCAAGTTCGCTCTTCGCACAGTCATTTTCAGTGACGTCATTTTAGACGCTTCTGTAGACACTCCTTGAGGCATGTCTCCTCTCTTACAATCTCGGTAGTCACGAACGGCGCGCTCCGTTTCTGCTTCCTTACTTCTTCCGGAACATCAAACTTGTGTTGGGCAGTGCAGAACAGTAGCCTCGGAAGCTGCCGGAAGTCCTCCTTGACGTAAGTCTCATCATCCGTGATGAGACAATGAGGCTTCGTCAGCATCTGGGTGTATCGTTTGTTAATACCGCTGTTCCGTCCGGGCAAACGAGCAAAGTGGAGTGTAACATTTCTTCGGTGTAACGTTTGCAGATTTTTCATGGGTGCACCTTACCTTCTCCCGCATTGACAAAACTACCCATGCAGCATCAATCATAGTAACCCATGAGTTAGCAGGCAAAATTTGACAGCTCTGTGATGGCATAAATAGTGAAGTAACTCCGTGCAGAAGTGTGCGCGTTCAAAGAGCGGCACCCCGCCGCGTCAAAAACGGACAATGTGCGGCAGTTTGTGGACGCCGGATACGCCCGTTCCGGCATTTACAATATATTGGCATCAGGGTTGCAATTTCTCTGGGCAGAATCACCCGGGTGCACATTTCTAGCTTTCTTTGGTGAATCTCACTCAGTCTCTACGGAGATTTTTTCCTGACTCCACAGTAGAGATTGTTCGACACAGCACGGGAGAGCGAGAGAATTGACAGTTCGCTGCCTGAGCGTTCATACACTCTCTGCAGTGTGAACGACGAAGAGAGAAAAAGCGAAAAAGGATTACACCGCACTAACGTGAGTGAAACCTTGATTCAAACATTAAGAAAAAATCGCTGGAAAACGGGACCATGACAGTACAGTCCGAAGTTCTTTTCGCGATTCCCGGTTCCTTTTTTGGACTTTCAGAATATCATAGATGATCATTATGGATTATGGCCCTCAGATAGCCTATTCAGTAAAGGCACGGAACTACCAATCCGGAGAAGGCGGGTTCGATTCCCAGTCGATATATAAATATCGACTTCCCTGGGCATAAGAGTATCATTGTGCTTGCCACACAATATACAAATTCATGCATTGGTGATTGGCTTCGAAAGCTTAATAACTGTGGAAGTGCATCTAGAACATTAAGTTGTGAGGACCTGGCAATCAGCTAATTGTGATAAGCAATATGCTTGGATACGCCGAAAAAAAAAAACGAAGAACATTAAGAAATCAGTAACATTGTAAAAATGTTCAAATTCAAGTGTTGCGGTATAAAACTAACAATGAAGATTTTCAACAGGGTGACTCTTCCCGGTGAAATAATTCTGCTCTCTTCGGTGCTCCTCAGAGATCACTCACACGCTCCGGCCTGTTGTGTGGTGAGGGTGCAAACGACAGACACTTTGGTGTCACTCAACTTGTGATGTCTAGCAGAGAGTGGAAACGAACCAAAAATTTCTCGGATGAGTTTGCGTTTGGCAATGTGCGGAGTACCTTTTCACTAAGCACCTTGCTAGCACCGAGGAGAATTGCATCCCTGATTGGCACTATTAAACAGCAATCAGAGCATCGAAAGGAAGCCCGGTTCCGGACGGCCGACGACCCTGAGCGACAAGAAGCTCCAAAGGATGCTGAAGGTAAGACAGAGGGAAAAGTGACTACATCGCTGCGTGCGCTTGGCCGGTTCAAGCAACAACAGTGCAAAGTGTGTTGGGAATTTGGGAAGCAGTGATTGATTTGTTTTACCTCGCAGAACCTTTGAATTTTTACCTTCTCCGTCGTCACTCCGATCTTCAGCTTGTACGTAAATTTTGACATATATGATTGCTTGGTTTGATCTCACACGATCAAAGTAGGTCGCGGTCATGAAGTGTTACGTCTGAATTTTTCGGCGGTGTTTTTCCGATTTTTTTTTTTTATGTAACGTGAAGTTTTATGAAGATGTGTTGTTTTTAACTAATTCTGCTCTGAATAATGTTGAGGGAAAGTTATTTGACAAAATGTGTGTGTTGTGTGTGTGCTGAGGATTTTTAACGCGTATTCCTTACGTGGCATGTATCCCAGTGTCTTTGTGCTTGTAGAATTAAAATATATAGAGAAATGGCTGATTTTCTGGGAATTTAAGTTCAAAAGATAGTTACATAGCGTAAATAACTACTTCGACCGCGGACCGATACCCGGCTTTCAACGTAATTAATAAACTGTATTCAAACCTCGACTAAACGATAAGTATAAGAAGCGCCCAACCTCCTATATTAACTTTGCCACCAAGGCTAGCTTTTGATCCCCAATAGCCTATAGAATACTATGTAGCAGATGCTTATAAGAGACCCTCCATTTAGTACATCACGCAAATTAATGAAAAAAAAACAACGGCCCCCCGCCATATCGTCAACAACGCCTCGCCCTGCACCTTAGACATTGTTTTCAACTTAAGTCTGCACCCTCTATCATTTAGTGATTAATGGATGATACCTGAGCATTTTGCGCAAAAAATCTAAATGAAAATTTCCGGCTTCGATGTGACATGAGACAAAGAGGAAGCGTTTCTTTCTGTCCTGCACCGCAAAGAATGAGCAGACACAGTTCTCCTGTGAAATACATACGCGCTGTTCTTCGTCTGTTCTGCACATTCTGTAGGTAGCTGTGTAAAGGCTCCACCAAACTGCAGGGTTTTTTTTGCCGCCGCGGCAGCGAAATCGCGGCGGAAAATCGTCGCGGCGAGATTACATGGCGGCTTATGGGAGCGCACAAACCAACGCGATTGAAAAACGCATCGCGTCGGTTTGTGCGCTCCCATAAGCCGCCATGTAATCTCGCCGCGGCGATTTTCCGCCGCGATTTCGCTGCCGCGGCGGCAAAAAAAAACGCTGCAGTTTGGTGGAGCCTTAAAACACCGTGTTTGAACATTGTTTTTGAAACACGTGTCATGTGTGTGTTTTGCTGGGGCATGTTTGAGATGAACATCAATCAACAACGAAAAGCGGGTGCGTGTTCAAAGAAAACGTCGTTTTTGAACACCATGTACACAAGTGTCTGTGTTTTTCAAAAGACTGCCTATGATAAGTACAATCTAACTGTCATGATACTGTTTCTTCAAACACCAATATTTTGAACTGAATGAAGCACTGTTTTAAGGTTTTGTCTGAGCTAGGTTTACTAAGTGTACTAATTTGCTTTAGATTACCCATCATCGATGCATCCTTTAAATGAAACTACAGTACTGCATTATGATTTGAATCGCATTGATAACCGTTATATGCCTTTATAGATTCAAGCGACATTACGAGAAAGATAGCTCCACGAATGGAAGCCACTCACGTGATGGAAGTTGCTCAACTTCTTTTGTCCTTGTTACATTCTTGGGGATTGGATCCACATTTGGATAAAGTATGTGAAACACAGCTGGGCTTGCTAAAGCCGATGGTAAGTTGAATCGGACACAAAGTGTCATACGTTGAAAAATAACAACCTGATTGCTCATTGCTTGTTGCAGATTCCAGTTTCCTTTGGAGTGCTATCGAAGGGCGGCTACATGTCGTTGTTGCTTCCAACTTGGCAGAACAACATCGATATGAAAATAACCCCCGAAGAAATAAGTGCAGCTTCGTCAACAGCCGAACAGATGCGTCAGCAACATTTAACCAGTATGTTTACCGCTCGGTTGCATTGGGAATTGAGTACAACTCTGACATCGAACCATCTACTGGCACTCATCTCTATGTCGAATACACTGATGTCCATGAACATGGCAACGTTTATTCCTGAGCAAGAGCGCAATCGAAAACTCCACCGACAATCGACCCGGGCATCTTGGACCAATGATGAAGAGCAGGAGGAACTTTACACCCAACAGCAGGCTCAGATCAAGCAAGGCTGGAGCCTTCTCTCAACTCACCACTGTTTTCTGTTGCCAGAAAAGATCGATGCTTTAGATGCTAACACATTCAAACGCCCACAGGTTGAAATGATGGCTCGTCGTTGGCAGCACCATTGTTTGGAAATTCGAGAAGCAGCCCAACAGCTTCTACTCGGAGAACTCGGTCGCATGGGGAAAAAAGGTAGAAAACAATTAGTTGAAAGTTGGGCTCAATATCTTCCGATGTATACTCACACGGAACCAATTGTACAACAGTCGCAGAATACCAACCAGTCGAATTCCGGGTCACCGGTATCTACTCCAGGAGGACCGACCATGGAAGCCCAAGAAGAGGACTCCGAAGAAGAGGAAGAAGTTGTTCGTAAACCTTCCAGCTTGGCTGAATTAAAACGTAAGCAAACCACTGCAGTTGTACTGCTGGGTGTAATTGGTGCTGAATTTGGTCAGGATATTTCTTCATCGGATGGTAAACGAAACAATGAGAACCGTAGAAAAAGTTCTGTTGTGGAAGGCTTTGGAATTGGAAATAATAACCTCGCACGTTCAACATCAATGGCATTGACACATTTGCTGTTAGCTCCCCCGACGCCTAAACTTCCAGCATACACGCCATTGCGACGAGCAGCCATAGATTTAATAGGACGAGGCTTTACGGTTTGGGAGCCTTATATTGACGTCAGCAAAGTTCTTCTGGGCTTGCTTGAGATGTGCTGCGATTCGAATCGTCTTATTCCCAGTTTAAATTACAAACTTCCTCTTACGCCTCAGGCCGACGCCTGCAGAACAGCTCGGCATGCATTGAGGTTGATCGCTACTGCGCGGCCAGCTGCATTTATTACGACGATGGCTCGCGAGGTGGCCCGTTACAACACGCTGCAACAGAATGCGCAGGCAATCAGTGTCCCGATCACACAGTCAGTTTTGCATAGAGCCAAGCGGGAAATATTACAGTGCGTTGAAATGCTGATCGACAAGATGCAAACAGAAATAGCCAACTTGCTGGTGGAGGTGAGTACTATAGTGTTACTCTTTCAAATATTCCTATGACAACCCGAGAAGAGTTTGAGATCAAATAGAAAACTCAACATGTTGTTGTGAAATTGCCGATAATGAATACTCAGGTTGCTGTCGTTTTGGTCGTTTTAACGGTTAAAAGATCAAAATTGATAGCAAAAATTTATTCCTGTGACATCAAATTTAAAACTGATTCTGCTTTCAGTGAGAGCAAATTGAAAAGTCAATATGCTGTAATTTTTTTCCTGTTGATAGCAAAATGAGTATTCTAGTTGATAATCTGTCAAGATAATGAAAACAAAGTGACCTTTCTCAAAGAAAAGTGTACGCAAGGTTACAGCAGGATGAAAACGTAATGTGATATTGAATTTGACAATTGTTAAGTGAAATCAAATTATGATTTTAATTTGATGTTGATTTCAAAATAAGGTTTCGAATTGCTATCTTTATGATGTTAGACTTTAGTTGGAAATAGAGTACAATGGTTTACTGAAGTGAATTGCATATTAGTTCCATATGGATACACTCGAAAAAATCGACACGTTGTTTCCACGTGAAATTTCCCGTAACTTTCACTTGCACACGTAACCAAATCTTCTTCAGTAAAATCAGGTGAACATTACGTGCCAGTGAATTGTACGTATAAAATCCCGTAACATTTATGTGATTTTCACGTAGAATGTGGATTTACGTGGAAATCACGTAGCTCTTACGTGAACTCCATCCGCTCTTACGTGAAACGACATCCGCAAGCTAACTCGGAAGCAGGGGCAGTTTATCATCGCCGACGACATGAATGCGAAACACGAAACCTGGGGGGAAGCCTTCTCTTCTCAGGAGTATCGAAACTGTTTGAGGAAGCGATCAACCGTCGGATTCTCTCGTCTGCCGACGAGCAGTTCGGATTCCGACGTGGTCGCTCAACAGTGCACCAACTTAAACGAGTAACCAACATCCTCAAGCGGAACAAGTCTGTTGCGAAATCATTTGCCATGACACTTCTCGATATCGAGAAGGCCTTCGATAACGTGTGGCATGTTAGCCTGGTGTATAAGCTAAAAAGATACAATCTTCCTATCTTCCTGGTGAAGATAATTAAAAACTATCTGGCGGACAGAACATTCCGTGTTTCGCTGCAAGGTGCAGTTTCCTATGCACAGGAGATCTCCGCCGGTGGTCCGCAGGGAAGTATACTAAGTCCACTCCTGCTCAACATTTTCAACTCGGGCATACCCCCGCTCCCTGAAAGTGGATCTCTGTCGTTGTTTGCCGATAATACCGCAGTCGTCAACAATGATAGAGTAACAAGAGCGCTTACCGCGAAACTGCAGCGAAGCCTGAATGTCCTGTCAGAATACTTCACTGAATGGAAGATCTGCATCATCGCAGCGAAGATCCAGGTCATCCTCTTCCCACACTCCAACTCTCCCAAACTTGTTCCGCCTGAGGCGTGTAAAATAAGCCTGAACAACACAACGCTGGAATAGACCAAATCAGCTGTCAATCTTGGCGTTTTTCTAGACAGCAAGCTTATTTTCAGGGAGCAGGTTGACAAAACTGTCACAAAGTGTAACGTTCTGTTGAAGCTACTGTACCCATGGACCAACAGAAAGTCTACATTATCCCTGAAAAACTTTGGTGGGTCTATCAATCGGTACAGAGCACGCTGCCTGACATCGGATCACCAGATCATCCGGAATCTGGTTCCCCATCCCTAGGATTTTCAAATTGTAGCTATAGTTTTAGTTTAAGTAGGTTGTTAAATTTTGAAACTAACAATGCCCCAAGGGCTGATCTGAATAATTAATTATGACATAAAATACACTAAACACATAAAACACTTATACAAAACTGAAGAGCTCAAGGGCTTAAACACTTAAAATTGTAATCTAATAGGTAGGGTAGGGAACGGCTTAATCAGGGGTCACTATTTTAATCAGTTGTTAGGAAATAGGTCTAAAACTCCTACATTTTCCAAATTATTTCACTTTTAATGATACGATCATAAGCACTTTCTATCGGGCTTATGATTCGATGCATAAATCATGATTGATAACCATTTATTACTGTCATTTTGAAAATTTAAAGTACATCATCTCGATAACCATCAGTTTTTTACCAGCTGAAGAAGTTCGCTCAAATTTTGACTTTGTGTATTTCGCATTTAATCGCGTGTACCGGAAGAGCATGTCTTAACCAGCTCTCTCTCTCACAGCTAGGCTTGTTGCCAGAATGTGATGTTGAACATTGAGTCAAATTTATAACATATTTAGATAATCTGAAATCACTATTTATTTCATTTTTCTTTCAGGGGGATTAATATCTAAATATTGGCAGTTCTAATAATAGATTACAAACAGCTTCATCAAATGTCTGTGCTGGATAAACTGCTTAAAACCCGTCCCGTACCCTATAAGACAAAAAATCAAAAATAATTTTAGTAGTAGTAGTAGTAGTAGTAGTAGTAGTAGTAGTAGTAGTAGTAGTAGTAGTAGTAGTAGTAGTAGTAGTAGTAGTAGTAGTAGTAATAGTAGTAGTAATATTAATAATAGTAGTAATAGTTAATAATAGTAGTAATAGTAGTAATAATAGTATTGTTGTATATTAATAGTTATATGTTATATGTGTGTGTGTGTTGTATGTGTTGTATATTAATAATAGATAATAGTATTATATGTGTATTGTATATTATTATATATATTATATAATAATATACTATATATTATATATATATGTATATATATATATATATAATAATAGTAATATATTATGTATTGTGTATGTTGTGTATGTGTATAGTATTGTGTATTTGTGTATGTATGTATGTATGTTGTTGTATGTATATGTAAGTATAGTAGTATGTATGTTTGTTAGTAGTAGTATGTAGTAGTAGTATGTAGTAGTAGTAGTAGTAGTAGTAGTAGTAGTAGTAGTAGTAGTAGTAGTAGTAGTAGTAGTAGTAGTAGTAGTAGTAGTAGTAGTAGTAGTAGTAGTAGTAGTAGTAGTAGTAGTAGTAGTAGTAGTAGTAGTAGTAGTAGTAGTAGTAGTAGTAGTAGTAGTAGTAGTAGTAGTAGGAGTAGTAGTAGTAGTAGTAGTAGTAGTAGTAGTAGTAGGTAGTAGTAGTAGTAGTGGTGTAGTAGTAGTAGTAGTAGTAGTAGTAGTAGTAGTAGTAGTAGTAGTAGTAGTAGTAGTAGTAGTATGTAGTAGTAGTAGTAGTAGTAGTAGTAGTAGTAGTAGTAGTAGTAGTAGTAGTAGTAGTAGTAGTAATAGTATTGATATGTAGTATGTATAGTAGTAAGACAATGATGCAGTAATAGTATGTAATATGTAGTAATAGTAGTAGTAGTAGCAGTAGTAGTAGTAGTAGTAGTAGTAGTAGTAGTAGTAGTAGTAGTAGTAGTGGTGAGATATTAGAGTACAAGATGAAAATAATCGAATTACATTAATCTAAATTATTTTTGCTCGGCATTTCAAACTTATTCTCCTTTAGTTTCAGGCTTATTGTCAATTACAATTAGCTTTTTGCTCAGTTTGCCGAATGCACTTCCACAGCTATTGATTAATTCTATTTTATAACCACTTTTGCGTTAATTTGATTGGGTGGCATAATAATTATATATAATTATCCTCTTTACTCGGGGAGTGAAAAAAAAAACCCTGTACAAAATATATTTTTACCAGACTGATAAACGAAACCTGTTTAAGTATTTTCTGATTGAGGAGCTGAAGCAGGAATCATTCATACACAAATTTATAATTTTAAATAAGTTTTGTTTATTCTTTTCAAAATCCTCATTCTTTAAAATTAAGTTTACCTTACACAAATATAGAACGATCAACGATTTTTTCATAGCATTAAACAATCCGTACTTGCTAGCCATACGACGCATTCATAAAACATACCTGTGTCTAGAGACTCATTTGACCATAGACTAAATGATCCACCGCCGAATAAAATTATGCCATTCTCTTATGTTCTACTCATTTCTAGGTCATGGATATAACGCTTCATTGTGTTGATTCCGGTGATCTTAAAAATAAAGGCCTATCTGAAGTCAGTCCTTCGATGTGTAAATTTAATCAAGTATCTCACTGTGGTGCTTCAAGACGAATCTCCGGTATGTTTGTGTGAATTTTTGCTAATATTATGTTTACCAACTCAAACTTTCTCGCTGATTTTCAGTTGGCGCTAGCAATGGACACTTGGCAATCTACGAACTACGTCAGAACAAGTGTCAAATGATACCGGCCCATACAAAACCTGTCACGGCCCTCGCATTCAGTCCAGATGGTAAGTTTTTGGTCAGCTACTCATGTTCGGAAAATAGGTTGTCATTCTGGCAAACCAGCACCGGCATGTTTGGGCTAGGCCAATCGCAAACTCGATGCATCAAAGGATATTCGACGGCTCCAATTCCGGATGTTGCTCGGCTAAACCCAATGCGTTTGGCCAAGCTCATCTGGATCAACAACCGAACCGTAACTTTAATGCTGGCCGATGGATCCGAAACAAGATTCAATGTCTAAGTATGTTCGCTATCAACCAGTATTGTGTATAGATCAGCCTTTCTCAACTTATAAGTCGCGACCCACCATAAGGATAACAGTTATCGGTAAAAAAGTTTGAGAATGGCTGATATAGGATATTTGTTAGAATATTATTCGATGCTAAACTAGTACAATAAGCACGTGTTTATATGTCCATTCTAGTTGTTACGACCTATTCCCAGCGTTACTACAGACATTTTCCAAATTACGTTAAGGTACCACTGCTACGTGAATAATGCTTCAAAGGCAGGTTGTTAGCTTTTTGGTCATAAATAAGAAAAATACCAAAAAATCAAATATCTTTCCCAATCATTAGGGTAGAAGTACCAAATATGGAGCAGTAAGAGAATGTAATCGTTGCACATGTAGCTTAAATGAAGCCATCACTGCTACCACTGCATATACGTGATAATTTTATATACATAACTGATACTTCTACCCTATAGATTAAAATTAGCGAACCTAAATTTCTTCGTGCACTCATCCAACCGATAGGCTATTCTCTAAAACATGCGAAAGGGGGAAGAAACAAAAAGCGAAAACGGCGACCAAAACCAAATCAATGAAGCATAGGCGATTCTTAAGCAACGCCCGAGGCTTATATAATTATGCAAATTTGGCTGATGTTCTTACCTGCAGATTGGTAGGTGTGTGTATCTTTTCTTTTGCTCGCTATTCAAAATGTACTATCACAAGAAGTTCGCGGGCACGGTTGAAAAGGAAGACCGCTTTCATACTAATGAACTCGAAGGGGGTGATTTATAATTTGACCTATTTTTCAATTCCGCAAGCCGTGAACGTCGACGTTGCTTTGTAGCTTTTAATTAAATGACTGCGGATTGCCGGACAGGTGAGGTGACCTGAATTAGTTTCTTTTTTTTCGACCGCTGGAAGATGCTTCCGGGATAAGATTAATTATAGTGCAAATAATCCAAATAGATTGTTTTATTTCTTATAAATGTTGCAGATTTACTATGTTGAACAGATACGCAAGGTTACTACATTACAATATTACCATCTTTTTAAAACTGTTAAAATAAAAATGTGTCCAAAAAATCTTGCGGAGCTTTGAAAAAGTTTTAGATATCACACTCCATAAGGGATTTGCCATAGACTAAGTAGGTTCCAGTAGGTCCCTTACAAATACGATAGGTCCCATAAAAATACGATTTTTTTCTTGGCTAATGTATTCCATGAGGCAGCTGTGATCGTCGTTGAAATTGTATATTTATATCTAGCAGCTAGTCAGGTGTGTTAACAGATCTCCCCATTTCTAGCTATTAGATCATCAGGTAAAAATATGTTTTTCTGGGAGTAATGGACTAGATTCATGATATGTCCAACCAAACAATGACATGATATCAAAGCATTGGCAGCCACAAGGTGGTTCTTGATATTTAATATGGCAGCCTCCCAGATGCTGCCCATGTGCGGTGCCGATGGGGGGGTTGTAGATCCCATTGATTCAAAGATACGAAAGGTAGCGATTAGCTCATGCGATTGATTCTGCTGTCCTACCGAATTTCAACAGGGAAGCCATGGCATGTGATGAATTGCTTTAGCAGCAGCAACCTAGCTGGCGGAAGACTACTAACCTCCCACGGGTGAGCCATGGATGGTTCATCTTTGCTGCCAAATAATGACGTATCTCATAAGGTTGCACGATCATGAGCTTATCCATTTAATTCAACTAGTCGATAACCACTGAATGTTTATCAAGTAACTGATAATCTCACAAAACGATCCGTCAGCAGTGACGGAGATGATTAAAGTTAGACGCAATGAACTTCGAGTCATTGTGTCCAACCTTAAGCTGGCTAATGAGATTGCTGTCTTGATTGAGATGTGCAGACTTAGATATTGAAATTGAAGGTGTGGTCACCGAAACAAGTTTGAACCTCCGAGATCCTGATCCAACCACCTGTTCGTTGAGATACTTAACGTGCAAAGACTACGGGCAGTATCGATCGACAAGTTTCTTGTGACCAGTTTTGGTTAAACCCTTCCTCAATACGTTGTTGAGAAGGGAGTTGGGAGAACTTATACAACCTGTACGGTGTTCGTACCTGGGTTCTTGATCTGCTATAACAGTTGCAGACATACGGCCTTCCATTGTGGCAATAAGGAACTTGCCAGGAGGAACATGAGGATGGCGCCTGTGCAGACAGCACACCAAAATATGCTTTCTGGAAGGGAACTCCTCCTTATACTCTCTCGTCATGCCTGGCACACAAACAACACGGGAAAAATTGACTTGGCTTAGGAGGAAACAGTTTTTCATTTTTTCAGAAGTGCTTCACGGAAAGACGCATCCGTCCACGGAAAGTGGCTAAGCAGAAGCCTCAAATTAGCTTGCTCAATTCAAAGAGTGTGGAAACAAAGAAAATTCAATTCCTCCTGGTTTTCTTAGTATGACCTACACACAGCACTTTCCATCTCTCACCTGTTTCCCGATTTTCAAGAAAAAGAATGCGAAGCCCCATCTTCATCTGGGTTGTTCTCATTTGATGACTATCTCAAAAGCATTGTTCTACATTGAAGCTATCATTTCCTTCGATGAATAATTTTCCAAATAAGGTCGGGAATCTGTGTTTACCTGTTGAATTGAGGGAGTCTTATTTTAAATGGACATCTTTAGCTCACAATACCGTTTGTGATGCATTTGCTTTTTGTGAAACATGGCTTTCGCCCGAAATCGATCTTCCGATTCATGATTTCAACATTCTTTGCCTTGATCGTGAGGAGTCACGGTAAGGTGGAGTACTTTTGGGGATCAAGACAGCAATAGATGAAGCCGTTACAACGGTAGAAGAGCTTCCGCCGCTGGAGGAATATAACTTCCTCTCCAACCTGATTTTGGAAAGCGCGTTTCAAGTTCAATCTCGACCAGTTTCAGGACGTTGTTTCGCAGGAACCTGCTTCCCCATGGTGGGATCAGCAATGCACCGAGGTTTATCGCAAAAAGTCCAACGCGTTCAAAGTTTTTCATAGTCGTGGAACACCTGAACACTTCGAACGCTACACGGCTCTCGAACGCGAATTTAAGAGCCTAATCAAGGCCAAGAAACGCGGTTACTGGCGACGATTCGTGGACGGGCTATCGCGCTAAACGTCGATGAATATCCTTTGGAATACGGCGTGAAGACTGCATAACAGAACTACGAACAACGAGAACGAGGAGTAATAGGACCAATGGATCCTCAAGTTCGCGCGAAAAGTTTGCCCAGATTCGGTGCCGGCACGGATGATTCCTCACGAAACTACGAATTCGATAGATGATATTAGCCAACCCTTTACAATGGTAGTTTTCTCTCGCACTCCTTTCGTGTGGCAACACGGCTCCAGGGGCTGATAGGATCAAGTTCAACTTGCTTAAGAACCTCCCAGACGTCACTAAGAGGCGCATGTTGAACTTGTTTAATCAGTTTCTGGAACTCAACATTGTACCGGATGATTGGAGAAGGGTGAGAGTTATTGCCATTCAAAAACCTGGTAAACCCGCGTCCGACCACAACTCCTATGCGATGTTATCTTGTATTCAAAAGTTGTTGGAGAAAATGATCCTTTTGCGCCTGAACAAATGGGTTGAGACGAATAACCTGCTTTCAGATACTCAATATGGTTTCCGCAAGGGTAAGAGAACGAACAACTGTCTCGCGTTGCTTTCCACGGATATTCAGTTAGCTTTTGCTAAAAATAGAGCAAATGGCTTCTGTATTCTTTGATGTCAAGGGGGCTTTCGATTCAGTATCTGTTGAAGTTCTCTCAGATAAACTAAACGCTTGTAGCTTTTCACCATTAATGAATAATTTTTTGTACAATTTGCTGCCAGAGAAACATATGAGCTTTTCTCTTGGAAACTCTACAGCTTCTCGATTTAGCTCCCCCAGGGATCATGTTTAAGCCCCCTTTTGTATATTTTTTATGTCAAAGACATTGACGGTTGTCTAAGTGACAACTGTACGTTGAGACAACTTGCAGATGACGGCGTAGTGTCTGTCACGGGACCCAATGGGGTCGATCTGCAAGGACTCTTGCAGGATACCTTAGATAATTTGTCTATTTGGGCTCTAGAGCTAGGTATCGAATTCTCTGCGTTGAAAACTGAGTTGGTAGTTTTTTCTAGGAAGCATAACCCAGCACAACCGAACTTCAAATTAGGGGTACACCGATAACTCATTCCATGTCATTTAAATATCTTGGGGTCTGGTTCGATTCATGTTATGAACCCTCAGGTAATCGGAAACTTTGAGAAGCTTCTTGAGTTGCGCCCTCAAACTCGCTTCATGACGTTGTACCATTTGTACATAACACAGGATGTCAGCCCTTCGCTGAATATTCCATCGTGTTTGCTTCTTCGATTTCGGAAATTCGGTTCATTTTGATTTATCCATTAAGCAGGAGCTTCGTGGAATCCCAGAGCATCATCGTTCTATGATTGCTCCGGTGATATTTGCTGCAAAGTTTGGCCTAGTTGATTCCACTAAAACGTTTTTCACTGACGGGTCTTCGATAGAGGACTCCGCTGGCTTTGGTGTATACTACAAAAATTATAGCGTCGCTCGTAAACTCCAAGCACCTTGTTCTGTTTTTGTCGTGGAATTGGCGGCAATTCATTTTTCCTTAGAAACTATTGCCTCACTTACACCGGCTCAATACTTCATTTTCACTGATAGTCTTAGTTCTATAGAGGCTGTTCGCTCCTTGAGGCCGGTAAGGGTCTTCTAAGTGCTTTATCTTCACGTTCATTTATTATTATCTTTGTTTGGGTCCCCCCGTTTGATTCCTGACAATGATAAAGCGGACTCGCATGCAAGGGAGGGCGCTATGGAAGGCGATATTTATGACCGACAAATCCCCCTCAACGAATATTTCTATAGTTTTCGTCAGATATCACTCGATAGCTTGCAGTATAAATGGAATAAAGGACATTTGGCGTCGAAGAAATGTTGGTTCAGGGGATTGGATTTGGGTCGAGACTTCATTCGTGTGATGTCTCGCCTCATGTCTAATAATTATTCTTTAAACACTCATTTGTTCCATGTTGGGCTGGCGGACAGCAATCTCTGTGAATGCGGACAACGTTACCAGGACGCAGATCACGTTATTTGGTTTTGTGCTGAGCATCGTGGAGTCAGCAGCCATGTCCAAACACTACACTGCACGCCGAGCTGCTTTGCACCACGCTAGTGCGTGCATTATATTCGCCTCTTTGACTCCGTGCATCCTGGCTCACACCCAACACCGGTGGGTACAACAGCAATGTCAGTGCTCGTGGTTTGGCTTTGGACACCGTGACTGATGCTTCGGCAAACACCACAGCCGAGTGTTTCCGATTTTGTCCGATTGCAGAATACACGCGTGGTTTATTTTTTTTCTTTCTAACCGAGCCGTGCTTGTTAAATTCAATCAACTTATGCGCCCGTCAACAGCCAAGAAAACAAACCAATAAGCTAATTATCAAATTTTAAGAATCATCCAACTAGCATTGCTCTATCCGTGGCAACCAGTGTCATACTGGGTGTATGTTGAGAGCTTTCATGTTATCGTAGCCACTCGGCTCGTGTATTTTTCCAAAAATCAAACCCGGTGTCAAAAGCAATACACGAGCGGGTACACTCGTGTCGCGTGCATTACGTTGCGGGTTCATCAATAAGCACGACACTAGAGTGGTGGATTACAGCCACTTGGTGGTGTGTTTGCAGTCCAGTTCGGCTCTCGTGCAGAACGGTCTGGTGCTTTAACCAAGGCTGGGAGTCAGATCTGAGCTTTATGATTCCCTCCGGGTTCGAGGTAGATAACCCAATTTGGCTGCAAGCGATCTGGAGTTTTTGAAACTTATTTATGTGTTTTTAACTAACATTAATTATAGGTTGTAGTTTGATTAACTTAGTTGTTTAGGTTAAATTTTCGAGAAATGTATGCGTCAGTGTGTGATTGTGGTTGTGTATGTGAGTGTGGCTGTGTGTGTGAGTGAGTGATTTTTTTTTAAAATTGGAAACGTTCATTTCAATAATTAAAACTTGTGTAAGAAAATCATAGTTCCTTATGCTTTGTTCAAAATTCCCACCGCAATTTTCCCATCCATAAAATTGTTATTCCTATTAACCTCGAGACAACCACGAGTAATCCGTTCTACTCCCTTAACCTTAGTTCTAAGATAACTGATGATGATGATGATGATGATGAGATACTACCATCTATTGTAGCAAGGTAACTTTCCATAGCAGTGGAATAATCTGAAAAACGATTTGATCAGGATTCTACTGTTGTTTGTGATCTTCAAGCTCCTGTATGAAGGGCCAAAAACGTTTGGGCGGGCCCGTAAGCAGAGACACTTACGCGAAACCCGCGAATAAAGGGAAGAGAATCTCCTTCCAAAAGCAAGTTCACACATACAGCATTAGAGTCGAGCCCTCGATTGACAGAATAAACCCAATAGATGGGGTCGAAGAGCCCGCCCTCGTTCCACGAAATGTTAACAATAGGGAGGAGGCAGTCCCATGCTCCCTATCCAAATCGTTTCACTTGGGTGCCCTGATGGTCCCTCCCTTTTCCCGTTATATATTATGTCGATATGATGATATTCAGTATATTTTGTAATGGTCATTTGATTGCTTACCTTGTGTTAGAAAATTTGTCTGAAAGTAAAATTGGTTAGGGTTTATACCGTTCTTGATTGCTCTGTGTTGTCTCGATGTTACTGCATTTGAAGAGTTGACTTTAGGATGACAATATGATATTGCTCGTGGTCATAGAATAGGAAAGAGAAAAGAAAGGAAAAGGGATTAATCATTGGTAACACGCTATGCGCATGTGAGATTTTCATGGTGATATTCTCACAACGGCCGTTCAGAATGGTTCAACGGATGCATATGAGAGATCATTCCCGTTGAGTTTTCGCTCGTTTACTCAATTCCATCGTGTTTGGTTTTATTTGTTTATTTGAAGTAGACATCAACAGACCAAGTTTAGGTCCTAATGATGTTAAAAAAAAAAATAGGATGCAAGAAACGTTTTACAACGTGCTTCATTTGGGAATAACAGGGTAATGATCCCCCATCGCATCTTCAAGTGATCATTACAAGCTGTCCATTTGGTTCAGGCACTTTTGAACGTTGATGGGGCAGCCGATTCACACATGAAATCTGCCGCGACCGACTCGACAGAACGCGCCCATACCCCTTTCTGAACCGAAGGGCAGGGCCTTAGTTCTAAGATAACTGATGTATTTAAACTTGAAAACTTGGCTCTGTAATGTTGATTCGATTGAGCATGTACAAATAAATGAATTCATAGAAAAAAAAATTACATAATGTTTTTTTTAATGTTTTATACGTTATTGCGATGAAGTATATTGTGCCCCCCATTGTTTTTAAAATATTTTACTCCGTTTGTATGAGGTTACGATTCAATTTCGTACAATTTAACAATTTTTCACTCCTCCACGAAACTCATATGCCTTTATCATGCCCCTTCCGAATTTTGACAACAAGATGTCAAACGCTGATTCTTGAAGTACTGGGCTATAGCCTAGTTAGCGAGCGCCTAGTTAAAAAGCAGCTCAGTTAAAAAGCACTCAGTTATTGTCAAAGGAAACTAAACGAGTTTGTCAAACGTCTGAAGAAAAAAGCAGCGAAGTGAGGCTAAATGGCGTATCAAAAAGAGGAACTTCTTAAAGACAGGATCATAGTTGGGACTCAGGATCATATGCGCAAGGAGTTACAGGAGCAGGAAATCTTTCAGTGAGTGACATGGTGAAGAAAGTTCAAGAGCACCAGCAAAACGAGAATCTAGCCAGGAAATATCAGCAGATATCAACAAGCCAGGCAAGTTAGAGTGAAACGTTCAAAGTGACCACGACAAGGGAGCCAGAGAAGCCATGGTTTTACTGTGAAGCATTCAAGGTGTAAGGAGAAATATCCAGCGTAGGGAAACAAATGTCTTGCCTGCGGAAAAGTTATTCATTTTAAGAGGTTGTGTCGATCAAGGCGGGTGAAGAAAAAGCCATTTGGAATGAATGTTCGGCAACTGGAGGACAGCGGAGTTTAGCAGATTCGGACAGTGAATAACAATGTGAATATGTCGATATTGCGATATTAGACGAGGAAGGCTCCAAGGATTTGGAAGAGATAATGGCAAAGCTGAAAGTATTGGGTGAAGAACGTCAACTTCGAATATCGAACATGCAAGTAGACACTGGAGCTAGAGTTAATGTGTTGAGTTACCATGATTTCACTCGTCTCGAAACCGAATGTCAGTTGTATGGCACGAATGTAAAACTGCGATGTTATTAGGGGAGCATTAGAATTCCAAAAGGGAAGGTGGATCTCGAAGTGCAGCTGAAAAATTCAACCATAAGTCTACCGTTCGTAGTGGTGAAGGAAGAACGCCCACCTCTGCTGTCGTCGAATGCCGCAATAGATCTAGGAATCATCAAAATCCGGGACATATACAATACCGGCATCCTGCAAAAGGAATGTGAACACATCTTAAGTAACTACGCGGATGTTTTCGATGGCGAGGGACTATTTCAAGTAACCTTTAAAATTGAAATCGATACTTCCGTCACGTCGGATTAAATTGGCCTACTTGCCTGAGCTGAAAACGAAAATTGAGGAACTGGAACGAAAGCAGATCATCGAACCAGGTAGGGTTTATAAAAATTCATTTTTTGCGTGACGTAATTAATGGACGTTCCCTAACAATCGGTTAAGTGGTTATTGAGATGTCATCGAAACAAGAAGAAAATTGCCGGAGAATTTTACGCGTCGTCATGGAAAATCCGACTGCGACTGGAATCACCCATACAACTGTGTTTCACTTGGTAAAATCGATTAAGGAGTCCCAGAAGACCAATCGGCTGGCTGGAAGTGGAAGAAAATAGAAAACAGCTGACCCTGTGAAGGTCCGGAAGGTGTTGGATTATTTCAAGTGAAATCCGAACCTTTCGATTCGCGACGTGGCTCTCAAGGCAAAGTGTTCCGGCTGGTTCGTTCAGCAAACCATGAAACGAGCTGGGCTTTGTGTATTCAAGGTCCGCAAGGCACCGAACCCGCGTGATCAACAAAATACGGCGGCCAAATCCCGCGCAAGGAAGCTTTATCGAGAGTAGTTAACGAAACCGATGTGTGTGGTTATGGATGACGAAACCTACATCACGGCAGACGCAAAGCAGATACCGGGACTGTAGTTCTACGTTGTCAAATCATGGTTTGATGTTCCGGAAGACATAAGGAAGAGGAAAGTGGACAAATTCGCAAAAAAAAAAAAAAATCTTGCTCCGGCAGGCCATATGCCAATGCGGTAAACTGAGTAAACCGTACATCACAATGGGTACCATCAACAGCGAAATCTACCGCACCGAGTGCCTCCAGAAGTGTCTGTTGCCCTTCCTGCGGTCCCACGGAGGCGAGACATTATTTTGGCCGGACCTGGCATCATGCCATTACGCGCGATAGACGTTGGATTGGTAAAGAGACAATAACGTTGTTTTTGTACCAAAAACCGCCAACCCCCCAAATTCACCAGAGATTCATCCGGTGGAAAGATTTTGGGCCATAATGAAGGCCAAAGTTCGAAAATCGTCCATGGTGTTTAAGAACGAGCTGAAGTTGAAGGAAGAATGGATGAAAGTGCCCAAAGAGGTCGGTTCCACCATTGCACAAAATGTAATGAGGGGTCTTAAGGGAAAGGTGCGGGCTTTCAGCGATGGAAAAGAAATTGAATAAAGTAATTATGCCGAAACATAATCTATATCAAGCAAAACAATGCATTAGGTCCTAAGTAACATTGAGAGTCTCTCATTGTCGACTTTCTGTTTTCGTTCCTACGGCTATTTAAAAATATAATCAAGTATTTTCAACATCATAGTACGGTAAGGATCCAATACCTCGAAAACATCAGTAAATCGTTTAGTAGACACGCTATTAACCAAAGAGAAAGTCGACGAAGAGAATCTCTCAATGTTACTTAGGACCTAATGCATTGTTCAGCTTGATATGTGTTAGTTCATTCCCAGAAAGTTTCAAGAAAATCCGACTTAAAATAAATTTTTGGCTAACACTTTTGTCGGGTGCGTTTTTTTTTCGAGTACAGGCCTTAATAACTGTGGAAGTGCATTTAGAACACTAAGTTAAGAGCAAGCAATAAGCCAATTGCGAAATAGCGTTTTACTAAAGAAGAAGAAACATGAAAACATAGCTCTGTAAAGTAGATTCGTAAATCGATCTATGAAGTTAAGAAGAAAACACTTAATACGCATATAATTCTTTCCACTGTATCATAGTTCATTTTCTTATGTGTTGGACAATAATTACCCAACTGATGTGATAAGTTTTGCCAGACGGTCATTTCTTCTGAAATTAACAATTATTACGAATCCTAGAGAGTTTGAGCTGTTTAGTGGAATACCTGTAACTAGAAATGAGAAGGAAAATTAGTATTTTCCATTTATTTCCAACTACCTTTGCTTATCTTGACAGATACGCGTATTTCGTCTACAATGTGCAGAATTCTTCAGTTTCGCTCTATAAACTCGACTGAGAGTCGAGAAGTCTGCACACTGTAGAGGAAATACGCGTATCTGTCAAGATCATTTCTAGTAACAATTATTATGCCAAAGGGCCGCTCCCTCTTAAACGCTATCTAGTTTTCTGTAATCACTACTTAGGCCAATTCAAGTCATCAGCTGCTTGACAAAGTGGTCCATTTATGAAGGCTTTCAGAAAAAGAAAAAAATGATTTCACATATCGATATACTTCTATTTAATTACTCACACAAATTTACTAGATCCGGATTGGACCAGGCCCCTCTACCAAAAATAATAATTACTATTACTTCAGTTCTGTTGGTTTGACGAATTCAAACAACTTTAATTTAGTTCATTAATTTGTATTGGTAATGTTAGGAACTACTTAAAATAGGGCGTACAATGTGCACCTTGATATATTGTTTTTAAATAAACACTATTAAGCAAGGCAATATGCATTGACAGTAACAAATTGACAACCAACTGTTTTATCCATTATCTGCTCAGGAAACGTAAATCCAAAACTTCGCCACCCTCCAGATCAAGATCATTCGGATTTGAATCCATTGGTAACGGGTCTCCATCGAAATACAGTTTGATATCTTCGGGTTTGCATTTTAGTTCTTCGGCACATTTAATAACCACTATCATCAACCTTTGACCCTTGTCAACTTGTACTTCAAGAGGTTTTTTCCAGCGGTCCGATTGCACCTTCAAGTTGATAACATTTTCATCCATTTGTTTCTTCTGCTTGGCAGTTTCAGAAGCATTTGTCGCCTTTTTTGAAAACATTTCAATCAACTCTCCTCGTATTACGCGGCCGCCTTCAAGGAAACGAGAGTTAGATTGATTCATAACTAATAAGGTGTTATATTAAAATACTTATGAATTGCGATATCCGATAACCAATAGAATCTGGCGTATCGTCTGGTTCGATAATACGCTCATCGATATTCAACACAACATGATTTGGATCGGCTCCACTTTTTTCGGCGAGCACTGCTATCGCATCAGCAAATTTTTGAAACCTGCGATGTGCAAAACGCTCGATTTTACCTTCCCATTTGATTTTAACAGAAACCTCATAGTTTTCCGAGTCAAACGACACGTCGGCTTTTTTTGTACTGGTGGGACATTCTTCTTCCGAATCGAGATTGATCTAGAAAATATTGAAGACATATAAACCTATTCATTCAATCAAGGTTAATTAAAGTCTCACCAATCCTGGAAGAATCAACGGTGGACTATCTACTAGGTTCACAAGTTCATCTTCCTGTAGCCTTCTACGTCTTCGAGTGGGAGCCGAACTGGGCCCAGGAACGGAATGAAGTGTTTTTGGTGCCATGAGGTTGCGATTAATGCAAATGTTGTAAAATAATTCCTTCAATGTTTCGAAATTGTCAATAAACGCCTTATTTCTGCCACGCGATGACCTTTTCTGTCTCATTAAAGCTTGGTAACGCTTCTTCAGATTTGAAAAGTACTTAGCGTCTTCTTGTATTAATGGGGAATTGTTAAAAATCAAATCATACTGTTTTTGGACCTCTTCGAATTCCTCTGCAATGGTTTAAATTAAATTATAAGTCTGCGTAGTTGGTAATACAAAAATATACCATCTAAATCGTCAAGGGACAAATCAACGACTTGTTTCTTTTGAGTTTGGGTTTGTAGTGATGTTTTGGGATTAGAGGCCGGCATACTGCTCATAAGATCATCACCAGATGAATCATTGCTTTCCTGTGCAGCTCGCCGTCTGGTTCTCTTAGGTAGGATTTGGTCAGACTTATTGACAATATTTTTTTCACCGCGTTTCTGTTTGATTGGAGGAGGAATTTCATCCGGATCAAGCTCCTGATCATTGCTATCTTCTAGCATCTCATCGGGGAAATCGCAATCATCGTTTCCTGAAAAACACAAAAAAAGCTTGTTCGATACTAGATAGTTGGTGATATTTTTATGGTGCTAACCGTTTAAATAATTGTTCAGATTATCAAACACATCATATTGAGAAGACATTATGATCAGTATTTTTTAACTTTACTGGCTAAACATTTAATGTCATTTTCGTTCAGCCTTGTAGCAAACAAAACTGTTCTGTCGGACACCGAAACAAAATTGATTGAAATTGTCAGATGAACCTTTGTTTCCAAACCAATGGTGTTGAGCTGTCAATGTCTAGCGCTTGTTGGCGCAGTTAAAGCTTTCAGTGCTACAAAGCAAAAGGGAATAATCGTATTCTTATAAGAAATTCGAGCGGATGATTCGAATGTCAACTGTCAACTTGGTCGAAAAAGAGAATAATCACGCCGATAAGAAAATAACTCAAAATTTAAGTTAATGCGTTCAAGGATACAGAGAAAAAAATTGGATGTTAGGATGACTGTGACAGTATGGTAATTTTGCTATGATCATGGTCAAGACGTTAAAAATAGTATATTTAACATTTTACATAATGTCGGAATAGTCCAAACATTCGCGGGTAAGTGCGAGGGATGTTCTGTTCTACAATCAGCCAGTACCAGTATGGGTAAGTAGCATACTTTTGTTGTTGTTTCCATTTATCTGCTAGTATTTTATGTATCTCCCTCCCATATAGTAAATCGTACTGTCATAGGGCGACCAGGGGGTCAATCACTCTTCCACGTTGTGTGACAGTGTGTCGCCAAAAATAACGCCAAAAATAACTTTTTAATACCTCCCCCACCCCTCCTTGTCATGTTTTTTGTATGGACCTTCAATTTTTTTTTTTTTGGATCGTCACGTTTTCCCAAACCCCCTCTCCCCCCTTACTGCGTGGCATAGTTAATTGACCTTCCCATACTTCAAAATTTATTCTTATTGGCAACCATGTACCTTTTTGACGAAAAATTCACATCTATTTTCGGCAGAAAGTGAAAGCCCTGGAACTTTTGGGCAAATTTGATGCGTTATTATCCGGGGACCGAATTTCATTAGGTTAACCGAAGCAATTTATGTGTTACTGCATCTATGTATAAGACTGCAAATTTGATTGCTAGCGACGTAGGTTATAATGTCGAGTACTACCATAGCCTAACTCTAAGACCAGTAGGTTCCGAACAAATACGATTTTTTTCTTGGCTCACTTAGTACTAGAACATCGGTCCCAAGCTCGGTCCCAAGCTTAATAATGCGCCCCTCATAATGAACTCACATGAACACACTCTCAAATATTCTGTCAAAATAACACAGCAAATCATACTGGCTTCAAGGTATACTTCGGACCAAGGGGTTCTACAACAGTGAACCAATTTCAAATCGCTAGTTGCATATTGATTGTTGGTACTACGTCTATACCCCATCTCGAGATGTGGAGATAGATGGTGTGGTTTCCGTTGCGAGCCTCTGTTTCGTCTACCATTGAAATTCTGAAATGCAAACAATTGCATGCAGCAACAATCATTGATGGAAGACAGATGTATTAACCGTTGGACTCGCTATAAGTGACAGTTGCCGGATGAATTCTCCCAAAACTTGTGCGCCTTTTTTGTACCAAGGGTATTTAATTGTACCAAGTGCAAACAGTAGGAACATACAGCTAGTTTTGCGACAAGAAGTCCCGTTGTGGCAAATGCGATAATAGCAGATGGATCCGATCCTTGCTGCAGCTATACCACCCCACCGCTATCTAATGGCAGTAACCGAAAGAGGTTGCCAAAACCAAATACTACGTTTTCTCGCAATTCTAAAAAAATATCCAGTCCAAGCGAGGTAAAGTTAAAAACTGCTACCCCTTCTATAAAATCTCACTCCCAATAATCTTAGGCATAGTAATCGTCGCTTACCAAATAAATATAAAGTATATAGATCTTTGCATAGCTTCTGTCTATGTCCCTTCGAGGACATCAATAAACCAACGTCAACTTTGGAGTTCAGTTGAATTACTTCCATCTACAGTTCTTATTCTGGGCCTGCTTGGGACGAACAATATGTGGACAACAGAGAGGGTAGTGATCATCTACCAATTATTATCTCAGTCAATAATGTTTGTCAAAAACAGCCCAGTCAATCCATGTTGCTTATAACCTCTTGAGGCATATTGATTTTCAACATTTTGCATGATTGCATATTGATTCTATCAATCCTCTTCCACCATTGGATGAGTATCTTTTCCTATTCAAACTGATGTACAAAAGTGCATTAGAATCTCAGAAGCGACGAGTTTTAAGTGTGTTCCTCAAAAGAAGATCCACCACCCCTGGATGGGATGTCGAATGTACTAAGTTGTATCTTGAGAAATCCGATACGTTTAAAGATTATCTTAGACATGAAACATGTGAGCTTTTAGAAAAAGCTTAAAAAAGCTTTAAAACTAACTCAGAGCTCGCTCAGAGTAAAGAATGGAATCGATATGATCAAATTCAACCTTATCAAAAACAACACTTTCGTGGAATTAAACATAGTTCCGCCCGCATGGAGACAGGTTAAAGTAATAGTTATTCAAAAGCCTGGAAAATCAGCGTCTGATTATAATTCAGCACTTAATTTTCAGTTACTGGGAGCTTGTTTGGTTCGTTGGTTTAGGTAGTCTTTTTTTTGTAGCGTGTTTCATGGTGAAATAGGATGGCGTTGTCTTGCATTCAAAAAAATCATAATATTTTGAAATTGTTTTTTTAATAGTTACACTTGTCAGAATTTAAAAAAAATAACTGTCGGTATATTATTATATTTACTATCGAACAATGTTATAATCCACATACCCCTATAATACCCTATTGACAACTTCCAGAATTGGCTACATGGGCTTACTCCAAGGCTCATGTTTAATAGTACGTTCACACTACAGCTTATATTACGTGATATAGCGTATCTTGATATCAAATGACATGTTCATTATTTCCAGTGAAAACTTGATGTATAGTTGCTGATATCCAGATACTCAATATCACGTAATATAACACACTGGGCAGACTGAGCAGTTATAACATCCTGCAGTTATAACATCCTATAGCCTATCTTGATGACAAATTTCTTGATGAAATTATTTGACAACCGTTATAACATGTTATTACTCTGTAGTCTGAACAAGGCATAAGCAGTATTGTGAACGTACTATAAGTCCCTTACTTTATAATTTTTATGTTAAGGATACTGATAACTGCTTGGAAAATAGATGCACGCTAAGACAACTTGCAAACGATACTGTGATCTCCTTAAGAGGTCCACGTGCAGAAATCTTGCAAAGACCATTGCAAAATTCCCTAGATAATCTGTTCATCTAGACCAGACATTTGGAGATCGAGTTTTCACCGCAAAAAAACCAAATTGGTAGTGTTTACTAGAAAGCGATTCCCAGCCCAACTGCGCTTCAAGCTGTTGGGAAGAGATATTACCCAATCTTTGACTTTCAAACACCTTGAAGTCATGTTTGACTCAAAATGCACTTGGAGCACTCACATTGCGTATTTGAAACAGAAATGTCAACAAAGGATCAATTTTCTAAGATAAATTTCCGGGACATGATGGGAAGACCTCATTAAACTCTACAAAACAACTATTCTTTCAGTTCTCGAATATGGCTCTTTTTGCTTCCTCTCGGCAAGAAAAAGCCACCTCATTAAATTGGAACGCATCGTTGTTTACGTATTGCCCGTGGCTGTATGCATTCAACGCATAATATGAACCTGAAGGTTCTGGCAGGAGTGAAACCCTTTCAGAACCGCTTCTGGAGCTCTCATCTAGAATACTGATCAAATGTGGAATCAGTAACAACCTTGTGATAGAAAACTTCGAAAAAATGCTCGAATTGAGTACCCAGTATAGATTCTTGAGAATCTATATTAACTATATGACGTCCGATATTAGTCTTCCATGCTATAATTCTCCTAGTGTACGCTTCCCTTATCACAGTTCCTCCATTGATTATGGTCTCTCCATGAAACAGGCTATTCAAGGAGTTCCAGATCGACTTCGGCCTATTTTAATTCCCCATATTTTTATTGAAAAGTACCAACATGTCAATTGCAATAGAAGAATTTTTACTGATGGGTCACGCATTGATGGATCCACTGGTTTTGGTGTTTACAACGAATTCAAGGTGCGGCAGAAAATAATGCGAAAATTTGTTCTATTTCTTTCAAATCCCATTTGCAACTAATTCAAGCAATAATATCAACATTTTCAAGTGCAGTTATCTTTATAAAGTCCTTTTAAACAAATTTATTCAATGTGTTCTCCATTTTTAGTGATAACATCCTCGAGCCGACGCCGGAAGCCAGAGCATGCCTTTCGGACGTAGTCCTTTGACATTGACTGCCATGTGCGTGTTATGGTTGACTTCAGGGTTTTCACACTAGGGTGTGATGTTTTGCAGGCTCGTGCTTCAACATATGCCCAAATCGAATAATCCAACGGATTGAGATCTGGACTGCTAGGAAGCCACAAATCCTTCGGCCAAAACTTCATGTTATCGTTCAACCATTGTTGGGTTCGATTGGACGTTTGACACGGCGCTCCATCCTGCTGTAGGACAACGTTTTGGTCCTTTAACACTTGGTCCTTTAAAATACCGATATACACTTCGGTATTCATTTTAACTCCAGCATCAATGAAAACAGGCGGCATTTTCAAACCATTGGACGCCACCAAGCCAAACATCATGACACCAGCCGGATGTTTGGTTTGAAACTTGAATTTCACTTTTTCCGGAACGTTCTCCTTTTTCTGCGGTGAAATGAACCGGTCCGTGCGGCTGTTGCTGCATCGATGCTGAAAAGCTTTTCGTCGGAGAACAGGATTATCATTTTTTCCTTCTTCAACAAGGAAAGCAATCTCTTGGAACGAGTCACTCGTAGTTCCTTGATCCGGTCCGTAATCAAGTGGCGTTTCACTCTGGCTCTGGAAGATGCATGCAGGTCTTCTTTGATGATTCTCGGCATGAATTTCTCAGAATTATCGGCTTCCTTTGCAAGTTTTCTTATGGAACGCACCGGGTTGCGAGCAATTTTTGCACGGACCGATTTGATCACGTTCGGCGTGCGTGCAAAGCGCGGAGTTCCGCTTCCCGGCTTTCGCTGCTTAGGATCATCCTACAGGGACTTTTCTATGCGGTAAACTGTTGCCAAATTGCACCCTACCACCTTGGCAATCTCTTTCGGCTTCTTCTGGGCGAGCAACAAACTGGTGATCACTTCTTTCGCGAATATTTTGACGAATTTGAAATAAAACAAATAGAATGTTTGGATGCAGCACTTGAAAGTAAACATAAAAAAATACACACACTTGTTCTGTATATGTTGCTGAGCTGGCAGCAATTAATTTCGCATTGGGGATAGTTTCCGACATGCCCATAGACCATTATTTCATCTTCTCAGATAGTCTCAGTTCTATTGTGGCCCTGCAGTCGATGAAAACAGTGAGGCACTCATCTTACTTTCTTTCAAAAATAAGGGAGCAGATGTGAGCGTTGGTCAAAAGATCATTGAAGATTACCATTGTATGGGTCCCCTCACATTGCTCAATTCCAGGCAATGAGAAGGCGGACTCTCTAGCAAAGGTCGGCGCACAAGAAGGCGAGATTTTTTAAAGAAGAATTTCACATGATGAATTTTTCCCATTAGTACGTCAGAATTCTCTTCAAAGTTGGCAAAACGATTGGACAAGTAATTCTCTTGGGCGGTGGTTACATTCCATTATTCCAAATGCTTCGTTGAGATCGTGGTTTAAAGGTCTGGATGTAAGCCGTGGTTTTATTCGTGTGATGTAAAGACTTATGTCCAACCACTACTCGCTAGACGCACATCTCTACAGAATTAACCTCGTCGATAGAAATTTATGTAGGTACGGAACAGGTTATGATGACATCGCTCACGCAGTTTGGCATTGCCCGGATAATGATGCCTCCAGAGCACGACTATTGGATACCCTAATGGCCCGAGGTAGACAACCCTTCCGAGAGATAAGAGATGTTTTGGGAATGCATGATCTTCCCTACATGCAAGCGGTCTACGAATTCCTTTGTTTGTCTGACCTTAATGTGTAACGTCAACACACCCCCTATTCCAGTAAATTTCCCTGCCATTGTGTCCCAGCTATACTATCCTCTTGTTTCCGTGCTACTTGTACCTGCCCAGCAAGCTATTGGTCTACTAACTGTGCCTAGCTCCTGAAATGGGCTATAGGGTGAATGGTAGCCATGAGCAGTATTTATAAGTTTAAATAAGTTACCTGCCTAAACCCCTTCAAACAAGAATGTGACCCATTAACCTCGAGCCAGTCACGAGTAATTGGTCCCACATTTAATAACATCATAAAGCATTTTATTGGGAATAATGATTTTGATTATCGGCTCCGCAAACACGTCTGAGCCTCATAAATAAACGAACTATAAGAATAGTCTATTTAAAATTACGATGTGCTACTCCGTTTTTTTTTGCACCGCCGGAACCGTTTGTACTCAGAATAATATAATGAATTTTAACCGACGTGTTTCTCCTTGTTTAATTGCAAACCAAAACAAGCGTAAATAACGTAATTGTTTGCAATCTTTCATACAGCATACAATACTGTTTGCAATCTTGCATACAACATAGCTGATTACAGTGAAATCTGGTTTAAATTTACATTAAAGATCATTTTACGCTAAATCTAGCATTCGTTTTATGTGCATTATATACCAAAGAAAATTAAATGTTTCTTCCAAACTGTGAAGTGAATCTCATACGAACTGAAGTGATTACAATTAATGAAATGAACCATTTGCATCGCATATGTTACTAAATATAATAATTCGAAAAAAAAAGTGAGTATTTAGATGTATGATGTATGTTCTATCACCCATTGAAGCACGGAAACTAAGTCCGACAGCAATGGGTTCTACTCTCTGTTATAATTGATCAAGCTTTAATAACCACTGTTTATCCTTATCAAGCCATTGTATGAAGGGCCAAAAGGGGGTTGGGTGAATCGATAGGCAACATTAGTGATCCTCATAGTAAGAGATATGCGGAAGCAGCCATTTTTGAGCCAATCGTTCAGCGAGAGCTATCAAATCTGAGCCAATCGTGCAAATTTTCTGTGAATAAAATAAACACCGTTGCCAAATCGTTGAATCGAATTTCCCCATATCTCTTGCTATGAGGATCACTAGGCAACATCACTTATACGTATCCACAGGGATATAAAGAATTCCCTTCCAACAACAAGATTGAACAATTGGTCAAAAGAGCAAGCTATCTAACATGAGGATGCCCCAATGGGCGGGAGAAGAGCCCGCCCTCTATTCATAAACATATAAATATTTATATAATAGTGTATATATTTATGTAAATGAAAAGTACTACAAGCATTTGCATCTTTTTTTATGAATTCATTTATTTGTACAGGCTCAATCGAATCAACTTTACAGAGCCAAGTTTTCATGTTTATATACTTCAGTTATCTTAGAACTAAAGTTAAGGGGGTAGAACCGATTACTCGCGGCCGTCTTGAGGTTAATAGGAATTACAATTTTATGGATGGTAAAATTGTGGTGGAAATTTTGAACAATGGTTTTCTTATATCTAGAACTTCAAATTACAATTTTTTAATTGAACGTTTGCAATATAAAAAAAATCACCCACTCACACACAACCACACTCACACACACTACCACAATCACACACCGATGCACACAATCCTCAAAAATTTAACCTAAACAACTAATTTTATCATACTACAATCTATAATTAATGTTAGTTAAAAACACATGAATAAGTTTAATAAACTCCAGATCGCGTGCAGCCAAAATGTCTCGAATCGGTCTACCTCGAGCCCGAAGGGAATCATAAAGCTCAGATCTGACTCCACGATGCTCAGCACAAAACCAAATAACGTGATCTGCGTCCTGGTAACCTTGTCCGCATTCACAGAGATTGCTGTCTCCCAGCCCAACACGAAACAAATGAGCGTTCGAAGAATAATGATTAGACATGAGGCGAGACATCACACGAATGAAGTCTCGACCCACATCCAATCACCTGAACCAACATTTCTTAGACACCTTACATATTAGAAAATTTAACAGTATTCGGTAATTTTTTACCGAACTTTCAACAGCTGAACGTTCGGTAATCCAATTGATTGGATTTCGGTAAAATTTGACAAGTTCCGGTAATTTACCGTATAATATAAAATTCGCTCGGCACGCACCTCCTCAATCTTGCTGAAATCAGAAGGACAACAGTTCCCAGGCTGCACTACCAGCTAAGTACGCAACCTTTAGCTTTATTTTTAGCTTTTTCATTTCGTGTGACACGATCGGCACAGTCAGTCGCAATTCTGAAGTTTGTGGCGTTGTCAGATACGAATTCTTCTGGAATGGGTTCTGCAGTAAATTCTTTGAATTTCCATAAGGCACGCCTGAGCAGTCAAACTGTGGACCACCTCCACATGTACTGCTCTTACAGCCAAGCATGTAAATAATGCAACATACCTTTTTTCCTTTCTTCTGCCGACGGTCACCTCTATCGGCTCCAAGTAGTCTACTCCGACTGAACTGAACGGTGTCAGATGGGTCGTCACACGTTGAACCGGTAATGGAGCTTCTTTGGGAGATCGAAAAAAGCATCGATAGACACCCCACACACTTAGAAAATTTTGCAGTGTTCGGTATTTTTTTACCGAACTTTCAACAGCTGAACAGTTCGGTAATCTGATTTAACGGAATTCGGTAAAATTTGACAAGTTCCGGTAATTTTATTACCGGAATACTGTAAAATTTCACCGAAATCCGGTAAATTGGATTACCGAACGTTCAGCTGTTGAAAGTTCGGTAAAAAAATACCGAATACTGTAAAATAATCTAAGTGTGCAAGTAACCACAAGCACGATATTATAGCACTTATTCAACCCAAAAACAGCATGACTAATGCGGGATCGCATTAATTCAACAGTTGTAAGAATGTAGTAATGCATAACCAGTGCAATAATGCTACTTTAGCAATGTATCATGGCATTACAAAAGAAATAGCATTAGTTCGATCTTAACGGGGTCCTTTTCAGCTTTAATCCAACTTCAATGATGCACTAGGCGTAATACATGTGACCTATATATGCATGCTATTAAAGGCAGCCACCTTGGTCCATTCCTTTTATACATGAACGACGTGAACTTGGTCCTCAGAGGCCTGAAATTATCCTACGCGGACGACCTAAAACTGTACTACGTCATAAAATGTCCAGAAGACGCCCAATTTCTTCAGCAGGAACTACAAGTGTTCGACGACTGGTGCCGGATCAACAGAATGTCCTTAAATGTATCCAAATGCTCGACTATCTCTTTTGGCCGAAAACGTGTGATGTATCTCCACGACTACATCCTTCGAGGAACGCGCTTAAAACGTGAAACAACAGTAAAGGATCTGGGAGTAATGCTAGACACCAAACTGTCATTCGAGAACCACATTGCCTATATAGTTTCTAAAGCCTCATCGCAGCTAGGATTCATCTTCCGCTTCGCAAAAAACTTCAAAGATGTTTATTGTCTGAAGACACTGTACTGCTCTTTGGTTCGTCCTTTTTTGGAGTACTGCGTTGTCGTTTGGTCCCCTTTCTACCAAAATGCAGTCCAGAGGATCGAAGCCGTTCAGCAGAAGTTTATACGCTTTACTTTACGACATCTTCGTTGGCTAGACCCTCGCAGATTGCCAAGCTACGAAAGCCGGTGTAAGCTCATTAAGCTGGAGTTATTGGAAGGGAGGCGTATGGTGGCCAAAGCGTGTTTCGTTGGTGACCTTCTTCAGGGAAACATCGACTGTTCCACTTTACTTAGTCTCTTGAACATCAACACTCGACGACGAAACCTACGTTTACAATCATTCTTCATTAACCGGCAGTCAAGGACCAACTACGGCAAACACGAACCTGTGCTAAGCATGGCTCGTGTCTTCAACAGCTATTATAACGTGTTTAATTTTAATGTATCCCGTGAGGTTAATAAGCGTTGTTTCCGAAGATGTATGTGTTAATTGTTGTATGTAATGTAAGTTTAGCTTATTGTCATTGGGATAAGCATTTTTATCTGTTGACGAATCAATAATAAATAAATAAATAAATAAATATTACAGCCTCGTGGTTACTTGGGACGGCACCAAACGCAAGTCTTCATAACTTTAAGAATTACGGATCGTAATTTCGGGACGTAGAAACGCTGTCTCAGTTCATTGAACACTGTTTCGCGGTTTGCATGTCCGAACTGCTCATGATAATGTTGAATTATTCTCCTTGTGACAAACGGGAGAAACGCCACCTTTTCAAGTCTGCCTCCAACATGGATCACACAATGAGCTTGATTTTCCGGCAAACCACGGACCGTTTGATTCAAGGGGTGGTCGTTGTCCCCATTTGGTCAGGACGTCAGCGATATTTTGTTTACGTGGTATCCATCGCCAGTCCGCCAAGTTAGTCAACTCATGAATCTCCGCAATTCGGAAGGCAACAAATTGCTTATCTTTATGTTGATCCGAACGAATCCAGCTTAGCACCGTTTGCGAATCTGTTCAGTAAAATCGGCGGTGAATGGGTAGGGAATGACTTGAAATGCGCCCGATATCCTAGCTCCATGAACTGCAGTCAATAGTTCCAGGTGAGGTATCGATTGCCTTTTTAGTGGGGCTACCTTGGACATTACCAATGCGCACTTATAAGCACTCCTCACCGCTGCTCTAAAATACGCCACTGCTCCATACCCATGTACACTAGCGTCTGTGAACACATGCAAGCATTTTGCAGCCAAAAAAAAAAGTGAGTAGATATACAGTGGAAAAACTCCTTGATGTGATATTACCGAAATGCAATTGACTCCTAGCTTCAGGTCTTCGCAAAGAATCCCTGCTGAACCCTTGCCGGCACGTCAAGGCCAGTTCAGCACAAGGGGAAATTGTTTGGTATAATTAGCAAAAACACGATTCCTAAATTACAGTATAATTGGTATTCGAAATTGGACAACTTTTCGTCACACAAAAAGGGCAACCGTTGGGTCGGGTAGAAAGAACTGTTTCTGAACCCGTGATTGAAATCATGGTGACTAATGAGAATTCACGTGTCTAATGAACAGCTTGCGACTCGAATCGATAGAAGAGGAGCAGCGCTTAGCAGGTCAGCACAACAATCCAGACGTGTAATGATAACAGTTGGCGAGATGACAACCAATATGAATATTTTTTAGAAACCAATGTTTAAAAAGCGAGCGCAGGCGAAATTAATGAAAAATATTTTCAGTGTATTTTTTTCAAAACATATCTTAACGTATCTAAAAGTTCAATTTTCATAAGGTAATTGCAGTAGAATACCGTTTTATAATGTTTGGTTCTCCACGCTTGTTATAAATTGTGAACTTCTGGACAACCTTAATGTAGAGACGATAATGAAGTTGTAGTTATTGGAACTCTTCAATTATGTAATATTTTTTTTATGTAAAAATGTTTATCATACCATTTTATAAAGCTCTATTTTGAACCCAAATTTAGATTGTAGAAATCTCCTTTTTGTTTTCAAGTACTGTTAGAAAAGAAATCATTTACTTACCTATGGCGAACATAATAATTTTGGAGCGGAAATTAACGTGAAAGTCTTATTTGCTAACTAACCGATTACCGGTCGTAATCGATTAACTTCAGCATCTTTGATATTTCTCCTTTCTGCCTGTATAAGATAGTTTACTTTTTTTTAAAACTTCACAGCATGGGTCCGTTCTCGATTCGATCGTATAAATAGCCAGCCAGCTTTGTATTGTATGTGTGAAGCGTGCAGCAGCCTGCCGATTTGCACTCACATTTTATGGGTGAACATGGAAAGAAAGCCAAAGAAAAGAAGCAACCACAAATTTGACCCAAATCCCGAGATTCTGACGGTAGGTCAAGGAACTTTCGCCTTGTGGCATGGATTTTTTTTTCTACCAAAGTGGATCGAAAACTCAAAGATTAATCACGTTTCAACTGATATATAATGGCTAACCTTAACGTGATAATCAAAGAACGTAGACCTAAATTTGAACGCATTAATTTAGTGATGTAGTATTGAGGGTAGTTAACTATAACTTTGAGCGTTCATATTCTTAAAAAGGTATAGTACAAGAACCCAGTTAGTATGATTAGGATAATCCCAATAAATAACATTAATTACTTTTTTATATTTTATCGTTTTTTTTCATCGTAGGTTGGTAACTTTAACGCTCGTAGAAATTTTTATCTATTCTCGGAAGCATACGAAAACAAACTATTGCGATTTTTTTAAATGTATAGTTTTTGCACCTATTCAAAATAATTATTGTGGTTATCGTTCGAACAGTGGATTAAATTTTATCCATAAATATAACCGATAGATTTACAAGCACATTTCTTCTGCTGATTATGGACGCATTTTTATCCACCTAAGAGAACTGGAGTGGAAAACGTAGGTCAGCTTCGTCCGTCCACGCGCTTCAATGAATCCCGTGTCGTTTCTTCAATTCTCCCCAAGATTATCCCTTGAACTTGAACACTGCCGTAGCCATACCGGAATCGTAAATTCAATCCAGCAATAAGAGCACAAGCCACACAAAGAGAGCGACTTTGTGCCAGCCGCAGTAGCAGAGCATCGGTATGACGGCGATCGATCGTGCATTGCCTAGGATGTTGTGCTTCTTCGAAGTTTAGCATTGCAGGAGGCGGATCACGCGCCCGCTCGCGGCCTACTATATCTGTGGATTTTTTTTATGATGGTGCAGCAAAGCCTCTTTCTCTTTGGCTCAAGCGAAGATGAAGGAGTTCGAACTTGAACGTCTCTCTTTTCTCTTTCGGGCATATAAACACGGTGATTAAAATTTCACCTGGCACCGTTGAGTCATTGCCATTCAATCGGCCGAAATCAGTCTTGCTTCAGACGGTGCGCGAAACGGTTTATCTTTCCAGTTGTTAGAATATCCCCGCCGATCGTCATCTAACGTAGTTTAACGAGTTCAGACAGTTCAAAATTAGCTATAGCAATTGCATAGAAAATTCGAGATAACATTTTTCAAAATTGATTCCGGATACAACTCAGCAAAAACTCACAATGAAGAAATTAGTGATTGCAGTGTTACTGACCTATTTCTGTTCGATGGTGCTCTCCGCCAGTATTCTAGGTAGGTGCAAAGGTTCAGGCCAATAGTGAGCGTGCGTCTGCGGTTTAAACTCACTTTACTTTCTTTTTTACCATAACATGTACTGTTGGGCGGTATTTCGCTTGCGGTGATTGTTTATTTATGATCAATTCATTGCAAATAAATGTCGCTTCCTTTCACTTTGTCTGTTTGGTGTGTTGCTTGTCTATGTCAGTCTAGAAGGTAAGCATTTGAAATAGTTATTATTGTTTAAAAAAAAATTATCGTGAAAGGTTTGGTCAATTTCATTGGCAACCTAAAATTGGTTGACTCGCCATATCTTATAACATAGATAAGAAACAAGCATTGCTGCCTCTACCGACAAAAAGTACGAGTATTGTTTCAAAATTTTAGCGAATTATAAATTATGTTTGTTTTATAATCTAAAATTGTGTTCAAAATTATTAAATTTTCGTTTTTAAACCACTGCGATAAAGTATCGAAAAAAGAATCTCTCCCTGTAGAAGTGAAGGCGAAATTACCCAACAGTCTAATTAATTGTTTCGGCGCTTTTCACCACAGTGACTTGATAAAGACAATCGGGGGTTCATTCAATTGATCACATATCAAACTTTGCTAAAGCCGTATTACTTTTAAATTTTGTTTCATAGTTACATCTGATCATGTAAGTTGTAATAGTGAATGGAAACTTGGGCATTTACTTTTGTTTCATTGTCGAATGAGATTCATTGATAAACGATTTTATGTAGAAAATGTGCGCCATGAAAGCGTTTGTTTGTGCAATAAGTTGAATCCCATCAACACAGTCAATTATTTTTCTAGAGAAAGTTTGCTTAGAGAAACTGCAAATGCATCGAAAATTGTCGAATTCCATTTTTATTATAGCCTAACAATGAGGAATTGTGTTTTAAATTTCAATTGACACATAAAGCAATAGAAATTCTGAGCTAGATATTGATAACATGCGCTGCATGATAGATGAAATGAACTGGCAATCGTCCAAAGTGTAACTGAAACACGTTCAGATGTGTCCTAGGTTGCACTAATAAGAGGGCTTTATGATCAAGATGTTAGCGGAATTGCCACGAAGTGAGGGTTCCATTCCCGGTCTAGCCTGTGGAACTTTTTGCAAACACAAACATGTACATACTGCTCCACTGGGTCTTCGGTTAAGTTGTCGGTTGTAATTTGCTCTAGGTTCAATGTTCAGTCGATGGTATTATTATATATTTCACTAATTTGGTTAATATCTATACATATAACACCAAATCAACATGTTCACACGAATCGCAGCTGCATATCTTCATCTTCGCCTGCGCCCCACACTGGCCAGATCGTTGAGTACTTGTTCTGTTCATCTAGCTCGCTGCGCTCCGCACCTTCGTATACCAGCCGGGATTGAAGCGAACACCATCTTTGCAGGGTTTTTATCCGGCATTCTCGCAATATGCCTTGCGCAGTGTATTTGCCCTTCCAGCTTTCGCCACCTTCAGAATACTTGGTTCGTCATAGAGTTTAGTGAGCTTGTGATTCATTCTTCGCCGCCACCCACCACTCTTCTGCACACCACCAAAAATGGTCCTAAGGGAACGTCCATTAATTACGTCACGCAAAATGTGACTTTTTATAACCCCCCCCCCCCCCCCCTCGTCACGTTTTTTGTATGGACCATCAAATTTTTTTGTATGGATCGTCACGTTTTCCCAAACCCCCCCTACCCCCCTACCACGTGACATAATTAATGGAACTTCCCTAAGCACACGTCGCTCTATAACACCAAGTATTTGCAAGTCAGTTTCGAGCATGGTCCAAGTCGTGTAAAGTTAGTATAACAACTATCGTTGTTGTCTACCGTTAGCAAGGATCCAAAGTATCGTGACACTGCTACCTAAGCAAGCCCCGTCGCGCTTGCTGCCGTCTATTGTACTTTGTTTCCGAAAAAAAAAAAACCGTCTTGCCGCATGAACCCTTCTGGGGCAATATTGAACAGAGGGCCGGAATGTTGAAGTACCCGGCGAGATTAAAACTTCACGCAGCTTTGCACACCGTCCATCGCTGCTCCAATCATTATTGTGAGCCTCCCGTGGAAACCGGTTTCGTCCATGATTTTCCATAGCTCTATTCGGTCGATACTGTCGTATGCCGTCTTAAAATCGACGAACATGTGGTGCGTAGGAACCTGGAATTCACGGCATTTCCAAAAGACTTGCGTACGGTGAAGATCTGATCCGTTGACGAGTTGCACTGGCCGAGGGTGTGTTAGATATCACTTGCCAGATCGGCCTGTTCACTAGGGACCTTCCTTTTTTGTCCCTTCTGGCTTAACCTGGTATTCAGGGTCGATAATTGGCTCCGAGTGGAATTGGGCGGGTAGACTTCCCTTTAACGATTCATCCAAGGTGGAGCAATCAAAGAAGAAATTATAAGAGAAAAGGCTAATATCATCAAATAAAAAAAACATTAATTTAGAATTTGATTTGCATATTTCTTTTTAATTTTATTCTAGATATTATTAAGGGGAAAAAGGAAGGATAGGGAAGGGAAATTTACCAGAACTGCTGCCGTTTACTCGATGGGTTGATTGTCCCACGGTCTGCCAACTTCTTTGGAGCTTCGTATCCGCCGGCTTTGATTCGGTGCAAATGCACTTGTATTGCCGATTCGGAAAGGATGACACCCGGACCTTTGCCCGCTCAATGTCCAAGGCTCCAAAATGCACCGGCCGACACCAACGTATAGCACTGAACAATTTTTCCTGCACGAAAACTTAAAGAAAAGCGATTGTTTTCAACAAAATCGCGCACCAAAGAATTTTTAACTGTTCTGATAATTTTTTACCTTACTAACTGTCGACCTCGGCGATGACAGCTCTTTATATCAGCTGTTTTGTATAACTGTATGGGAGCTCTCTCATTGTCCGTAAAGGTCGACTGTGGTAACGCACTGCCTTGAGCATAACTGTTGGTATGGCAAATGGGGGACTAGGGATGTCAAGGATGGGGAAAGGGTTAAGCTATTCGATTATGGATTTAATTTCATTTCAATAAGTTAATTCATTTTTATTAATTCTACTATTCAATTTTTATGATTCCTTTCCTATTATTATTAGCTAAATGATTATCAAATGAGAAAACATTCAAATATATATTTACAAAATTTACTGATATTAATATATTTACAAAATTCAAAATCAAACGCAAAATTTAACAATATTTACAGGATATAAAAAAACACAATGTAACCAATGGATAGGTTACAGGTGTCTTCGCCTGGAAAATTCAGTGTCTAGTATTGCTACCGAAGACAGGGAAACCACTAGGTGATCCATCGGCATATTGACATATATGTCTGCTGGACACGACGGGTAAGGTGTTCGAGAAGGTAATTCTAGGGTAGGGTAGGGAGGGTACAGGCGGTCGATCAACCAGGTTGGCTTCCGTAAGGTGGCAACAAGGTGTCCGTAACATGTGAAAGCACCAAACTGAACACAACAACCGAAAGGGGCCAAAACGCTAGTATGTATTTTGAGGGTAATCCACTTATTCTTGACACATTCGAGCAAGTTTGAGTTATACGAAAGGCATTGGTCTATTCTTACTTCAACCTATGCTCGTCATGTCAGAGATGTTCGAAACACGTTCAGAAAAACGTCCTTCAAACTAGTATCAACAATCAATATGCAACTAGCGATTTGAAATTGGTTCACTGTTTTAGAACCCCTTGGTCCGAAGTACACCTTGAAGCCAGCATCTGGCTATACATATTTGCGCCTTTGATTGGATTTGCTGTGTTATTTTGACAGAATATTTGAGAGTATGTTCGTGTGAGTTCATTATTGGGGGCGCATTATTAAGCTTGGGACCGATGTGCTAACGGGTGTCCACTAAATAATGAGAACGAAAAGAATGGGTCAGGAAAAAAATATCAGTGAAGTTTTGTTCAAACTGATTTATTTTATTAAAAGGGTCAACTTAAATCTTCAAACTAAGTTTAGTAAATATTGTCATATGGTCCGTGGTCCGCCGTGCGGCGCAGCTTAGTCGTTATGCTGGAACATGACCGTTGGACGGCAGTCACATCGATTTTTCGGATGCAGCTTTTGATCCTGTTGGTAAGTTGCTTGGTGTTCTTGGCCTTCCAATTATCCTTGTATACCATGGAGCTCAAAAGACCGAAGAAATCCTCGATAGGACGGCACTGTGGCAAATTTGTCGGATTCCGGTCTTTTGGGACATATGGTATATTTTGGCTCTCCAAAAACGTTAGCGTTTTTTTTTGCGTAGTGCGATGATGCCTTGTCCGGCCAAAACACGTATTTGCCATCCGAGTGATGTTGTTTAAGAAATGGGATGAGTATTTTCTGCAAACACTCTCTTTGGTACACCTCCTGGTTGATGGCCAAACCGCTTGGTTTGAACCACGGCTTCGAAATACCCTTATCGGATATTACGATGTATAACATAACCTTCGATTCAAATTTGTGCTTGAACTTATACATTACTTTTGGAGGAGTAGTAGATTTGTCCTTAGTGTAGAATCGGTCGTTTCCCGGTATCTGAGACTTCGAAAGAGGAAAGTAGCTTTCGTCGTCCAGAACGAAAGATTTTCCGCCGTAATTCCGAGTCATCCAGCGGCATTGGGATTTCACGGTTTGAATCTGCTCATCTGTGTACTCTGGGGATCTGGTTTTCTTTCTACACACTATTCCTTCTTTCTTTAGAGTCTTGCAGATGAGTGACTTCGAACAATGGAACTTTCGGGCTGCTTCCCATTGACATTCCGAATCCTTGTTGCTGAACATGCTGCGCAGCGAGCGGAGCGTTTTCTCATTCATTATTTTCGCTGGACGGCCGCAACCTTTCTTCCGGGTTACTCTCATGCATGCCAGGATACGGTATACGGTGGATACCGGAACTTTTTCACGACAAAAATGGTCCACCGTGTATTTTTTTCCACGATCTTCGTTCGCTTGAAAGAATTGTACAACGCGCGCGCGCAGTTCTTCCTGTTTCGACGGCATGCTGAACACGACTGAACATGTTAGAGTGAAATAAGAGTGTATGAAAATTTTCTGGAGAGTGCAACGATTCATTCATCTAAAGTGACATTTCTATGCGGCCGTTTTTGTTCTGATGGAAAAGTATTGAAATCATTCTCATTTTTTAGTGGACACCCGTTAGTACTGATTGAGCCAAGAAAAAAATCGTATTTGTTCGGGACCTGGTCTTAGAGTTAGTCTATGGTTCATGGCTGCACGTAACCAGCTCCGCAGTTTTCGGAGTTCGTAGGTCGCTTTCCACTTGATCGATCCACCTTGTGCGTTGCGCGTCTCTTCTCTTTGTACCAGTCTGTTCGATCACGAGCACTATTTTCATTCATATTCTCAACACGGTCACCCACTATCTTTACGACGTACCCAGCCAATCGAAGTCGACCGATATCCGCGGTGTGGACGATGTGGACAACAGTAACAGGCGAACTATATTCTATTGTTGTGCCTTCGCAGTCCAAAGTAGGCACGGCGACCATAATGCTTCTTTGAATCTCTCTGTAGGTGTCGTTGTCTGCGGTCACCAATGAATCCAAATAAATGAATTCGCCAACCACCCCTATTTCATCTCCATCTGAACTCGTGGTAGGAGGCTAACATTGTTAAACGTGAGCCTCTTTCCCTCGGGCATTTTGTCTTTGACGCATCAATGACAAGTACAATTCAACTTGCCTCAGTGTAAAGTATGATACACGTTTGGGAAGGTCCATTAATTATTATTGAGGCCGACAACAATTACCGACTCGGCCGAATCCCTTTTGTCAGGACGAATCCACTCACGCGTCTTGACTGGACGAATGAACTGACAGAAGTGAAAAATACTACCGGCGCGTTTTTCGCACTGACTGCTGCGATCATCTTTTATATTATATGCCTACTACATAACCACGTTTCCAAGTACGAACAAGTGTTTCTAAATAAAGTTATTTTGTTGTTATTAAATCTTAATTCCGGTGTTATTATTCCTCTGCAAGCTATCCCCAATAGGTTATGGGCCCAGAGTAACACGGAATTTGTACGGATTTCTAGACATTTTTTGCGAAAAATCGATCGGTGGAGTGTTTTTTTTTTCGGAACGAATTTTGTCGCGTCGCGTGTGTTTATCAAAATGGCGGATGCGAAAATTTCGTTGGAGAAGCTGAACGACCAGAATTATTCGATCTGGAAGTTCAAGATGGAGCTTCTGATGGTGAAGGAGAACTTGCTAGCATATATCGTCAATCCGAAGCCTGGTGTGCCGACCGCCGACTGGACCCTGCAAGACGGGAAAACTCGTGCAATGATTGGCTTGGCGGTGGAAGACGGTCAGTTGGTTCACATCATCCGAAAAACGACTGCTAAGGACATGTGGGACTCGTTGAAGCAGATTCACGAAGCATCGTCTTTATCGTCGACACTCCATGTCTTACGTAAGCTGTGTTCCCTGTGGCTTTCGGAAGAAGGCGACCTCCCTCAGCACCTGAACGAGATGACCGACTTGCAAAATCGTTTGGAAGTGATTGGTGAAGGTCTGAAGGATCGTGTTTTCATGGCGCTGATTTTATCGAGTCTTCCGCCGTCGTATGGCAGCTTGATAAATGTGATCGAAAGCAAGCCGGAAGCAGAAGTAACGGTGGATTTCGTGAAAAGCAAACTGCGGGAAGAATGGCGACGCCGACTTGAGTGCAACGGCGGTGGTATGCATGGTGCTGAAAAAGTGATGAAAAGTGTGAAGTCAAAAACGACGGAGAGGAAGAAGAAATATGTGTGTCATCACTGTCACGAGGAGGGGCATTTCCGACGCGACTGCCCTAAGCTGGCCAGAGGACAGCAGAAGAGCTCGGCGGATGGCAAGGCGAAGCTAGCTGCTGAGGTGCCGGATGGAGTGGAGATGTGTTTAATGGCTGTGACGACCTCTGGCGCAAACCGGTGGTACTTGGACTCCGGTGCTACGTCTCACATGACCAGCGACAGAACGCTCCTAACGGACATGAACCCAGCGAAGCAACCAGAAATCTGCCTGGCTGACGGAACGAGGATCAAATCGAGTGGTGCTGGCAGCAGTAAATTGGAATTAGTCGCTGGCAATGGTGTACGGATGAATGTAACTCTAAAAGATGTGTATCATGTTCCTTCGTTATCAGGTAATCTTCTCTCAGTGAGTAAAATTTGTAACCTGGGGTACAATGTTTTATTCGATCGAGCTGGGTGTAAAGTGTTGAATGGTCAAGAAGCTGTACTGATTGGTGAACGAAGCGGCGGCTTGTATTGTTTGAAGCAATATTCTCAGCAAGCTTTTGTAACCAAGGCTGAGCATCCGGATCTGTGTGAACACCTGTGGCATCGAAGGTTTGGTCATCGGAGTAGTGATGCAATCTCGAAAATAGTCCGTGAAGAGCTTGGATTCGGCCTAAAAATGAAGAAATGTGACATTCAATGCGTTTGTGGTGTTTGCTGTGAAGGAAAAATGAGTCGCATACCGTTTCCAAAAGAGTCTTGTAGCAAATCAGAAGCAGTGGGGGACTTAGTGCATTCCGATCTTGGTGGTCCAATGGAAACCCCGACTCCAAGTGGATACAGATACTACATGACGATGGTGGACGATTATAGTTGCTATACGGTGCTTTACTTGTTGAAAGCAAAGTCGGACACCGAATACAAAATTCAGGAATATTGTGCAATGGTGAAGAACCAGTTTGGACGTGCTCCGCGAGTGATTCGTACAGATGGAGGTGGCGAATATTCAAGTTTGTCATTGAAGAAGTATTTGGCGGAGAACGGCATCATTATGCAGCAAACAGCCCCTATTCTCCTCAGCAGAATGGGAAGGCAGAGCGGAAAAATCGATACGAGGTCGAGATGGTGAGGTGCTTGCTGGCGGAATCGGGGCTCGACAAGAAGTACTGGGGTGAAGCAATTTGCACTGCAAACTATTTGCAGAATCGCTTGCCAACGTCCGCAGTCGAGAAGACACCATATGAGTTGTGGCACGGCAAGAAGCCGTCATACGCTCACTTGAAGACTTTTGGGTCGGAAGCATATGTCCATGTCCCCAAGGAGAAACGCTTGAAGCTGGATGGAAAGGCGAAGAAGTTGATTTTTGTGGGCTACGCGGAAGGGCGAAAAGCTTACCGGTTCCTGGATCCGAAGACTAACTGGATCACGATTAGCCGAGATGCCAAATTCTTGGAGCTTGGTGACTCAGAACTGATGCAGGCGGAATCAACAGTTGGAGGCGAGGTATCACAGCCGCTTGAGAAGCATACGTCTGCTGAAAAGGCGGAGGATCGGATTGTGCAATTGTCTCTGGGATCGTCTTCGAATCAAGTGCCAAATTCTGATACAGCTGTTATTGTGGATGATGATGTTGCGTCCGAGAAGGAACATGATCATGAGAGTCCGATTGCTGGTGCATCGTTTTTGGAGAATTCGTCGGAAGCAAGTTCCAGTTCGTCATTGAATGGGTTTCCTCTGGATGAAATATCTAGACGTTCGTCGCGGTCGAACAAAGGCGTGGCTCCGAGACGGCTAATCGAAGAGATTTTTACTGTCACTGATGCGGTTCTTCGCGATCCGATCGAACCAACCGATTTTAAGGATGCGTTAACCGGTGAGCAGTCAGGTGAATGGAGGAATGCCATGGAAGCTGAAATGAAGTCTCATGAAAATAATGGTACATGGGATCTAGTGCAGTTACCCAATGGACGTAAACCCAGAGGATGTCGTTGGGTGTATAAGTTGAAGCGGAATGCTGCCGGAGAGGTGGTGAAACATAAGGCCCGACTGGTGGCAAAGGGCTTCAATCAAAAGTTCGGACAGGACTACGATGAAGTGTTTGCTCCTGTGACTAAGCAAACGACGCTGAGGACGCTTTTGGCTATTGCAAGCAAAGAAAGCTGCTGTTGAAACATTTCGACGTTAAGACAGCATATCTCTATGGCGAGCTCGACGAAGAGCTGTACATGAAGCAGCCGCCAGGTTTCGAAATCAAGGGCAAGGAGTCGTTAGTCTGTCGCTTGAGGAGGAGCATCTACGGATTGAAGCAGTCGGCCAGATGCTGGAACCATCGGCTGCATTCCTTTCTCCAGGACCTAGACTTCGAACAGAGTGCTGCAGATCCGTGCTTCTATACGATGGTTGTCAGTGGAAAACGCATATACTTGCTTGTCTACGTTGACGATATTCTTGTAGGCAGTGAGAGTGAGGCTGAAATAGAAAAAATCTATAGTGCACTGAAGAAAGAGTTTGATATGACTGATCTAGGAGATCTGAACTACTTTTTGGGATTGGAAGTCCACAAATCGGATGGAAATTACAGTATCTCCCTTGAAGGGTACATCGATCGTGTGGTTCATCGATTCGGACTTAGTGATGCTAAATCTGCAAAAACGCCGATGGAAGAAGGTTTCACGAAGTCGAATAGCGAAAGTCAACTTCTGGAGGATGCATCGACATATAGGAGCCTAGTTGGAGCATTACTGTATGTTGCGGTCTGTGCACGACCGGACGTTGCAGTGAGCGCTTCGATTCTTGGAAGGAGTGTTAGTGCACCACGAGAGGAAGATTTGGTGGCGGCCAAACGAGTGGTCCGTTACCTGAAGGCGACAAAACACTGGCGTTTGCATTTTGGTAACCCGGCCGGTAAGTTGATTGGCTATTCCGATGCAGACTGGGCTGGTGATTGCAAAACGAGGAAGTCAACGACCGGCAATCTTTTCTTGTATGCTGGTGCTGCAATTTCCTGGGCAAGTCGTCTACAAAGCTGCGTGACTTTATCGTCGATGGAGTCGGAATACGTTGCATTGACCGAGGCAAGTCAAGAGGCAACGTGGCTTTTGAAGTTACTCGATGATTTCGGCGAACGGCAAATGGAACCTGTAGAAATATTGGAGGATAACCAAAGTTGCATTAAGTTTGTCGGATCGGAGAGGACCACCCGGCGATCTAAGCACATCGAAACAAGAGAGGCGTATGTGAAGCAATTGTGCGACGACAGAGTGCTAAAGCTGGTCTACTGTCCAACCGAAGAGATGGTGGCTGATGCACTTACCAAACCACTGGGCAGGATCAAGTTACAAAAGTTTTCTTCAATGCTTGGTCTTGCTGCTGGCAATCGTTGAGGAGGAGTATTGAGGCCGACAACAATTACCGACTCGGCCGAATCCCTTTTGTCAGGACGAATCCACTCACGCGTCTTGACTGGACGAATGAACTGACAGAAGTGAAAAATACTACCGGCGCGTTTTTCGCACTGACTGCTGCGATCATCTTTTATATTATATGCCTACTACATAACCACGTTTCCAAGTACGAACAAGTGTTTCTAAATAAAGTTATTTTGTTGTTATTAAATCTTAATTCCGGTGTTATTATTCCTCTGCAAGCTATCCCCAATAATTATGTCACGCAGTAAGGGGTGAGGGCAGGTTTGGGAAAACGTGACGATGCATACAAAAAAATTTGAAGGTCCATACAAAAAACGTGATAAGGGGAAGGGGGGGGGGGGGGGGGGGTTAAAAGGGCAATTTTTGCGTGTCGTAATTAATGGACGTTCCCTTTCCGCCATCTTCTCAAGAAGGTTAAGGTTAAGTTCGGTTTCGTACATGTTTGAACCAGTTTCAACACCTATAGTAAACGAATTTGATAGGTTTCCAAAATGATTGCTTATTGCAATTAGTAGTGATCTAAATCAACTTCCATAGTTATTACTCGAGAGCTTTGTCAATTACATCCTATTTGCTGCTCAGATTCAGTAGTTACAGTAGTTATATTATTACAAAATGCAAATGCAAAATGCTAGTCCGAACAAGGCATAGGCCATAGGAATTGTTCTGCTTCCTGTAGTTCTTGTCTACTCAATTACATTCCTGTTGTACGGGGCTTTCCTTTGTCTCGTTCAGGCAACTCTTCAGACGCTTATATTTAGCGCATTCATATTTGATCGTTGGTTGCAAGACAAAAATGCGAATGACAAAAAATGCGCACGATAAAAAATGCTGTATGTTCGCAGTCGCTGGTCGGAGAGGTCTTCCATCGTAGTGTTAACTTGTTCTTCTATCCAATCATTATCTAGCTCGTACGAAAATGTAGGTCTACAATACCCGGGCTCCTAGAGTCGACTGAAGGACCTTTACCCCATTTTTTCGCTTCATCTTCAACATTATCTCTTGTTCCGATCCATCTCCGTTCTGCTACTGTTGAAAAACTGAGTGTCTTGTCATCATGGAAAAATCCAAGTTGAAAAAAGAAGAAGATATCGAGTGGTGATGAATCTGACAGCCTCCATGTTAAATTATTGGACGAACATTTTAAAATGCTTCTAATAAATTCAAATGAAATTTTAATTAAAGCGGTTTGTGGTATGGTGGAAGCAAAATTCAAAACTGCAAAATAGGGGCATTATTTTAATTTTATTTTTATTGTGCAAAAAATGTGTTTATTGAGTAGTTTTGGTTTTTCTTCAATTACACAACAAATCGCTTTTAGTTAGAATTTCATTTGATATTTTTAGTAGCATTTTAATATGTTCGTCCTTTACTTTAACATGGGACATGTCAAATTTATCACCACTTCATTGCTGCCTGGCCTCCGGCGTCTTCATTAGAAACAAAATCCTCCATCAGGTATGCCAGATATTTTTTTTATAAGTCTGCTATAAAATTTTGAAATGACTGGGAATGTCTAAAAAAGCCTGTAAATTTATTTTTTTGTAAAATTATACTCTTTTCGACGAAAAGACGTAATAAGAGAGCGAGGTGTGGCATTTTTGCTATATTTGTCTTACATAAACATTTCTGCATCTATTTCAAGGATTATATGCAAGCTTACACTTTTGTTTCATATTTTTAAAGTGCCACTTAAGATTGAAGCATTCGCTTAGATTACACAATTTTATAGTTTTTTTTTCGTTCCATGCAGATCAATTTTAAAAATTCCGCTTGGTGATATCGAACAAAATTCCGTAACCTCTTTACTTTTTAGGTGTTCGATGCTGGCCTCTATATTTTAAATACATACATTTACTGAATATGGAAGAAGAAAGTTCCTTATTTGTTTATAATTGGCTTTTGTCCAAACAATACTTGATCACAATACTTGCTCCTTTAAAGTGAATGAAAAGTTGACAGTCCGTTTGGCTGCATTTTTTGACAGGTCATTTGGCTGCATAAGACAATTTTTGTCCGGTCTATATACAGTGTCTATAATCCTAACCCCCAATAATGACAAAATTTACTATCAAATTTGTCTTTGTGTAGGTAATGCGCGTTACTAATAAAGGCCAGTATCGACCTAAAAAGTAAAGAGGTTACGAAATTTTGTTCAATATTACCAAGCGGAATTTTGACAATTGATCTGCATGGAGCAAAATGTCACCTTCACTTACGGAATATTCGAGCGCTATTTTTCCGAAAGTAAAAGTGGCAGCTCCCATTAGTTTGCGTGGAAACCACCGACAAACCGACATGAAACTCAATCTTCACTATTGATCAAGAATCCATAACGACCGATTCAAATGTGCAGCGATCCCATCTGTCAAAACCCATAGAATCATTTGATCTAGACCAAATAAATGTGCCCAGAATAGCTCAGACATGAACCATCTCATCAAGTTCCCAAGCGTGTTCGTGGCTTCAATAAACGATCTCAGCGAACACGAAGATAGATGTCACTAATATTATTTGAACAGAAATATTAAGACATTTTCTATTGTCATTCATGTCGGTTTGTCGGTGTGGAAACCTTACAAATTCCATTTTTATTTTTCGTTCCTTTCAGGTGGATACTGTTACAAAAATTTCTTTTCGATTCTTTACTTTTCCGTTTCAGTAAACGGAATTTAACATGGGATAGAAAAAGATTCCTACACGCTCAAAACACCCTCATTTTCTTTCGTATTACTATCCCTTTTGCTCACACGGAAAAGTTACTCAATTTTCGTGAAAAGTGGATCTACTCAATATTTGACTAGATCCACATTTTACGAAAATCGAATAACTTTTCCGTGTGAAAAAAAGGGATAGTATTACGAAAGAAAGAGAGGGTGTTTTGAGCGTGTATATGTTTGATGATCTGTTCCTCATTTATCTTGTTCCTCATAGGTCTTTATAGTCACTCTAACAACTAAACAACTAGCTAAACAGCTCTTTACGTACACCCAGCGCAACAAACTTTATATTTTCATATGATTGCACTATGACATTGTGTGACAAATTGGAGGAACTTCATTAATTTGCCTCAGAGTACCCGGAAATCGAACCTTGCACGTTGAGAATACGGTATTGATTGTATCGACACTTAAGGCCTAAACGTAATGTTGACGGAAACGGAACGGAAACGACAAGTTTAACAGTTGTCGTAAATGACGTCGATATGTCCAATTAGAATCTACTTGAATCTAAACAGTTCTCTATCCGACAAGCAGGTTTAGTCAGATTGGGCTATTCCGCTGCCGTCGCCGTTCCTCTTCCGCTATCACTCCGTTTGAGCCTTTACGCACGCCAAGAAATCACTCTGCTTTGAATCAACAAAATATTTTGTTGGTATTCGATGCAAGGTTTCTATTTGTTTCAATTCATAAAAAAGTTCCAAATCAATTCAAAATTTTATTCAAATCAAACCAACACAATTGTTTAAAGTAACCTTCGCTATGTGATATTGATTTTAATCATATTTGATTTACAACAATCACATTTATTTGTTAACTCAAATGATTAATATAGCTTAGCTTAGCTTAGCTTGACTGACTGCACGTAGCAATGGCTGCTACTCCGTGATTGATCGGAATCAGTGAAATCGCACAATGAATCAACTGAATGGGGCTGTGAGTAACCGACCATTCTCACTATACACGTTTCAGTGACTCAATTTCTTCAATAATAAAAAAAATAAAAAAAATTCATTCAAATCAAACCAATGAGTTCTTTGAGGTAACAACTGAAGTGGTTAATTTATTGTTTTAACAAACTACTCGGCCACCATGTGGTAACACCCTCAAAAACACAATCCGACACACTTCAAATACATTCGCCACCTCCTGAAAGATAAACTCATTTCTGGCACCACTTACCCGAATCGATTGTTTGATTTCTCCCTGTTTTGTTTCTCTCTCGCTTGCACTGTTGTGATTCAGATGATGCGTGAGTTGCGTGGATTGAACGTCGAAAAAATTCATGGTTGCCAAATAGCATAAATTTTCAATTGAAGTATTGCCAGATATGTTGACACTTCGGTTGAAATACAGAAATACCTTCCGACAAACATAAACACTCACAGAACGTGACTTACCCCCTGGTTCATCTATGTTTATTATTCCTGCAAATGCGTTTAGTTGGATCAAGAAAATATTGTGTTAGGAACAATAAAACGCGATGTTCAATTTTATAATCATTGTTTATTAGTTCAACAAATGCGTTGAGTTGGCTTAACAAAACATTTTGTTTTGGACAATAAAAAACAATGTTTATTTCTATATAGCATGAAGTTTTATTTCAACTCGAAGTTTTAGGGCATCTTCAACGGCGATCCAAATCGTGGATTGGATTTATTTTTTTAGACCAAACGCAAAAACATCGCTTCTCAAACATTTTGTTTTATACTGGATCTATTTTGCATAATTTTAAAACTGGTATATGTTTTGATCTATTCTTTCAGCAATTTGGAACAAGAAAAATATTGTTCCAAATCACTACACGATACTTTATAATATCAATTATTTAGTAAAATTTCAGCTTTTACTAAACAATAACTCAATTTTATTGAGTATATTCCGAGGAATATTTAAATATGTGAGCCGAAAAGTAACCGTGTTTGCTGCATGTGATGCTGGCGGTGGACTAAAAAGTTGTGTTGCTGTCGAATGCTGATAATTACCTCCACTTGCTCCCAGTGCTAGTGAATTGCCTTTTCGTTTCATTCCTTCATAACGAATGCTTGTCTTAGTTTTTTGACAGCCACTGCATTTTCCGGAAAACGATGACTAGACCAAAATGTGGAAGTTCCGAGATTCCGAATAGTATTTCGATTGCTCGGAAATGAGAAGAAATTAAGTCTTCAAAGTAAACAATCTGTTTCTTGATAGATTGGTCATACATTCAACTGTATGAGCTTGCAAATAGCTCATACAGATAAATTTCTGAGAAGCCTCTAGTTGACTCTAGTTGTCGCATAATGTCCAGGAACATCTCCCTTGGCATGTGGAAACGCGAAAAGTGCTTCTAGTTGTATGTTTGCGTGTCGCTAAAGTAGTCTTGGAACAGCTGATGACCGGAACGGAAATCACGGTCGACGTTTGGGCGTCATCCAGGATGTGACCCTCTCCCTTTCGACTCTTGTTTATCCGCTGCCAAACTACAAATCAGCATTATTCAATATCGTTTTAATGAAATGCATGCATTCACACACTCACCTTTAGCCAAAAGAAAGAGCAAGTATTCCTTGTCGTCAGCTTACGATGCGCTACTAGCATTAAAAATTATTTGGTCAAACCAATCAATCGCAAAATGTTTGTGAAAAATCTGCGATCTCTGAAAAAGAATTCTGATCTCTGATATTGAATGATCGACAGGATGACAGGTGTTGGCGGGTTTATCAACAAGAAATAAAACACCGGTGCGGGAAACGCAAAGTTGGTCTATTTTAGCTAGTTCTATTTAAGTTTCGCTGATGTAAATCAGGTATAAAGTTGATCTAAAAATAGACCGCCGCTGAAGATGCCCTTATTGGTCCGTATTTGAACCAAAATTTTAGTTGAATTGATTTCTATTTTCTATTGGTATAAATAAGTTTTTTTTTGCTTGAATTGCACGTTGAGAATACGGTACCCGAATAAAAAATTCTCATAGATTAACAATTCAATATATTGTAGTATTGTTCACAACGATAGGATGACAATAGGAGTCATTGTTACTACAATAGAATCTACTGTAAATTGAGTCATCCTCAATAGAAAAGGGGGTTGTTATGTATCTTAACTATACGAAAAATCATTATTTTCCGAACAAATTTGATTCAATTACTATTAATTGTATTGTTTCACAATTGTTGAAAATCCTAGTATATTGAGTGAATTAAAGATCTATTGTAATGACAATATGCATTTGTCATTTATCTGATTCATGAACAATAAGATTCATGGTCAGAAATATATATATATATTTTTTTTTGTCTTGATTATCGAGATTTTCAGCCTTGGGCTGGTTCATCTCCCGTCGTAGTCAGTCAAACACCACTTTTGGGCATTTTCGTAACTTCCCTGGGGGTGAGATTCGAACTCGTGACTTAGGCGTGAGAGGTATGGATGTTAACCAATACGCCGAGGTCGCCCCCTGGTCGGAAATAGGTTTTAATGTTTTTCTATACTATTGTATTGTAACTGTATGGTTATTTTTATCCGGGTATTCATTGTTTTGACTATCGACACCAAGATCGACACTAAAAAACAACAATAATAAAAGCATACATAAAACAACCCGCACGAGAAGGTAGCATGCTTATAAGTAAACTCATGTGTATGAAATATACTTTTTTCGTTCATAAGTTGCGTCTTATGAAATTCTTACGTGATCTTATCTACACACTCAATTTACCTCGGCAAAATGTCCAACAGCCGATCATCAGCCTCGGCAGTTATTTTTGCTGATATCCCTGTTTAATGTTATCTGAGTTAGCTGTTAGCTGAGTATCGGTAAAATTTTAATTTATTAGCCGAATATCGGTGCTTTATTCACTAAATCTCAGTAAATTTAAATAACGAAATGATCCGCTGTTGGATTCTCGGCGAAAAAAACGAATGGTGTAGTCTAATCCTTGCTGTGTAATACTCATGGTCTATCATGAGTATTTTACAGTTACCGTGTATAGGGGACTGCGATATGTTCGAAAAAGGAATATAAATAAATGTTTACGCTTGTCAAATTCTTTCTTTCTCTTTTTATTCAATGCGTTGTCAAAACTGATACCAACGTCATTTTCTTTCTCTGCTTGCTCGTTTGTTCAGTCAGTATATAATTTTCTCTTCGAGTTCGTTCATGGTGGTGTGGTTCGAAGTAAAAGTGTAATTTGTTGGAAAAAAAGCTGAACCAAGTGCGAAATGTCGGACAGTGGCAGTGGTTCGGACAATGATAGTGTGGTTTCGAACCGTTCCCGCAAAAGCGGAGGTTCCAATCGGAGCCGTTCGATGTCCCGTTCGGCCTCCAGATCGGTTTCGAGATCGCGTTCCCGTTCGCGTTCAGCTTCACGTTCGCGATCACGCTCAGTGTCCGGATCTCGCTCCGGTTCCGACGTAGAGCAGATACGTATGAAGAAGAAACGGAAAATATCCGGAGGGTCCGATGAGGAGGAAGTCGAGGATGAACAAGAACCAGAAGGGGAGGATTTGGATTCGGAAGAGTATGAAGATGATGAAGATGACGACGACCGGCGAGGAGGAAGAAAGAAGAAGAAGAAGGAACGATTCGGCGGATTTATTATTGACGAAGCCGAAGTGGACGATGAGGTTGATGAGGATGAAGAATGGGAGGAAGGGGCACAGGAGATTGGAATTGTTGGTAACGAAGTGGAGGAATTTGGTCAAACGGCCCGAGAAATTGAAAACAGACGTCGCGGAACGAACTTATGGGACAACCAGAAAGAAGACGAAATCGAAGAGTATTTGAGGAAGAAGTATGCTGACGAATCGATTGCCAGGAGGCACTTTGGCGATGGAGGCGAAGAGATGTCGGATGAAATCACGCAGCAAACATTGCTGCCTGGAATCAAGGATCCCAATCTCTGGATGGTTAAATGCCGTATCGGAGAAGAGAAAGCAACAGTTTTGTTGCTAATGAGAAAATTTCTTACTTACTCAAACACGGATGAGCCACTTCAGATTAAGTCAGTGGTTGCACCGGAAGGAGTGAAAGGTTATATTTACATCGAAGCTTACAAACAGACCCACGTAAAGGCAGCAATAACAAATGTAGGAAACTTGAGAATGGGTATTTGGAAGCAGGATATGGTTCCCATAAAGGAAATGACGGACATCTTAAAGGTAGTCAAAGAGCAGACTGGACTCAAACCTAAACAATGGGTTAGATTGAAGCGTGGTATTTATAAGGACGACATTGCTCAGGTTGACTACGTAGATTTGGCACAGAATCAAGTCCATTTGAAACTACTTCCTCGTATTGACTATACTCGTTTGCGCGGTGCTCTACGGACAACTCAATCGGAGAATGATGAAAACAAACGCAAGAAAAAACGCAGACCGCCGGCAAAACCATTCGATCCGGAAGCTATAAGGGCCATCGGAGGGGAAGTCACATCTGATGGTGACTTCTTGATATTCGAAGGAAACAGATACTCCAGAAAAGGTTTTCTGTACAAGAATTTTACTATGTCTGCTATACTGGCAGAAGGAGTAAAACCGACACTGGCCGAGTTGGAGCGATTCGAAGAGCAACCGGAGGAAATCAACATTGAGTTGGCCGTTTCGTCCAAAGAAGATCCGGTATCTTCGCATACGTTTTCTATGGGCGATAACGTTGTGGTGTGCGTTGGCGATTTAGAGAACTTGCAAGCAAAGATTATCGCTATTGATGGAGCACTGATTACGGTCTTGCCTAAGCACGACGATTTGAAAGATCCACTTATCTTCAAAGCATCTGAGTTGCGAAAGTATTTCAAAACTGGCGACCATGCTAAAGTGCTTGCCGGAAGATACGAAGGCGAAACGGGTCTGATTGTCCGTGTCGAACCTCAACGTGTCGTACTTGTATCCGATTTGACGATGCACGAATTGGAAGTTTTGCCGAGAGATTTGCAATTGTGTTCCGACATGGCCACCGGCGTAGATTCGCTTGGTCAGTATCAATGGGGAGATCTAGTTCAGTTGGATCCACAAACAGTGGGCGTTATTGTTCGGCTGGAGCGTGAGAATTTCCACGTCCTTGGCATGCACGGCAAAGTTATAGAGTGTAAACCGACCGCCTTGCAAAAACGACGAGAAAGCCGTAATACAATTGCATTGGATTCGGACCAGAATCAAATTAGGAGGAAAGATATTGTCAAAGTTATGGAAGGTCCTCATGCAGGCCGAGATGGCGAAATAAAACATTTGTATAGGAATTTGGCATTCCTACATTCAAGAATGTACACTGAGAATGGTGGTATTTTTGTCTGCAAAACTAGACATCTTCATCTGGCTGGTGGTAATAAATCCCAGGCGAACGCCCTGATGCCAATGGGACAATTTGGGTTCATGTCTCCCCGTATACACTCCCCAATGCATCCATCAGGAGGTCGCGGTGGAGGACGTGGTGGTGGTGGTGGCCGAGGTGGTCGAGGAGGGGCCCGTGTCAACCGAGATCGTGAGATCCTGGGTAAAAGTATTAAAATTACAGGAGGACCATATAAAGGCGCCGTCGGAATTGTCAAGGATGCAACAGAGAGTACTGCTCGTGTCGAGTTGCATTCCTCGTGTCAGACAATCTCTGTCGACAGAAATCACATTGCCGTTGTTGGAACTACTCCAAAGGAAGGATCCGTGTCGAGTTATATTCGAACACCAAGCCGCACACCTGGCAGCAGTTATGGTTCTCAAACGCCGGTATATTCTGGTTCCAAAACCCCACTACATGGATCCCAAACGCCATCGTACGATGTTGGTAATCGTACTCCTTATGGTTCGATGACGCCATCTCATGATGGCAGTATGACTCCTCGACATGGTGCATGGGATCCAGCGGTTACCAATACCCCTGCTCGGTCGAATGACTTCGACTTCAACATGGAGGAACCATCTCCTAGTCCAGGATACAATCCAAGCACTCCAGGGTATCAAATCAATACGCCATTTGCGCCTCATACTCCAGGCAATATGTTTAACACTGAAAACTACAGTCCGTATCAGCCGAGTCCCAGTCCGAGTCCTTCACCTTATCAGGTAGGTTATATGGGCACTCCATCGCCAAGTGGCTACTCTCCTGCCACCCCTGGAGCTCCACAGTCACCGTACAATCCACAAACACCGGGTGCTAGTTTGGATTCACAATTCGGCGAATGGTGCACCACGGATATTGAAGTTAAAATCCGCAACCACGACGATTCGGATCTGGAAGGCCAAAATGGATTCATTCGAACCGTCAACAGCGGAAACTGTTCGGTATTCTTGCCGGCCGAGGATCGTGTCGTAACTGTGCTGAGTAACAATTTGGAACCAGCAATCCCCGGCCCCGGCGATCGATTCAAAGTTATCTTCGGAGAGGAACGTGAAGCGATTGGCGAGTTTGTATCGATGTCAGACAGTAGAGAAGCACTTGTTTCGATCAACGGCAGTAAGAAGATAATGCCGATAAACTATCTCTGCAAAGTGAAGGTGGATTAAAAGGATTGTATGGCGGCCATCGATAGGCGGCGCGTTGACGGTTGATTTGATTTTCCAAGTTGAAGTGTGACAATGTAGTAGCCGTTGGATCAAATGAATTTCGTAGTTGTTATGCCATCGCAGCATATTAGTGTTAACTTATGGTAAGTTACGTTAAACCTTGTTTTTGGCTGAAACGTTTTCTGGTTGAATTTATTGCTTTTCATATTTTGGTAGAAAAAAACGCATATAGGGTAACGGGATGTAATGTTAGCCTAGCTCCTTGATTCGGCCTATGTACCAAATATGTCATTATTTCGGCGATAATCAACCAAATCATGTTGCTATCAGCATGACCGATTTATTTCAAAGTAATTGAGACATTATGAATCAATTTATAGTTGTTCACTTCCGCGTAATTTTCGATTTCCTTAACTTTCAAACACCATGACTTTACTGGTTAAGCTGAACAGATTATTTACACGATCTTCGAGTGATCTAAATTTGCCGAAATTGAACCTATAAACCAAATACTGTAGCCAAGATGTACAGAATATAGTCACATGTTATAAACTAACAGGTCACTAGGTAATATAACAATGATTTAACAAGAAAACGGTGGACCCAATGTTAGGGACATATTTTTTTTCTATGTTCCTAACTATGGCCTGTTGTATGAAAAGCGTAGTAAAAATGTTGTTATTTGTAACATTTACAATACAAATGTCTGAGTTTCGGTTGAATGTTTTTCATATGGCTCATTTTAACACAAACTAAAGGAACAAAATCTGTATAGAGTGAATTATAATGTTTTGATTCCCGAATGGCCGCTAGATGAAAAGATCGGGAACCAACACGACGCGTGATAGATCTCTCCTCACTTCCAGTGGGTCCAGACCAATAAGTTGCATGCGGTGTACATATCTAGGCAACTCACGTGGATTATTCCATGGTAAACGACAGAGAGCAAATCGCACAAACCTTCGCTGCACTGCCTCGATTCTATCAACGTCATTAAGATTGTTAGGGGTTCAATACTGCTGAACAATACTCCAACGTGGATAACACCAGCGAACAGTAGAGGCTCTTTATGCAATAAACATCCGTAAAGTACTTTGCCATTCTCATGATAAATCCCAAACTGCGATTTGCTGTGGAAACAATATAGCTAATATGCTCCTTGTACGTAAATCTCGCATCGAGAAAAACTCCTAGATCCTTGACGCAGGATTCACGTTTAATAATGGTGCCTTCGAGGTGGTAGTCTAACATTATCGGTTTCTTCTTCCTTGTGAATGAAACGACGGAGCACTTGGTTGAATTCAGCACCATCGTGTTTGTGTTGCACCACGAAGCGAAACTATCAATTTGGCGTTGAAGAAACCATGCGTCTTCAATGGACTTGACCTGAATATTAATTTTCAAAAGATAACCTTGGGCCTTCCATACGTCGTAGACGTACAACAAGAAGACAAAGGGTCCAAGATGACTTCCTTGTGGAATACCGGATGTGGCAAGGAATTCACCAGATGTGCAGTCATCAATCCTGACGCTTAGAACCACTGCGTCCACTGAGTTGAACTTTTGTGGTATACCTCTGTTTACTATTTTAATTCGCATCTTAAAGCTAGATCACCATTTGTCAAGTGACCAGCCTAAGACCTATATATTGCTTGCAATGATTGAAGACTGGGTCTAGAACTACCAACTCAAAAAGCTTCGCTACAGCGTTTTAGGCAGATATTCCTCTGTAGTTGTCAGCGTTGTGCTTGTCGCCTTTTTTGAAAACTGGAAACATGTAAGCTGATTTCCAAAGCGAGGGAAATGTTGGAACAAGCGACGCAGAGGTGCTAGTATGCCAGCACAGCCTTTTTGAATATAACTGCAGGGATACCATCCGGGCCGACCGATGTTGATGATTTCATTTTAACGTAGGGCTACGTTTTTCTTTTCTATACCAGGTGCCATTTCAAAATTTAAAAAAAAATGAGAGCGTTACGCAAAAGTGAAATGTTTTTGAACGCTTATACCTCTCGTTCCACTTAATAGAATGACTTCATTCATACACCATTTAATCAGAAAAACTCACCAATTTTTCGCATTGAATTTTGAAAGATGTCTTATTAGTATAAGTATTCCAGTTTTTCAATTCAAAATTATCTACTTATGCTCCCATACAAATTTGCATATCAACAGGTTGAAAAATTTGTTTCCCCTAGCACGGTCGTAAAAAACGGGTAGCAAATGTCTTCTTCTTCTTCAAATTAACTTTGCTTTGTTGCAGGTGTCTGATTTTTCAATTGTGGCCCGTCCCCTATAATTAAATTTGCTTCGATCTGCATTTTCGTGACTCCCTTCTTTCTTGGCTATGCTACAACGCTAGGATCTAGTCGCGGGCGAACGAAATTGGTTCAGTGTTCCCAAGCAGCTTCATGCTGCCGGTTCGAGTGAGGCTTTGCTCACCCGTCACAGTCCATCTGGTTCTGGTATGGGAGACAAAGCAATGCCGGATATTTAACGGATGAATTCTCTGGGTTTTTTTTCACTAGGGCGAATCTAACATTGAGAGATTTTTTTTTTTATTTATTACAGCGCCGTTATAAAACTTTCGAGGGATCCTCTAATACAGATCGAAACACAACAGTGCTGGCTTGCATACACTACATGTAGTAGAATGAAAAACGAAAGGGTGATTGGAATAAAAATGAAAGAGAAAGTAATGTTAGATTCGCCCTTATGAAGAAAAAAAACCCAAGAATTGTTTTCCAACTTGTTATATTTTCACCGTCCTTTTCAGGACGATCAATTGACTTTAACAGTAAGAGTTTTGTTAGATTAAAATTTTCATAATTTAACCTATGCTACCATTGAATAGCATAACTCAAAAATAAAAAATAAATAAAATATGGAGCAAAATGTATTTGAGGGGACAGGTTAAAGTAGAATAACAATTCACCACCAACATTAGACTAGGGCGAATCTACTTTTGTAAACAATTGCTTTCGTAGTTATTTTCTCTTGAAAAAAGGGTCACATATACAAATGAAGCACTCTTTTAATTATTATTATGCACCAACGCGGTCCGACGAGAATCTCGCGGTTAAATTCCTGATATAACCCACCTCTAATTTTTTCCTTTTTTTTTTTTTGACAAAAAATATTTTGGGTTGAAGTAAAAACGAATTCGGCGTTTAGCTCCGGAGAAGCCATCAAGAATAATGCAAAGTTTGTTATAAACAACATCTTTTTCTATTATCACTTTTTTACTCATCATCAGAAGAATATTCGCATTTTTAATTTTTTTTTCTAACCATACTTACGATTTCCTTGCAGATTATCTCTCACTCACCACAGATATCGAAGCCAAGGAAGAAGAAATTGGCCCCAGTAATTGTCTCTGTAATGGCCCATCTTGTATTTGCTGTATAGACTTCAATATGACATACATTGACCTCGGAGGTCCAGGTTAGTTCAAATTGTAATGCCAATGTTGAACGTTAATTGAATTCCGATTATAATGCAAACAGGTTGCGTCCGACTTAAGTATCTCTCGGCGGAGGAAGGAATCGCTCTCAATGTTTCCTATGGTGATAGCGTTTTGCACAGCCAACGAGTCAAAGGTCCCGATCCTGCTCCTACATGTTTGAGCATGTTCGCTCGTCTGGCGCAAATGTGTGCCCGCTTCAAGGAACTGCTTCCAACTGATGATGGCATGCGAGGCTGTCTGCAACTGGAACCGATGCTGCTGGGAGAAGTACAAGTCGAACTTCCTCTCGGTTGCTTCCGGATGGGACCCAAGGGAGTGGAGCTGATCAAATCATCCGAAGACGAAATTCAAGAGCAACAACCAGTAGAAAGGTTGGTGTAAAGATCTTTTAACTATGAGTAGGTAAATATTCTACAATCTTTCTTTTTTGCAGCGTTGAGAGTGCACCTCTCACTGCCGATGAAAAGAAGGAAGACGACGAACCACCTAAACCGATTGCACCAGTTACTAATTCTACCTCGCCTCTAGCATTGTTAGACAATTTGTCAACAGCAGACATATTGGCGGCGGTGAGCGAATCAACCGACGAGGGTATTGCCATGATCTCCAACTGGCTTGGTTTGGGAATCAACACTAAGACACAAAGTGAGAGTACAGATGAGACGAGTGAGAAAAATGAAACTAGCGAAAGCTCACAGTAGATGACAACTTATATAGAATTGGTTGACTTTCTCCAGGACGCTTCTATGACATTACCCCGAACGCCAGAACCCCGAATGATATCCACTCAGTATGGCCGTTATCCGAGTCTTGCAAAAATTGTTCACTTTACTAATCGTCTTCCGCGTGTGTAGAGTTTAAACTTCATTCAGATTTTCTATCCTATGTTGCGGTGGTTCCATAGCCCCCCTCTCACATTAGATTCTATGACCCCTTTCGTTCGGGATAATGACCATTCGGGGTAGTGACATTCGTGGTAATGTCATAGAATCCTCCACGACAACCTATAAATATGATATGGGATCTGATAGGGATATATCTCTTCATTATCAATCCAAGTCAAATCGGTCACATCTAACTTATGTAGGGTATTACATTATAGAAACGAAGTGAGTGCATTTTTAATAATATGTAGTTTAATCAGCTAGTGATAGGACGACGAACTTATGATACGATATTCATTTGATCCAACAGCAACTATTTTATAATGAATATATAATTTAAATAGAATGTTTGTACATATTCACTTTTCTATATCACTTTCCTTGAACATTGTTGCGTAGGGTTGTTTGTAATTTCACACCCACTAATATTAACAGGGATATTCCTGGTGGTCACTTTTTGCAACTACTTTGGTCCCTGGCTACGCCTACTCCACTTTTATGTATTTGATTTACTTTTTTTTCAACGCTAGGGTAAACTCACCGTGCTATTTTGGTTGTGATTGTGGTAACGGTTGTTATGATTATTTATTGGACTGAACTGTTGTTATACGTCTGCATTTTACGATTCCTTGCTACTTCCGCCTGTTTTACTGTTTTTTTGTTCGAAGCAATTTATACGTATATCGTTATGTTACCAGACAGATTTCCATACCTTCCTTATCCCAAGAAGGCGCCAGAATGACTGAACAACTGCCTGAATTTAGGTTACTAAGCTTATGTTCCAGGGAACCAATAGAATCTGGAGAGCTACTAATGATTTTTGACTCAATTCAGTTAATATTAGCTGATGGAGATCTGCAGCGATGGAGCAGCGTTCGATAAAATTGGCCATGAAATATTTTTTGCTGCACAAGTTGAGACGCTTTGGATTTTCTACGCAATTGGTATTTTGGTTGGAATCCTACGGGTGCAGATAGACGGTTGTGTATCACAGCCGTTTCCTAACAAGTCTGATGTTCCACAAGGTAGCAATCTCGGACCGCTATTGTTTATCTTGTTTTTCAATGATGCCGCTTTGATTTTGGGTAACGTTTTCAAAGTTATCCTTTTAGATGATTTAAAGTTGTACAGCGTGGCGCAAGAAGCAAGAAGATTGCTTACTTATTAGCATTAGCATTAGCATTGACGTTTGCACACCTCGTAGATGGAGCTAGGAATAATTCGTTGGAGACATTGCATGTCACCATGAAACGGATCCAGTTACTGATACGTTTCTTCGCGCAATAATCTCCACGAAGACACTCCTCGATCGCTCACCTGGCCACGTCCATGCAACCGTTGTAGATAGGGAGGATTTGATATCCACCTTAAGAAGACACTGGGAACCTACGTAGCCTTCAGGCAAAAGAAAATAAATAGTCGGAGAGAATAGTTGAGCAGAATAGCATAGACTACCTCTAAGACCAGTTATGTCCCGAACAAATACGATTTTTTCTTGGCTCAGTCAGTAATAGCACTAAGGACCAGGCGGCCGTCAATCGAGAAAGAAAAACGAAATAATTGTTTTATTGATCGAAATACAAAATTTAGTTTATTCACGAATATGATGCTAACTGTACGACTGTTCGCACTCGATAAAAAAAAGGAAAAAACACACGCCAACAAGGTTTCTCGTGTAGCTCTGGAAAGTTGGTAGTACTTCGGATAACACTGTCACTGTTCATTAGACGGGGGAGCACTCAATGCTAATATTACAACATTCCTCCTCATTTAGTGCTTCCGGATCCTGGCACTGGTGTCATACCAAACATTCCGGCAAACTTACGCTGCTTCAGAGTTCCAAGCGGCTTTGTCAAAATATCGGCGGCCATCTCCTCGGTAGAGCAATAGATAAGCCGAATTTCATTTCGCTGGTTCAACTCCTTCACAAAATGTTCCTGCGTTTCAATATGTTTTGAACTCCTAGTATCTCTATCTGATCGAACGAAAGCAATGCAACCTGGGTTGTCTTCGTGTATCACGGTTGGAATCTTCTGCTCTGCTCCCATCTCGCGTAGCAGTTTCCGCAACCATACAGCTTCCCGGCAAGCTTCACTCAACAATGTGTACTCTGCCTCCATTGATGACAGAGTAACAGAAGTTTGACGACGGCTAGTCCACGATATAGCTGCTCCTTCTAAAAAGAAATTGTATCCGCTTGTCGACTTACGAGACTCCTGATCTCCCGCCCAATCGACATCGCAATATCCGATGAGATCGCCTCCTGTTCCGGTGAACTCCAGCTTCCAATCCTTCGTTCCACTCAGATAACGAATGATCCTTTTTGCTGCCACCCAGTCAGCCGCAGTTAGGCTACTTACTCTGCGGCCCAGAATCGACGTGCTTATAGATATGTCCGGCTTGGCATGAACAGCAATATATAGCAGCGCTTCAATAATGCTGCGGTACCCCGTTGTATCCTCAAAAGGTTCACCACGGTCGAATAATTTCAAGTAACCAATGTCCATCGGCGTCTTAGCCGGCTTCGCATCTTTCATCCCGAAACGATCTACTAATTGGTCAATGTAGCCACGAAGACTGATGCTATACTTCCCGTCCTTCCTCTCGATTTGCATATCTAAAAAGTAGGTAAACAATGTCGAAAATTTCTTTCAGAGACTCATACACTTTCGCGGTTTGAGAATCATCCTTGCACCCAACAACTATGTCGTCAACATATATCAGGACGTATACGATGTTACCGTCAACGACTTTTGTGTAGAGGCACGCATCCGATTGGCTTTGCTTGAACTTCATCCTGGTCAATGCTTCGTGAAGTTTTCTGTTCCAGCATGTTGCCGACTGTTTCAATCCATATATACTCTTTTTTAGCCGGCACACCAGATGCTCTCGTCCTGGTTCCTCGAATCCCGGTGGCTGCTTCATGAAAACTTGTTCATCGAGCTCACTGTGAAGGTACGCTGTACGTACATCCAAATGCTGCAATGCAATACCATGCATGCTGGCAATAGCGAGAAGAGAACGAAACGTTGCTTGGTTCGTCACTGGCGCAAACACTTCGTCAAAGTCAACTCCGTATTGCTGTGAGTAACCCTGGGCTACAAGCCTTGCCTTGTATCTGTTCACATGCCCAGCTGCATCTCGCTTAATTTTGTATACCCACCTGCTTCCAACTGCTTTCCTTCCTGAGGGCAGAGATGTCAAATGCCACGTCGCGTTATCTGCGTGACTCTCCATTTCCGCTTCCATGGCTTCCTGCCATGCAGTGGAGTTCTTCGATGCTCTTGCTTCTTTCAAGTTACGAGGTTCCGATTCTGCATCCACTCGTACCACGTTTGCTGCTTAATCACCAAAACGCATAGGTGGATTCCCTTTCGTTATCCGCTGTGACCGCCGGAGAAACTCTTCTTCCGGGAAACCTTCGAAAAATGGTTCGCTGTTGGACTCACCTAGTACTTCAGAAGCACTATCATAACTACTTTCATTCGTTTCAGGCATCACCGTATAATCCAGCTCATCATCCGAATCCAGAACTGATTCTTCGTCGTTATGTTCCTCCTCACGCTGATAATCGGCTTCGGCAGAACCGCTCGTCATATCGACATGTACCTCCGGTGATAGCTCATGTTCCTTCGGTATTTCAATGCCCCGCTCGGACTCCTGCACCTTCAGCTCATTTTCTAGAAAGACGGCATCCCGACTCAAATAGATCCGGTTTGTTGCTTCATCGAGGAAACGAAACGCTTTTCGATTTTCCTCATATCCGACGAATACTATCTCCGGACAGCCTTCTTGTGCAGCTTCTGACGCTTTTGGTCCGGAACGTGAATAAATGCATGCGAACCAAATACCCTCAAATGACCATACTTGGGCTTTGTTCCGTGCCACAGTTCATACGGAGTACAATCGATGGTTGCAGACGGAAGACGATTCAACAAGTAATTCGCACATGAAACAGCCTCTCCCCAGTACTTTTTATCCATTCCGGCTTCGGGAAGCAAGCACCGCATCATCTCCAGCAGAGAACGGTTTTTGCGTTCAGCCGTCCCGTTCTGTCTGCTGTAGCGTAATTCCACTCTCCCGCAAAAACACTGCTATATTCACCGCCGCCATCGGTACGCAATACTTTCGGTTTGCGACCGTACTTGTTGTGCACATAACTCACGTATTTTGTCAAAAGCTTCAGATTTGTACTTGAGGACGTGTACTTGCTGTAATCGTCGATCATGGTCATGACAAAACGGTTGCCACGAGGGGTACTCACTTCCAACGGACCAGCTAAGTCCGTGTGAACCAGCTCCAAGACTGCAGCGAATTTCGTTTCCGATGCTTTTGGGAATGGCTTTCTTGCGAGTTTTCCCTCGCAACACACGGTGCAAATGCAACACCGCAGTCACGCAGCTGCAAGCCATTTCCCATGTCCTTCGTGACGATTCGCTTCACAGCATCCGGATGTCGGTGCCCCACCCTGCGATGCCACAGATGCTGGCAGCAATCCGTATGCGGCACCATCGACAGCAACGACTGATACTGTGGCTGTTTCAGATTATACAGCCCTCCTCTTCTTTCACCAAGCAACATAGTGTGCCCACTCTTCAAGATGCGGCAATCCGTTTGCGTGAACAACACCTCGAAACCTTCGTCGGCTATTTTTCCGACCGACAGCAGATTGCTCGCTAGCTTCGGCACATATAACACTTTATTCAAAGTAACGTTCTTCTTCTCACCACTTTCGTTCAGCGCGACAAGCTTTCCGGTTCCGTTTCCCGTAGCCGACAACTTCTTTCCGTCCGCCAAACACACATCACCACTCTTTGAAACCTTAAGGTCAACCAAATGCTTGGCATTGTTTGTCATATGAGCACTGGCTCCCGAGTCCAGATACCAGAAATCCTCATTGTCACTTTCACGAGCAGCAAAAAAAGCAAAAAATTCACCAGTTTCTTCATGACACACTTTTGCTTTCTGCTGCTTTCCGTGCTTCGGAGCACTCTGCTTTTTCACTTGATCTGCAGCGAATTTCGGGCAGTCGCGACGAAAATGCCCTTCCAATTTACAGTAGTGGCATACTTTCGGTTTCACACTGCTTTGCGGTTTAGCACCCGTTTTCAGTACTTTTTCGACAACCATATTTCCTCCGCTATTATTGTCACTTCTTCTTCGCCACTCATACAGCAGTTGCCCCTTCACATGATCCAACCTAAGTTGATCTTCACTAAGACTTTTCAAAGCCGTAATTAATGCACTATATGAGTCCGGAAGGCTTGACAACACGAGAGCGATTATCAAATGTTCCGTCAAATTTTCACCCATTCCGGACAACCGATTCACTAACTGCGCATTTTCACCAAGATGGTCGGACATTCTTCCGCCTTCCGACAGACGAAGTGAGTACAGTTTGCGCAAAACATTAAATTTATTTGTCAGCGAACTTCATTCATGATATCCTTTCAGCGCTTGCCACATTTCATGAGCAGGCGCAGTATTCAGAATGTGGCACAATTGATTGTTGTCCAGTGCGAACCCGATCGTCGCACGAGCCTTGGCGTTCTTGATCGACCAAGCAGTCACTGCAGCAGTAACATAACAGGCTTCGGATATTCACGGCATCCCAGAGCTCCTCTTTCAACAGCAGCAGTTCCATGCGGAACTTTCAGCTGCTCCAGTTGAAATCGTTCAGCCTCTCGAAAGACATCCTTGAATCCGCCATTTTGTACACTGACGCGTCCCGGCTGCTAGCACATTGAAAAAAATCACTCCGAGTCCACGGGATTAACTTTTTCTTTTCCGATTCCGGTTCTCTCATACGCGTCGCGTCACTGGGCCCATAACCGGTGGATCAGGCGGCCGTCAATCGAGAAAGAAAAACTAAATAATTGATGAAGTTTTTTTCAGAAGCAGATAATTTATCATCTCCATGCGAAGCGCTAGGAGCGGACAGTAATTTTATTGCTAGAACAAATAGACATGAAGAGAAAGTGTATTGATAGATCCGTCAGGGAACGGCAGGCTTTGATTCTATCAATACACTTTCTCTTCATGTCTATTTGTTCTAGCAATAAAATTACTGTCCGCTCCTAGCGCTTCGCATGGAGATGATAAATTATCTGCTTCTGAAAAAAAACTTCATCAAAGATCGTTACTTCCGCGCTGGGGAGAATACAAAAATAACAATCAAAAGTGAACTAAATAATTGTTTTATTGATCGAAATATAAAATTTAGTTTATTCACGAATACGATGCTAACTGTACGACTGTTCGCACTCGATTAAAAAAAAAGGAAAAAACACACGCCAACAAGGTTACTCGTGTAGCTCTGGAAAGTTGGTAGTACTTCGGATAACACTGTCACTGTTCGTTAGACGGGGGAGCAATCAATGCTAATATTACAACAAGCACATCGGTCCCAAGCTTAATGATTCGCCCCTAATAATGAACTCACACGAACACACTCTCAAATATTCTGTAAAAATAACACAGCAAATCAAAACAAAGGCGCAAATATGTACAGCAAGGTGCTGGCTTCAAGGTGTACTTTGGACCAAGGCGTTCTACAACAGTGAACCAATTTCAAATCGCTAGTTGCATATTGATTGTTGAGAATACCCTGTTTGGTGTACAGAACAAAAGTTTATCCTAAAATTGTCGTTGGGAGCATCTAGTCTAAGAAGTTTCAATGATGCTCCACTTTTCTTCAAAAGGTTGGGACTTCAGCATGAACTATAAGCAATGTTTGTGGGACACACAAATTTTTTTTTTCTTAATCAAACTATGGTTCTTCTTCAATTGTGGGGACGATTTAATACTTGCTTCTTCTTTTTCCTTAGAAATTTAAGCTGATTCTTTTTGTGTACTGATCCCCGTTGACATGAATGTGGTGAACTGTATGGACGCATGATCGCGAGTATCCATCTCCTTTGGTTCATCATTACTTATTTCGGTGTTCAGCAGCTTCCTTATTTTTTTTCTTCTAGCAACTCTAGCGTTTCTAATTCTCTCTCAACTTCAGCTTCTGATGCTACGGTGGTTCGACCTCCGGTTACTGCACATCCGTACGTTTCCTTTAATCTACCACTCTGTTCTTTTCTTGCCGATGCACCTTTGTCTGACTCCGAGCATTCCGCTTGGGACAATAAGCCATCGGGTCCTTACAGATGAAGCATTTGTCTTTGTTGCCTTGGTAATATATGTTTCCCTTCCGGCTGGCGAAGTGCAGCGATGCCGGAATTTTCTGCTTCACATTCATGCACGCGCCGCGCACACCAGCGCCGGAAATTTCTACCGCACGAGGCATTTAACGCGTCCATATTTTGAAAACTACGTATTGATCTCTTGATCGGGAACCTCTGGTGGGACATCGTATATTCGCACATAGCATATGTGATCCTGGGCATGCGACTTGTGCACATTAACGTTTATTCCATTCCCATAACGGAATACCAGTCCATCCGAGTTGGCGTTTAGCTCGTGCAACAGCGACCACTCAGACTTGAACGAGCAGTTGACGACAAGTGCAGCTTCAATTTCATCAAGCTCCGCATCCAAGCCTTTGACGAAATTTGAAACTTCTCCAAAGGCGGGTTTATCCGCTCCATTACCAAAGGTAAACCGTTCAGTATGTTTCAAGTCACACATTGCTGCTACAACAAAATCGACTGGATCGATGCAACCAGAACAATGCAAATTGATTACAATACCGTAAAGAAGAAGACTATTGCGCGAATGAACAAAACCACCGATCGCGACCAGATCACATATCCGAGGGGAATGATCTTTCAGTTAGGCACCTCATTTCACTTAAAATACAATCACTGTTATGAACTTCGGAGGGCCCCGCCTGTCGTTTGCTGATGACATGGAAATCTTTATGCGAATCTGTTCAACCGCCAATTGCCATTTCCTCCAAGCGCAGGTTGATGCCTTTGCTGATTGGTGTACTCTAAATCGGTTGATGGTCAACCCGGCCAAGTGCTCAGTGATAACCTTCTCACGTCAGAAACAACCAATTCTGTTCAACTACCATCTTCTCGGTACGACCATCGAACAAACGCATTGCGTTAAAGACCTAGGTGTTCAGGTGGATTTTAACTGACGTACGTACGAAGCTTCAAGGACACTCGGTTTTATATTCAAGATTGCAAAGAACTTCAGCGATTTTTTTTTTAGGTTTACTGGCGGGAGTAGAAACCTCTACGCCAGGCCTTTGATGATATCGTTGCGTAAATCTTTTCGAATCATTTTGCCAGCCGTACACGGAGCATGTCGTCCAAGAAGAAGCTGTTGCAAATGATTCGGAAGGAGCCACGTTTGAAAAATTTGAGTCCGTTCGTCTTTTTCGTCAATTGTCTTTTTGTTACTTCGTTAGTCAGTATTACGTTTACAAGTTTAATACGGAGTCTTTTTTTTTATTTAGATCGTGATATGTGGCATTTATGTGCTATGAAAGTTTTCCGAAGAAGTTTTCTCGAACCAAAAATAAGAAGCTATTCTTAAGCTGTTCCTGATACTTGTGCGTTAGAGTGATACAACTTAACTCCTTTTGAAGCATTTCACCATCCGTGCAAGGATCATGTCGTCCATAGAGACGCTGTTGACACTGCCTCAAAATGTGTTACATTTTCAAGTTTGCTTCCCCTTTCTCTCAGTTCAGTTTTTTTCAGTTTTCTGTAGTTTAGAATGTCATTTATGTGCTTTGGAAGTCTGTTTGAGCAGTTTTCTCCAATCAAAAATCGTCGAAATATTTGAATTCTACCAGTTTTAGTCATGTCTGATGCCTCAGTAGTCCCAACAGTATAATTTTAATGGTTTACTGATGGGACTTATGAGAGAGAAGTTTTCTTTAAAAAAAAATTGGGAGGACGCTGCGTCTTTTTTGCTAGAAATGTTAGAGGGCATTTCGTAACCTCGTCAGTCGTTAATAGGTTAATAGATGTCTAGTTCTTATGTGCTCTGAAATTCGTCGATGTATACCTCGTCTAACTTCTTTTGGATGCCCTATCACTTTGTCCGCCTTAGTCCGTTGTTGTCTTCTGCGTTATTCAGTTAAATTCTATAGTTCTGTTGTAGAATCGTTTACGTTTACTTGTCTGTTCATTGCCTTCTTTTTATTTGTCTAATACTAATCTCTAAGTCGTTTAATCGCTTCAAAGTCTGACAGCAAGTGCAGCCTAACAATCTTGGTCAGGTATTTATATATTCACTTTTCGGTGGCAATGTAAAGCTTCATCACGCCTAGTCCCTATCTATTATTGAAAAATTATCGAGAAAGAAGCCGTTATAAGATTGTTTGTATACCATTGTTATAATGTGTGGTATTTTTATTATAACTCTTTGAAATGAGAAATAACAAAATAAGAATGGTGCCACGTTCGTAGTTTTAAAACTTCTACTCAGTGAATCCAACAGTCGGTTTCCTACAAATGTCATTAATCTTGAACACATTGTGTACCAATATATACCTGTCTAGCAAGATTTATAATTAAGCGTGGCTTCGGCTCATCATGTCAGGGAACGGTAAGAAAGGTGTTGCAGCCAAGATAAAATCCCACATAATTATTACTGAGGAAAGAGCCCCACTAGACTGCACCAGCATTCAAGGCGCCCAGACAGGATGTCCGTTGGATCACATCTGCAAAATCAGTGCATCAATGCCAGATATGTGACGCAGCATTAAATCAAAATACTCAAGATGTGATACAACCACGTCAGGATATGTCTTTGGTTACCATCTCAATGCTGATGGCGTAGGCCCTTCCATCCCCTCCAGATCACATATCCGAGGTGAGGGCGAAGAACTTCAGCGACATTCACTGCCTAAAATCGCTCTATTATTCCCTCGTTCGTTCGACACTGGAGTACTGTTCAGCGGTCTGGAGTCCATGCTATGATAATGGCGCCGAGCGAATCGAATCTATTCAACGCCGTTTTCTTCGGTTCGCACTTGTGTCTGTAGAGCTTTAACTGTTGCAGATGTGCTACAAGGAAGAATCGACTGCGGAAGGATCCTTCAACAAATTAGCATCAACGTCCGACTAAGGCCAATACGCCACAACTCCGTGCTCAGGCTTCCTTTTCGCAGCACCAACTATGGGTTGAATAGCGCTTTTCACGGGTTGCAGCGAACCTTCAATAGGTTAGCGTCCATTTGACGCGGAACGCACTTCGTCGGAAATTTTCTACCGTTTTTAGAACAATTGACGCACGTAGTTAAGATAGTGTATAACATATGTAACATAAGTCCTGAAGTCCTAAATTCAAAAGCATGATACTTGAAATCAAACAATCGGATTATAAAATGCTCTTCAGGGTATTTTATTCTATTAATAAATTTTTGAAAAATATATTTACAGTACGCTCAATAGACCATTATCTTCGATTTTACGCAGTGTACGGCAAACACATTGAATCAGGTTCTGGACGGTGTCTATGTCTATTTCTTTCATCTTCCGCTTGATTCGATTAACCAATTGTTGCTCATTGTTGGCTTTCGTATTGTCGTATATTCGTATTGTCGTACAACATACGTTTGAGAACACTCCAAAAAATTTCAATTGGACGAGCCTGAGGCACGTTAGGTGGATTGTCCTTTTTCGGTACAAATGGTATGTTTTGCTCAGTTAGCCAATCTAATGTTTTTTTCGAGTAATGACAGCTTGCAAGATCCGGCCAAAACATGATTTCGTCGTCAGCGTGATATATGTTGATGAATTGCTTCAATTTCGGCAAGCATTGGCTGATATACACGTCAGAATTGACAGCTTTGGCCTTGTTTGGGCGTATCAAAGGCGCCGAGATACCCTTCGATGACATGGCTGCCCACACTAACACCTTTGGCTCATATTTCGATTTGCTGGCATATTTTACATCGTCTGGTGTTTTTTTTTAATGTTAGCAGTATAGAAACCATCGTTGCCACTCAATTCATGGTGCGAAAACGTGAAGTAAGATTCATCATCCAAAATTATGCACTTTCCATTTGCAAAATGCTCGCGACGAAGTGCACGGCAGCATTTTGGTATTTTTTCGAGTTGTTGCTGTGTATATTTTGGTGCACGCTGACGTTTCCGATAGATTACGTTATGTTTCCTCAAAATCCGATGGACTGTCATGTTTGAAACCTGAAATTTTCGTGCCAATTTGCGTGTTGATCGGCCAACCTTGTTTTCAGCGCTTGACAGCAGTTTTTTCGTTGTTCTGGCACTCTTTGGGCAATTTTGTTGGGCGACCACTTTTCTTTTTATTTTCCGGTTCTTTACCATTACGACAATCTTTCAAAACACGGTATATTGTTGATTTTGATATTGGCTCGTCTTTGAACACGCTCAAAATTTCACTTGTACTAAGCCGTCCAAAAAGGTTGGCGACTTGTGCTCGTAAATCCAGCTTGTACGACATTTTTAATGGAAACGACTGCGCAATTTGAGTTTGACAGTTCAGTAGGAACACCGATGAACGTGACAAGTACATTGGTTGACATCTGTGTGTTTGTTAGTGCTGTCAAATAAACGCCTGAAAGTATTCCCAGGACTTATGTTACACATGTTAGCTTTAATCATTTTATTTTTACTTATTTATTTTTGTGTCTTGACTCCAGTTAAGACGTTATGTAATCGTTTCTTATTGTATTTTTTTCTTCTTTTCAACATCATTAGGACCTAAACTTGGTCTGTTGATGTCTACTTCAAATAAACAAATAAACATCGATGTTGATTCGTAATTAGCTTCATGCACTCGTGGCAAAATAACCACAAAAATTGTCGATGCCAAACCGCCCGTTAGATATGCAACCTACACAACTACGTGTTGAATGCATCTGAAGTTATGTGGCAGCCTTTCACGCACGCATGCACATTGTCTTCGTTTACTGCTTCTAACAAGCAAATGGCCGTTTTCTACATGAACTGGTCTTCTCTTATTTTTCACTCCACACTGCCAATATCAAGTCCCCGCTATGAGGCGACTCTATAACGAACTTCAAAACTGCAAACAATCATCGATTCACTCGCGACAAAGTGGACAAACACTTAAACTTAACCATTTATGTCCGGATGCCACAATACTACCACTAATACACAAAACTAAGCTGATGCAACGCTTCTTCCGGGTGCGGGGGCGTAGCACAAAAAACCAAAAAATGTGGAAATACTACCGACACTCACACGTTTCGGGAGGGAGTCGATTGTATTCACTACATCTTTCCCAAAGCATGCCTATATTTAATGATTTCACTGTTAGTTAGAGTTGAATTACGAATTTTTGTTTGATTTTTGTTCGCGCACACGACGCAGCAAAAACAAAACACGTCAGTTTAGAAGCACGGCTTGCTGCGATCCAACAGGAGATCGCTCAACTGCATGAATGCAAAACTCTCAAGTGGTACTGTTCCAGGGTTGTTACGAGAAGTCTGAAAATAAATCCGCGCCAAATCCGCGCGAGTTCAAAATTAAATCCGCGCCTTCAAATCCAATCCACACACGAATGTTCTATAACTTATCAAGCATCAAATATATAGGATGGCGAACGGCTTCATCAGTGGGCGAACCTATTTCAAACAAGGAGTAAACAATAACATGCATCACTCATTTTTGGCAGTATGCTACAAATAATAAAAGTAGATTTTTGATTAATTTCCTTCAGAAACACCCAGCGCTTGGAATAGGGTCTCGGTGGAGCTATAATCGTTCCCCACAATAAGATGCATTGTTCAAAAGAGGAATGTAATTGAAAACTTCAGTGTGAAATAAAACCTGTAAAGAGGAAACATAAGTAACGATGAGCTAAGTCAAATAAATTGACCGATAACCAACTTAATAAAAATGTCCAGACAAAAACAACCAAAATGCATGGGTGAAAGTACAGTATACTCTTTATTCATACGGCCCATTATCTGTCGAAACTGTAAGTTTGGATGTATGAACTATTAGTTTTGAAAAATTATCATTGTTTACTGATGTTTCTTATGATTTAAACAAAATTAAACCTTTAATTTACCTGAATGCGTTGTGAATAATGTGAACCACACAGGTTCCATTGTTGATCATCCCGAAACCACGATCAGCAATCAACTGATTGTTGAATTTCCGAGACAGCGATTTATTGACGTTTGGACCATCGTGACCAGCCATAACTAGGTACTGATGTGATTATCGGTAAGTGCTTTTTGAATTTTCTCCAGCAACACGTTCGCAGTAGCTTTTCCAAGGAATACGCTTTCCAGGTGAACGATGCTAATTTTTCGGAGCCTCTTTGAGAAGTACTTCAGTAGTATAGCCAATTCTTTTTGTTTATTACTCGCCTTATATTCGTCGAACATAATTGAATAGTATTGACTTTTGATGTCTTCCAAAAACAGGCCCTTGAAAAAGGGTCCGATTGCTTCGTTTACCAAATGAGTCATTTTCTGACGAGTCAGGGAAAATCCTTTCAGGTCATTCGAAGCAATCATCTTCAGGACGCTTCCATCAGTTCCTGCTGCATAAAAAGAAATATTTTTCATGACCACACGGATCGTCCAAAGTATTTCTTTCTCCAAGATCCGTGAACTGCAGTCATGAATTCGAGAACAAGCAAAAATACACCGTGAACTGAATCACGTAATCATGAACTAAATCACGTTTTTAGGTAAAAATCCTGAAAACGTGAACTAGTTCACGGTCCGTTTTCATTTTCGTGAACGCTTTTGTTTCTGTGTGGGTATATCAATATGGTGTTGAGCGAATCCGCGCCAAATCCGCGCCAGAACGAATTTTATGAACAAATCCGCGCCAAATCCGCGAAAATCGCGAAATCCGCGAAATTCGCAAAATCCGCGCTGCCGTAACAACCCTGCTGTTCATATCGGGCGGACAATTTCGGTAGTTAAAAATTCGTAAAAGTCGGAATCGGTTCATTAATTATTTATTTATGAAAATTTAGCACATCTTGTGAGAAAGCTGATTAAGCAATGGCGGCGGGTTCGCTACTCGTTTTTTAATGGGGTTGGTTAACAAGATCCAAATTCACTGATATAGTCTTTCCTTGTATTCTCCCATACGCGGGGTAACGATCTGTGATGATGTTGTTTTTGAGAAGGAAATAATTTCTCATCACTATGAGGCTCTAGGAGTAGACAGCAATTTTTGCTAGAACAAAGTTGTTCAGAGAAAGTATTGATAGTTTCGTTAGCTCACAGCAGGCGGTGAAATTGAATAGAAGTAGTTTGAAATTGAGCGGAGGGCATTGTGAGGTAGTATTTCGAAACAGGAACAAACTTTTTACCAAGCATCCCCATGCGGGGTAGGTCAAGGCATAATCGAATGCACCACCCTGACTGGTAGATCCAAATTGCCTTGTAGCATTGGAAATGATTCCATTGTCGACGTAGTGTTTCACCTTAAAGATTCCCAACATTGACAGAGTTGAAAGCTAATAATAATGAAGACGTTAACAATGCGGCCGTGTTTCGAACAACTTCCCCTTAGCTTTGTTTTACTTATGGATTTTCGAAGTAAATAACTTTCTGTCGTCTGCTAATTGATTATGACTGAATTTTTATTTCACAGGACTTTTTTATGGTTGTTGTTGTATCCTTTGATCGCGAAAACAGTTAAAAATAAATCATGGAAAACTATCGAGATATTCAAAATTCTGTACTAATTATCTAAGAAGAGAAAGGCTTTGAAAAAGTACCACGTAAAAACTGAATTGATATAGTAATGGGTTTGAAATTGAAATTTACAAAATTATAGATATGTAACGCAGATACCCTTAATAAATGTCATAAACATGTCCTTATGACTTGCAAACTTTTCCGGTTCCTTTCTTTTCTTAGTGAAATATCGCGAACATTCTTATACATAAATAAAATTCAACTGCATTTTTCTATGCTTTCTGATGGGACTTTGATGTGCTTTCTTTCAATTGCAGTCTGTTTCTTAAAGAGATTAATAGATAAGACAGTAATTTAGAATTGATCGTTAGTCCTTAGTTTAATCAGCATCTTAAATGCAGAATCAAAGCAAACATTTTGGTGGTTACTCCGAGAGTCGAAACGATTTTTGCCACTTGGTGAAGTGAGAAAGGTCACTCGCAGTAACAAAAATCACTTTGACTTTGTTTTTCTGCAAGTTATCCAGATTAAGCAATCCTTATTGTTTGTAATCTTGCCGGAAATTATGATCTTACTCTCTTCGATCTCATTTCTATGCAAAGGGACGCGAGTTGTAATTATACGTTTTCTTTTTTTTGTTACTAATCATCGCTGTTTACAAACAGTTAAGTTTATTTTCAAATCTGAACATGGTTGCCTCTAAAAATAAAAAATAAACCTTTACTTATTTGTAAAACATAGGTTATTTTGTTTTTCGTTTAACGCAATCAAAGGCCGAAAATCCATGGTTTTAATTGTCCCGAGCGTAGATCATTCTTAATTATCAAAACTATTATTTCTGTCGCTAAAATATAATTTTCCATTTTACGATTGAATTCATAAAATCATCTTACCGGTGTGTTGTTTTGGTTCCCAAATAAATTTACGTCCCAATTTGGATGCTTTACGTGTTTTGTTCGGAATCTTCACTACTGCCTTCATTTTTTACGCCATCTGCATTATTTTTGTCTGCTTCTGAATTACTTTTTATGTCTGTAAAAAGATTCGAAAGTTACAAACAGGCTTTTGAACAGTTGGAACTTTTTTTTTCTAAATTACCAGCTTCATCCACCAGGAGGAAAAGTTCCTCTTGACTTAAGTTAGTCGTGGCTTGCTCGAACTTGCTCAAATCTTCGCAGAATATTTCCCAGAACGTAGCGTTTCCATCGGACACTGGGAACATAGTCTAATGAAAGATAACGAAATTTTAAATGTTTAATTAGTTAGATTTGACATTCAAAAATGCCTCAAAGCTACCCTGACCTTGAACTGGGTGTAGATCTGCTCGGCCTTAACACGTATCTGCTGGGCGTAGAAATCAAACCTGATTCGCTCTTCATCAGCCATATTCCAGGCTTTTGTGTTTCCGACGTATTTTCGTAATCGTTTCATAGTTTCCACACAATTGGGATTCTTTTTCAGCATTGTAGGTGTTACTTTTAGTTCTACAACATGGAACACAATATTGTTATAGGCTCGTATGAGTAAAATTTTAAAGAAATATAGGTACACATGAAGGAAAAAAAAAGTTTGAAATATTACTTTGATACTGCTCCATCAGCTCAACGCATCGCTCAGGATCGGCATGAGCTAATCCAACACAAGACTTTATTTCCCAGTTCAACTCTACAAGTTGACGCTCAAGCTTCAAAAAATAAACACGTTCGCTTTCAATTTTATCTGTGAAAAGAGAAATAATATTTAAACGCGTTTACAAACCAGTTATTGGAAAAATTACCGAATGGATTGGCTTTCTTGGGTGGAACAACAACAGGCAAAGGAGATACTTTCTGTTTCGACGTTAGAACTTTCTTCTTAGTCGGTGGTGAACCAGATAGTTCCTCTTCTTCGCCATCCAGGAATCGTTTCGGTTTGATTTTGCGCCCACTTCGGCTGACGACCTCCGGTTGTTGCTCTTTCGCAGGACTTTCCGGTTTTTCCTCTTTCACAATAGTGGTCACCGTAGAAATCTTGTTGTTTTCGGGAGCATTGTTAGCTAGGCTTTCATCTTTTATTGTTTTTGTGTCTTCCTCCGGTATCGATTTGCTAGACAATTTTTCGCCATTATGACTATACTCCTTGTCAGATTTCGCGAAGGTCTGCACTGTAGTCGAATTCGCAGATATGCGAGATGCGTTGAAGCTTGTCTATGAAAAAGATAGAAACACAATAATTAAGCCTAACTGTGACATGGGCATAGCAAACACAAAATGTCACTCATTGGCAATACGGCACATTTCACTTTACTTGCCTCGGTCGTATTAAAAGATTCCTCTTCTTTGATACCAGATGGAGCATTGGACGTTGTGGGTTCTGATGTCAACTGAAAGAATATTGAAAAGTCCGGATTAACGGCATTGATATACGCAAAGTGTAACTCGATACTTTGACGACGGTGCAGTAATGCAGTGAACATCAATCATACAGAAAATGTAAACTCAGTTCGCAGGACTGGATTGAAGCACGACTTCACTCACGCAGTTAAAATGTTTATTTGGCTATAAGTATTGCTTTTCCGCTCGAAAATATCGTCATGCGGTAAAATCCACACCGGCGACATCCGCTCTCGAAGCCTTACCACATCCGGGCAGCTCCAAGCGGGTGAAAACGCGACCCTCTTCAACATCATCGTCGAGTGGGACCAGTATCGCTTGAAGCAGCACGACGTGACGTAGTTTGGCAACTGCCTTGCATTCAGCCACGGAACCCGAAACAGCTACACCGTGTCCAATATATTCTCATACACTTTTTCCTAGCATTGGTGTCGAGCAACTACTCAACATGATTGACGTATGTGTTGGTGTAGTTTTGCACTATGTTTATACAAACGCTTTTAGGTTATGTCCGATTGTTTTCATTCGGTGTTTAACTTTTATCAGCGATGAAGGAGTTTCGTGCTGTCGTTATTAAAAATTTTTTTGAAAGGTGAGCGCCCGGGCGCTATTTTCAGAAATTTGAAAAACCTCGGAGTAAAGCGGGATTTTGTGTACCGAACCATCCGAAGTTACCGTGACATCTGCTCGTTGGATGACCGGAAGAGATCCGGTCCTACTCGTACGGTGCGGACTGCACGAGTTGTTAAAGTGGTCGGAGTTTTGGAAGGAGCAAGCCTGTCGCGGCACGGTGGGGAAGATTTTTTCTTTTCCGACGAAAAGTTATTTGTCTTGCAACAATCCCACAATGTCCAGGAGAACAGATTTTGAGACTCTTTGAGAACTGTTCCAGAGAGTGATAGGAATATTCCACGGTTCCAAAGTGCTGCGTCAGTGATGGTTTGGGGAGGAATATGCAAGCGAGGCAAATTACCACTGGTTTTCATCGAAAAAGGCGTTAAAGTGAATGCCGTATATTATAAAACGGAAGTTTTGGAGAAAGTTGTCAAGCCATATGTACAAGAGGTGTTTGGAGATGATCACTATGTGTTTCAGCAGGATGGAGCGCCATCGGATACTGCAAATCTCGTTTAGGGCTGGTGCCGAGAAAATTTGACCGACTTTTTGGACAAGAATGAATGGCCTCTCAGTTCACTAGATCTGAATTCCTTGGATTATTTCGTATGGTCATACATGCTGGCGAAGGTAAATGACCACAGGGCGTCTAATATGAACCAATTCAAAATCGTAATCAAACGAATTTGGGACGATATGACGATGGAAATCGTGCGTGCCGCCTGTGACGGTGTCGAAGAACGTTTGGAGCTGGTCAAGAAGGTTGAAGGCGGTGTTATTCCAAAACATATGCTGTAGTTGATCAGTATTATATTGCATTTTAATGGGTAAAGTTATCAATAAATCGATTTGAAATAAATAGAGTTTTACTTTGTATGAGAATATATTGTACACGGTGTATATGAAATCGAGGTGTATAAGAACGAGCAGATTTTCACGAAGCTCCGGTATCAAGTTCCAAACCTGGCGCCGCACTTTTCAAACCACTGCCAGACCAACCACTCGTCAGTCTACGTTCAGCTGCGATTCAAGACAGCCGCCACCGCATCTACGCCGGTCCTCCCTCCAGGCTAGTGCAATTCGGGTTACCCCTGATGGACAGCTCTACGCCTTGGAGCAAACGATGGAGTGCGTCCAAAAGTTGTACCGTCAACTACGATCCTGCCACTCGAATGAGGTACAGCTCAGAGCCACTACATCCATAGCGATGATGCTTCTATTGAAGTAAGGGCGGCAAATTCACAATCAGTTTTCTAATAGCAATGCTTGTTTCATCCGGAACAAAATCAATGAGGCTTCCTTAACAGGAAGGACATCGACATCGCCATCGTCACGGAGACGCACCGCAAGTCTGAACTTAGGGTCTCCATCCCAGGCTTCCGGTTGTTGCGACTTGATCTGGCTCTGATGAAGGAGTCACGATTGCCCTGCGCAACAACAGCAACTGCCACCTGCTTCCAAGCTTTCCGCTGCAGTTTATCGAAGCAATCGGAGTTGTGGTCCAATCTGCCGTCGGCCCTGTCACTATCATTGCGGCCAATTGTTCCAATCAAGTCAGCTCCGCTAACGAGACAACAACGGTCCTATGAAACGGCATCCCCCAGCCTAATGTGAAATTCGGGCCAATTTATCATCTCCGGCGACCTGAGTGCGAAACATGAAACCTGGAGGAACACACGGCGCAACCGAAACGGTACCATCCTACAGGAGGACCGGAAGGTTATTACACCATTCCTGGAACCGGATACTCCCATCCAGATCCTGGGCCCCTTTCTACGATCGACGTCTTCCTCACCAACATGGGGAACAACATCGCTCAGCCAGTCGTGCACCAGGTCCAGTAGTGACCGAAATTGGCTCCTCGGTCAACCAGCATCGGATCACTGCTGTTCATGTGTAGTGCCCCGTTGCTCTCAGTGCAACCAATAAGCTGAGCTGAATTAAACCGTTTTTTTTATTTGTCTTTTTCATTACTTTATTTAACGTCAGATTCTGTTCAGCAATCTAATGCCAATCGCCAGTGCAGTGGACTTAGAATATCATCCACTGAGGAGAATTACAGGGTGACAGCTTCGATTCAACTTTTTCTAGGTTTGTTTTATTCAATTTCATTACCATATCGATATTCCCGAACCTTCCTCTTTACACTACTCATAAGATCTTGTATAATGTTTGAGTCAGTTTACTTATTGTGTGAAAATCATTTTTTTCTGATCATCTGATCATCTGATGTCACTTCCTTATGATGTTTACGTCTGCTTCATGATGGCCCAGTACTTTGTTTTTGTTTTGAATCGCTATGTTATTTTGACAGAATATTAGGGAGTGTATTTGTACTTTCTCAAAGGCGAATCATTAGACCGATGTGCGGGTACTTTCTGAGCCAAATAATTTATCAATTTTCTTCGTGACTATCTGTCATGTCATCACAGGAGCTGCTGGTTCCTGTGCGTTCGGGGGAATGAGGTGCTTCAGCACGAAGTTGACCTCCTTAGCCTTAAACCACTCCAAAACATCTTCCTAGCAATAGCAATAGCAGAGGCTTAATCCTGTAAGAAAAGTGTAAGTAGACGGTTTTTAGGCATTTCTTTATGTATATATGCCTTATGTTCATCCTTTTTTGTCACGAATGTTTCCTCACGAGCAAATTGCTTGCCAAATCATGTTTTTGGCGAACTTGAACATCTTTATAACGGCCTCAGAGACATCGAACTTGTGATGAGCAGTAAATAACAGAAGCCCCGGAAGATCCCGGAATAATGCTTCTTCATATGGCTCATCATCCATAACGAGACAATGCGGCTTCGTCAACATCTGAGTATAGAATTTTCGGGCAGGTAATTTTTCTACCATGATCACGATTCGGTGCCTTCTGGACTTTGTACGTAGGTGTCTCAGATAGTTTAGTCGGATGACAGCAAATATTTTTCCTCCCGTGAAAATTTCAAATTTACTTTCCATTTTTCGTGTTTTTAGTTGATTTGATTGACGTTTAGTAAAAAATTTCGGTGGCCGAGTTCTCGTAGAGTTAAATTGTCAAATTGTTCCATCCTCGGGGAAATAAAAAGTGCGAAAAAAGCGGATGTCAGGAGAGATAAAGTTGGCGATCGATGCGCATAGCCGGATGCTAAGCTGAAGATTTTGAACCGGTGAAGAAAAAGTGTGTGTGTGTGTGTGTGTGTGTGTGTGTGTGTGTGTGTGTGTGTGTGTGTGTGTGTGTGTGTGTGTGTGTGTGTGCCTTCCAGGAGGAGTTCGTAGAAACAAGGCTGCGTTGATTAGTGACGTGTTTGAGCTTTGCTTCTGTGTTTGTTTTGAGGCGGGCGGGTTTGGATAGGCATCATTTAGATACTTTGAAAGAAGCAGAACGCCAACCAGTTGGACCCCGCAAAGCATTTTCAGACAATTGAGAGTTGGTAAGTGCTTGTCCTTTTTGTCCCCTGAATTATATGAACTATATTATATGATCACATCAGTTATCAAGGTGAATCCTGATCATTTAAACCCTACCCTACTCATATAGAATAACCTCCTTCTTGTGACTTTTGTGGGGATGCAGAGGTAAACACGGTCCCTAATCAACAAAGGTCACACTAACTTTCCTTCCCTATCCCCACCTGATTGTAAGGACGTGGCCGGTGCCGTTATTGATTATTAGAGAAACTGAGTCACTGAAACGTGTGCAGTGAGAATGGTCGGTTACTCCCAGCCCCGTTATGTTGATTCATTGTGCAATTTCACTGATTCTGATCAATCACGGAGTACCAACCATTGATACGTGCAGTCAGTCAAGCTAAGCTAAGCTAAGCTAAGGTATTTCAAATAGTTCAGTCGTTAAGAGCACAGTCATGCCCATGCTATCAGTACGTCAGAGTTCTCTTCAAAGTTGGCAAAACGATTGGACAAGTAATTTTCCAGGGCGGGCGTTACATTCCATCATTCTAAATGTTTCGTGGAGATCGTGGTTCAAAGGTCTGGACGTAAGTGGGGGTTTCATTCGTGTGATGTCAAGACTTATGTCCAATTACTACTCGCTAGACGCACATCTCTACAGAATTAACCTCGCCGATAGCAAAATATGTAGGTGCGGAACCGGTTATGATGATATCGCTCACGCAGTTTGGCGTTGCCCGGATAATGATGCCTCCAGAGCACGACTATTGGATACCCTAGTGGCCGTGATCTTCCCTACATGCAAGCGATTTACGAATTTCTTTGTTTGTGTGATCTAAGAGTGTAACGTTATCACCTCTCTCCTCTTCACTCTAGTAAATTCCCTGCCATTGTGTCTCAGTTACACTATCCTTTTGTTTCCGAGCTACTTGTACCTGCCCAGCAAGCTGTAATCACCCATCTGCGGCTTAGTTCCTGAAAGTTCCTGAGCAGCAAATAATATCTTAAATAAGTAACCTGCCAAGCCTTTTCCAAACGATATTGTGACCCATTAATCTCGAGTAATTGGCACCCCACATTAATTAAAATCGATAATTATATATATATAACAATATTTAATATTGGCTCCGTAAAGTGTTACACACGCCTCAGCCATACAAATTAACGAATATATTAAAAAAATAGTCTCCTCTTTTTCACATCAACCGGGGTAGACTTGGTCCTATACCAAATGATTTCATTATCTCAAATCCGCTCAACTAATCGTACAGTAATGTCGAGTTAGATTCCGGAATCACTTATTGAGTTGCAGCGGCATGGAAAGTGACCGCTGCAAGAATTCTTTTACAGCGGTTTGTTATCCTAGTCTTTATGTGGTATAAATTTCACGGTGTGTCGTGCAGTGAGTCATAGGTTATTCCAGGTGGAAGCCGAGAGGAGAGAAAATATTCGGCACCCCACGTTGATAATCCAACGTGGTCCGCAATAAAAATCGCCAAATCAACCGTGTATTATGTGCTCAAACGTTTCAGGGGGCGAAAGAGCGTGGATCGAGTGCCTCAAGGTAAGCGTCGTAGTGGAACATATGACCGCAAGCTGAACCAGAAGGTGTTGAGAACCGTCAGAGCAAACCCTGGACTATCAGATAATGAAATCGCAAAAAATACGCTGCTGCTCGCAGTATCGTTCAAAGAATTCGTTTGCAAGCAGGATATCGTTCTTATCGAGCCAGCAAGCAACTAAACAAAACGTTGAAGCAAAGATGCGTTACCAAAACTCGAGCTCGGATTTTGACGAAGTACCAAGGATGCCTGCTCATCGACGATGAAGCCTACGTCAAAATGGATTTCGGACAGCTTCCTGACCAAAAATTCTCCGTGGCGACGGCATGAGGAAATCTTCTTTAAGATTAAGTTTGCTTTTATGGACAAATTTGCCAAAAAAAACTGATGATTTGGCAAGGGATATGCAGCTGCGGAGCAAAGACCAAAGTGTTCGTGACGAATAAAGCGATGGACTCGAAGCTGTACAAGGAAAAATGCCTCAAAAACCGCGTACTACCTTTCATTAAAGCCCGTTAAGTCCCGTGAAATTTTGGCCAGATTTGGCAAAGTTCCGGCCCATCGAGAGATTTTGGGCAATAATTAAGCGGAAGCTTGAGAAAAGTGGAAAATGGCTTGGGACGCGACTCAGATGACCAAAATGTGGAACAAATGTGCCAAGGAAGTTGACTCCGGAGGTGTGCAGCGTTTGATGGGAAGAATAAAAAAGAATGGTACCCCTGGCATCGAAAGCTCTCAATTAATAACTGTGGAAGTGCATTGAGAACACTAAACTGAGAGCAAGCAGTAAGCAAATTGTGAAAGCAATAAGCTTGAAACGATAAGAAAGAAAGAAAGCAGAACAATGCAGACGTCTTCCAAATTTGGAACATCAACAGGCAGTCGATGAATAGCCACTTGGTTTGCCATAGCAAGATGCCTAGAGGCGGACCGGAAGATTTGAAGAGCTTACCTCCCATCTAAATCAATGAGGATATGTTATATGTGAAAATTTTGCAAATTATTAAATTAATATGCCACGCAAAACTTGCAACTATAACCAAACAAGATAAATGTAAGAAATCGAATAGCTGTAACTAGAAATGAGAAGAAAAATTAGTATTTTCCATTTAATACCAACTACCTTTGCTTATCTTGACAGATACGCGTCTACAATGTGCAAACTTCTTCAGTGTCTCGTAGAACCACTTCGTCCATTGAGTTGAACTTTTGTGGTAGAAAAAACTCGTACTAATAACTGGACTGAAAGAAAACCTTCGCCACCTGCCGTATATATACTATTTTCTAAATACAAAACGTTTACCTATCACTATTTTGTCTATACCTATCCTGAGTCAAAAACAAATGTACTTAATGTCTACCTCGCTTTTTTCCCTACACCTAACCTACTTATTGTGTAGCAGCGAGTGCTATGCTGCGTCGGCTTTGTTGTCGTTTAGGTAGTAAGTTGAAGAGCCATGTGTAACCGTTGCTTTGGTCTTTGTTTAGTAGATTTGTGTTCTGTTGTTTGTTTGTTTCTAAGCTTTCTGTGATGTCTAATTTCCAAGGTGTAGAGGTACTTCGTAATATTGTGATGTCATTCGTCGTTATGTCGTGATTTTCCGTGAAGATGTGTTCTGCGACAGTCGGTTTGAAGTTATTTGAAATTCCTTTCTCGTTCTCTTTGAACCTTGTTGCCAAGGTTCTCTTTGTCCTACATATATTTTGTTGCGGTGTTTACACTTGATTCTGTATACCCCTGCTCTGCCTAATTGCATGTCGTAGTCCTCTTTATCCTTGATGACGACTCTGTTGCCTTTGTCTGTTTTTAGGTAGAAAACAGGTTTTGACTTCAGTTCCTTAACGATGCGAATTTCCTTCTCCTTGTTGTGTTTTTGTTTCTGTTCGAAGTGACAGTCCTGGCTATGTTTTGCAAAGATGTCGGAAGAGTGTAATTGCTGTCTCCACGTCGATGATGATCTGCTCCACGTCGGGCTTGGTTGTAACCGCGTATCCTAATCCCTCGTTAAGATGAGTCAATTGTTCGTGGTGATGATGTGTAAGTGTTGCCTGTCCCTTGGTGTGGTGTGTGGTCCGAGTCTATTGGGATTCTATTCTCAGCTTGATGAGTTTCTTATCGAGAACCGTTCGTTTCCTATTCGATTCGCATTCCTCTGCTATCTTGGCTCGGGATAAGAACAACTGTCATTTTACGGGATACTCCTTGGCTAACTTCAGGTGCAGAGAATAGCACTTCAAAGTTTTCCGGTCCAGTTTGTTGAATAGTGGTTTGATGTTGGCAGGCGTCGATGTCCGTATTTTAATCCTATGATTTACTGGTACAACTTTATATTTTAGGCATTTCTTCAGAAATTCTACGTCCTTCCTCTTCAACTTACTACCTAAACGACAACAAAGCCGACGCAGCGGAGCACCCGCTGCTACACAATAATTAGGTTAGGTATAGGGAAAAAAGCTAGGTTGACATTAAGTACATTTGTTTTTAACTCAGGACATGTATAAACAAAATAATGATAGGTAAACGTTTTATATTTAGAAAATAGTATATATACTGCAGATGGCGAAGGTTTTCTTTCAGTCGAGTTATTAGTACGAGACACTGAAGAAATCTGCACATTGTAGATGAAATACGCGTAACTGTTAAGATAAGCAAAGGTAGTTGGAATTAAATGGAAAATTCCTACCTTTTCAACCGTGTTAATAAAAGTTCTAAAAGTTTGAACAAAACTGGCCATGGCTTCGGAACAGCATATCCAATAGGTGGATAGGTGGATGCTATCACCTTGTTCCGTGTGATAAAAACCTTTAAGGAGCTTTTGACCGTCAAACGGTAGGATGGAAGTGGTGGCAGAAGTGGCCTGGTTGATCCCAGTGTAGTATCGATCCGGGATGTCGCTAGAAAATCGAATGTGTCGTTCTGTTTTGTGCATAAAATCATGCAATGGTCTTTGAGTGTGAAATTTTCCGCAAATACAAGGTTTACAATCATTCTTATCACCCCTAAGAAACTGTTGGTCACTTATCAAACGATTTATTAAGTACAGCGCAGAGATTAATGAGTTATCGATACAGACGAAGCCTTGTGAAATGTTGCTACTTGAACGACTTTACTCTCGTTCAATTCACTATATACAACCGAGCTGATCCGGAAAACATCGTTCTATCTGAAAATTATTCAATAAACAATGTAACTGATAAAACTGGTTTTATTACTATGAAATTCAAAGCTATTTCAATCGAAATTCCAGCTCTGTCATGAAGAACCGAATTCTGTAGCTGCTACAAAAATGTCGGTTTGTTTGACAGCGTTCGGTAATATTTAAGTGAACCGATGTTCGGTTATTGCTGATTGGATTTATTTTTGTCAACCGAGTTTTTCAGTAAATTTGAAAGATTTCTAGAAAGTAGAAATTTAACGAGAACTCGGTTATTCCAATTTGGCCCGAACAGACTACCGAGCGTTCAGCAGATGAGAACTATTTTCATCAAGGACAGCATTGAGTAAAATATATTTTCGCCAGTAGGTTTTTCTAGTTTCTTCTGTACCGAAAACATGTGGGTTTCAGAAATCAAAACCCATTATATGACTTTAAAGCGAACGACACTCTCGTTAATTGTTTGATAACGGTTTGAAAGATTACAGAAGATTAATGGTATAATTATTGTTATCTTCACGGCACTGCTGGGGGTTAGGAACTTTTATCGAACGTAAAAGAAGCCTAATTGCACTTCAGTGCAATCTGCCAAATTTATTTTGGCAGTGATCATTATACCGTGTAGTTGGGAAGTTGAGAATCACCACCAAGCTTATGTGTTGCTGCTGTAATTGTTCCAACACCGCCAAGAAGGTTTGGTCCTTCTTAGGTGTGTTGTTGATCTTTGGTCTTGCAGCATTTTTTGGCTTCGGGTGGCCAGCGATTGTCGATTCCGTAGCAAGAAGCGTGAGTACCAAAAACGTTCAGTAAATTTGCTTTAATATATTTAAAAAAATGCTTGCACTAGGAATTTGTAATGGAGCCTGGTACCGAAGTGTACGAGAATTGGCTGGAATCTGCAGTGCCGATGTATTTCGATATTTACTTTTGGGATTGGACGAATCCTGAAGAAATCACAAATCCAAATATACGACCGAACTTTGTTCAAAGGGGGCCATATGTCTTCAGTGAAACGCATGAACGAGTGAATGCCACATTCAACAATGATCATACCATCACCTTCCAACAGAAGCGAGTCTGGCACTATATTCCGGAACAATCTGGAGGAGACTTTTACAACGATAGAGTTACCACACCACATACACTCTTAATGGTAAGTAACTCATGAATCGATCCGATGTAAGTACTATTGATCCTCAGCCTTTATGAACAAAATAAACACCGTATTGTGGGATCGAATTTCCGGATATGGGGATTATTTTTACTATAAGGATTCAATTAAGTACTAATGAGCTCGTTTTTTTAGACTGTCGGAAAAGTTGCTGAAGCAGATCCTTCACTTGGGGCCATATTGAATCTTTTGCTAAACAATAATGATCTAGTAGACGGCATTACCTACAAAAACGTCCTGGTAAAGGATATTCTTTTCGAAGGAGTAGAAGATAACTTGTTGGCAGCCCTTCAGCGTCTAGCAGCGGCCGTACCAGATTTAGCAGAAGGCATTGATATACCACCATGGGACGGATTTGGATACTTTATTGACCGTAATACCAGTGCAGAATACGATGGAATTTTCCGAATGAACACTGGCACAGATGCGTGGACAAATACTGGCGAGATGAGGACTTGGAACGGAGAACCAAGTGTTCCGCATTACCGTGGACTATGCGGACAAGTGCGGGGTTCAACCGGTTCAGTAAATGCTCCAATGACAAGTGATCAAACGAGAAATCCTCCAGATTTCAACCTGTTCATTTCTGATTTATGCAAAGCCATTACCTTGAAGTATGAGGGTGACTTTCAAATGAATTGTCTTGAAGGAAAACTTTGGGTAGGCGATAATCGAGTTTTTGATAACGGCCATAACTTCCCAGAAACCGAGTGTCAATGTACCGCTCCTGAAGAGCAGTGTCCTGCTCTTGCTCCGGGCGTGCAAGATGTTTCAGGGTGTAAATTTGGTTCCCCTCTTGCGGTTAGCTTCCCGCATTTTTATCTAGCTGATCCAAGCTACTTAAATGCGGTTTCAGGACTTAGGCCAATTCGTCGAGCACACGAGTTCCGTTACGCAATCCACCCATTCTCTGGAATTCCAATGACCGTCAATGGAAGGCTTCAGTACAACATACACATCAAGGACTATGGATTGGAGTGAGTAACTGTTTTTTTTAATGAGCTCTTACATCAATTGTAACTCGTATTTGGTTATTTCAGTGTAACTGCTGGTTTACCTGATATTTTTATACCCATTTTCTGGGTTGAGCAAAGAGTGGTATTAACCCAAAGCGTAATCGATGATTTGAAGGTAAGACGATGTTTTTAGAATTTGGTTTTAAAATAATTTCACAGTTTGCATGACAGTACCATTTTTTTGTCACGTTAAAATATGTTGTTAGTGGTGGCTTTTTAAGGTCGAACGGTTCAGAGTACAATAATGGCCACAACAATGATCGACTTAAATACTTTGTCAAATTTTAGTTACGGTTATGTCATGATTTTTAAAGCGCGAAAGTAGTTTAAGCAGACACTTTGAACTTCCTTGATTTTAACTTTCTTGTTCCCAACAGTACATCGATACGCTGCGATCAGCTGGAATCTACACTGCGTACGCACTTCTTGGTCTTGGAATACTGATGTTCGGAGTGGCGCTGTATTTCTCCATTGCCGTTTGGAACAACTGATGAGGTTTGATGACTAACCAACTCACGAAGCTAAAAGCCACTCTAACATTATGTTAAAAAGAAAACTAATGAGGCATACGCTGCTGTAGGTATAAGTATTATATTGGTTGTAAATAAACAGTAAACTAAACATGACTTAACATCTGTGAATTTAATTTTAGAGTAAATAATATCCATTAAGATCCTTCTTGAATTTAGACAAATACACAAATTTGCAAATCGATTAATGTTAATACATATAAATTAGTCTGGAAACAACATTTAAAATCTCTAACTTGTTTATTACGAGTTACCTGTATGGCGTTAATAGCTATAATCAGGCAGCTGCGCCTAAAATGATAAAAGCATGCGTGAAGCGCATTTCAACTGATTATTACGATTCCTTAAACAACGTCAAAGCGAAAGTTGCATAATGTTCAATAAATGAATGACGTTGTGGTTGATTGATTTGATTGCGTTATGGATCCGAAAATTCAAGAAGCTCGATTGAAACTGAAGGTAGATCGTTGTATCATTATCGTTGTATCAAGTTATTTGATAAGTATATAATGTTATATTTCTACTGTCAGAATTTGGTGGAGGGCGTTATTTATGGGCTTTGGCGAATTCGTAATCGCGCTACATCGGATAAGAATATCAGCTTCTTAACACCCATATCAGCGGAACCATCGACACGATAGGGAATTCAACATGTGTTTTTTTTTACTGAAACAGTAAAATTGTATAACTGGCTTCGAGATACGAAGACGTGTTTTTTTGTTACATGCTATAAATCACACTCTAGGCTTGCATTTCTATTGCTTTCAGAAAGCGCTCCCCCAGTTTCATGAAAGTGCCAACATCAAAGTCCAGTCTTTCATCAAAAAATAAAATACTTAACCAAATTACATGAAATTTTACACAAGGATAGTTGAAACGCCATTATACAAAAGCAACCTTAGTCATACAAAAAAAAATTAATTGATTGGAAAAAAGTACTGATCGTGTTTCTAATTTTGACGCACTGATTTTACGTGGTGCATTAATTGGCACAAACTACTCCTTATTCAAAGTGATTTTCTTATCTGCTCACTATGCCAATGTGCATACATCAATATTTATGATCAAGAATTGAATAGATTGAGGTAATATTTACAACCTACCATCTATTTCATACACTCGCGACCAAAATAGTCTGTTTGTCTTATTTGAGAAATTAGTAACAACGTAAGCTTCCCTTCGCTCAGTCGGTAAAGGCGCGGCTACAAAGCAACACCATGCTGGAGGTGGCTGGGTTCGATTCCCGGTCTCTGGTCTAAGAGTTTTTCGTTAAGGAAAATTTCTCGACTCCCTGGGCATAGGGTATGATTGTAATTGCCACACAATCCTACTAATGCAAAAATGGTACCCCTGGCATCGAAAGCTTTCAATTAATAACGGTGAAAGTGCATTTAGTACACTAAGTTGGGAGCAAGCAAGAAGCGTGAAAGCAATAAGCATGAAATGCTCAAAGAAAAAAGAAGAAGTGAGCTTAAATTAACGAAGGAATAATTTTTTCGATTTTTTTTTTAATTTTTAACACAAATAGATAATATTACACTAATAATACATACGTTCTTACAGTTAAAGGTTATTTTATCACCACGAAAAAAAAACACTTTTATGTGGGAATGAACCAAACAGTAACAACTCGTTTTTTCTTCTAAAATTAGTGCACCTGACAGATGATATTTTATTATAATTTATTTCGACGTATACTTATTATCAGTTCACAACTATTGGTTTAAAATGTGGAGGATAAACTTAAGCTAAAACACTAAAATGGTGTAAAAAACTTTCAAGAATAATCCATCGAAATGATCACCAAATATGGGCATATATACATGATTTTGTAATAACATGCCATGAACAACGCGATTGTTTACATTTTGCGACTTACGTCCTTTTGAAAAAGTACTCGAGAATTATCGATTAAATTTGAAAGTGCGTCAACCCGGCGCTGTCTCGGTACATTAATTTTAAACCAAGAAACTCAAATAGAATAGCAATGATTTTAGCACACCTCGTGGATGCAGACATTGCATGTCGCTATCAGGCAAAATCGAATACTAGGGTAACGGGATGTAATGTTAGCCTAGCGACCTATGTACCAAATATGTCATTATTTCGGTGATGATCAACAAAATCACGTTGCTATCAGAATGACCGATCTATTTCAAAGCAATTGAGACATAATTAATGAATTTATAATTGTTCACTTTCGCATAATTTTCGATTTTCTTAACTTTTCAGACCCCATAACTTTACTGGTTAAGCTGAACAGAATATCTACACGCTCTTCGAATAATCCAAATTTTCCGAAATTGAACCTTAAAACCGAATAATGCAGCCAAGATGTACAGAAAATAGTCACACGTTATAAACTAACAGGTCACATAGGTAAAATAACAAAGATTTAACATGAAAACCATAGACCCAATGTTAGGGACAGATTTTTTACTGGTTTCCCAATTATGGCCTGTTGTATGGAAAGCGTAGTAAAAATGTTGTTATTGGTAACATTTACAATAAAAATGTCTGAGTTTCAGTTGAATGTTTTCCATATGGCTTATCTTCACACAAACTAAAGTAACAAAATCTGTGTTGAGCGAATTATAATGTTTTGATTGCCGAATGACCGCTAAATCATATGTTAAAATCACTTAAGTGTTTCTTAGCAGTTTAAGTATAGTTTGATTGTTAGTCAAATTGTTTGTTGGGTAGAGCGAATACAGCTGGGAGCGCCTTGAATCAGAAAATCTGCAAAAAGCGTACATAGCCAACACTTAATAACAAATCTATCGAATGGGACGAATTTGCATCCATGAATAGACCCAATTTGATGCCTACAGACCGACATTACATCCATATCCCTCGAAAGTTTCTGACTTTATAAAATAAGTTGTGTAACTTTTCGTGATACATACTACCAGATGGCTTATTAAACACATCTTAGCAAGTGTATAGCTAGTTAAATTTTGCTTCCAGCTGAAACACTTAATGAGTTATGATAAAAAATGTAACCGATTGTTGCATACTAGGCTGAGTCTAAGGACACATACCCTAGTTTGTTTCACCACGCAATAATCTCGTCGAAGACACTCCTCAACCAGTCATCTGGCCACGAGTATGCAACCGTAATAGATAGAAAGGATTTGGTATCTACCTTGAGAAGACGTTGGTAACACACACAGCCTCCAGCAGATGTCAATCTGTTCAAATAAAAATTAATGTCTGGCTGGCTGTCTGACCCTTTCTTTCTTCTACTTTAGCATTTCAAGCTTATTGCTTTCACAATTAGCTTATTGCTTGCTCTCAACTTAGTGTTCTAGATGCACTTCCACAGTTATTAATTGAGAGCTTTCGATGCCAGCTACCATTTTTGCATTAGTATGATTGTGTGGCAAGTACAATCATACGCTATGCCCAGGGAGTCGAGAAATTTTCCTTAACGAAAAATTCCTAGACCAGACCGGGAATCGAACCCAGCCACCTCCAGCATGGTGTTGCTTTGTAGCTGCGCCTTTACTGACTGAGCTAAGGGAGAACCCCTTAGACTCTGAAACTACTGAAGCGATCAGCGATACAATTTCTATACAGGGGTTTTTGTGCCGAGGAAGGTTCTTATGAGGGTTCGAGACTCCTCACCTCTCTGGAAGAGGGGGCTCCCATAGAAATGAAACACAAATTTCAACCAAACAACATTTCCAACAACAATCCATGCATTTTGAAATTTAAAAAATATTTAAAAGAATAAGTTTTGTATATGTATATATTTTTTTAAGATAAATATATTTGAGGAAGGAAATATGCAACTAGCAGCCCCTTGTAGCACACTTGTTGCCATTCTGTTGAGATAACATAAATATGACTTGTTAAGTCATATTCAAGTTACTACAACTAATTATGACCGTAGTGTGCTACTTGGGGCGTTGCATAAACACAAAAAAAAACTTCTATTTCTATTCTATTTCAATGACCGATTTAACTTTGACTGCCAGACGATCGGGCTTAACCATTTTCTCCATAGCGTCTCTAAGTAGTCCCGTCGAAAAGAAACGGAGCTATGGGAAATTAGGTCTGGTATTGTACTACCACCCACTGAAGCTCTCCTCTCTGTTAGACTTGATCAAGCCTGAATAACCACTGATTATCCTAATCATGCCATTGTGTAAACGGCCAAAACGGGTTAGCAGTAACATCACTCATACGTTTCCACAGTGATATAAAGAATCTCCTTCCAAAAACAAGATTGAACAATTGATCAAAAGAGAAGCAAGCTATCTAACATGAGGATGCCCCAATGGGTTGGGGAAAACCCACCCTCTATTCACAAATTGTTAGCAATGGGGAGTTGGCATTCTCACTCTCCCCACCTAGAGTACTTCAATCGGGTGCCCTGATGGTCCCTCCCATTCCCATGAATTATTCAGCTTTGGGGTACCAGCATCTTATCGTCTACCGCATCATCCACAACAACGAACAATTTTAATCGGAATACCGACGAAAAGCTCCGTTTGAAAGTCGGTTGACTTTAAGGTGACTTATAAAATAGGTTTCTAAAATTTACAGTAATGCACACAATCACGATGTTTCAGTCATAACGACCCAGTTCCAGGAGTTCCAGTCAAGTAAAATAAAACCAAAATTACGTCATGTGCATAACCTCACCTCTGTCACAGCCGTTTATTCAGATGTAAGCGGATCATTTTTACACACTTACAGCGAGAGCCCAACAAATCGCCCTTAAAAATTAAAACTTGCAAATAATACAGAAGTAAACACGGACCGGAACAATCGGCAAAGACCTATGCGATGCTATAAGAAGGACTACGATGGGAAACTCGGAGTGTAAGTCACTCTGCTTTCCGGATTGCGATAGCCTAATCAACCGCGCACTTCCGAAGTCGTAGCACTGCAGGAACTTTGCTAGACAGGACGGAAGATATAGAACAGTAAGCATCGAGCGGTTATTTTTTACGAGAGCCTTGGCATCACCAACGAGATGAACACCGGCTTTGTAGTGCTGGGCAAAATGCGTCAACACGTGATTGGATGGTTATCGATCAATACGAGAATGTGCAAGCTAAAGCTCAAGGGCCGTTTCTTCAACTACAGCATCATCAACGTACACTGCCCACACCAAGAGATACCAGATGACAAAAAGAAGCATTCTACGCGGCAGCTTTGTGGTTTCCCAAGATTTAGTAGTCTAAAGTATCTCCCTTTCTCGCAATGACAACCACGAAGCAACTTGGAGAATCAAATCGCACGCAAATTTGCGGCGATGCCGGAAACATCGATCAGACTTAAGGCAGAAGCAAGCAATCCAGCATTAGTGTACCAAAGACAAAATGCATGAGGGGAAGAAGTTCACGAGATAAAAATGTTAGCCTCTCATAACCAGTTCAGATCGTGATGGAATCGAGGCGGCAGACGAATCCGTTTATTTGCGCACACTACTGACTGCCAATAACGACACCAGCTGCTGCAGTGAGATAAAAAAGGCGCATTATGACTAGCAATCGTGCCTATATCGAACTTCGAAGGACGGTAAGATCGAATCGCCGAACTGCAAAGTTGACCATCTACAAGGCATTTATAAAACTGGTAGTCTCTACGGTCATGAAAGCAGGACAATGCTCGTGGAGAAATAACGGGCCTTTGGCGTCTCTGAAAGTGCTGCATACGATCTACGGTGGAGTGCAGATGGAAGACAGAATGTGGAGAAGGCGAATGAATCACGAATTGCATTAGAGAACCTCCCATTTTCCAGCCCTTTAAACCGGCTACTACCGGTTAAGCGGAAGCATGTGTATACGACCATCAAAAGATCGCGTATTGTGAGAGATCTGGTGGGTCACGTTTGGCAAGGACGCAACGAACTATCCGTGAGGGAAAATCGCACAATACGGCTGCTGATCTCGACGTTTCCATGGGAACCGTTCACACCACAGGCAGCAAGAATCTTGAATGTAAGGCTAACAAAACCTAAGGTCCATGGCGTTTTCGAAGCGCCCACCTAAAAAAGGTAGGATAAAGCCAAGTTGATATTCTGTCGGCACGCTGGTCACATTTTTTCAGACGAGATACTGTTTGTGCTGACGCAGCCTGCGCAAATTGATCGATTATAAGCGACAACGGGGGCTAACATTCTTGAATCTCAAATCAACATTTCTTGGTTCCAAAGTACCAAATTAGAGGAAATGCTTCGAGAATCCGAGCGTTTGTCCACTTGTCCACTTTGGAGGTGCGGCTCAAACAGCGTTTGATTGGCATCCAGCGTCTGAATAAGAAATATCCCCCATCAGTGAAAGCAAATTCAAAAGTCAGTTTGCTGTAAAAAATGTGTTGATGATAGCAAAATGTCTAAACAATGAAAACAAAACTACTTTTCCAAAAGAAAAGTGAACGCAAATTAAAACAAGATGAAAACTAAATTCGATAGCATTATATATTTGACAGTGGTGAAGTGAAATCTAATATTGAATTCAATTTGAAGTGAATAACACAATAAGTTTTCGAATTGCTATCTCTATGATGTTATACTTTCTCTGGCAATCAATGAAATAATCATAGCAAGATGCAGAACATGGGTTCGAAACCTTACCATCATCCAGGATCAGGATAACTTTTACAGTCATCTGAATGCATTTTTCATTGAAGTTCCAAAGGGAGATGTCAACATCTACAAAGACGACTTCACTGCGAAGATCGACTTGGGCAGCACGGACTATGTGCGTGTTATAGGACGTCGTGGTCTTGAAGATATGAGCGATAACGGTGAACTGATTGCAGAATTTCGAGCCAACAACGAAATGGTTATCGGCGGCTCGCTCTTTCCACATCGACCAATGCACAAAGTCACGTGGGTCTTTCGTGATGGACATACCGAAAATCAAATTGACCACATCTGCATCTGACGAAAATGGAGACGGAGCCTTCTTGATGTCCCGATATTAAGCGTAGTACCGACATCGCATCTGAACTCCACCTTCCAGTTCGCGAGATCCGCTTATGCATTGCACGGATTTAGCTACGGAAGGAGAGACTGCGACGGCAGTTTAACGTCAATATTTCGGCATGATCTGCCAAGGGTGCGGAGCATCACTCGCGTCAAATGCCCATCACTGCAGGACCTTAATCAGCTATCCGAAGCATGAAATCCAATAAAATTGCCAGGATCGCTCGCCTATTGGCAGAGATACTCAAAGCTGAGGCAATACTCACGACTGGATAGTCAAGAAGATAATGAATACAGTTTTTGGCTCAGAATACGAGCACATTTATTTATTCAGTCAGCACCAAAGATCGAAATTCTCACTAAGCTGGGTGAACCATTCACATTTTCATCTCTCCTTTTTCGCCGATAATTCATTTTCCTCTCGCTTGCATATGCGAAAATATCTCTCTCCAAAATTCAACGAACAAATTTTCTCATGTCACATTTTTCACTGAAAACATGCTTAGATCGTAGACGAGGCGCAAAAACTGAAAATAAGGCCAAGTCGGTGCACACTGGTACCGCCATGGACCATCATTATAGAATTATAATGTCAGAATAAACAAGCACGAATACTGGTACATTGTCAGGTGTCAAAAAGTAAGTGAAAAATAATTATCGGCATCTAGGATTAACTGAAAAAAAAAAAAACGATTTATCAACTACTCATGCTCTCCGAAAATTATAAATCGCCGTTACTTTTCTCGCAAAAACTGCTGTGAGCATATAACAGTGTCTCGATTCTCGGGTGAAAAATGACGTTTCTCTTCTCATGTAGGCGAAAATTTCCGTCTCTGGTCAGCACCAATAGGCTTGATAAAACCCCAATGGTGGTATTAAAAATATGACGAGTACAATATACTTAAACATAAATATTAAACCACAACACACTTGTTCATAAAGGTCTAAATTTCAGAAAAATATGACGTGAAGCGTCTGCGCAGAGTTTGCCGAGGGACATGGTAGTCGAACATTGTCGAGACTAAAACACGCTGCAGTCGTTCATGCTATAATTGTTTCTACGAATTGGCATCCTCAGCATTACACTATTACGCAATGCCCTTGGTTGAACGTAGATATTAATCTGCTCCAGGATAGACCTGTGCGCCGCCATATTTTCTTCATAATTAACGAATCGGTTAATATGTTTAATGTTATCTCATAATTTTGTCAAAAATAAAAGAAAATGTAATGTGCCGTTCAGTCTAAGACCTATATCACTCGATATAGACTAGCTTCATATCAATGTTCGTACATCTACTTTTCACTGGAAATAATGCATCTGACGGCTCATATCAAGATTCGCTATATCAAGTGATATAGCTCGTAGTCTGAACGCTCGTAGTCTTAAACAAATAGAGTTTATTTCCACAACATGATAGCATTTTGTTAGGCGTGAGAAAGTTCAAAACCATCTTTAACGATCAGTGATTTGACATACCTGATTTTTGCATTGAATAGTCAAGACTGTGTTTTTTAAATTAGATTTTTCATAAGGGGCTAACTGACAAACGTAAACAATGATTTCTTCCGTAAAATTCTCTTCGCACAAAGGCTACCCATGTAAGCATTGACTATGAACATGACAAATCCCGAATCAAATAACTTGGCGAACCACTGAAGTAACCGGTAAATCAGTGCATAGTGGTTTCTGTTTTATACGTGATTGTAGTAATGTTGTAAAAATATTGATAGTTCGGTATAATTCACTGAACTGAATTCTTTAAAATTTGGTTTATCTTTGGATCTTTAAGTTTCTGAATATATGATTTTTATAGCAATTTGATTTTTTTTATTGTTAATTAATTTAGGTTTTAGGTTTCTTAATTTTTTTTATTCTTAAATTATTTTAGATAGGGTAACAGGATATTACGTTAGCCGAGCTGTTAGCCGAGTTTGACAATGCATCCTATAGCTCAATGCGTTCCGCAATGGAAGCAAGGGGCCTGGATAATTGTATTATCGACTGGATTATGGCGATGCTAAAAGACCGAGAAATTTCTGCTGACCTTGGAGGTGCGCAACTAACTGTTAGATCGATTAAGGGCTGTCCTCAAGGAGGAGTCCTATCGCCCTTATTGTGGTCCTTAGTAGTAGACGAACGCCTTAAAAGACTAGCAGAGCTAGGGTACGAGGTTATTGGTTTTGCTGACGATTTAGCTATAATAGTTCGTGGGAAGTTTGATGACACGATATAGAAGGCTTAAATGTAAACCCTTCTAAAACTGTTATAGTACCTTTTACCAAAAGGAGAAAGCTAAATTTAAAACAGCCTACTCTCAATGGAGTTCAAGTTCAGTTTGCGGAAGAAGTTAAATACCTTGGTGTTACTTTGGATAAAAAACTGAATTGGAACTCTCATATTGACAAGGTTATTACTAAGGGTACAAACGCCCTATGGGTATGTAGTAAAGCAGTGGGTAAAACATGGGGACTTCGACCAAAAACTGTCTATTGGATTTATTCTGCAATAGTTCGTCCGAAAATCACATATGCTTCGCTTATATGGTGGCCTAAACTTAATGAGGTAACCACCCAAGTGAAGCTAAGCAAACTACAGAGACTTGCCTGTGTATCAATAACTGGAGCAATGAAAAGTACACCATCTGTTGCTTTGGATGCCCTTCTTAACATGTTACATTTACATCAATTTGTAAAGCAGCAGGCAGCTAAAAGTGCCCTGCAATTCAAAAGATACAATAAGATTTTAGATGGTGATCTGGTAGGACATTTAAAGATCCTTAAGATTTTCAAGTTAAACTCAGATGTTAAAATAATAGAAGACTGGATGACAACGAAGACAAACTACGACGTTCCCTTTAAAGTGGTTAAATCAAGCCGCTATGTATGGGAGTCTGGTGGACCTAGTTTGCGTCCAGGCTCCATTGTGTTTTACACGGATGGGTCAAAAATGGGAGAAAATGCTGGAGCCGGGGTTTATGGCCCTGGAATCAGGAAAGCTATACCAATGGGACATAGTCCAACGGTATTTTAAGCAGAAATTCATGCCATTATTGAATGTGTGAATATTTGTTTAACGAGGAAATACAGATTTGCAAAGATCTGCCTTTTTTTCCGATAGTCAAGCAGCTCTCAATGCGCTTAAAGCTTTAACATGTAAATCTAAGCTAGTGTGGGAATGCATTCTATCTTTAAGACAATTGGCCAGTAGGAACGAAGTTACTTTATACTGGGTGCCCGGCCATTGTGGTATTGAAGGAAATGAAAAAGCTGACAGCCTAGCAAGAGAAGGTTCAGCATCAAATTTAATGGGTCCGGAACCATTTTGTGGAGTCCCAGAGTGTGCTCTGACGACTGAAATAAAAAATTGGGAAATATCCATGGTAGAATCAAACTGGAACGCCACTGGAACTGGAACTGGAACGGAAATACATGCAGACAAGCCAAGAGATTTATAAGACCAAGTGCTGTAAAAGCCAGGATCTTACTAAACCTTAGTAAAAAAGACCTTCGGGTAATTACTGGCCTGTTAACTGGTCACTGCCCGAGTAGGTATCACCTAAACAAAATTGGAAGAATTCATTCTACAGAATGTCGTTTCTGCCAATTTGAAACTGAAACTGCAGAACATATACTCTGCAATTGTGGAGCATTATTCAATCAAAGGATGTCAATATTTGGAAAAGGGGTACTAGAGCCCTCCGAAATTTGGCAAAACGATCCTGGTAGGGTATTAGACTTTATAAAACAAGTCGAGCCTAACTGGGATCACGGGCTATGTCAATCAATGTCCATCACACCTTAATTGTGACAGGATATTTGACTTGCACCAAATCAAATATGGGTCATGCAACAATAATCCTTATGAATGGATGCAGTTGTGTTTTGGCTCTACAGAAAAAGAAAAAAAAAATAGCCGAGCTCCTTGATTCGGCCTATGTACCAAATATGTCATTATTTCGGCGATAATCAACAAAATCATGTTGCTATCATCATGACTTATTTATTTCAAAGCAATTGAGACATTATTAATCAATTTATAGTTGTTCACTTCCGCGTAATTTTCGATTTCCTTAACTTTTTAGACACCGTGACTTTACAATCTCAGACCTCCCCCTCCCCCCACGTAAACTTTTCTCCATACAATTTTTTGAATTTTTGTATGGAGCGTAGACTTTGTTCAAACCCCCTCAGAAAAGTTACATATCAATATGAAGAAAAATGAAAGACATTTAAATTTTACTGATAGGCCGAATTCTAGACCCATAGACCCACATTTGAACACTTTCCCATATTTGCATAATAATGACAATTTTATTCTATTTGGTAATTACTTATATATACGCTTCTGAACTTATATTATATTTACGCTTCTGAAACTGGTTAAGTTTATTAATAAAGACATAAGCCAAATTCCCCCTCTACTTGTGATGAACAAATTCCCTAATGTTAAGTCTCATATATTTGTACACACACTGTTCCATGTCAATTCATCGACTTGAGTAATATAACACTATGGATATCCGGGTTTTCTATCAAAATATAAGACTTGGAGTGATCCTTTAGCCTTATTATTGCACGTAAAAGTCAAACAGTTAAAAGGGATAAGCATGAGGAAATGAGGGCTTTTGAAATGTGGCTTTTTGAGAGCTTTTTGAAATGAGGGATTAATGAGGGATTTTGAAATGAGGGATTAATTTATGTCCGCGCCGATCCACGCCGCCGCCGCCGCCGCCAAGAACGGCCGCGGCGTGGCGCCGGCTGCGCCGCCGCCGCCGTTTAAAAATACCATATGCGCCGCCGCCGATTCAAAATAGATCGGCGCACAGGTCTACTCCAGGATGGCGCTGCAATCGATTCGGCCTAGTAAAATGTCTGCAACAAAGAGAGCCCTGAATGTGTACCGACGAAACCGAAGCGGTGCAAGATCGATCAGTCGACAACGACTCTAACACCTCCGCATACGAAACGGGTCTCTCCAAAGCAACCTTCTCAAAGCGAAGCGTACAAACTTGCGTTGAACAGATTCGACTCTATTCCCGCCATTAATATAGCTCGGATTCCAGACGGCAGAGTAATACTCCAGAATCGATCGCACCAAGAAGCAATAAAGAGACTTCAAGCAGTAAACAACGGAGAAGTCTTTAGCCATCCGAAAAATAAATCCTAGAACTCTTGACGCCTTGTCCACGATGTACGAGATGTGAAATTTGTACGTCAACTGAGGATCCAGATCAACTCCAAGATCTTTTACGTAAGTCGCACGTTTGATTACCGTGGCTTGATGCTTGTAGTCGAAGAGAATCGGCTCCTTTTTTTTCTAGAGAAAGTGATCACCGAACACTTCTTTGCACTGCACCAGTGAGTAAAGTTTCGTAGCTGCTGTTGATGGAGGTTACAATCGTTGATAGACTGGATTTGTAAAAAGATCTTCAGGTCATCAGCATACGAAAGACGGGGGCCTACGAGGGCCAGGTTCACATTATTGGCACACATTGCTATTAATAACATAATTCACAAAAACACACCCTCAAATATTCTGCCAAATTAATTGATGACATTTTGACTGAAACTAGAGAAGAGTTTAATGTTTACTTAGGAAAAATGTCTACACCATCTTTCGAGTGGTTATCGAGATGGCATCGGAACAAGAGCAGATCCGCCAAAAAATTATGTGCGCCGTCGTGGAAGCTCCGACTGCGCCCCACAGATGGATCAGAAAACAACTGGTATTCAACCATACGATAGTGTCCTGGGTGTTCTACACGCCTACAAAATCAGGAAGTCATTAAACCGAAACAACAAACAAAAAACGATAGCCAAAACAAGTGCCAGGAAGCTTTACCGAGAGTGGCTGGCGAAATGCCGGTTTTTTACGTTCACGGTTGGCCGTTCCTGATGAGGTAACGAAGAAGGTGTACAAATTCACCAAAAACTTCTTGGTATGGCAGTCCATCTGTGGGTGGAGGCTGCCATACATCACGGCGGGTACCATGAATGGGCGAATCTACCGAGACGAGTACCTTCAGAAGCGCCTGCTGCGCTCAAGGATCTAATCTAGATATTAAAATATTCAGTATTCACAGAAGTGAAAAGTATATAACTCATTAATGATTGAGCGTCAGATCATCGAATCAAACATAAGAAACATAAAATTAATGCCAACAGAAAATAATAGCAGAAATTAGGAATCAGTTTCAATTAGTTCTCGCTAATCCTAGCATAAGAAAGCCAGATGAAATAAAACCACAGGGAAGATAGTATTGAAAAGACAATGATTGACATCACACCAGAATTAACTAGAAGTGAATCCAAAACACCCACCATCAGCAGATACGTTATGGGAGCAAAATCATGATCCTTCGGTGCCAAATCTTGCCTCAGAAAATGAAATCGGCACCATCACAACTCCTACAGGAGGTCTTACTAACTGCTCGGCTCATTATGCAGCTCCAATGGATTACCCAAAAGGTTTTTGTAATGATTTCAAAGCGTCCATAGATTGGACACTCCCCGATGCATAAAATTGAATACAATGTCTTAAAATACTCTATATAGTAAATAAGCTTAGGAACAGAAAGGTGCCGTCAGCACTTTGGATTTCATGGAAATTGTAGGAAAGTGTATGCAAGCTGAATTTCGAGCAACTAATGGATCAACACCAAGTTTTGAAAAGACGTTCAAAGGAAACCTCCGATGATGGTCGTCAAGACTCAAATAGTTGCAGTAGCTGAGAGTTTCATTGGAGATGAAAATCGAGATTTTGTCTAACAGCCAAAGTAAAGCAACGTTAACGACAAATCCAAGTTGAGCAAGCTGTACCATCACAGGCGAGAAGTGCTGGGAAGTTTGAACATTTCACTACTGCTCACAAAACCAACATATTCGAAAACGATAATTTGAAGTTTAAATTCGTGGCATAAGAAAAGTATTGCAAGTAACCCCATTTACAAAGTACCATGCAACACTCCAGTATTCATTCCGCAAGCAATTCATTTATTTATTAAACACAGACATAAGGAGGATATAAATGCGACATGGAGTTTTCATAAGGGCCATGTCGCAAACGTAAACAATGACCTCTGCTGCAAATTTGAAAGCTGCATAACGTTAATGTTCAGAATTGTTGCAAGGGTGACGGTAGCGCAAGAAGTTGCCAATAAGCTTTATTCTGAACTATTTTAGAAAACCTAAACAACATTTTCATTGATCATGCTCTAAATGACTCTGCAAGATTATGCCGCTAGAATTGATAGACCAAATGATTTTAGTTTTACCTTTAGAAAGATGTATAAGTTTTTTTTATAAAATAATAAACCGTAGAACAAGACAATTATTTAGATACGCCCTCATGCTCAAAATATTTGTTATCTGACGTTTTTAAAGGTGAATCGATCGTCTTTCATAATGCACGAAAAAAGGTTCCAATAGTGTTAAAAAGTTGTTCACATATAGTACGGGAAGGAAAAATTAAACCCTGTATCAATCTTCTTGAACATACACTCGGAAACGGTACAAAACAAGCGTAAAATAACTACTTACCAAAATAGGACTGGGGTCTTCTCCATTCAGAGCGGATTCAATTTGTATGATAGCTTCCTTGAATCCCTTACGTTTCATTATCTTCTCGGTAGCATATTTATCCTTAGTATTGCGATAGTCAAACAGATCTTCCAATTTGACATTAGCCCTGCGAAATGACAAATTAGTCTAATAAAGCCATATTCATCAAACTACATCCCTAAGAGCGGACAAAGTTATGCTGAAGGAATCCATCTTAGATTTTTGTTAGGTTCCATGCTTCCTTCAGCATTCCTCAGCAAAAGCTGGCCCAGGTAATGGCATAAAAATATGTTCATTTTTTTTGATAACTGGGAGTTACTATGGTTATTGACAGATACTTACGTTTCTCCTGTTCCATAGAAGTACACGTTGTATTTCTTTTTTTCAATCTTTATGATCTAAAATAGGTATATATTTAGAATAGAAAAAAAGAAGCCACCATCGTTACGAACTCACCTTTGCTGGCCAGGGCGGATAACCTTTTACTTTGGCAAACACCAAATCGCCAACATTGAATGACTTCTTTGGCGCAACCATGTTTTACCTACGAGTGGGTCTATTTCCAAAATAAGCAATCTTCCGGCACCGGTGAAATGCAACTATACGGTAAAAAGCGGGATCGACGTAAAGCTTCCCGAAATTAATAGATGATGATGCGAATGCGATGCGTTTGGACAACCTACTGCTATTTTTTTAAGATCTTCACACTTCTGAAAATTAAACACCAATACATCTAGAAGGCCTGTCACAGTCGACAAAATCAGGCATAATTTTGCAAATAGACGTATCTAATGGCCCAAACACAATGATAACGAAAACGGAAAACGGCAAAGCCCGATCTGAGTATGCCTGCTTGTCGGAAAGAAAACAGGCTAGATCCAAGCCGATTCTAATTGGACATATCGAAGTCATTTGCAGCAACTGTCAAAATTGCCGTTTTCCGTTCCGTTTCCGTTATCATTGTGTTTGGACGGTAACATTTGAAACAAACCAGGGGCCTGGCAACCACAGGACTGAAGCGGCTGTCATCCACGAACAAAAATTGTGAAGCCGAAAACTTGGTGCTGAGTGTGGTGCTTATTTGGCAGCTCGGTTTTCTTGAAGACTTTACACGGTCGTTTGCAAAAACCCAATAATGGGTGAAAAAACACCCATTTTCGCTAGAAGTGGCTCTCCCCATTTAATGGGTAAACTAGGGGTAAACCCGATTTACCCATTAATGGGTAAAAGCAGTGTATGTCACAAAATGGGTATTTATTCACCCATTGCAAAGAAGCCAGGTTTTCCCATAATGGGTAAAAAATGACCCATATTTGCATGCAGATTATGTAGCAGTTTGGTAGATTATAAATTCATGGTTTTCATTAGGTTCTCGCCGACTCATCTCACAAACACTAGCGTGCTGCTTTACACGGATAGGATCGATTTGTTTATTGTTTTCAACCACGAGATCAACTGTCAAAATGTTCTGGTTGACAACGGTTTGTTTTTTATTTTCAACCAGCAAAACGATTGTATTAGTGAAACTGGTTACTAATACTAACGGCGGCAGAGAAGTCTATGAAATTTATTTAATAAATGCAATAAATAATAAAGAAAATACTTGTACTTGTGTTTATTCATGCCTTTTCTGATATACTTATGGAAACAAAGAATCCATCAATAAATCCAATAAATCCTCCAATCGAGCTTTCCCATCCAAGTTATTTAGCTGTATACATGAGGTTCCGGCTGAGGTTCCAAAATGTTGATAGTAAAGTTTTGAGGTTATGCCCAAATTTGATGTGCTGACCTAAATCACCCAACGTATTTTCTTTGATGTATACACAGCCATCAATTGGGTAGAGATAACCTTTAATAATATTTAAAATAAATGAGCGTTTCGAATAAATAAGAATAATAATCCTTACCCTTCAGTCTTTCCGTATGAATCTGTGATCAACTTCTTTCTAAATTCCTCTGTGTTCATGCTTCGATGTTCCACCAACTTTGCACTTTTCACCCATTTTTTTGTTTTATGAGGTTTCCTCTTATGGGTATTTTTTTACCCATTGTGTGATTGAGAAATTCCCCCATTTTATGACAGATAAGAGAGCTATTTGAAAATTAAACAACCGTGTATGCAGCAAACAGAATAATCGCGACGGAAGTTGTCGTGTTTTGTCGTTAATTTGATTCGAGAGAAAAATCTTCCGTGTTGTATTAAGTGCAGTGGTTATCACAACGACAGTATTTTTTCGTTGTTTATTAACCAGGTATCATAATGTTTTATCTAAATTACTGATACAAGTAGTTCAGTAGAAGAAATATTGTACCTTACCAATCCACTGTGAACCGACCTAAAAATATTAAAAACGTCACTAGTGCCACACCAAAAGTGCAGGGTTCAAGAACTAATGCTATCTGCAGTCCTCTGCTGGCAAATCTATCCTTGTTACTAACGTTTGACAGTATGCAACATATCACGGGCCTTATTTGAATAAGGCCCGTCTGGCGTTTGTTTCTACGGGTACGAGCGCTAATATTGTTTACAAACAATGAATCTTTTTATGTTTGGATGTTAGAGATGTTAGCTATAGCAAAATGACTGCCACCAGGTCCCTGAAACAAACAGAACATGCTGAAACAATATCTATCAGAGTTGTAATAATCGAGGTCGGTTAAATTCAACTTGGTTTTCAAGCAGCTGAGAATTCAGTAATCACACACTTAGAAAATAACACCGCACTCAGTTCAATTTTCTACCGAACCACATTGGTTACCAGGGAATTTGGATTTTTTTTCTTAACTGTCAATTTGGTACAAAACAATAATACTGATATTATGGTATTATTTTTACACGGAGAAAAAACAGTCCCGTTTAAACAACAAACTTGTTTGTTGAAATCCAAACTAAAAAAAAAATTTGTTTTAAAAATACGTTCTGTTGTTTTCAACCAACGATTCTGTTTTGAAACAAACAAGCAGGATGGTTGTTTCTACCTAAAGATATTACCACAAAACAACACAAATTATGTTTGTTCTAAGCTAACGTGATTGTTGTTTTTACCTTGCAATTGGTTTATTATTACCAAAACACAGGTTACGTTGACTCAGGGAAACAAATAAAATTTTAAGATTGATTCAACCAAAGCGGCGGTTAAATCAAACTGATATATTGTTTGGAGAAAAAACAACTAAAAGTTTAGTTTGAAACAAACTATTTTTTCGGGTTATTCCATTTTCTGTCCGGTCCCGCTGCATGCTCTATTCACGTAAGTTTTCAGCGCAGGTGAAAATCTAAAGTAATAAATTTAATGAAAACCTGAAAATAGTTTAAATGCTCGCATTAACATTTATAGATTTCTTTTAGACTGAGAGAGGTCTATAAATGTAAATGTGCGCTTTTCTAATGTTTGTTGGCCCTTTATTCAAATGAATAATATTGAAATTATTACAAGAGAAATGTAGGTGAACGGAAATGTTTGTTGTTTCCACCGTTTCGATCGTTTGTTCAAACAGCAATTCATTTTAAATCATACTCAAATTTGTTTGAAACAAACCATAAGCGTTGGTAGAATCAACTAACAAATCGGTTTGTTTTCGTAGCTGCCATAATGAAACAACCAACATAAAAGTAAATTCAAACGGGTGCCAGTTGAACTTAACTGTTTAGTTCCCGAAACAATAACTAAAATTTTTAGTTTGTTCTAACCACCGTAGGTAGTCAAATCAAACTAATATGATGTTTGTGCCCAATTCAACGTGAAATTCCGGTTAAATGAAACTAGAATATGTTTGTGTTTAACAATCTTTTTTCTCAGTGTACCAGGGAGACTACACCCAGCGAAATAAACTTTCGATATTCATATAGGGTATGTGTATTACGTTTAGTGCATCATTGAAGTTGGATTAAAGCTGAAAAGGGCCCCACTAAGATCAAACTGATGCTATATCTTTTGTAATGCCATAAGACTTCACTAATGTAGCATTATTGCATTGGTAATGCATCACTACTTTTCCAAGCTTATATAACGCTTTATTACTTGACAACTGTTGAATTGATGCGATCCCGCATTACCGATGTTGATTTTGGGTTGAATAAGTGCAATAATTTAATGCTTGTGGTTACTTGGGATATCAACACTTGTAATCAGGGAAGCTTAAAAGCGTACAAGAACAACAACGTGTGAAACAAAATCCATTCATAAGTCGGCCTTATGAAATTCTAAAGCATTGTTCATAAGACGAACCATATGAAATTCCTAAGATTATTTGGCTTAGTGTATTCACTCTGCTACGTTGTGTTGGTGTTTCAGTGTGTCGGAAGGTGTTTCTGTGTTTCAAGTTATCTGTCAATACTACAATCGAAAATTCATGCTTATTGGCAACCATGGACCTTTTTGGCGGTTAATTCACGCACACTTATGCATCATTTAAATCACATAAGTGCAAGCGGAAGGGAAACAAAACAGTAAGAAAACAAACCATCGATTCGAGTAAGTGGTTCCAGATATGAATTTATCTTTCACGTAGTGGCGAGTGTGTTTGAAGTGTGGCGGATTGTGTTTTTTAGGGTGGTAGCACATGATGGCCGAGTGAATTACCCCCTGTGCCAGATATGAATTTATCTTTTATGTGGTGGCGAGTGTGTTTGAAAAGTGACTTACTCCCTGATCAATAATAAAGATGAAGTTTCATGTCCGTTTGTCGGTGATGAGTCTGCGAGATTTATTATCACACACTCCCGTTTCATTTTACTCAATTTTTTAGTACAATTGTATACCATCTCCTTTTTTCTCATGGAAATGTTACTCAATTACAGTAAACAGTGGATCTAAAAAAAATCTAAATCTTATCTTAAAAATGGAGTTCATCCACTTCTTAACGAAAATTGAGAAACATTTCCGTGTGAGAAAAAGAAATATTATACAATTCAGCGCCAATATTTGATAAGGGCGAATCTGCTTTTGTAAACAAACACTTTGTCTGCTAATTAATCTGAAGCACAGAGAACAGACATCCAGGCTTGAACATTTATTCCCCAATTTACTGTGTAAACTTTTAAAAGCAAACCGTCGGAAAAACAACGCCGCCTAGTCTAGGTTTCACCAAATTAAAATTGACAGGCTATCCAATCTCAAGGTGGGCAAAAGGCACCATCAACATATGGTTCACCAAAACTAACTGAAACAGCCTGTAATTTCAAAATGGCAGTTACAGAAATTTACACACGGTGGGTACTCCAGTTTGGATGTCTGTTCTCTGTGTCTGAAGTTGAATCACATGTAAGAATACCTTTTCATGGTGCGTTACGGGGTACCAGATCTACCACCGAACCCTAGTCCAAATTAATTGAAACTACGGAACATATATGTTTTTGTAGTCAAATGAACGTATAACGGTCCTTATTACATTTTATCTCTTGGGAAAAGCGACAATACTCGGATTCATCCACCGAGGATGAGCTTGGAATAAGGAAAACATGCTTAGTCTTCATGTATGTGAATTCTCATTTTCTATTTGATGTTCTATAGTTCGAATTCGCTAGGACTAGGGTTCTGATGCATGGTCAGTATTGGAGTCATTGTTTGTTTTATTTGTAATTAATCCGGTTTTGACTGATGAAGGGGCGCGCCTTTGAAGAGTGATGTCACTCACAAAGTATTTAAATAGCGGAAACATTCAATAAAACTTGATTCATTGCCAACAAAACAAACAATGACAACTGTAACAACACCGAATACTTCACCATTTCTCAATAGTGACCCAAGTTACCACGAGGCTGTAATAGCATGCATATATAGGGCATATGTATTACGTCTAGTGCATCATTGAAGTTGGATTAAAGCTAAAAAGGCCCCACTAAGATCGAACTAATGCTATATCTTTTGTAATGATCCCGCATTACCGATGTTAATTTTGGGTTGATTAAGTGCAATAATATAATGCTTGTGGTTACTTGGGGATGAAGTAACTCTATATGCACTAAACAAAGAATACGGGATATACTACAATAGATCAAATCTCGAGTACTTTTTCAAACAGACCTATCTGATTTTGTAAACAAAGAGGGGAAGTAAAATGCAAACGTTAAATTTTCGAAACCCTTAGCCCTTTCATGCAAACTAGGGCCACCAACACAAGGAATAACATGTCTCCAACATGATGGTGATGCTACTTTTTGTGAGGGTGCTGAGAGATTTGCGAAATTTACGTTTGAATTTAACTTCCCCTCTTTGTTTACAAAATCAGATACGTCTGTTTGAAAAAGTACTCGAGAAATTACTGGTTGCAAACAGCAGTAGGGTCACGAACAGAGGTTAAAAAAAACTTGGGTATTTAGTATTTTAGCTTGTAGGTTTACGGCATTACGGTGAATTCAAGGAATGATAGCAAATCGCGTAAAAACAGGATCGAGTGTGGTTCGAAACATTCACTCAAATGTTGAAAGAAGTGAAACAACCCTGTGCCAATGAAGCAAAAATTGACAGTTTTGATCTGATCCTAATTCTCATCTGGCAATATTTTTCTCTTTCGTTATTCTGATATCACCCTCTCGTTTTTACATTCAAGATAATGCGGGTAGCTCCGAGCTTATGGTCTCTGTCTGATCGCTGCTACTGCCAAAGCAGCCAAAAAGGAAGAGATTTTCTCAAAAGGTAGCTCTATCTACAACTCTCCACAAAGTGTTAGGGAGGAGGAAGTAATTACAAAAGTTTTCTGCTTTTTAATTGAAAAGGAAGCCTATTTTGGTAATTCGTAGTGTTTTGAGTGCTGCTGAAACATAATTTTCAGTGAATTGACGTACTTCGGTTGGGGAACAAAGAGCTTGAAAAGCTAGTGTAGTGCATCGATTTTTCTACTTGAGGTATTTTTTTTTTCAGGAAGAGGAATTGGTCTTGAAACAAAAGAAGTTCTACCCTCTCGCTTACACAGCACTTCAACTCGTTTCTCTCGTTTATATTCGGTTTACTCCTTTACTCCATCGAAACAAATGTTGTTGCCAGAGCTCTTGTTTTGTTATGGATTTGCTGTGCTGGGTAGAAAACCCAACAATAATTGTAAATTATTTAATAAACTTGTGATAATTGAACACGATAGTGGATGTAAAGTAGAAATATACGTGAAGAGCGAGGCATATTCCTAAAAGCGGAGTTATTTTTGTAACTGAATTCGATTGTTAATGTTAATGTTATTCCCTCTAAGTTGCAAACATTGAGCATAACGTTGATCGCAAGACAGGCAGTGAGCAAAAATAGTTTTTTTTTTTCTGTTTGACGTTTCTGGTTTCTGCATCATCCATGTTGTTGGCGAGAGCTGACGAAAAGAGAAAAAGGAAAAACCAGTCACTGCCTGGTTAGCTCGGCTCTTCTTTCGTTTCAACTTGTTTTTCTTGTGGTTTGTGAACTTTTTTCAGGAATTCCACACCAAAAACTTCAAGTAACAGTTCATCTGGTTCTCCGATGTCTAAATTAAACTCTCATGGTGCAACGGGCTTACGGAATATCAACCTAGAAGAGGTAGGTCATTGCCTAGCGATGATACATAGGTATTTTCGCATTCGAAAAGGTTTCGTAATTATTTTTTTACATTGACTTTGCATTGTATCGTAATTGAATGAGGCCGTTCTCGTGCCTGTGCTATTTTGCGTATTTGCAGATATGGGCCGATTTGGAAGGTGGCATAAAGCAGGTCTACAAACAGGAGCATAGCCTCAGCCCCGCTCGTTACATGCAACTCTACACGTAAGTATACAAATCTATTGTTTAAAAAGCATCCATCTAATGTCAGTAAAAATGTACGAATACTAGAAAAAGGAAACATAAATATTTGGATCGCATCTGTATTAGCGTTTAGATTTGAGCTCGGGTCTGGTTCTTATGAAATTGCCTGAACTTCCTGTTAAAGTGTCTATTGTAACTGTCTGTGTTACTGACTAGAAGTAGATTTGCACTATTGTGACAAGTAGGGGAGCTGGGGGGAAGACTAATACCGTTTTTATTTTTGATTCAGTTCCAATCTTGATCGGGTATCAACATTGGGCCGACTTGGGTTTTGAACGTCGGTGTGTTTGCTTTTATTTGTAATGCCTGGACTCCTTTAGTCTAGTACGTGTTTTTCGGTACTGGATTAAGGTATTTGACAGTTCGTACAACGCTGTACGTTGTATGTCTGTACCAGGTATAACTCAACCTCAACCGGGTTGAGGTTTGCACTAACAACAAGTTCGGGTATCGCAGGTTGAAACTAATTTCAATTTTTGAAATCCAAAAATGGTTAAAGAATTCGCAGAGCTTCAATTTTTCAAGTTAGTTTTTAATGCGGGTGCAATAAACAGATTATTTATTTCTTGTGTTATGCTTGAGATGAATGGAAACATCAATTTCATGCCAAAAAGGAAGAAAATTACACGTTGCGTTTAATTGTGCAATATATTTTTGGCGAATGGATTTTTGTAACCTCGAGACATTGCTCAGGAATGAAATAACCGAGTCCAGTGTAGCATATTGATAGTTGGTCTAGCCAAAGAGTCCCTTACAAGCAGTTATTCGTATCATATTACCTCTGTTTCCTTTTCTTAATGGCGTATTTTATCAAAATATGTTCAATATTATAAATAAAGCCACTCAAATTCCTTGATTTCAACTACACGGAAATTAGAGCCGCTTCCAAAATCGCTTATGATATTAACATTTTCACTATTTGACAGTATTGCAATATAGCAATGTGCTTCAAATATTATAGAATATCATAATGATACAATATTCATAAGCCCAAATATGAAATTTAATTGATAAATGTTAGAATCACCAAGTCCATCTTAACCATAGTTCCCCGACACGGATTTCAAACTTTCTTATGTCCATATTCCATAAACTTTTGATGTCCATATTCCGAGTACATTAAGAAAATTGTCCAGATTCTGGATTTTAAGCCTTGGTTGGTTTGTCATCGAGATTCTTAAATCTAATGAGGATTTAACAAGTTTCTGTCGCGTCGCATACATGCAAAAATTGCAAAGGAAACTTCAGCAAGCTTTGAGAGGTGCCATGAACCACAACATCATATTCCGTTAGCATCTAGGAAACCGGGGGAAGTGGCTTCGCAACCATTTTGGATAAATTCCGATTTTTGGCATTGGATTTGTTAAAAATTAAGGATTGTCCCCAAAAAAAACAGAATTGCGCTTATTTTGTTAGCGATGAAGTAACTGCCAGGCATGCCAACGGTACATGGAAATTATACGAGAAAATAGCCGAAAGTATTGAGACAAGTCAATCTTTCTACATACGAACGTGAGCTGCATTTCGCGTGATTAGACATTTGGTAGTACGTATCACGAAACGGTACATAACTCTTTTTATAAAGTCAACTTTCGAGGGATATGGATTTAATGTCGGTCTATAAGCACCAAATTGGATCTATTCATGGATGCAACTTCGTCCCATTCGATGGATTTATTACTAAATGCAGTCTTTGTACGGTCTTCTAATTTTATGAATTAAGACATTGCTAGCTATATTCGATTTACTTAATATAACATTTCACAAAACAATTAACCGCAAATTCATGCATTTCCACTTGAAATTTTACCAATAACAACCTTTTTACTACGTTATTAAGTCAACAGGTCACAGTTGGGAGTATACAAAAAAAAATGTCCCCAACATTAGGTTTACGATTTTCTTGTAAAATCATTGTTATTTTAGCTATGTGAACACTTTTAGTTTGTAACGTGGAACTATTTTCTGTATGCATGTGACTGCATTACTTGCTTTGTCGATTCAATTTAGCCAAATTTAGATCACTTAACAATCGTAAAATAGACAATCGAGCAAATATGACTATGGCAGAAATCTGTTTGCAACAATCCTTTGAGTGCCCATTGAAGCAGCTTCAATCCGGGAACTAGAATAGATCATCGCACGGAATGTATTAACCTCACTTTTTTGACAGTTCAGGGAGCTTGTTTACAAGGTGTTAGAATTTGAACCGATCAAACGAAATTTTTCATTGGCTTGTTCCGGATTCTGTACGATTAGTTTCAGGAAATGATGTAAACATAAGCACTAGTGGCTGTTTTCCGGGTTTTTTACTTCAATCGTAATAAATTTGGAGCTTAAAATCTCAAACCGATCTTACCGAAAATATTCTAAGTCCAAGTAAACAAGATCCCTGTACTGTCAAAACTGCATTGATGACGCCATCGTGCAATGATCTATGTGATACCTATTTCAGAATGACTGAAGAGTCACGTCCATTCCGAGGTTACTTTCACATGCAATAAGCCCAGCATGTAAACATTACTGATAACATTTGGATCAGGGTACTGCAAGCCACTTCAAGTTTTGAAAATGTAAAATTTCCAAATCAGGCACGCATTTAGTGTTTTGAAACAGAATTTTCTCTATACAGGGTGCTCGGTTCCTTAGTGCAAATATTTTCATGGGTGATAGGAGATAATATTTGATAAAAAAAAGTTCTACGCATATGGTCAAATCTCAAAGTTTACGGTGTTAATGAACTTGCAATGTTTTGCTACATGTTCAGGAGGTTAGTTACTCTGCCACGTTGTGTTTGTGTTTCAGTGTGTCGGAAGGCGTTTCTGTGTTTCAACTAATCTGTCAATACTACAATCGAAAATGTATGCTTATTGGCAACATGGACCTTTTTGACGATTAATTCACGCACACTTATGCATCATCTAAATCAGATCAGAGCAAGCGAGAAGGAAACAATACAGGGAGAAAACAAACACAAAACACATAATAAACCGCAGTGGTAATTTAAACAAAAACATGAATTCAAAAGTGCACTACAACTTTTTTTTTTCACATAGATTTGATTACGGAGAGGATAAGTTCAGTATTTCGATACTTTTCAAAAGCGGATCTTTTCACGAAATGTTATAATTCGCCATTTGTAAAATTTGTATTTGGCATGTTGCTCTTGGTATAGGCTTGCTTTATATTTGCGCTTCGGAATAATACAGAGACCGTTTATATTTCCGAGCCGTGTTTGAAGTTGTACAAAAGATTTACGGTATACGGCGAAGGTAACGCTGAAGCTTTTTTAGCCACCACTGGCTTCCAATTGACAAGAAATTAGAAAAGTGTGATGTTGGTGGCTGGCTTCCACCGTTCATACCACTCAACCGCTTTACTGAAAGATAGCTGCCAACTAGATCACACTTATTTCGCACGTGGTTGCGGCAACATATTCACCACTGGCTTGCTTAACCGACTGCATAACCAATGGATGCCAACCAACGGTTACCTATTCAAATGCGATAGATAGCTGATGATCTTTCCAATGATTGCCAAAGCACCCTTCAGGGTACTAGTCACCACCAGCTGCCAATTCAATACTGGCCCATTGCCGCTCTGAACAGCTCCATGGCTGCCGAACGAATGAAGCATTTTGCAAAGGTGTACTTCTTTTATATCGTTTACTGCTGCATGTGAGATCTCCCCTACTTACATTTGAAGTCTGTGATAGCAAAATACTTGGCATTTAGTAAATTTACTTTCCAAGCGAAATCACCTCATATTTGCATTATTTTCATTAGTTTAATGTTGAAAACCAATACTTTTCAATGTTGAAATCAACACGTAGACATTTTCCGATCGAATGAGGCATACATTTTGAAAATGTTTGGAGAAATGCCTAAGATATTAACGCCTAAAACCTGATCGCTTTTCGTGACGGTCGTAATAGGTTGTTTTAGTTGTACAAGCACCCTTACATTATGCATTAATTTATTCTGCTTTACAACATCCGCTTCCGTTAATAAACTGATGTCTTTTCTTATTTAATCTAATCTAATCTAATACAAACGCAGCCAGTACAAGAAAGGATCCTGTTAATAATTGAGTTAGATGGCGTCCAATTTTTGGTCTGTCAATATTGATGCCTATTTGCAGCATATCAAACACATGATATAAGCGTCAAAGCGGCTAGGCCTACTGCGTTGCCATAATCGCAAAAAATATTCTGTAAAATGACAGATTCAAATCAATAGATTCAACCCACAACGCACTCTGTGAATCTACAGGGGAGGAAGGATGCGTGGACATACCGTACCATGTGCTCCAAGTTATGTCAAGTTAAATACAATAGAAGTTTTAAAATATTTGAGTTTTGAACAATATATAGTATTCCACCCAGTTGATCCAAATCCTGTGCAGTATAAAAGCTCCGATCTGCCACAAACGATACATCTGCACTTCGCACTCGTTCTGCACCGAAGGAATGAACGGTTCGTGAAGCCGGAACCGTTCCTTGTAATGACGCCAAAAGTTTTCCGCAAACAACAGAACGAACACTTGTGTTTTGGTTTGGCTTGTTCGGATCGAGAGCGCACACAAGTTCTTCGAACGTGTGAGTGAGATTTTCATTCTGAGATTGGCGGGTTCCAGATTGTCCGTCGGTGTTGGCGGAACAAGACGCAACTTGCGAGTTAGTATCCGTTGCCCGGGGAATCCCATTTCGTCATAAGTCAGATGTGGTTTTAAATTTTGCGATAGCTGGCGACGTGTAACTCTTTGTACTCACCAAGAAACCACTAATTTCACAGTCAGAGTTGTCGAATTTTAGTAAAATATATTTCCTGTAATATAGTATTAAAATAGTCAGTCAAAAACAAAAGACATTACCCAAAACATGGTTTATACTCGCCAGTCTCAAACTCGAGTTCTACAGATTAAATAATTCGTCATCTGCCGCTAATTAGCAAACGATGTATTGGCTGCTGACCAACTGATGTTAATGTACCTAAATCTATAAGGTAGTAGTGAATAATCTAATTTTAGTTTTCTTCTTTTCTTTTTTTCTATTTATCAACAGTCATGTTTACAACTATTGTACAAGCGTTCATCAACAGCCGGCAAACCGGCAAACTTCATCCAAGGTTTCTAAAAAGGGAACGGCTATTCCTTCCGGTATGTATCATTTGAAGGCTATTCCACTGGTATAGAAAGTCTTATGCTTTGAATAACGTGCAGGTGGGGCTCAGCTTGTGGGACAGGAGTTGTACAAGCGATTGAAGGAATTTCTCGAATGTTACCTGATTAAACTGCAGGAGAATGGTATTGACCTTATGGACGAGGAAGTACTAAGCTTCTACACAAAACGATGGGAAGAATACCAATTCTCAAGCAAAGTATTGAACGGAGTCTGTGCCTACCTCAATCGACATTGGGTGAAACGTGAGTGTGAGGAAGGTCGCAAGGACGTGTATGAGATCTACCAACTCGCGCTTGTGACGTGGCGTGGAAATTTGTTCAAACAACTCAACAAGCAGGTTACCAACGCTGTTTTGAAATTGATTGAACGGGAACGCAATGGCGAAACCATCAACTCCCGTTTGGTATCCGGCGTGATCAACTGCTATGTCGAGCTGGGACTAAACGAAGAGGATCCAAATGCCAAGGGACAGAATCTATCCGTGTACAAGGAGAGCTTCGAGAATATTTTCTTGGAGGATACCGAAATGTAAGTTCAATATATGTTTCTATGGTTCATGGTAATGATGACATTGGATATTTCATCAGGTTTTACACCCGCGAAAGTGCGGAATTCTTGAGGGAGAATCCTGTTACTGAGTACATGAAGCGCGTGGAATTGCGATTGAACGAGGAACAGAAACGAGTGCAGGTGTACTTACACGAGAGTACGCAGGACAGATTGGCCAAAACGTGCGAACGTGTATTGATTCAAAAACATTTGGAACAGTTTCGAACCGAGTTCCAAAATTTACTTGACTCCGACAAAAACTCTGATCTGCGTCGGATGTATTCACTGGTAGCTCGCATAGTAGAGGGACTGGTCGAATTGAAGGCAATCCTTGAAACTCACATTCATAATCAGGGACTGGCTGCGATTGCCAAGTGTGGTGAAGCTGCATTAAATGTAATGCATCATTAATTTCTAATCTTGTTCAACAATAATAATATTTGTCTAATTCAAAGGATCCCAAAATCTACGTCCAAACCATTTTGGAAGTTCACAAAAAGTACAACGCTCTCGTACTTACGGCATTCAATAATGACAGCGGCTTTGTCGCTGCACTCGACAAAGCATGTGGTAAATTCATAAACACGAATGCAGTTACTGAGGCAAGCAAGAGTGCTAGTAAAAGTCCGGAGCTTTTAGCGAAGTACTGTGATCTGTTACTGAAGAAGTCCAGTAAAAATCCAGAGGAAGCGGAACTAGAGGATACTCTGAATCAAGTGGTGAGTAAATATTGCTTTTAGCAGTTGGGAGTCAATGCAGAGCGACAATTCCCTTCTGTATTTCCAGATGGTTGTCTTCAAATACATCGAGGATAAAGACGTATTCCAGAAGTTCTACAGTAAGATGTTGGCCAAGCGTTTGTGTCACCACATGTCAGCTAGCGATGATGCTGAGGCGTCGATGATTTCCAAATTGAAGCAAGCATGTGGCTTTGAGTATACCAGCAAGCTACAACGAATGTTCCAAGATATTGGAGTTTCCAAGGATCTCAACGAACAGTACCGGCAACACGTTAAGGGACTGAGGGACGCATCTCGATCTACTGGAAATGAGATCGACTTCAGTATACTGGTTCTATCCAGCGGTTCGTGGCCGTTCAATCAGAGCTTTACGTTTTCTCTTCCATTTGAGGTGGGTAATAATAGGATATAGGTTCCCATATTAACAAATTCTTGTTTTGCTTGAAAACAAAACATTGATCCTACATAGCACTTACCTGAATTTGGTCATTCAATTATATTTTCAGCTGGAACAATCTGTCCATCGCTTTAACAATTTCTATGCAAAACAACATTCCGGACGGAAGCTCAATTGGCTGTATAACATGTGTCGTGGTGAACTGATAACGAGCAGTTTTCGAATGCGGTATACCCTACAGGTACGAACGCATAGTTACCGATGTCAGATGTTAAATGTAACATTTCTATTATCAACTCGTTTCAGGCTAGCACTTTCCAGATGGCTGTTTTACTTCAATTCAACGAACAAGAATCGTGGACTGTTCAACAGCTAAGTGAAAATACAGGTAAGAAACGATTGAAGATGATAATAATGATGAAATACTACCATCTATTGTAGCAAGGTAACTTTCCATAGCAGCGGAATAATCTGAAAAACGATTTGATCAGGATTCTATTGTTGTTTGTGATCATCATATGTTTGGGTGGCGGCCCAAAACGTTTGGCTGGGCCAGAATCAAGAAGCGAGTAGTTGAGTGTAGTAGCGGGTTGTCGTTCGCCGGTGATGTTCCAACGTCGGGAATCTCTCCGCCATTATATGATAGATTCGCAGTCGGGGAGAACGCAAGTCGATTGGGTCAGTATGTGGGAGCTAAATGGCTCACCGTCATTCTCTTTCGGGATAAACAGGCGGGTAATCCTTCGTCGGAGAAGGGTAGATCCACCGCCAGGGACTACTTATCTCTATAAAGTTGAGGATGGGAGCTGAATGGCTGAACCAAGTTAGGTGAGAGCAAAATGGTTGTGGCAAGGAGTAGGTGTTAAATGGCTCTATTGTAGCCAAATGGCCAAGACCCTCCACGAAGTAATACCATAGGGCAGTCCCGTGGGGGGTTCCGGATGTGCAACAAGGAACCGGGTTTTAGTGGGATCAGAAGTCGGCCTCGATCCTGATCACACTCTGACACAGTGCACGATGACCAAGTGCAGGCCTCTGTGTTAGGTCAGTCCATAATGATTTCCCGAGCCTTGACAGACAGACAGACAGACAGACATCTACTCAGTTCGTCGAGTTGAGTTGAATGGTATATGACATTCGGCCCTCTAGGCCTCGGATTAAGAGTCGAGTTTTCAAGCGATCTTAATACCCTTCTTTTGGTTTAAGCATGGTAAAAAGAGCATATTGCAACTATAGACACTGTACCGGATAACGCAAAATCATACATTCTGAAAACCCTGAAAAATGTCATAAATTTGAGCAATTGATCTGGCACCACTTGTTTTTGTACAAACTTGAAGTAAACAGCTCAATAGGCTAAAAAAAAAAGATTCGGTTTCGATGTTGGTAGTTTGTTTTGATTCCGTTTGAAGATATTCATTCAAAAGCATACCTACTCAGTTATCCATACACTTTACATAAACCGCCAGAGGAATGGTCTGCAGGTCCTTCGTCGATTTTCTTTAATCCTCGAAAGGAAAAAGTCGCACGGGGCTTTTATGATGCGTTTCATGAAGATTGGATCCTTCATGGAACCCAGTTAATCAAGTCTTTTTCGATGATCTTTTTGCACGAAATTCAGCTTTTCCGGAACAAGCTGTGTGGTTATGCGTTTCATGCACAAAATATCAACAATACTGTGATGAATGGTTTCATATGCGATGTTGACATCACGAGCCATCTTTTGAAGGCTCTCGTAATGATTTTCACAGTTTCCGTCGGTATTCGATATTGAATGGCCTCCAGAACGAGCCAAGTCTTCGACCACTTCACAACCACTTTGGAACTCTTTATACCATCCGTATGCTTTAGTTTTTGAAAGAGAAGATTCCCAAAAGACTCAGCAACATTGTCAACACGATATGACGATGTACACTCAGTAGCAAAAAAAAAAGCCGAGCCAAATTTTGTTAGCAAAAAACTCTATGTTCAACCTCCTGTAACTTTGTCAATTATCAATATTTTTAACTGAAAATTTCAAAACATTATACAAAATGTATAGACCTTATGTGGTCAAAATTTTATGTTGATAGAATTTATGAATTTGAAGTTATCATAAAATATGTGAAAAAAGTCATTTTTGGACATACCAATTTCAAAATCCTGTATTTCTGTGAAAAATCTAGGTAGCATATTACAAATTTCTCCATAGCTTATAAAAGTAAAGAAAATCATGTGGACAAAATTTGAACTGTTTCCATTAAGTGGTTTGGACTACAGCTGGCGTCAAAGTTGACGTACCAACATGAGCATTTCCCTTTTTCACCCGATGCTGACCTTGCTGAAATATCGGTGCAAAAAAAAAAGCCGAGGTGAATTCATCTTAATAATACTGTATAACATTGTATACGTAGTTTTCACAAACCAATTCATACTGAATGCCATATTTGCAAAGTTCTTCGTGGGTTACACTAGTTATTTGGGATATTTCACGCGTAACAAATCATGTGTATTAATAAGATGAATTCACCTCGGCTTTTTTTTGCACCGATATTTCAGCCTGGTCAGTATCGGGTGAAAAAGGGAAATACTCATGTTGGTGCGTCAACTTTGACGCCAGCTGTAGTCCAAACCACTTGATGGAAACAGTTCAAATTTTGACCATATAATTTCCTATTTATTTATTGGCTATTGTGAAATTTAAAATATGTTACCTAATTTTTTCACAGAAATACGGATTTTTGAAATTACTATGTCCAAAAATGACTTTTTTCACATATTTTATGATAACTTCAAATTCATAAATTCTATCAACATGAAATTTTGACCACATAAGGTCAAATTATTATTTATAATGTTGTCAAATTTTCAGCTAAAAATATTGATAATTGACAAATTTACAGGAGGTTGAACAACGTGGTTTTTGGAAGCAAAATTTTGCTCGGCTTTTTTTTTGCTACTGAGTGTATATTTTACGGTTTTGAAAAGAAAAATATTTTTTAATACATTCTAAAGACTGGACTCGGAAAAAATGACACACAAATATGATCACCAAAAATTCATTTTAAATCGGATACTTCTCAAATTTTCAGGGATTAAATAATTATATATTACCTATGTTTTGGCATAATTTATTTACTGAATTTCCTTCCCCAAACTGAATGCTGGTACATTTCTCTTAACACTGCTCATGAGATCTTGGGCGAGGCTTTGTCCATCTTCCTTACACAATTTCTCCCAGTTTTCTTCAAAGCTTCATTGGTTCTGAATGTTTTTCCGCTTTGCTTCAACTTCTTCATTATCGCCCAAAACTTTTCGATCGGACGAAGTTCTGGTGTATTTGGCGGGTTCACCTCCCTCGGGACCACATTAACGCCCTTCGCTTCGTAGCAATCCATTACAGGCTTGGCGTAATGGCACGAAGCGAGATCCGGCCAGAGCAGCGTAGGACCACGGTGAGAGCGGTTGTAACGAACGGCTTGCTTTACCGCCCGCACTCGCAGATCGCCTGCCACAACAGGTACTTCTTCGCGAATTTGTCCATCTTTCTCTTCCGGACCCTTCATGCGGGACGTACCGACAAAAAACTCGAGGCCGGGGATTTGTTTGGTGTCCGCCTTGATATATGACAGCCTGACTTGACCAACCACTCACGTTACATCTTCCGCGCACGCAATTTGGCCACCGTGTTTTGCTTGTCAGTCCGGATTGGCGTCTTCCTGACCTTAAAAACACGTAGCCCAGCCCGCTTCATGGTCTGCTGGACGAATCACTTCGACGAATTGACCTTTTTGTGGCCACGTCTCGGATGGAAAGGTTCGGGTTATTCTTAAAGTACTGCCTTATCTTCCGCGCCTTCTCTGGGTATTCCGTTTTCGGTTTTCGGCCGCTTCGAGCGCGCCGCTCGATGATCTTCGTCTCCTGGAACATCTGGTGGATGGTCTGGGAAATGGTGGATTCCAAGCCTTTTGCCGATCCATCTGTGAGACTGACCAGGATTATCGATCACCGCGCCCAAGATTTGCTGGTGTAGCTCTTCTTGTTTCGAATGCGCCCCATATGCTCATACTTACCTTACCAATCAGACTAAGGCCGGCGTGGCCTCTGCGGTACACAGAAGTTGTTTCCATTGTAACCGGTCCATGGCTGTACCTCGCCAGCCTCGGTGTCTGCGGAGGGTCCGCAGGTCCCCTTCTACTGGATCGATCCACCTTGCACGATGCGCGCCTCTTCTTCTTGTACCTGTCGGGTCGTTTTCGAGAACCATTTTTACAGGGCTGTCGTCCGACATTTTTACGACATGCCCAGCCCATCTTAGTCGACCGATTTTTGCGATGTGTACGATGGGAGGTTCTCCCAGCAACTGGTGCAATTCGTGGTTCATTCGCCTCATCCACGTTCCGTCTTCCATCTGCACTCCACCGTAGATGGTACGCAGCACCTTCCGTTCAAAGACTCCACGGGCGCGTTGGTCTTCCACTAGCAATGTCCATGTTTCGTGGCCGTAGAGAACTACCGGTCTAATTAATGTCTTGTAGATGGCGAACTTTATGGTTCGGCGAGCTTTGTTCGATCTTAGCGTCTTATCTTCGTTCGATTCTTAGCGTCGATCTTAGCGGAATCCAAAGTAGGCATGATTGCTCATATTCTCATTCAACGCTTTATATTCCTAAATTATAAAAAAAATCCCATTAGAAAGAATGTTACACTATTTATTATAATGGTTCCGAATTTTGGTTTCACCGTGTCCAACAGGCATCAATCACGAGAATTTGGTTCAAGTGCTGCAGATTCTGTTGAAGACAAAATTGTTAACATCTTACGACGACGAAGCCAATCTCCAACCAGCTTCCACAGTTGATCTGAACACAGGATTTAAAAAGTATGGTATTGTTAAAACTTGAGCAGGAAAGTATTCTAATATTTTGTTTTCATATAATGTAGCAAAAAACTTCGAATCAACATAAACTTCCCACTGAAAACGGAGCTGAAAGTAGAGCAGGAAGCAACTCACAAACACATTGAAGAAGATCGTAAAATTCTTATACAGGCAGCTATAGTCAGAATTATGAAAATGCGTAAGGCTCTGAATCACACCCACCTCGTCGGCGAAGTGCTGAATCAACTGTCAACCCGTTTCAAGCCTAAGGTGCAGGTCATCAAGGTATGTATATCATTTCCATATCGGTTCACTGTGGTTATCTGATATATTTTGTTTGCAATATTAACACAGAAATGTATCGATATCTTGATCGAAAAGGAATATCTGGAACGACAGGAAGGACAGAAAGACACCTACAGCTACCTGGCTTGATCAGTTTCTGGAATACTCTTCGTAATTATCTAAACAAATCCGTGAGAAATAGTATCGATCATAGAAACAAAATAAATCTGTTAATAAACAAAAAATCATAAAAATTTCATTATTGTTCTATGTATGATTCTAGGCAAAATAAGAAAAAGACACTGTTCAGCAGCTCATGCCGACAAGAATGTCATTAAACTACTCAAACCCCTGAAAGTATAAGAAATCTGGAATAGTGTTTGCGTTTTGCTTTTTTTTAAATTTGTTTAGCAGTGTTTAGTGGACGATTTTTTTTTCTTTATTTTAAAGGATTTCCCACACTTAGAAAAAAAAATCAAGATCTTATAAACATGAGAATCTAGCAAAATTTTGTTACATCTTTTTTGACGTTCTTTTTCTTACATTTTGATCATGATGGTGTCTAAGACTTTTCAAGTATCATTCAGTTGTCGCAAAAAAAAAACACTTGATTTTGCCTTATTATTTGAAAAACAAATGGATAACTCGCTTGTCCGTTCGATATATATTTAAAAAAATATATAATTCAAACCCTAATTAAAAATCGTTGTTTTAACAAGACTGGAGCAAATATACCTGAATAAAAAAAGCTGGCAAAAAAAAAACGAATAAAGTGCAACACCCAGTCCTGCCAACATTTGTGAACAACAATATGTATGAAATAAAATTCCATCATGTGTAAATAATTTATGGATCCTTCCGGAAGCTTAGTTATATCACAATTCATAGTAAAAATATAGTTTTCAGTTACACAATATTCCGGCCTGGGTAATTTGTTATACAAAATAAAAAGTTGTTCCTTTGGGGAAAATACTATAACCCTCAAAATACCTGTCGATTTGCAAATTTGAAAATTAGGATAGCAAATAATTTTAAAAGGCAACTTCCGGTGGATGTACAGAATAAAAGCAAATACCATACATTAAATATCAGGCCTATGTTTCCTCTGCTGTACACATAAGTCATCTAGATTTTTTACGGTTCATGACTGCATCCATCCAGAAACCCACCCTAGTCCATTGCGCGGCAATTCCCTGGTGAAAATCAGTTTATTTTCCAGAATTACATGTTTAGATCTTATTCCGAAAGGCCAAAAATCATAAGGCGGAACATCTGATTGGCCGATGGACAGAAGGTGGAGTTCCAAAAGACTTGATGGCCGATAATCTAATCTAATCTAATCTCACTCTAACGCAGCCATTTGTTGAACGCATCCTGGAAAATGATGGTTTCTTGAATACCGTCCGTGCTGATTCTCGTGTACCTTGGATGACCAACGAACTTCGGTCGCTAAAGACTACCAAGCGAGCTGCCTTCAAGAGGTTCAGTAAGTACCGTACGCTTCCGCTAAAATAATATTACGTCAGGCTTAACCACGAGTACAAGCGCTTAAGCAAGTTCTGCTATCTTCGTCACCAACAACGTAAGCTCAAATCGCATCCAAAATCTTTCTGGAATTACGTCAATAAGCAACGCAAGGAGTCCGGATTACCATCCTCTATGGTGCTCGATGGCATAACAGCTTCGTCGCAACCCGATATCTGCCATTTGTTCTCCATCAAGTTTGCCAATGTTTTTACAGATGAGCTACTCTCCTCTGACCAAATCTCGCTTGCTGCGCAAAATATTCCGGTATACAATCAATCGATGAGTGGTGTGAACGAAACCGATGCAATGATTTCCAGCTCCGCGTTGCGACTTAAGACGTCGTTTAATCCGGGACCAGACGGAGTTCCATCTGCAATTATTAAGAAACACATTGATGTCCTCATTCCGCCGCTTCGTCGTATTTTCCAGCATTCTGTTTCATGTGGTACGTTTCCTCGGTGCTGGAAATCTGCTCATATGTTTCCAGTTTACAAGAAGGGAAGTTAGCGCGATGTCAACAATTACCGGGGCATCACATCGCTGAGCGCTTTTTCCAAACTGTTTGAGTTGGTAGTGATGTATCCAATCGTCTCACATAGCAAGCAGTATCTAAGCACTGATCAACATGGATTTATTGCCGGCCGCTCGACCACGACAAATCTGTTATGCTTGACATCGTACGTTACCGAAACTATGACGGAACGGACTCAGACGGATGCTATTTACACCGATCTATCGGCTGCTTTCGACAAGGTGAACCACGCTATAGTGATAGCCAAACTTGACAGGCTCGGAATAAACGGTAATCTTCTAGATTGGTTTCGATCATATCTCACTGATAGGCTACTTAAGGTTGCTATAGGAGATTGTCTTTCTGCTAGTTTCTGTGCCTCATCTGGCATTCCACAAGGCAGCCATCTGGGCGCGCTAATTTTCCTACTTTACTTCAACGACTTCAAAATCTATCTGAGGATTCGTTCAGTTAATGATTGTATTCATCTTCAACAACAACTTGATGCAGTGGCCAATTGGTGCACGATTAATCGGATGGTGATCGCTCCTGTTAAGTGTTACGTCATAACGTTTTCGCGGAAGAAGCAGCCGATAACCTTCAATTATGAACTGCTTGGATCGTCAATAGGCCGAGTGAGTCATGTGAAGGATCTCTGGGTGGTTTTTGTATACACAACTAAATTATAAGCAGCATGTCTCATACGTCGTTGCTAAAGCATCAAGAGTGCTGGGACTCGTCTTTAGAATAGCCAGAACATTTTCCGACGTTTATTGTTTAAAATCGCTCTGCAGCTCTCTTGTGAGGTCCACGCTGGACTATTGTTCTGCCGTTTGGAGCCCTTATCACAACAACGGTACGGAACGAATAGAATCGGTTCAACGTCGCTTTCTTCGTTTCGCTCTCCGAAGACTACCTTGGAGGGATCGGTTCCGATTGCCCAGCTACGAAAACCGTTGCCGTCTGATCAACCTGCAAACTTTGCGAGTGAGAAGGGACGTCAACAACGCATTGATCATCGCGGACGCCCTACTACAAGGCAGAATTGATTGCGGGGCGATTCTTGAAAAAATCGACTTGAATGTTCGTCCTCGGCCACTGCGAAATAATATAATGCTGAGGCCTCCGCTTCGTCGTACGAACTACCGACTAGAGAGTGCGATCAGCGGTTTGCAACGAGTGTTCAACAGAGTGGCTTCAATGTTCGACTTCCATCTTTTGCGTGCAGTTTTCCGTCGAAGATTTGCCGCTACCTTCGAGAATCGCGGTAGCTGATAACGACTACGAAAAAATGTATTTTTGTGTCTTTACTAGTGTTATTACCCGACATATGTTTTGTTCGGGTGATGTTTTTAGGATCAAAACGAAAACAATGTCTAGACTAAGTAGACTAATTATCTTTCGTCCTCCATAAAAATAAAACAAAACAGCGTTCGGGTTTTTACGCATAAGACCAACCGCACCAATACGGTAATATCGGTAAATTGTTACCCTGTTTGACAACTTGACACCGCACCGGTGGTTGGCAACCGGGTTGGGAAATGGCAATTTGCTAGCTCGGTGAGCAGTCGGTTCGTAAATTTGACAACCCGACCCAACCGAGCTGAGCGTTGTTATTTGAAGGAAAATAAGCAAAACAAGTTGAAACGTTAAAACAACATCTTCATCTCGAAGACTTTCATTTCAGTTTGAGTGTTTTCGATTTGTTTTTAAAGTGATATTTGCTAATTTCACGTTTATTGTAATATGTTGTGAAAAAATGAGTGCATCAAAACCCAGTGGAAGGAATTGGACGCAACAAGATAACGAAGTGCTTTGCAGGGCTTGGCTGGATGTTTCCCAGGATCCAATTTTTGGGACAAACCAGAACTTTGAAAACCTATACGGAAGAGTATTTAAACTATACACTGCATGGAATGTTTAGTGATACGAAACCGGTGTGAGAATAAATTTGAGTCTAATTGTGTTTCCTTTTTATGAACGACCGGTGCAAAAGTGGGTGGCTAAACCAAAAAAGGAACGCTCTCTGTCATCAAAATATTACCCAGATACGAACCTACCGGTGGGGATGGTCTAAGCGGTTGTAAAGAAAGAATAAAAGGAATAGGCAATAACAAAACACAGCGTTCGGGTTTTTACGCATAAGCGGTTGCATCCTTTTTAAGAAGGAATAAAAGGAATGGAAAATAACAAAATAAATTTCTCTCGTGCTTCTCAGCAAGGATTTACCTGAAAGTTTTCTAAAGATGTTACACGTAATTTACCTATCTATACGACTTAGAACTAGTATGTAAGCAAAACCTTAGAATAAATATAGACACTTCAATTCAAGCTTTCGAGGAGTTATTACTTCTCATATCCGAACTCACGCTGATTGTTGATTAATTGCTACGAGTTAACATTTAAGCCTTTCACACTGAGAAGGAACTGATTGTTAATAAGTTCTTTAATCTTCATCAGCTATTAGTTACTCCAAACAGTAACAATTGGTGGCTCCAGAGAGGAGTTCATTAGAAGTAAAGCTTGAATTCCAATAGAGCCCGTAAGTTGGTTCACGGAATATCCTTTGAGATATTGAAGCGTCATCATGCCAATTGAATTGGTCAAAAATAAGAACGGTCATTGCCGTCTTTGCAATGAGCCGGACACAGCAGACAACATGGTCGCATGCGACGATTGCGACCGCTGGTTTCATTTGAAATGCGTTAACCTGTCCGCACCTCCAAAGAAATCGCAACGGTGGATAGGACCGAAGTGTATGGAGATTGAAAAAGAGAGGCAGCAAATGCAACAACAGATAAAGAAACTGTCGGAGCCCGTTTCAATGGCTCATCTGGAAAATTTGGTAACAAGCCTGCATATGAAACGGGAGCAGGAAGGAGGTCAATTTTCAAATTTCTTGAAAAGACAAACTTTATTGAACCTCCCACGTTTTAGCGGAGCGGCCAAAGAGTGGCCAAGGTTCAAGAAAATCTTTGATAGCACCACGGCAGAAGGAGCTTTCACCAACATCGAGAACCTGAACAGACTTCAACAAGCGCTTGAAGGTCAGGCTGAGAAATCAGTTCAACATCTTATGTTCGATCCAGACAATGTGCCTAAAATAGTACAGCGTCTACAAGAGAACTTCGGGAGAACCAATTTGGTTTACGAAGAGTTACTCTGGAACTTAACGCGAATTAAACGCGAGTCTCCAAAAGTGGTAGTGGAAATATCCGAAGCCTTAGATAGCTTGGTGACAAATATCCAAGTTATGAACAAAGGAGATTACCTACATGACCACAGGCTGATTGATGAAACAGTCAAAAAATTACCATTTAATCTACAAGTTCTTTGGACAGAGACAGTGCAGCGAAATGATAATATGCCAACGCTTAAAGATTTAAATGATTGGCTCATCAATCATGCAACGGTTTTTCGAGAAATCCAGGGTTCGCCAGGAACAACCCGACCAATTAAAAACAATATACATATGCATCAGCAGCCTGCAAGCCAACATAAGAAATTGAAAACCCAACCGAAGCAACAGCAACATCAAGTACAACAACAAACCCCGGGCAATTGTGACATCTGTGAGGGTAACCACACAATTTATAAGTGTGAAAATTTCGTCGAAATGACACCAATGGAAAGAAGACAAGAGGCTAACAATAAGTCATTGTGCTGGTCATGCTTGCGTAGAAACCACATTGCCAGAAATTGTCCAAATGCAAGAGTTTGTGGAATCGGAAATTGTAAAGCAAAACATAACCGATTTCTACATACAAAGACGGTTTCAAGAATGGATAAAGATCAAAATGACGACGAAGCCAACCAAACGAACCATCACCAAGATCTGAGTACTATGAAGTATTACCAGGTGATTCCAGTTACTTTGAGAAATGGCGACAAAAATATTGATACATTCGCACTGCTTGATGCAGGATCATCATTAACGCTAGTAGATGAGAGCATCGGAAATTCAACTTCAACGATGGATCAGGAGTATGCGACGTTAGTACATCAGGACGACGAAATGCGGAAAATGATGCAGAATTATTTCTCCATAGAAGACTTTGGAGTTAGATTAACGGAACTAACTATTTCGAAAGATTCGGAAAGAGCAAGACGAATCTTGGTTGATACAATAAAGAAAAAAGGTGATCGTTATGAAGTCGGTCTGCTGTGGCAAAAGGATAGAAGCAATTTTCCTGACAGCTATGGAAACGCCTTAAACAGGCTGATTTCTATGGAAAAATCCTTGAAAAAGAATGCAGCATTGCAAGAATGGGCCAAGCAGACCTTCAGAGATTATGAAGAAAAGGGCTACATTCGTAAGCTGACAAAAGGGGAGATTGATTCACCCGGAACTGATAGAGTGTTTTACTTGCCTCATTTTATTATCACCAATCAAAATAAAGAACCACCTAAGCCCAGGTTGGTCTTCGATGCAGCTGCTGAAGTGAAAGGAGTGTCCTTCAATTCAGCACTTCTATCAGGACCGGATGAGACTGTTTTCTTGCCTGGATTATTGTTGCGTTGGAGAGAAGGAAAAATAGCTGTGACTGGTTATATAAAAGAAATGTTTCAACAGGTAGAAATACGAATCGAGGATCAACACGCGCAACGAATTTTGTGGAGAAATTGTGATCAGAATAGAACGCCGGATACCTATGTTATGCAAGTAATGACATTCGGATCAACATGTTCGCCATCATCTGCACAAGCAGTTAAAAACTTCAATGCTGATATCTACGAGAAAGCCTATCCTGAAGCAACAAAGTCCATTAAGAAGAATCATTACGTCGATGATTTATTGGACAGTTTCAATAATATCGTAATAGCGGCAAAAACTGTCAACCAAATTATTGAAATTCATGACAATGCCGGATTCTTCATTAGAAATTTTGCATCCAACAGCCGAGAATTGATGCAAACAATTTCGGAGGATAGAAAATTAAGGACCAGAAATTTACCTTCGACGAAAAAGAATCCCAACTAGAAAAGGTTTTAGGGATATTATGGAATACTGATGCGGATACAATCCAATATAAAATCAACGAAAACAAATTAGGAAAAGAAGTCCTAAAAACCGACAGATATCCAACGATGCGCGAGGTGCTGTCATTCTTGATGTCCGTGTACGATCCCCTAGGACTAATATGCAACGTTACAATTCATGGAAAAATTCTTTACCAAGAACTTCATGTATCGTCAATAGATTGGGATGATTGTATCCCAAGCCATTTGAGGAATCATTGGGATAATTGGATTCATCAAATAAAAGCAACTGAAAATTTATCAATCCCGAGATGCATTTCAACAGAGGAAGCTACATCATTAGAATTACACATATTTGTGGATGCTTCAGAAGACGCTTACGCTGCATGCGTTTATACAAGATGTAAAACCAGCGAATCCTATTGTGTCAGACTCTTAACAGCAAAATCAAGAGTAAGTCCTATAAAACCGGTATCAATTCCTAGACTGGAACTACAAGGAGCCTTGTTAGGAACAAGATTAATGACCTTTGTGAAAGAAGAACTTCGCATCAAAATCACTCAGATTACTATGTGGTCTGATTCACAAACTGTCCTGGCATGGATAAAAACTGAGAAGAGAAAATATCATAAGTTCGTTGGCCACAGAGTAGGAGAGATTTTAGATGCAACAACAAAAAGCCAATGGCGTTGGGTACCATCAGCTCAAAATCCGGCAGATGAAGCTACGAAATCTGTTAAAGGAAACGCAATTTGGTACGACGGACCAGATTTCTTACGACAACCAGAAGAAAACTGGCCAACGGCAGCAGGAAGAAATTGTTGCCTTCCATAACCAGCCAGAGACGTATTCGTTTATAAAAGAAGACAACTATTCTTGTTGGAGACGGTTAGTGAAACATCTGATTACCATGAAAAAGTTTGTGGATTGGTTGAAGAACAAGTCGATTAATAAAAATACAAGCCTCGACGATTGGAGGTGCATTGAAAATGCGCTCTACAGAAAAGCGCAAGTAGACGCTTTCCCAGCAGAGATGAAAGCATTAATTTCTGGAGATACATTGCCAAAAACCAGTTCAATAATTTCATACCAACCTTTCCTGGACGAAAATGGAGTTATGCGATCTAAAGGAAGATTAGAACGGGCTACGATATTGTCACAAGCAGCTAGAATTCCAATAATTATGCCACAACGTCATCGATTGACGAATGTATCATGAAGAATACCTTCATCATGAAGATGGAGCTGTTAAAACAGCACTCTAACAAAAGTTTTGGATCATAAACTTGAAATCAGTTATCAGAAATGTGAAATTCTGTTGCCAGAAATGTGTCATAACAAGAGCAAAACCCGTTGATCCTTTAATGGCTGCACTACCTCCACTTCGCGTCCAAGGTTACTTACGGCCATCAGGGTTGCGATTTCTCTGGGGAGAATCACCCGGGTGCACATTTCTAGCTCTCTTTGGTGAATCTCACTCAGTCTCTACGGAGATTTTTTCCTTACACCACAGTAGAGATTGTTCGATACAGCACGGGAGAGCGGGAGAGAATTGACAGTTTTCTACCTGAGCGTTCATACACTCACTGCAGTGTGTGCGACGAAGAGTGAAAGAGCGAAAAAGGACTACACCGCACTGACGTGAGTGAAACCTTGAATAAAACATTAAGAAAAATGGCTGGAAAACGGGAACTAGAAACCACAGTCCGAAGTTTTTTCGTGAAAAAAAAAGTTAGGTTTGACGATGGTACCGAGAAACTAGATCTCAATTGTGTGCTGTGTGGAGCAGATTCAAAATCCTTCAAAGTGGACACAATATTCAACTTGAAGTGGCATCTCACCAACAAGCATCCAGAAAAGGCAGTAGAATACGATTTGGTTCCGGAAAAAAATTCGACATCACAGTGCGCTACTACTGCTCGGAGAAACAAAGTGACAGTTAGTTACAGCCGGAATGAATACATAACTTCAATGGTCCAGTGGGTAACGCAATGTAATTTGCCACTAAACTTTTTTTCGAAAAAATGTGTACGGAAAATTCTTCACCCAATCGAACAAAGTCTCAATTTTCCTCATGTGAACCGTTCAAACATTCATAATTTTCTGGAGGAATCCGAGCAAAAAACAAAAAAATTCATTGTGGAGCTTATGCGTGGGAGAATTATTTGTCTTAAAGCAGATATTACGTCAAGAAAAGGCAGAGTAATTCTCGGTATTACTGCCCAGTTAATTTTGAATGGAAAAATCAAAATCGTTACTCTAGCCATGATTGAACGATTTGAACGGAATACCGCAGAAAACCTAGTAAACGAAGTATTGAATGTGTTGAAAAACTTTGAAGTCAACATTCGTCAAGTATATTCGATCAGTACAGATAACGGCAGCAACTTTATCAAAGCTGCTAAAATTTTGCAGACGAAGGTTACAGAGTTGTGTGAGCCCGATGATGACGATGAAGATGAAGAAAACACTGATGACAATGTTGTACAGTTGGACCTAGATGAGTTTGAGAACAATGATATGAAATGGTGAGTTACAAAATCAGGAAATTAAAATAAATATTTAGAATTACTAACTCAGCTAGATTATCGATTATTCTAACTTTCTATGTGTTGTGTGTTTTCCTCCATTTAGCGAGAACAATGACGACGCCATATCGTCATTCTCAGACGAATATGAAGAAAATTCCGTTGAAGACGATCTACCTTTGGTGAAACAACCACAGATAATCAGTGCCAGGTGTGCTGCTCATGATGTACAACTGTCAGTACACGACGTTCTGAAAAAGAAGTCTTTATCTTCGTTTCTGGCAAAAGTTCACAAACTTGTTAAAACCCTCAAGGTGCAACCGTATGTAAACTCATTTCGTTTAGATAAGTCGAAGCCCCTGCCATTTCTGGATGGTGAAACAAGGTGGGGTTCAGCTCATCTTATGGTACAGCGAATTTTGGACCTCAAAGGTTTTATTCTTGCGATATTACCAGCGGATATAATGAAACCGTACAACGACTCTTTTTGGAAAGCTGTCCATAATTTCGTTACGTCAACCAAACCAGTATTTATTCTATCCAAACGAGTGCAGGAAGAATCACTTACATGCGGAAGCTTCTATTTGTACTGGCAGGAGTGTTGTCTAGAACTAAATGAAATTGGAACTACATTGGCAAAGCAGTTGGAAAGTTGTCTGCAGAAGCGTAATTACATGTGGTTCGATAACCCTGCCTTCATGGCTGCATTGTTGGTTGATCCACGACTAAATGAATTCCATCCCTCAATCCTGAATCTAGAACAAAAGGAGCAGGCAATCGTAAGAAATTTAGTTATGTAACAGATACCTATCAAAGTTCTTTAATTTTTTTTGTTACTTATTCCAGCGACACCTAATGAACACGTTCAAGACATTGAAGGACATGAATTTGATTACTTGTGGACCAATGCCCGTTGCTTCCACATCGGGGTGCTCCAACCTGACACGTGTCGGTGCATTATTGGCAACAAATCGTCAGAACCAAGCGTTTGATTTGAGCATCGAAAATCGTATTAGGAAGATACAGCTGGATTATTCTCTGCCGCTTGATATAGATGTTATTGATTGGTGGGACAAACAGAGAAAATTCGATAAGGAGCTTGCAGTACTTGCTCTTACAGTGTTACAAATGCCTTGTACACAAGTGTCCGTGGAGCGATGCTTCAATGGATTAGGGCAAATTCTCACAAAATTCCGCATGAAGCTTGGAGCATTTCCTTTGGAAAAGATCCTTTTCCTGAAAAGTTTTATTTTATTTTATTTTATTTTATTTTATTGACGTATAAGGGGGCGAGGCGCCAGGTCGCCAGTATGAGTACAAGAACTCAAACCTTACATAATACATCAGGGGATAGTTAAATGGGCTACGCAACGTTTCTTCCCATGGGGGATTTGAATTTTGCGGGATACACTATTAGTGCACACTAGAAGTGTACAATGATATTGCATCACTACCCACAGGATTGGGGAGGGGGGGGGGGGATAATTGTTGGCATGTAAGGCTGTAGGGAGAAGAGTATACATCAATCATTTGCAAATATCTAGAGTTTTTTTTTTTCATTGGACGAATCTGCAATTGAGAGACTCTCTTTGATTACTTTCTCTTTCATTCATATTCCATTCAGCGTTACGTTTTACATTCAACTATTTGTAGAGTATGGTAGCCAGCACTGTTGTGCTTATATCTGTACTAAAGAATCCCTCAAAAAATTTATAATGGCGTTGTAATAAATGAAAGAGAGCGAGAGAGGAGAGAGCCTCTCATTGTTAGATTCGCCCTTTTGAAAAAAAATCCTAGATATAATCTATTACCTTGTGATTAACTGTCAACGACATCTTCCAAAATACCTGTTTTGCTTGATATTACTATAATTCAGAACTTGTTCTCTCGTTTCAAGATGAGATTTTGCTTCTTGTTTAGGGGGTTGGTCTTGAAATTTGTTTTGTGTTCTCCAGCAAAACTTCTTTTTGATGACAAGGTAATTCGCTCATTGTCGATGCGTACCTTAAAAGCTTTTGATATGTTGAGAGGGGTAATACATTTATTACTTATCTTAATTTTTAGCTTGCGTCTGTTGTGACTAGTTCATTCGTTCCGTGTAATGTTTTTTTAGAAACAGACAGGATTTTTCATCCAGTTTCGGGGGCTTTGTCTTGAATTTTATTTGAAATTCTTCAACAGGACTTCATCTTGATGACGTAGTATATTGTCAATTGCCGACGCGCACTGTAAGAGCTCCACTTTTCTTCAAAACTTGGTATCTAGAATGAAGTAAGCAAAATCGCCTCACGGTAGAAAGCTTTGATACAAGCATAGCATCTTGGGTTACCATTTCCATGTTCATCTCATCTCTTAGCAATTCGCACAATTTGAAAACGAAAGATCGATGCGTAACCATCGGATTTCTAACTTTTTATTTAAGTTTAATGTTATTTATTTTTGGAAGTTGAAAGTAACTTAATAACAAAAGGAACAAATTCATTCACATATCAAACTCCTATAATTCCGAATATTATGAATAATGGATCATGAGATGAATAATGGAACAGGCTCCCCTTGTGATAATGCTTTCCAAAAGTGCGCTAGGTTGTGATAATAAAGTATGCAGATTTTTCAACTGCGTTTATATGATCAAGTGCAACATTCCAACTATTCGCAAATTCTGTACTTGACCATCGATCACTATCTCAGTATAATAATGTTTGTCGATAGGAAATACTGGAGGATTTTCAGACGCATTTTTGGGCTGCATTATCACTGATCTGGCAACACTAGTGTGCTTCTTTCCAAAATGGTAAAGAACCAGACCAGCCCTGGGACCTGGCAGTTGAAGTTAAACTACCTCAAGGTTTTGCCAGAGCCCAGGGAAGATCCTTTTCCTGAAAAGTTATAATGATATCCTTGAGAAAATTGATTTTCAAAGTGAACACAAAGTAGATACCTCAACTCATTGATGCAGGATCGTAGAACGTCCTTTTTTTTTTTTAATATTATCACAATGAATTAAAACGATGTAACCAACCCATCATTTGTTTTGAAATACAAAGAAATAATGAGATATTTGTCGCTGTGTTTGTTATTTGTCCAGTGTTCTCGAACTTGTTTTTCAATATTGTCATTCACTCTCCGGAATTATGACATCTGCTTAAAAAAATATATATATTAGACCAACCGCACCAATACGGTAATATCGGTAAATTGTTACCCTGTTTGACGACTTGACACCGCACCGGTGGTTGGCAACCGGGTTGGGAAATGGCAATTTGCTAGCTCGGTGAGCAGTCGGTTCGTAAATTTGACAACCCGACCCAACCGAGCCGAGCGTTGTTATTTGAAGGAAAATAAGCAAAACAAGTTGAAACGTTAAAACAACATCTTCATCTGGAAGACTTTCATTTCAGTTTGAGTGTTTTCGATTTGTTTTTAAAGTGATATTTGCTAATTTCACGTTTATTGTAATATGTTGTGATAAAATGAGTGCATCAAAACCCAGTGGAAGGAATTGGACGCAACAAGATAACGAAGTGCTTTGTAGGGCTTGGCTGGATGTTTCCCAGGATCCAATTTTTGGGACAAACCAGAACTTTGAAAACCTATACGGAAGAGTATTTAAGCTATACACTGCATGGAATGTTTAGTGATACGAAACCGGTGTGAGAATAAATTTGAGTCTCATTGTGTTGCCTTTTTATGAACGACCGGTGCAAAAGTGGGTGGCTAAACCAAAATAGGAACGCTCTCTGTCATCAAAATATTACCCAGATACGAACCCACCGGTGGGGATGGTCTTAAGAGGGGTAAAAAAAATTTGTTGGCGTTGGCAGTCTCGCTAGAGTTCGTACACAAATAATGAGCCCAATAATGTAAGTCGCGTCGAGAAAGACTTTTGAAGATGAAAAAACGAGTCGAGCATTACTCTGCTTGTCTCGACGCACATTATTGGGCCCTTTGTTAGAGCGGGAACCCGATTTTCTGATGAGCAATGCATTAAGTATAAGAAAAGTTAGCGTAATGTAATTTTTGCTTGACACAAATTTTTGTACACGAAAAAAGTGGCGACCCCCTTGTTTCAATTGAATTTTTAAAGAACTAGACCAAATTTGTCAGCTAAAATAATAGTTATTTTTTGAGCTAACAAACTTGGTTAATTACTTCACGGTATCAAAATAAACAAGGGGATATACACATTTTTCGTGTACAAATATGTGTATTTGTGAAAAGCCTTGTCAGGTGGCAAATGAAGACGTTGAACCTTAAACTTGCCCTCGCCTTCGGTTGTTGTCTACACCGTACAAACGCTCGTACTATAAGAAGTGTGTGTTCGGATCCGAAGCCTATGTTCATGTTCTTATGGAGAAGTGTCGGAGCTAGATAAAAGGCTGGATAATCCTGGAAGAATTGGTGTTTGTAAGTTATTGATTCGTAAACTTAAACAGGAAAGGAATTATCGTTAGCCGAGACGTTTTTTTTTTTTGGAACAGTGTGATGTTGAGTTTGTCAAGCAAAAGCCTTCGACTTTAGGAGGAGTAGTGGTAGTGCCGTTTGAACCTGATACATCACTTGAGTAACCGAAAGCTTATACAGGCGACATCGTTAGAAATGATGCTGATCTTGACGCAGCACAGTACCACAGGTGAACCGATAACCATTCGTTTCGAGGAAGTCCTTTTGATGGGATCGCCGTAGGATTTACCCTAATTAACAAAGGAGTTCCGTCTATCTGGTTGATTAAGAAGGCCTATGCAACGGGTACTTTGGCATCTGTTGAGCCCAGGCATCTGAAACAAGCATTAACCAGTGGGGAAAAAGCTAGAGTATAGATCAGCAATGTCGAGCGAGTCGCCCGCAGAGAATGATGCTTGAGAGCTGGTTTAGTTACCTTCTGAATGGAATGCCGATGGGTTTTGGCTGGATCTTCCAATTAAAGCGGAACGCAGCTGATGAGGGGACCAACTATATGGGACATCTGGTGGTTTAGGGCTGTTCGCAATAGTTCGATGAAAATTAAGATGAAGCCGTCGCTTCCGTTACAAGCCATACGACTTTTCGCGTGCTGCTTACTCTGACTTCTAAGAAGAAAATGACACTCAACCACGTCGGCATCAAAACAGCCTACTTATACGGAAAGCTTGAAAAATATTTGTTTATACGGCAACCGCCTGGATACGAGGAAAAGGCAATGAGTACTTGGTTTATCGTTTAAAAAAAGCATACCCTATATTGGGTCAGCGGTTGACCTCTGTAAAATTAGTTGACCAAAAATATATTTTTCTCCTTATTAATATGTTATACTTAACGTCGGAGGGAGCGCGCAGTATTTGCAGCCCTGTTGCCTTCCAACACACTACCTCTGGCCCACAATTGATACGTTGCGGATGCGTTTGCGTGAATTTGACATTTTTCCCATAGCTTTTCTGTTAAATGTACGTCAACGCATCCGCAACGTATCAATTATGGGCCAGCCATAATGATCCATAAGAAGAAAAAATGGTTTTCGTTAAACTGATTTTCCAGTTTATATCTGCAACGAAAATGTATATGAATTTAAACAATCAGCACGAAATGAATCGAAAACTACACAGAATATTGTGAACGATTTTTTTCGAAGAGACTATTGCTGATCAATGTATTTTACTTTGCCACGTTCCCTGGGTATAAGAGTATCATTGTGCTTGCCACACAATATACAAATTCATGCATTAGTGTTTGGTTTCGAAAGCTAATTACTGTGGAAGTGCATCTAGAACATTAAGTTGAGAGCCTGGCAATCAGCTAATTGCAGTAAGCTTTGCTACGCCGAAAAGAAGACGAGAACATTAATAAATCAGTAACATTGTAAAAATGTTAAAATTCAAGTGTTGCGGTATAAAACTAACAATAGAGATTTTCACCAGGGTGACTCTCCCCGGTGAAATAATTCTGCTCTCTTCGGTGCTCCTCAGAGATCACTCACACGCTCCGACCTGTTGTGTGGTGAGGGTGCAAACGACAGACACTTTGGTGTCACTCAACTAGTGATGTCTAGCAGAGAGTGGAAACAAAACAAAAATCTCTCGGGTGAGTTTGCGTTTGCCAATCTGTGGTGTACCTTTTCACTAAGCACCCTGCTAGCACCGAGGAAAATTGCATCCCTGATGACCAGGATGTACGTTGACTACTCTTCCTTTTAGCCAGGAACCAGGAAATCCGTCTTGATCTGCAGCAATAACGATGTCGTCTACTTTAATTGGATCTGCCTTTTGATTCCATTTTGTTCGTTTAAGTAGTCGTGGGATATACTCAGCCCTCCAACGATCCCAGAAATATTTGTGATAGTACTGTACTAGTTTCCATTGATCTCTCTCATCCCTGGGAATCGTTGGCATAAATGGAGGAACATATGATCCCCCTTTCTCAGTTAAAATATGAAAAGGGGTTATTGCTTCAGCATTAGCGTGATCAATTGGAACGTCTGTTAGTAGGCGAGAGTTAAGGATAAATTCTGCTTGAACAAATGCGGCTTGCAAAGTTTCTGGTTTTGGTAACGTTTTTTCATTCCATTTATCCGTCATTTCTCTTATTGCTTGTTTAGCGAGCTTTACTAAACTTTCCCAAACTCCACCAAAATGTGGTGCTCCTGGTGGGTTGAAATGCCAAGATATGTTCATCTCAGCCGCTTTTCCTTTTCCCATTTTGTCATTGATTTCTTTAATAAGTGACTTCATCACGGATTCAGCTCCGACGAAATTAGTTCCGTTATCACTATATAAATTTTCAACTTTTCCCCGGCGATTTTGGAAGTTCCGCAGACATAGTAGGAAAGAGTCGGTATCCAACTTTGGTGCCATCTCGATATGAACTGCTCTTGATGCCATACAGGTGAATAATACTCCCCAACGTTTATCCGTGATGTTTCGGGTTATACTCACTTTGTACGGACCGAAATAATCCACTCCACAGTTCGTGAATGGCCTGGTCATGATGGACAAGTTCGAGTAGCAGAAATTAAAACGAGCAAAGGGATAATAACTAGGAAAGCAGGCAAAATCGCTGTACTAGACGTCAGCGATAAAGAATCATCAACTGCAGTTTCGAACAATCTAATGCATCACGAGGAATTACCATCAACATCTTATAAGCGGAGTATCGACTATAACTTTCCATATTGGGGAAAAAAGCCGAGGATTGAGGAAGAAAAAATAAAAACAAAAGCTGCATCTTTAAGAACGTCGACGAAGACTACGGAAAGAAAAATCAGACGAAATGATGTACCACCAGCAGCAGGTATGATCTTCGCAGCAGCTACACTGTTTTCATTAGCAGACGCATTGTTAATTCAGCCACTTGAAAGCGATGGATTAGTATTTGATCATCAAGGAACTTGTTTCCTAAAAAGAGGAATCTGGAAAACTAAACTTGCAACGTCCATTAATCCATCGGAAGACATTACATTGCTCAACGACGTCCACCGTAACCTTTCCGCAGCTCTGAGATCCATGGAAGGTTTAGTAATAGATTATTCATTAAACCAAACTGCCCAAGCTATCGAGCGACATTGTGACGAAACGATATTGGATATAATGCAATTTAAAAGGTCAAAAAGAAGTAAAGTAATATTCGGCTATCTGAAAGATTTTGTTTTTGGAGGAGACGATCTCGAAGATGAAATATCAGCTATTCGAATACACGATGATCGATTATTCCATCAAATATCGGAGTCGCTGGCAGAAGTTAATGGAAAATCAGCGAACATGGGTGAACAATTAAATACAAGAATATTCCGTCTTCACCAAGATGTTGACCGTATACGAAATGAAGCCAAGTACGAAACTATTGAAACAAAAATGTTGGAAACAACAATGTTGGCCCGTGAAATAATAGATGGAATTGGTGCAAAGTATAAACGGTTGAATCAAAATCCATTATCGCATCTTGAGCAAGAGGCTGTGATTCAGAATATAACCAAGTCTCTACCAATGGGTACTGGATAATAATTTGGCCAATAATTATAGGGTGACAGAAGTTAACAACACAATAGTTATCATCATGGAAACACTCATAGTCAGCAAAAATACATATGAGTTATTTAAAGTATATTCAGTGCCAAATGCGAATAACCATTCATTGATAACAGTAGATAAATCAAGTATAGCAATAAACCATCAGAAAGAATATTTCTATCCAATGACACAAGCAATGGTTAAACTTAATGAAAGTCATTTTATGATCGAGTAATCATAAAAGGGGAGATCAAAAAAGACTATGATTGTATATCATCAGCAATTATGCACGAAAAATCATCGCTTAAATGCAAAACAACTACATTAAGTACTCCGTACACAAATATGTTCCAACTATCGGAGCCAAATAAAGTGCTTTACTATAGAAGCGATTCCAAAAAAGTAGTGATTCATTGAAATTTGACAGTCACTTCAGTTCCCTACGACGCAGGAATAATAACAATTCAGCCTGATTGCAGAATCGAAAACAACCACAATACCATTTACGGAAGTATATCTGGGAAAAGTAAGAATGATCTCACATTTTTCAAGCCGCGGACCCAACTTCAATACCACATCGAAGAAGATGCTGACACGACTCACAACCAAACAGAGGAAAAGCCGGAAAATCCATATCTTAACAATATAATTACTGTGTTTAGTAACCCAGAAGCTTTATTATTGGGATATACTTTTACTGTAAGTATAAGAAAATAAGTTTGTTGTCAGGTTCGCCACAAAACCAAAATGCCCCAAGTAGAAACTTTCAAGAAGACGAACGAAGTTTGAATTTGTTTCCACTTCCAATGATTAGATATAGGGAAGGTCCCGAAATAAAAGAAGTTTTATGAACTTGAATTTTTTTTTTGTAACTCTATCGAATTACGGGGCCCGGAATGTTATTACCCGACATATGTTTTGTTCGGGTGATGTTTTTAGGATCAAAACGAAAACAATGTCTAGACTAAGACCATCCCCACCGGTGCGTTCCTATCTGGGTAATATTTTGATGACAGAGAGCGTTCCTATTTTGATTTAGCCACTCATTTTTGCACCGGTCGTTCATAAAAAGGTATCAGCATGGGGCTTATTATGGTTGTCACCTTCAATATCACTTTCACTCCACTAACATACACATCACCTCACTTTGTTTATGCTATTACAGATATCACCGTGATCATAAAGTGAACTCCGTGAGGTGGAAGTTATCGTGAAGTGAAAATCGTAGTAGCCCTCAGAAAATCTACGGTTTGCGTCACTTTTTTCTGTGTCGTGATGGTGCCGTGGCAACGATAATAACACCGAGTTCGTTCGAATCGTCACCTCGGATGCACTCTTACATATTTTTTTAACTTGGGTGACATTCCATAATAAGCCCCAATGAGACTCAAGTTTATTCTCGCACCGGTATCGTTTCGTTTTATATTTCGTGCAGTGTATAGTTTATATACTCTTCCGAACAGGTTTTCAACGTTCTGGTTTGTCCCAAAGATTGGATCTTGGGAAACATCCAGCTAAGCCCTGCAAAGCACTTCGTTGTCTTGTTGCGTCCAATTCCTTCCACGGGGTTTTGATGCACTCATTTTTTCACAAAATATCACAATAAACGTGAAATTAGCAATAAACACTTTAAAAACAAATCGGAAAGACTTAAATTGAAATGAAAGTCTTCCAGATGAAGACGTTGTTTTAACGTTTCAACTTGTTTTGCTTATTTGTCATCAAATAGCAACGCTCGGCTCAGTTGGGTCGGGTTGTCAAATTTACGAACCGACTGCTCACCGAGCGAGCAAATTGTCATTTCCCAACTCGGTTACCAACCACCGGTGCGGTGTCGAGTTGTCAAACAGGGTAACGATTTACCGATATTACCGTATTGGTGCGGTTGGTCTAAGTAGACTAATTATCTTTCGTCCTCCATAAAAATAAAACAAAACAGCGTTCGGGTTTTTACGCATAAGCGGTTGCATCCTTTTTAAGAAGGAATAAAAGGAATGGAAAATAACAAAATAAATTTCTCTCGTGCTTCTCAGCAAGGATTTACCTGAACGTTTTCTAAAGATGTTACACGTAATTTACCTATCTATACGACTTAGAACTAGTATGTAAGCAAAACCTTAGAATAAATATAGACACTTCAATTCAAGCTTTCGAGGAGTTATTACTTCTCATATCCGAACTCACGCTGATTGTTGATTAATTGCTACGAGTTAACATTTAAGCCTTTCACACTGAGAAGGAACTGATTGTTAATAAGTTCTTTAATCTTCATCAGCTATTAGTTACTCCAAACAGTAACAACTAGTATGTTTTTTTTTTAAAGACTTGACTAATTCTGATTTGCTCGTTTATGGATGTGATAATTTTTGCAACATTGTTTTTTTTTTACATGCATTACCAACATCATTGCTGGAAGCCTGTTGATGTAAATTTATAAATAAATAAATAAATAAATAAATTTTTCTTGTCATCGGCCAGGCCAACTACAGGCACATTACGCCGCAAAGAGGATTCCAAGAAATAGAGCGATCCCAGAAAGATCTAAAATCACTCTACTTCTTTAAATTAAGGGAAGGAATGTATCCCGTATCAAACGCTTCCATGTAGAGTTAAACAGTGTGATAATTTGTACTTTATCGTTGGGAGCATAGATGCTAGAAATATTAGTTTATGCTCCTTTTGCCTTTGCGTGAACTTTTGGCATTTGAACCAAAAGCCTGGCAATAATTGCCAAGATTATAGCGCCTTATCTCGCTCACTGAAATTTCTAAAGTGATGAAATTTTGATCGCTGTTGCATGTTGTATGTTATTTCAAAAGTGTTACGCCAAATGGTCATTATGCCAAACGGCATTATGCCAAATGACCAGCTAGCTCAAGTTATGGTTATGCCAAATGACATTATGCCAAACGACCTTCTGCCAAACGACTTTATGCCATATGGGCTGCCCGGATAAAAATAACCATACAATAATATAAAATAACATTAAAATCTATTACCGACATGAATTTTATTGTTCATGAATCAGATAAAGGAAATATGCATATTTTCATTACAATAGATCTATAATTCACTCCATATGATTGGATTTTAAACAATTGCGAAACAATTCAATTAATTGTTATTGGTTCAAATTTGTTCGGAAAATAATGATTTTTTATATAGTTAAGATACATAACAACCCCCCTTTTCTATTGTCGATGTTTCAGTTTACATTAGATTCTATTGTGGTAACAATAACTCCTATTGCCATCTTATAGTTGTGAACAATTATATTAATTGTACATACTATAGATTCTATTGTATGGTTACAATACATTAAATTGTGAATCTATGAGATTTTTTTACTCGGGTGCCCCCGATTCAAATGTTTCTTGTTTACGATAGCAGATTCGCCTATTTCGCAAATTTCTCCGGGGTTGATCGCCCCTCCAGCGCATTTGACATCAACCACCAGTAGATTGAGGACATTCGCTTTGTGAAAAAAGTCTCTAGAACTTACCCATTGTTGGATTTCAACCTGTAACCGTGTTTGTTGCCGTAATTTTGCTTCTGTCATCGTCTTGTGTAAGTTTTTGAAAAAAAAAAAGAGATTGACCGGTCCCGGAGGAAAATGTGATTTTGTTCAAAATTATTATTGAAATAAACCAAAACAAACATAATTGCATGTTTCAATAAAGTAAATTGCCGCTAAAGTATTGAAGTACCAAAAAGTGCATTATCTAGTACAAAACCAGCAAAATGTCCAAACTTTTAGTTCGTGTTTCGCAACAGACCAAAACCTTTCTTAATCCAAAATGCAATACCCGAAGTTGGTTGAATGGATCCACCCTTCGGAAGGCAGCTACGAGCCGTGCAAGTGATCCGATGAAGGGTAAAGGTCCAATTACTTGGAAAAGTTTTGCATTGATAGCAACTGCGGGCCTGGGCAGTCTTGGCTTCATGTGGTACGTGAAGGATGAGAAAGAGCAAGGTAGGGGACCAATTCTGAAGAAAAAATAATATATTCTAATAGTCTTTTGATAATGCTAATATTTCTAGCACTGCTAAAAGAACGAAAGCGTCAGCTAGGCAAAGCCGCCATCGGAGGTTCCTGGGAATTGGTTGATTCTGATGGAAATAATCGCAAGTCCTCTGATTTCGTTGGCCAGTGGCTTTTGATCTATTTTGGATTTACGCATTGTCCCGACATCTGTCCGGACGAACTGGAGAAGATGGCAGCGGTGGTTGATGGATTGGCAAAAATGGAAGAGGCTGATCCGATTCAGCCCCTCTTCATCACGGTCGATCCGCAAAGAGATACAAAAGAAGCGGTAGGGAAATATGTTAAAGAATTCCACCCGAAACTGCTGGGCCTGACTGGAACCGTGGAACAAGTAGCTAAGGTATGCAAAGCTTTTCGGGTATATTTTAGCGCAGGTCCGAAGGACCAAGACGAAGACTACATTGTGGATCATACAATCATCATGTACCTTGTGGATCCAAATGGGCAGTTTGTAGATTACTACGGACAGAATCGTGATAAGGAACAGGTTAAGAATTCAATCGTTATCAATATGGCGAAGTTCAAACAGATGCACAAGAAGTCTTGGTTCTGAAAAGTAACGATTTGCACTTGTATATTACTTACTTATTGAACGTCGTGGACTTGGAAATAAACGCTTCTTTTAGACAGACACAGTACATACATGGCTTTATCTGTCCTCGATCAAACCCGAAATAATTCTTAAATAATTGTCTTGCAGCACCTTCTATCAGACATGAGCTTTTTTTCAGTTTCTTTTAAAGTCATTAGTAAGTATCTTATCACGGAAGAGCTACGCGGGATTGTCGTGTGGGTTCTTCATTAATTTCAATCAGTTGCTAGCAGATTGCATGGTGGTTGATGGTGTTTTCTCTAGCATATTTGTATCTTTAATGCGTTAATGTCCCTTTGTGTTACAAAAGTCCAGTGTGATATACAGAAAACTAAGAGAAAAGACCTGAGAGCTTAGGTGCCGTTTCACGTGCCTTCAACGTGCAGACAATTTTGAATGTAGATAGATCATGCGTAATTATCCTGCAGAGAAGTAAGGTTCAATAACACCATTGCTATATTTATGACAAAATTGTGCAGCTACATGGTCAACATTCATAAACTCGTGGAAAACCTAGGAGAAGTTTTCATGAAAACGCGAAGGAACTTAGGTGTACGAAGTATAGGTACTTCACGGTAGATTGTTTTACCTTCGCTAACGGTCAAACTTTTTTTTTTATATGTAAGACAAATGCGGTTCGAGTGGACGCATAGGTTCGCTCGTGGATGCGCCTTTGCCTTCAATATAATGTCCATTTTGTTGCTACCACGTTATCAAATAAGCCAAACAATATTGTAGATAAAAAGATATTTATTAAATCCATTTCCGTAATTCAATCCACAACTACTACACGAGCTGTGGATTTCGATTGCATCTTTAGTGCGGATTCATGCTGAATAATTTGAATTAATATTTACATTCAAACATAATCGTTTTGAAATTCTATTTACCTCTTGATTGAAACTATTGGAAAATTTTAACGTGTAAACAATATTATAATAAGGATACTTTTATTCAGGCCACATGATTCTATGATTCTGCACCTCTTACGCAAGGAAGATAACGAAAAATATGAAAAACAATATTAGAATGCCAAATATCTTAATCATCAACCAGCGGTTCTTTGTCACCGATTGGAAGTATTTTAATATTTCCCCATGGGCTGCCTCAACGTTCAACTCTACGTCTTGTAAGTTGGTATCGATTCGTTCAACCATTTCTTCCTGCTCTTTGACCATATGGGCCAATTGTTGGAAAATTCCACCTAGCTCAACAATCGTACTTTCGATGTTCTGCATCGTTTCGGCTCGTTCTTGCACGTAGCTATCGGATTCGTCGTAGAGAACCATCTGTTGTTGCTGTTGGAGGAGCGGGGCGCGTTCCGAAGTGGATCCACTGGGGGCATTCATATCGATACTTATCTGGTCCTGTTGCTCCTGAAGCAATAAACTACCCTGCGTTGAGCCCCGCATTGTCGAGGGTGGCAAACTGCTGGAGATGGGCCCTTGACTGAACTGCAAGTTAAAAAAATGTTACTAAATTTCCTTATCGATAAAACTCTATCCGTTAACCTGATCGCGTCGATTCTTCTGCTGTTTGAGATTTTCGGTTCGCACTTCCAGCACCTGTTTGAAATCGGAACTCATATTGGCTAGTTTGGCCTGCAGAGCAACTACCATGTTAGAGGAATGTGAAAGCAGGTGCTTCCCCGTGGTCGATTTACGTTGTGATTTGGAAACGTCTTGTAGTCGCGCAATTTGCTGATTCAGGGAATTCAAGTCACCTTTTATAATATATGTTAACTCTTGAATCTCTGCCGGTCGATCGTCAAATAGAGTTTTCCGTTTTGCCACTAAAATAGCATAATTTTAGAATGTGTGCTTCATTAAATTCGTTTCTACCTACACAGTGTTAATTTTTCCAGTTTAGCATAAGTGCTAGCAATATTCTTTCCAATATGTTTAGCAATCATCATAAACTCGGAGTAGCTTTGCAACTGCTTGGCTTTCCGGGGATCGCGAACATTGACCGCTCGCTGTATGTTTCGGCCCTGGAGCGATCGAATCGCATTAGCAAATTCCGTACTACGATCGCGCGCCGTCATTATGAACTCTGGTTGGTTCTCCTTGTCGTCCTCTTCAATGAAAGAATACGTTTTTTCAAGGTTCTGCTCCGAGTGCTTTGTCTGGATTCCAAATGAGCTGGGATTTATGACACTGGAGAGAAACCTTTGCGGTATGGAAGGTAACCAACTGGTTCCACTTACTGGCGGATATTTAGGTTTTTCTTCGTAATCTTCTCCTTGATGATTGCTAGTTTCTCCAATGGTCACTACTGAAAATGGTTCATTTGTTTCCTCAGGACCGAAACGACGTCTTGCTCTTGATTGCATCTCATAATCATCACTCTCAATCAAAACATTCGAGGCTCTGGCACTGTAGTAGCTATGGAGTTACTTTTTATGTGGAAATTATTTAGATGATGACGTTGGTTTCAAAACTTCACATTGCGATTAAATAAACAGGCATCGATCACAGTTGGGAAAGCTCACAGAAAATTAGACAAAAAATCAATCTAAATGTTGAAAAACTAATTTTTAATCCCTTTTCCAGGGAAAATGACGTGGACTCGAAAATATATTTTTTATGTTCTGACAGAACACTCACCAGTGACCCTGTAACTGAAGCTGCTGACACGGCAATCCAAATTTACGCTATTATAACTAAAAGTATGATCTTATGAGGGAATCTGGGACTCCCCCAAAAAAGAGTAAAATACGTTTATATACACAGCAGAAAATATGTAATATACATCAACGTAATTGATGCTAACGTATTAAAAATTTATGTAATCGAGGAAATACGATGAACAATAACATTCACTTGATGGAATAATACATGGCTCTCAGAACAAAATTATTAGTCACATCATCATCATCACATATCAAAAACATAAATATTACACGAAAACCAGAGCACATAGAGGACTCCGCAAAAAAACGTTAACTATTTATTTATCAGTTTAAACTGTATTCGTCCAGTTTTTTTTACCTGATCCAGTCAAACAGTTAATTCTTCAAATCGTCCAGTTTTTCTAACTCTTGTTCAGTTTTTTCCAGTTTTTTTTACAAAACCCTGTTTGCGAGATTTATTTTCAACCATTCATTCTTGAACCTTTTTAAAGAATGTGGAAAGATTCCTATCCACCTTCAAATACTGATGTTAGTATTGATTTTGTTTTCAACGTAGGACTTCAAAACATGTAGTGCCTTCCGCTGGCAAACCAAGTACCTAAACCACCACACTTTGCAAACCAAGTACCTAACCTTCACTTTGCTTCTCTATTTTGCAGTTTTTTTTTCTAGAACGATAAAGCAGCTGATTGTTTTCCGCGCACGTTTTTTTATTTCGTTTTGAGTGCGAAGATGGATAGAATACGGCAAAGTGAATGGACATTTGAATTACATTTCTAGGGTTTTTTTTCATTAGGGCGAATCTACAATTGAGAGATTCTCTCCGGGCTCGCTCTCTTTCATTCATAAACCAATCATTTTTACGTTTTTCATTCTACTATTTGTAGAGTATGCTAGCCAGCACTGTGGTGTTTCGATCTGTACTAAAGAATGCCTCGCAAGTTTTATAATGGCGCTGTAATGAATGAAAGAGAGCGAGCCCGGAGAGAATCTCTCAATTGTAGATACGCCCTAATGAAAAAAAGCCTAGATTTCTCACCCCATTGAACATTATATGCGGACCATATCGGTCTCATTGGAAACGATCCTGTGTATTAAATGACGGGTGTTGAAAATTATGTGCGGCAAATGAAAGTCATACTGGCCGATATGATTTCAATTCGAAGCAAAAATTGACCGATTCAAGTGCCAATTTTAATAATAAAAATTATTGATTTACTTTCAGTGCATACATTTTACTTAAGAAAAGTGAAAAAGTGATACTTTTTACTCCTTTTGAAAACATAAGAGATGTGTACTTCTAACGCATTTCGGAAAATAAATATTGCTGCGAGTATTGCTGAAAACGGCACAATTTCGTTATTGAAATTGGAAAGTGCAAAAGACATCAATGAATTACACAGCCTTCGTGTTCATTACTTAAAAACGAGTTAATATATAAGTTGAAAACGAGTCAAAAGATAATTCTCGCGTAACTTTTCAAAAGGACCTATCTAACAATTTGCTTATCCCGAGGAAAACGTGGTTGAAGAATATGAAAATATTTTTTGAAAATGTTTCAAACTGGATCAAGTTTTACCCATTCAATTGCTTTTGAGGGCAAGCATTGTTGTTTAATTTTCTACAGTAATGGTTTTTGTAGCATTTTATGCTAAAATAACAACGAAAACACCAAAAATGTTAGATAGGACATTATGCTTAACCGAACTGTACATTGGTCGTGCCTCATAGGACATTTTATTCCAATGATAGCAACATAGGTCATTTCAATTTTTATTATCATTCTATTAGTAAATTAGAACATAACACATAGCAATACAGATTGCTTTCTCTTTCACACACGCATTTGCTTCTCGGTGAAAACAATCCTATTCTTTCTACGTGCGTTCTCGTAAATCAGATCTGGCAAATTCGTATTCAGGGTCTTGGTAGGCAGTGTCATAGCCGCAAATACATGATTGTTAAAATAAGAAGTTTCTGGCATTTACCCATAAATTCGACTGTAAAGAACTACTGCACTGGGTCATAATGAAATGTGTGATAGTGAAAGTTCACAGAAAAAAAGTTGATATTAAAACATATATTTAGAGCATACCATCTATAAATATTTGAAAACAAAAATACCTTTCCATTCTAGTTTGGTTGTATCCGAAGATCGGTTCCTCACGCTCGCTGTTAGGTTTCCAATTATTGACCGTTGTGCTGGGATTGTATCCGAACATTCAACAACCGTAACCGGGATAGTTTCTCCATAAACTTCCTCGATGCTGTCTTGTAGAGGATCCCTCGATGGATCTGAACCATAACTGGCGAAAACGCAACTTTGCTGGCTACCACATACAGCAGCTTCCTCAAATTGTGTTGCTGATGATTGATCCGGATGTAATAAAAATATTGTTGTGGCAGCCGCTGCAAGAAACGACCAATATATTTTGATTTATATAACCATATTTTAAGGAACTAATGCACTTATCGAGGAGCAAATCGAACGCAGAATTATTAATTCCTTCCGACATTGTTGGAACGGTATTTTGTACTTTCTCCAATCGAACGACCGAAGTACAGATTTGCTTTGTTATGTTTGTTCTGACACTTCAGACGTTACCGAGACAGGTAAACTGATCGTATTATTAAACAGTAGAGCATCGTTATTGCGAAATCAGACATCGGACGTTTTGTTGATTTCAATTTTCTTAATATTATGAAAACATATCAAAATGCGTGTTTTAACATAATGTTTATAAGTGCAATAGCAATAGTGTGCATTAATTAATTCAATTTGTTTACATTTGTTACATAGGACCTTTTGAAAAGTTACGCGAGAATTCCTCAATCTTCTAAACTGCGTCAGCCTCAAACAATTGCGGAACTTAAACACGGTGCTGACCAAATAAATGCTTATTTTAAAATGGCGTCAGCATCATGTTACGGGCAGTGTTAATTTTCTTTTCTTAACGGTGCCTACTTTTAATGCCTTTTTTGGCACCGTTGACATACTTGGGTGTATGTTTTTGGCCAATTTCTTTTCAATTGCAAACATTTTAGAGCACAAATACTCCAACTGATTTGACCGAAAATTTGACCGGAGTCTGCGTAAACAAGCTCCCTGATATGTCAAACCTGCATCGACGACGTCATCTTGCTATGAAAGTTTCTATAATCAAGTAATGTAATATACTCATAGGAAATATTGATAGTCAACTTTACCATTCTTGGGGGTTAGGATGACTACGGCAGTATAGTGATTTTCAACCTACTAAGATCATCAAAACAACCTTAAAAAATAGTCGATGTAACGTTGAAATAGTCCTTCTCACCATGACCATAGTCAAAAATGACATAGTCGTATTGAATTCGAACATTTTCACGGTTATTGTGATTCTTATATGCAATAGTGATATTCACTCAGCGAAATAAACTCTCGATATTCATAGGATTGCATTACGATTATTTGCTACAAGAAATTAGTAATAAATTTAAATGAAATATGATGATGTTGAAAAAATATTATTCGAACTTTGAACATTAAGGATATGGGTCCAGTGATTTGCCCGCTAGTATATATCAACAGGTCGTGTAAAACCAAATGCATTCATAAGGCAGGCTTAAGGTAAATCGCTGTTCCATGTATTTTTTCCTATCTTTTATCTTGCTCTCGCAAACTTACTGTTGTGTACACAACAAGGAAACAAGTTGACCGAAATTTTAATTCCCTTTATTCTTCCGTGGCGAATAAAATTTTCCTAAAAGCGTTTTATAATGCATAATGTAAACAAACCCTAAATTGATTTCTTAATTCTAACTTACGTTTGTGAGTTTCCTGGAGGTTATCTCAAAAACAAATGGCTACACCGTTCTTCTCAAGTATCTGTAATTCATATCATTTTTTTTACTTTTAAGTTCAATATACTATTAATGATTTCTTACCACTTTTGGTTTAGGTATAATTAAATGATAGGCACTATATCTAAGAAAATAACTAGCTTAAAGCTCAACTCACTGTAACCTTCTTCACTGAATGTAGATGATTTGCATTTCGCCTGATGACGGCCGCCTAACATGTTTGTCATTTTTAACTACACCAGCCAACTTCACTCCTCTATGACAGATAGCGGTGAAGCGCCACCGAAACAATGATGCAGATGAGTAGGTGCGGCGTTGCGCGCAGGGCGGACGCAACACTTACCTTGCTATTTCAAATTGATAAATCTCGATTGTTAGTGAATGAACATCGAATCGAACTCTATCAGATTGCTGAATCGTAGCAAGTAAGCATGCAAACCGATGTGATTAAATTTTTATTATCTAGTACAGATTCTGGGTTATATCAATTCTAAATCTAGACAAAATAGTCAAAAGGTCGAAAGTAACATTTGTAAATAATGATTTCTAGCGCATTTTTCTGGAATCTGCTTGCTCCCACGAACCAAATAGCACCAAAAATAGATACAAGGAGTTTTTACCTTCCCGTTGGTAGTGGATGTAGATGTTAGCAACCTAGAATTTCCAGGAAATTTAAATTTTAAGTCATTGTTTACAAATGTTACTTTCGACCTTTTGACGATTTTCTGTAGAAATGTTTTGGTAATGACTGCGCCAAGAACGCCTCAGCATAAGCCCATAATATTGTTTTGAAATTCTTAAGTTTATTTGCCTGAGTGTTTCTTTTACGCCAGTTCTCTACCCAGCACCACAATTGACTGACTTCGATAGTCAATTTGGAAATCGCGTTGATGGCTGCGCTGAACTCACTCTCGGTAAAGGTTAGTAAATTATTTGTTTTAATTCCAGTACCTGACAAAGGAGTTCTAATGTTAATTACTGAATTTATTAATAATCCTTTTCCATATTACCTTTAAAAATATCCAAGCAAATTAGCGGCACTTCTGTCAATAAATCCACAATCACCATGAGCTCGTCCAACTCAATGTTCGCCATTATTTACTTTTTCACATTTTGACTTTATTATTTTTTCGCATTAGCAATACCTTCCAAAATCATAAGGGGGGCAAATGAAATTTATACACGCTGCATAGCTTTTTCTTGTTTTTCGAATAAGAAAGACAACAGTGTCACATGAAATTTATAACTGATAAATGAAAACAAATTCGAAACTTTTTCAATTGCATTATAAGGGGAATTTTAGGGATTTTTCACTCCATTTGCCTGAGTGATATACTATCTCTTTACTCTCACAAAAATGTTACTCAATTTACGTAAAAAGTGGATCCACTCAATCTTGTGAGTAGATTCACTCAATTTTGTGAATAGATCCACTTTTTACGAAAATTGAGTAACATTTTCGTGAGAGAAAATGAGATAGCATACAATCATAGACTAACTTTAAGACCAGTAGGTCCCATACAAAAACGATTTTTTTCTTGGCTCAGTCAGTACTAGAACATCGGTCCCAAGCTTAATTATGCGCCCCTAATAATGAACTCACATGAACACACTCTCAAATATTCTGTCAAAATAACACAGCAAATCAAAACAAAGGCGCAAATATGTATAACAAGGTGCTGGCTTCAAGGTGTAATTCGGACCAAGGGGTTCTACAACAGTGAACCAATTTCAAATCGCTAGTTGCATATTGATTGTTGATACAATTGTACTCAGAAATTGAGTAAAATGAAGCGGGAGTATACTCTTTACGAAAATTGAGTAACATTTCCGTTTCAGAAAAAGAGAAAGGAAAACAATTTAACTCAGTCACTGAGGGAACCAACTTCAGTCATAGGGAAATTCAAGTGTCATTGGTTGTCAGTCATTCACTATCCTCGTTATCACCGTTCTCAAGTCTATTCCATCATTTCGAGGCTTAAATTATTGTTATAAATTATAGAATTTAATTTTAATTGCTCAAAAATGACTCTTTATCATTTTGGCAATTGTATTGCCCTAGTTTACGTACCATATTATATGACCTATAAGTACTCAGGCTTGTAAGTATTCATATTCCCAATTTGGTCTGCTGTTGAAGTTGTGATGGGTTAATTGAATTATATTTTATCTATCCAATAGATCGGAATACGGTGCTTTTTGGAAATGTATTCAAGCCGGTGGAATCTACATTTTTACGCAACTGTGTAAGATGTTAGTATTAGCAACATTCTTTCCCGATACGGATAGTTTCACGGGAGAAGGTCAATTCAATTTGATTGCGGTGTGTTTTAGATTTGTAGATTGATTGGATTGGAAGAAGGATTTAATATTTCATCTTATGCAGGAATTTCTCCGGTGCAGTGTTGACTTGGTAGATCTACTGGGATTGGCATTCGTGCTGTCGAAAATCCCCGGAAAAGGTCACAGTAAGTTGATTACTGCTGGACTTGGCTGGGCCACTGCTGAGGTGATTCTATCACGTGGTCTGATGCTGTGGGTTGGAGCCCGTGGAGCGGAATTTTCATGGATATACATTCAGCGATGCTTGGAATCGAATATTCTGTTGGTGCAACACTTGACAACTGCCACATTGTTATGGTTGTTCTCTCGTCACGATCTCGATAAGAAGTTTGTACCACTGGTCATTGTACTGCTTATTACAATTTCCTTCCGTGGCGTTTGGCTCGAAGGAACACTTCAAGCATTGTCTACTGGACCCTGGTTTGGGCTTGCTTTGAAGGCTCTTGTCACTGCCTGTATTGGGTTCGTGACATTACATGTCTATTCCGGGTTGGCACAATCCATCGGTTTGTAATAAAATGTACTTGAAGCTCAATTCAAGGCAGATAACGCAACATTGATACGGTCACTTCGTTGACTTTTTCTTTGCATTGTCACAGCCTTTTTAAAAAAATTCAACTCTCAGAAACCATTATTTAGCATCTCAAACCTTAATGAGCAGAGTAATTAGCAAAATAGAGACGATCATCGTTTGTTAGGATTTAATGCATTGTTTGGGTTGAATTATTGATTTTACAAGGTAGGGAGGTAGCATTATTTATAGTTCACGTAATTTATTTTCACTCAATTTCATTGTGAACCAGTTGTGGTAAAAGTAGGTAGTGAATAAATCTCATCTGATTTACAATACATTTAACAATGGTTAAAATTTTACTCATCTATCTGCTACAGATGACAGCCCAAAATTCATATTTTCAAATTATTACGATTGTAGTTCTATATCGACGATTTCATTCCTTTCGTTTTTGCTTACACGTACCATTTGTTTGGCCACCAGCGCTGTAATTTTAACCATTTGTGAGTAATGCCATTTTTGTAGTCTGATTAAAGAGAAAAAAGAAAATACTACTTACATAATAAAACTGTAAAGAAGGAAGCTGCAACCATTCTATTTGAAAAGGATTTTTCAACATATTTCATAGAAACTGGACTTTGATTGTTATTGCTGAGTCGCGACAAGAGATCCAACACGATTAATTCATTGAACTCTTGGGGAAATCCGCTTTCCTCCACCTTCAAAATATTACCGGCGTCGATCTGTTCGTTGAGTGCAAGCTCCTGTGCTGCTGGGATAAGATCGGTTTTCAGGTTTTCGGTTGAGTTTAGGTTCAAACGAACGTTTATATTTAAATCATTGTCTTTTTTCGGCGACGACGATCTTTGGGTTGTTCGAACGACATCCGATAATTTTCTGGATTTTTTTATGTTCGTCATCTCTAAATCACCGTGCCACTGTTCCGGTAGAATGTCCTCAATATCCATAGTACGTTTGCGGGTGTTGCGTGTAAAAAGGCTAGGAAGCACTGAAGATCGCATTTTTCTGACAGGGTGTTGCAATTTAGTAATCGAATTGGGAAAACGTATCTGCATCTGCGGGACAATATCAAAGCGAGGATTCTTACAAAAAAAAAACTATTATTGAAACATTTTGGAGTATTAATAATAAAAGCATTTATACTTTGCAGCGCTGGGTCATGCTACAGTCTTCCATAGCACGTTTCATAAGACTAAAGTCAAGCGTTGTTTTCTTGTCGATGTAAGAACGTCGTTGATGAAGCTTCTTTGTACTGGATGGTTGTAAGTTTTTAGAATTTTCCGAAAGCAGCAATGTTGTTCGCCTTGGAGATATACCAACGGTGTTCCTGAGTGCAATTAATATTTTTTTTAGACCGATTTGAATGTGTTTTTTTTTTCATAATAACTTCTATACACATATAGTTCCCTCTCGTGGGTCAAATTTTCCACCTTGTCGACGGTTAGAGGGGTTATCTCATGCTACAAACATGCACGCGAGACCAAGAATTTGACCAGTAGTGAAAGTATCACATATTCTAGTCATTTTTGCACTGCCACGTCGTAGAACGTTTATTCAAAGGCACTAACATCAGGTGTGATACTGGCCGCAATTCACTCTTAAACTTCTTACTTTCAATTTTAGGGAAACGACTAAAAGTACACTTTTCATTTTCGTGGCAACTTATGTTGTTGTTTATCCAAATGTTTTATGGAATGAATAACCAAAACACCTGGTTTGATAATGGTATAATAAGTCAATGTAATTGCAAAATCTTCGAAAAGGGTGAATGTTTTGATCGGGGCAATTATCTTACTGTTCGAAGTGAAGCACATAGTCATAGAAAAGTGTTACTTAAAGCGAACGAGGACAAGCTGCTTTATTAGAGACAGGACGCGGAGGGCCCGCTTAGGATACAGCATTTGAAGCAGTAGAATAAACCTTTCCATGTGGTTTATATCAGTACCAGTGCTTGATGAGTCATCCACAATATCCTAGGGTTATCGTTTTCTAGTTACCTCCTTGTTTGCATAGTTCAAAGATTTCAAACACGGCACATAAAACCGGCTGCTCTAATTTAAAGTTTATGGGTGGGTGTAATGTGAGGCGATGAGATTGTATCCCTCACACAACACTATAAATTAATAAAAAGGAAAAAAAAAAAAATCGCTAGATAGGAGGTAGACCAGTTCTGTTAGATGTTTCAAATTAGTTCTTATTCGAAATATTTTAAATTTGGGATAACAACTATATCCCAAGATGTAGAGTAGACTGTAAGACTGTAGGGTTCAGACAAGTTTTTTTTTGTTTTTTGTTTTTTTTTTTAATTTATGGTTAGTTTAGAATGACTCAAAATTTTTAGTCAGGCAAACGAAAAATCGTAATGAGAATATCACCAATAATCTCACTAAAATATTTTACTTCTCATTTTTATGTTACTCACTCTCTGCACGAGTTTTTGCAACCACCATGGTCGCAAGCGAATGAGAAATTCAAGTACCTGATGGAACTCAAGCCCCACACACGCGGCTAACGTAACACCGTGAGGCAACGAGTGATCATTCCGGATTTCAAGAGTTGAATGCTGCCCTAGTCAAACTCGACAAATCAATAATGGGAGAGAAGATGGTATGTATATTTAATTGTACAGCCTAGCAGCCTATAGGATAATCGGAAAACTAAGAACAAAACAACTATGGAAACACTTCGAAATCAACCTAGGACACAGGAGCACAGGAAGAGAATTATGGCCAGGACCAAGTAAGTATCTACTGAATCAAAATTATATTACTCACAAATTGCTTTATAAAGATTTATGGTAAAATACTTACTACTAGTACCGATTAATATACAAATTAAACATTTCAGGCCATTTTGTAGCAGCGCAATCATCTCATTCCAAAGACACTACAAACCCCTCCCCCAACCTAATCCTTATCCCCACCCATGGCGATCATGTAGCCTGCACGTGGCGAGTCAGTCATTACTGCCCCACCCTGTGCTACAAAATGAAAATGAAATGAAATAACTTCTATACACATATGACATTTTAAAGATGAAAATGACTAAGATATTTGCTCGAATCCATTGCATGCAAAAAAACCATTTTGCGATGAAACGGCTAAGAGTTCGATAATGGCCACTACACTGGCCGACTGAAGCCCTAAACTCGCGTTTTCAAAACTTCTGCTGTAAGTTACTTCTGAATTCTGACATTTGATACAAATGGTTGTTGGAGCGCATCCGCAAGATCTTCTAACGTTGTACCGAACAACGATTTTGTCGGTTATAGAATACGGTAGTTTTTGTTTTCAATCGGCGGCTCGGTCACATATCATCAAACTGGAACGTATTCAGTATCGGTGTCTTCGTATCGCGTTAGGTTGCATGCACTCGACTCATACCACGAGCCTTGAAGTGCTGGATGCCATGTTGCCACTCTCGGATCGGTTTTCAGAATTATCTCTCCGACTCCTCACCAGGTGTGAGGTTATGAACCCTCGGGTAATCGGAAACTTTGGGAAGCTTCTTGAGTTGAACCCTCAAACTCGCTTCATGACGTTGTGCTATTTGTACATAACACAGGATGTCAGCCCTTCGCTGAATATTCCCAATCTTCTTCGATTTCGGAAACTTGGTTCATTTGGATTTATCCATGAAACAGGAGCTTCGTGGAATCCCAGAGCATCATCCTCCGGTGATGTTTGCTGCAAAGTTTGGCCTAGTTGGTTCAACCAAAATGTTTTTCACTGACGGGTCTTTGATAGAGGACTCCGCTGGCTTTGGTATATACAATGAAAATTATAGCGTCGCTCGTAAACTTCAAGCATCTTGTTCTGTTTTTGTCGCAGAATTGGCAGTTATTCATTTTTCCTTAGAAACTGTTGCCTCACTTACACCGGATCAATACTTCATTTTCGATTCGATTCCTGACAATGGGAAAGCGGACTCGCTTGCAAGGGTGGGCGCAATGGAAGGCGATATTTATGACCGACAAATCGCCTACAACGAATTTTTTGTTATTTTTCGTCAGATATCTCGATAGCTGGCAGTATAAATTGAATAAAGGAGATTTGGGGCGATGGCTACATTCTATCACTCCTAAGGTGTCTAAGAAATGTTGGTTCAGGGGATTGGATGTGGGCCGAGACTTCGTGTGATGTCAATGTCCTCATGTCTAATCATTATTCTTTAAACGCTCATTTGGTCCGTGTTGGGCTGGGAGACAGCAATCTCTGTGAATGCGGACAAGGTTACCAGGACGCAGATCACGTTATTTGGTTTTGTGCTGAGCATCGTGGAGTCAGGTCTGAGCTTTATGATTCCCTTAGGGCTCGAGGTAGACAACCGATTCGAGACATTTTGGCTGCACGCGATCTGGAGTTTATGAAACTCATTTATGTGTTTTTGACTAACAGTAGCCTTAGATTTTAGTTTGATTAACTTACTTGTTTAGGTTAAATTTTTTTGAGGATTGTGTGCATCGGTGTGTGATTGTGGTTGTGTGTGTGAGTGAGTATTTTTTTTTTATTGAAAATGTTCAATTCAAAATTGTAATTTGAAATTCTAGATATAAGAAAACCAGTGTTCCTTATGCTTTGTTCAAAATTTCCACCGCAATTTGCCCATCCATAAAATTGTAATTCCTATTAACCTCGAGACGGCCGCGAGTAATCGGTTCCACCCCCTTAACCTTAGTTCTAAGATAACTGATGTATAAAAACATGAAAACTTGGCTCTGTAAAGTTGATTCGATTAAGCCTGTATAAATAAATGAATTTATAAAAAAAACAAATGGTCGTCTGGCATACACTGAGAAAATTTATCGTATGACCGCCATAAGATACACTTATGAAATTTCGACATAAGGAAAAACTTTAAAAATCGTAAGATGTACTTATAAATTGACGTTAGTGGCGATGTTAATTTTTTTCATAATATGGCCATAATAATAAGCCATTCTAATTAAATTCTATTTCTGTTTTGGCCCATATTCATAATACCGACCTTCACAAAACGATGCTGAAACCGATTTTCCCAAAGTGCTAGTTTGTTTACAGCATCAACACGCATTTTGCAGGATGGTCGTTTGGCCAAAAATAACATTATAGTGGTTGTTTGGCCAAAAATATAGCACAGGTTTACTGCACAACAATGCGTAGAGATTAATCCCCACTAAGATTTCAATCCTATGCAGCGGTGGCTTCGAAAGGGGGCACCACCCCTTATCACGGGGGTATGAGGGCGGCAACCCTCCTTTACACTACTACATAAGTGCGATCAGGGGTATTTGGGCGGCTTGCCATCCCCATTGTACTTGCGTGGTATGGACAGTACTCCATTCTATCACTTTTCGGCATTAAATTCGCTGTTTTTGTTTTGATTCGCTGTATTATTTTGTCAGAACTTTTGAGGTGTTATTCGTTGCGAGTTATATTTAGGGGTTATTTATTTAGCTGAGGAACTTTTTCCCTAAGTATGTTATTGTTATTGTTATTGATCAGCCTCCACCCTGTTAGGCAACTTCCCACCGATCTGCATCTAAGCTGAGTGAGAACCTACATAGCCTAAGTGTTCGTGCATACTAATCCGTATAGCATGCCGCCACTTTCACTAACGGGCCCCGTTGTCCTATTAGCTTCCGTGCATTGGTTAGGGTTAGAAGGAGATTGATAAAGAAAATTTAGAGAGAAACAGTTGTGACTGAAAAGAGACAAGCATAACGAAAAACAGAACAAAACAAAATCAGCATATTAGATATTGTCTTCAAAATGTTATAAAATTAAATTATTTGATGCCTGAAAAGAGACAAAATTAGGAACAAAGATATAAGTGAAATCCTTTAGATCCCCCGGATGTTTGAAGAGCTTCGCCATTTCTCTGACAAGATACTAAGAGTTAATGTGTTAGCTGTCTGGTAAGATATAAACCACTCACAAAGTGTGATTTATATTAACGCGTGACAGCCAACTTGGATCGATTCATATCAACAGTAGGGAAGCTATTGCAGCGAATCACAAAATTGGACAGTGGTTCACCTATTCCAAGATATGGTGGCCCGGCGAGTACGGTGGAGGAACAATATAGATCACAACCAATCATAATCACCGGTTCACCACACCCGGCGAACCCCCAAATCTCACCGGGAAGCAGCTCCACTACTCCCCTCTGCGCATACACAACCTCGCACACAACCACCCGCGCCACCGAACAATAGATAACCAAATTAAAAACAACGCGCCATAACCGACCACAAAGCATCCCGCAACAAAGCACCGACACCATGGAAATACGGCAAATATTGTGAACCAATAGTATGGATGTTTTAATTATTCACAGTCACATATCACCCAGCAGCAGTCCCGCTGTTCCCTTCTGTACAGGCTCGACCCCTCGCGCCGCCGAAATAAGATTATCGAAAACTATGGATAACGCGCCATACCCTATAACAGACCCGTAACGCTGGTAGATCACCTTTTCGTGGTGCGTTACGGATGTCGATACTCCGCGCACCACGAAGATCTACCAAGTTGTATACCACCAAACCCTAGTCCGAATTAATTCAAACTAGGGAACATATTTGTTTTTGTAGTCAAAGGAACGTATAATTGGCCTTATTACATTTTATGTCTTGTGAAAAGTGACAATACTCGGGTTGCGCCACCGAGGATGAGCTTGGAATAAAGAAAACATGGTTAGTCTTCATTTATGTGAATTCTTATTTTCTATTTGATGTTCTATAGTTTGAATTGGTTATGACTAGGGTTCTGATGCATGGTCACTATCGGAGTTATTGTTTGTTTTGTTTGCAATGCTTTGCAATGGTTCCGCTTGACAATAGCCCAGTATTTCTCAATTGGGCGGAGCTCTGGCGTGTTGGGAGGGTTCTTGTCCTTGGGAACCACCTGCACGTTGTTGGCGGCGTACCACTCCATGGCCTTTTTACCGTAATGGCAAGATGCCAAATCCGGCCAAAACAGTACGGAACAACCGTGTTGCTTCAGGAAAGGCAGCAGACGTTTATTCAAACACTCTTTCACGTAAATTTCTTGGTTGACAGTCCCGGAAGCTATGAAAATCCTGCTTTTCAAGCCACAGGTACAGATGGCTTGCCAAACCAGATATTTCTTTGCGAACTTTGACAGTTTCGTGTGCTTGAAAATATCTGCTACCTTTCCCCTTCCTTTTGCCGTATAAAACTCCTGTCCCGGAAGCTGCTTGTAGTCGCCTTTGACGTAGGTTTCGTCGTCCATTACCACGCAGTCAAACTTCGTCAGCATCGTCGTGTACAGCCTCCGGGATCGCGCTTTGGCCGTCGTATTTTGTTTATCATCGCGATTTGGAGTCACTACCTTCTTGTAAGTCGATAGTCCGGCTCGTTTTTTGGCTCGATGCACGGTTGTAGACGATACACCCAGCTTATTTGCGGCATCTCGGAGAGATAGGTTAGGGTTTCGCTTGAAACTACCGGCAACTCTCTTTGTCGTCTCAGCGGCTTCCGGTTTTCGATTTCCCCCGATCCAGACTTCCTGGCTGTCGACAAACGTTCCCCAGACACTTTAATTACATTTGTAACGGTTGATTTGGCAACTTTGAGTGATTTTGCCAACTTTGCGTGCGAGTAGCTCGGATTTTCGCGATGCGCGAGCAAAATTTTGATACGCTGCTCTTCTTGCTTGGACGGCATTTTGACAACTGAAGAGTGAATTCCAAAATCAAAATAGGAGCAACATTCTACACACACACACTTCAAAATGAGGGTGTTCAGGTTTTCAAATGCAAAATTGAAAGAAATACGTCAAGTTGATATTGACCAAATTTTGACCGTATCGCCCTTTAAGTATTAATTATGGCCCTAGCCCCATATGGCTTATGGTTTTGCGCCACTACTCGCTCTCTGAAAGGAGAAAATGTTTAAGAATATAAGTACGAGCGTTGAAAGATAACTTGTCAGAGAATTTGCGCACCTAATTGCCCCCACTAAAACATGGCACTACAGGAGAGCCAGATCCGGCATACACACAGCGGTGAAGTTGAACATTTCGAGCGGAATGTACAGCGCATCAGAAACAGAGAAAGAAGAGATAAAAAAAACTACTGTTCGATTTATAGCTCGCTGTTTTATTTGCACGGCTGATGCGCTTAGCTTGAGATTAGTATTTCGACTATCTGTATTGGGATTCTGGCTGTCTTGTGGAGATTCTCTCCTCTGTTTGCCTCTATTTTCCTCTCCTTTCCTAATCTAACAGGCCTTTTTAGCTTATCGTGATCTTCCAATTGATCTACCTACACTGATAAGAATGAAAGAGAGATAACAACTTCCATCCTAAAGCTTATCTCTAAAATATGCCGGCCACCGTTAAAACCTATCTATTCTATCGTGTTTGGTATTTATTCGATTAAAACATGATTCGTGTCTCTATTTACAAACACTGGAGGTTGCCAACCTTTGGATCGATTGTAGATTACATCTTTGTACCATCAGCGGCTCGTTTTGGTTCAAAGTTCGTCGGTTGGACAGAGACAGTGCTACTAGATTGGCACGATTCTAGCTCCCAGAAGCGTTTTACCTGATCTTCGAGTGAGCTGGTACTGGAAACGTGGGCGAAGCTGATTGACGGCGAAAGTGCGGAACCTACTCGTCCGGAGTCGACCCTTCTGAGCACAGTTTTCTGCAGTATAGGTAGATTGGTTCCAAGACGAACTAGACTTTCTTCCACGAGCTTATAATACACTTCCATTCCTAGAATCGTGCAGATGAGACCAGGCTGATGGAAGCCAGGATCTGCCAGAACAATGTTTGTTCAACTCCTATGTGTTCAACGCCTTAGCTGGAAGCTCGCGCGCAATTCCTGGTAGCAATAAAATGGATAATATGCTACAAAACTCGAACAATCGGACTGGATTATTAAATCGACAGTGTAGCAAGAAACGAGAGTAGGATTTCCGATGAGTTTTGATACGACCAAATTCCAGTTTCTTCGATAACTGCTCTGTTATTAAATTGATCTGCGTCAGGCAAGTACAATTTGCACCATTCACCTTTACTCGATCGTTCGCTGCCTTATGCCGGTTTGAATTTCAGCACACTATGGGCTTCCCATTCTCAACAAGAGCTTTTGACATCACCGACCGCACATCAGCCAATATGGCTCGCTTCAAAATCGACCGATACTCTTTATGGACACCCAGGACGCACCGTTGTAAGCAATAAGCGGTTGCGTTGATTCTTTCTTATTCACTGTTTTGTTATAGGGTATTTTTTTTTCCTCTGTTCGGGACATAAACCACTGCGACCAGTAATTTGATCTATTGTAGTATATCCCGTAGCCTTTGTTTAGTGCATGTCGAGTTACTTCATCACTATTGAGAAATGATGAAGTATTCGGTGTTGTTACAGTTGTCATTGTTTGTTTTGTCGGCAATGAATCAGGTTTAATTGAAAGTTTCCGCTGTTTAAACCCTTTGTGAGCGACAGCACTCTTCAAAGGCGCGCCCCTTTATCAGTCAAAACCGGATGCATTGCAAACAAAACAAACAATAACTCCGATAGTGACCATGCATCAGAACCCTAGCCATAACCAATTCAAACTATAGAACATCAAATAGAAAATAAGAATTCACATAAATGAAGACTAACCATGTTTTCTTTATTCCAAGCTCATCCTCGGTGGCGCAACCCGAGTATTGTCACTTTTCACAAGACATAAAATGTAATAAGGCCAATTATACGTTCCTTTGACTACAAAAACAAATATGTTCCCTAGTTTGAATTAATTCGGACTAGGGTTTGGTGGTAGATCTGATACTCCGTAACGCACCACGAAAAGGTGATCTACCAGCGTTACGGGTCTGTTATAGGGTATGGCGCGTTATCCATAGTTTTCGATAATCTTATTTCGGCGGCGCGAGGGATCGAGCCTGTACAGGAGGGAACAGCGGGACTGCTGCTGGGTGATATGTGACTGTGAATAATTAAAACATCCATACTATTGGTTCACAATATTTTCCGTATTTCCATGGTGTCGGTGCTTTGTTGCGGGATGCTTTGTGGTCGGTTATGGCGCGTTGTTTTTAATTTGGTTATCTTTTGTTCGGTGGCGCGGGTGGTTGTGTGCGAGGTTGTGTATGCGCAGAGGGGAGTAGTGGAGCTGCTTCCCGGTGAGATTTGGGGGTTCGCCGGGTGTGGTGACCCGGTGATTATGATTGGTTGTGATCTATATTGTTCCTCCACCGTACTCGCCAGGCCACCATATCTTGGAATAGGTGAACCACTGTCCAATTTTGTGATTCGCTGCAATAGCTTCCCTACTGTCGATCCAAGTTGGCTGTCACGCGTTAATATAAATCACACTTTGTGAGTGGTTTATATCTTACCAGACAGCTAACACATTCTGATTGCATGGTCACTATCGGAGTTATTGTTTGTTTTGTTTGCAATGCATCCGGTTTTGACTGATAAAGGGGCGCGCCTTTGAAGAGTGCTGTCGCTCACAAAGGGTTTAAACAGCGGAAACTTTCAATTAAACCTGATTCATTGCCGACAAAACAAACAATGACAACTGTAACAACACCGAATACTTCATCATTTCTCAATAGTGATGAAGTAACTCGACATGCACTAAACAAAGGCTACGGGATATACTACAATAGATCAAATTACTGGTCGCAGTGGTTTATGTCCCGAACAGAGGAAAAAAAAATACCCTATAACAAAACAGTGAATAAGAAAGAATCAACGCAACCGCTTATTGCTTACAACGGTGCGTCCTGGGTGTCCATAAAGAGTATCGGTCGATTTTGAAGCGAGCCATATTGGCTGATGTGCGGTCGGTGATGTCAAAAGCTCTTGTTGAGAATGGGAAGCCCATAGTGTGCTGAAATTCAAACCGGCATAAGGCAGCGAACGATCGAGTAAAGGTGAATGGTGCAAATTGTACTTGCCTGACGCAGATCAATTTAATAACAGAGCAGTTATCGAAGAAACTGGAATTTGGTCGTATCAAAACTCATCGGAAATCCTACTCTCGTTTCTTGCTACACTGTCGATTTAATAATCCAGTCCGATTGTTCGAGTTTTGTAGCATATTATCCATTTTATTGCTACCAGGAATTGCGCGCGAGCTTCCAGCTAAGGCGTTGAACACCTAGGAGTTGAACAAACATTGTTCTGGCAGATCCTGGCTTCCATCAGCCTGGTCTCATCTGCACGATTCTAGGGATGGAAGTGTATTATAAGCTCGTGGAAGAAAGTCTAGTTCGTCTTGGAACCAATCTACCTATACTGCAGAAAACTGTGCTCAGAAGGGTCGACTCCGGACGAGTAGGTTCCGCACTTTCGCCGTCAATCAGCTTCGCCCACGTTTCCAGTACCAGCTCACTCGAAGATCAGGTAAAACGCTTCTGGGAGCTAGAATCGTGCCAATCTAGTAGCACTGTCTCTGTCCAACCGACGAACTTTGAACCAAAACGAGCCGCTGATGGTACAAAGATGTAATCTACAATCGATCCAAAGGTTGGCAACCTCCAGTGTTTGTAAATAGAGACACGAATCATGTTTTAATCGAATAAATACCAAACACGATAGAATAGATAGGTTTTAACGGTGGCCGGCATATTTTAGAGATAAGCTTTAGGATGGAAGTTGTTATCTCTCTTTCATTCTTATCAGTGTAGGTAGATCAATTGGAAGATCACGATAAGCTAAAAAGGCCTGTTAGATTAGGAAAGGAGAGGAAAATAGAGGCAAACAGAGGAGAGAATCTCCACAAGACAGCCAGAATCCCAATACAGATAGTCGAAATACTAATCTCAAGCTAAGCGCATCAGCCGTGCAAATAAAACAGCGAGCTATAAATCGAACAGTAGTTTTTTTTATCTCTTCTTTCTCTGTTTCCTGATGCGCTGTACATTCCGCTCGAAATGTTCAACTTCACCGCTGTGTGTATGCCGGATCTGGCTCTCCTGTAGTGCCATGTTTTAGTGGGGGCAATTAGGTGCGCAAATTCTCTGACAAGTTATCTTTCAACGCTCGTACTTATATTCTTAAACATTTTTCTCCTTTCAGAGAGCGAGTAGTGGCGCAAAAACCATAAGCCATATGGGGCTAGGGCCATAATTAATACTTAAAGGGCGATACGGTCAAAATTTGGTCAATATCAACTTGACGTATTTCTTTCAATTTTGCATTTAAAAAACCTGAACACCCCTCATTTTGAAGGTGTATGTGTGTAGAATGTTGCTCCTATTTTGATTTTGGAATTCACTCTTCAGTTGTCAAAATGCCGTCCAAGCAAGAAGAGCAGCGTATCAAAATTTTGCTCGCGCATCGCGAAAATCCGAGCTACTCGCACGCAAAGTTGGCAAAATCGCTAAAAGTTGCCAAATCAACCGTTACAAATGTAATTAAAGTGCTTGGGGAACGTTTGTCGACAGCCAGGAAGTCTGGATCGGGGGGAAATCGAAAACCGGAAGCCGGTAGTTTCAAGCGAAACCCTAACCTATCTCTCCGAGATGCCGCAAATAAGCTGGGTGTATCGTCTACAACCGTGCATCGAGCCAAAAAACGAGCCGGACTATCGACTTACAAGAAGGTAGTGACTCCAAATCGCGATGATAAACAAAATACGACGGCCAAAGCGCGATCCCGGAGGCTGTACACGACGATGCTGACGAAGTTTGACTGCGTGGTAATGGACGACGAAACCTACGTCAAAGGCGACTACAAGCAGCTTCCGGGACAGGAGTTTTATACGGCAAAAGGAAGGGGAAAGGTAGCAGATATTTTCAAGCACACGAAACTGTCAAAGTTCGCAAAGAAATATCTGGTTTGGCAAGCCATCTGTACCTGTGGCTTGAAAAGCAGGATTTTCATAGCTTCCGGTACTGTCAACCAAGAAATTTACGTGAAAGAGTGTTTGAATAAACGTCTGCTGCCTTTCCTGAAGCAACACGGTTGTTCCGTACTGTTTTGGCCGGATTTGGCATCTTGCCATTACGGTAAAAAGGCCATGGAGTGGTACGCCGCCAACAACGTGCAGGTGGTTCCCAAGGACAAGAACCCTCCCAACACGCCAGAGCTCCGCCCAATTGAGAAATACTGGGCTATTGTCAAGCGGAACCTAAAGAAGACCAAAAAAACTGCTAAGGACGAGCAGCAGTTCAAGGCAAACTGGCTTTCTGCTGCGAAGAAGGTGGACAAGGTGGCTGTACAAAATCTGATGGCAGGGGTCAAGCGTAAGGCCCGGCAATTCGGATTTGGAAAAGCGGAAGCCTAACTGAATATTTTTCCTGAATTTTATACTAATTGAACTTGAAATAGAAATTTAATTTGATTTTTTAAATAAACGATTTCACCGATTTACACGCGTTTTCCCTTGACCAAATTTTGACCGTATCACCCTTTATGTCCCAACCTTTCGAAGAGAAATCGGGCATCACTTAACCTTCTTTGACTAGATGCTCCCACTGACAATTGGTGGTTCTGTTTGTTCAGCACACCAAACATGACCTTCTGTTTAACTATCCACTCCGACTATTCATTTCCATTTTTCTTTGATATCTACTGAACGCTACGTGGGTTCCCTGTGTCTTCTTAAGGTGGATACCAAAATCCTCCCTATCTTCAACGGTTGCATGGATCGAGGAAGTGTCTTCGTGGAGATTATTGCGTGAAGAAACTTATCAGTAATAGTATACGTTCATGGTGACATGCATTGTCTTCAATGAATTATTTCTCATCGTAGCTCCATCAACGAGGTGTGCAAACGTAAATGATAATTCTAAAATCCGAGTTTTTTGCAAGTTCTCGTATTGACAAGTCAGGATTTGCCTTATTTCCATATAAAATCTGCTCGCACACGTGCCTTTCATTCATCGCCATCTTGAACACTACGCATGGAATGTAAACACCAATCATAGTATTTTTCAGCAGCGACTACCAGCAGTTTTTTGCCACCCCTACATACTTCAATAGTTTCAAGGATTTAAAGGTGTCCGTATTAATGTGGATACATACCTCAGATGGTGAGCATAGCTCGTGATAGAATTGAAGACTTGTCGGTCTTCTTTGGAAGCTCATTTCAATTCTCACCTCTGCTGGCTTTGATTGATGTGTTGTCTTATGGTCTTTTCACGTTTTTGCTAATATTGTGCGACAATACATTAGCTGATATTACTAACGTCACATAAGCAACAGCTATTAGCAGATACTTTTTTTTAATCAGTTCGTTTATTCGGTAGGCTCAGGCGTGTGTAACACTTTGCGGAGCCGATTTTCAATATTGTAATTAACAATGTTTTATTTTTCGTTTTGAGTAAAGTGGGGGCAAGCTCGCGGCAAGGTCAAGATTATTGGGTCACATTATCGTTTGGATGGGGCCAGGCAGGTATTTTTTTTTTTTCAGGTACTAGTTGCTGCTCATGGTTGCGGCATCTACCAAATCCTCGATACCTGAGGCCCCTTTCAGGAACTAAGCCTCAGATGGCTGACCACAGCTTGCTGGGCAGGTACAAGTAGCACGAAAACAAATGGCTGGCCCACAATTGGTACGTTGCGGACGCGTTTGCGTAAATTTGACAGTTTTCCCATAGGTTTTCTGTCAAATTTACGTCAACGCATCCGCAACGTATCAATTGTGGGTGACCCTAAAAGGATAGTATAACTGGAAAACAATGGCAGGGAAGAATTATTTACATTCTTGTTAATATTGCAGGGTGAAAGGGTGAGTGGTCCCCTATTGACCGTGCTTTTTAAAGATTGTACTCGAAAAAAATGCAACACTTTCTTTTGTGTATAGCTTTTTATTGCTGGAGAAAAAAGCAAGAAGTGTTTCGACAACAAATTAGGGGCGCGGTTGGGGAAAATTTAGGCCAGCCCCACAGGTGGTTCACGAAAAAGTTGAGAATTTTAAAATTTTACCGTGTCCCGTGTGGTAAAATAATTGAAACGATTCAGCGGCGAGCTGGCAGCGGAATAAAAGCAAAAACGACCGACCCCGTGAACGCAAGCAAGATGAGGAATTACTTCAAGCGCAATCGGAACCGTTCGATTCGAACGTTGCCAAGAAAGTCGTCCGTCTGATTCGTGAAGCAAACAATGAAGCGGACCGGACTTCATGTCTTTAAGGTAATGAAGGCGCCTAACCAAACCAATAAGCAGAATACGAAAATCCCGCGTCAGGAAGCTGTACTACGATTGGTTAGGGCAGCCGAAATGGACGACGAGACGAACATTAAAGCGAACACCAAACCTTCCCAGCCTGTAGTTTTCCGTCGGCAAGTCTTGCCTGGATGTTCCGGAGAAGTTTCGGACCACTCTTGAAACAAGATAAGACTAATCCAGTACAAAAAGAGAAATAATTTCAAAACATTATCAAAAACGGAGGCGTTTCCCCTACTGTCTGTAAAAGGGTAACAGTCACAACTTTGCTCCTATGTTGATGGGAATGTTATGTATTTATGTCCAGTATGCAAGAGCGCTGTAAAAGCCCACCCGAGCTACTAGGATAGTTTTTCTGTAATGTGTTAATATTAAGGAGCTTATGGCCATAATCGGGAACGATATTTTTTCTAACATTCAAAGCAGTTTTTCTTTTGTGGAATTGAAAGAAGATAATGTGTAGCTCAGTGTTCATAGGAATGGATTCACTGTATTATTTGTGTACATTTACAGATCACAGATGAAAATTGATCGGCAATTAGATACTTTCTTTTTTTTGTAACGTTTTTACTTTACCTAACAACAAACTTTGGTTAAAACCCTTAAACCCGTAACGCTGGTAGATCATCTTCTCGTGGCGCGTTACGAGGTATCAGATCTACCACTGAACTCTAGTCCGAATGAATTCAAACTAGGATACGTATTTGTTTTTGTACTCAAAGGAACATATCTTAGTACTTATTACATTTTATGTCTTGTGAAAAGTAACAATACCAAAGATGAGCTTGAAAAAGGAAAACATGGTCAGTCTTCATTTATGTGAATTATTATTTACTAATTGATGTTGTATAGTTTGAATTGGTAAGAACTAGGGTTATGATGCATGTTCAGTATCGGAGTCATTGTTTGTTTTGTTCGCAATGAATCTGGTTTTGTCATTTCTCATTCACTAAGGGTTTAAATAGCGGAAACTTTTAATAATACTCGATTCTTAGCCAACAAAACAAACAATGACAACTGTAACAACACCGAATATTTCATCATTTCTCAATAGTGATGAAGTAACTCGGCATTCACTAAACAAAGGATATGGGATATACTACAATAGATCAAATAACTGGTCGCAGTGGTTTATGTCCCGAACAGAGCCAAAAAAAAATCACCTTAACTGAGTTGCTCCTCTAGAAGGAATATGACGAATCATGATAGATCAAACGTCATCAAATATTATCATTATAGATCAAACGTCAGTTAAACAAGAACAAACCATATTACCTTCGTAGTGATGTCGTCATCGTTGGGTTTTTATCATCGCAATCCAAATTCGGATCTTGTGGTAAAGAATATTCAAAATCTCCCAAAGACTCGCGTGCTTCGTTAAAAACAAGTTGCAATTGGGATTCACCGGTACTTGCGATGGGCATGTCTCTGAAATCACACAAAGTTATTTGGTGTTTATCCTTCGCTGGCTCAAGTTCAACTATTTACATAATGTCTATCGAAGGGCACTCCAATTGGGGCTGTGTGAGAGATGCTCCCCGTATGGTGTGATCATCACTCTGTAAAAGGTCTTCCAAACCTGACTCCTCAGCAATACCTGAGTCATGACGAGTATCATCTTGTAACGATTTAGGCGAGGAGGTTAGGAAGAACTCACTGTACTCTGGCAACTTCTTCTCGCCAAATCCGTTGTTCTCATTTCCGGTAGCATCTGATATAGATCGAAATGTTTCGTTTGTCTGTTCCTGCATGGTGATATCATCACTAGTAGTAATGTTTGAGCTTCGTTTGTCAGCCAACAATCGCGAAATTATTTCCTCTGGCGAAAGAAGTCTGTCCCGCAAACAATCGTCGTATTTTTCATCCAGTTTCGGTTTGTCATGCCCAGCATGTTTTTTAGTCGTGGAAGTATTCTGAACAGTTGAGCTATGGCGTAAGAGAAACATTATCAGTGTTATGGTGTGACTTGTGATAGTAATGAAGAATTCGAAAATGTCTCAAACAACAAAGCAATATGAACAGTTAGGGAGGTTTTCCGAATAGAAATCATTTCCAGAGATTTGCATTCAAATTGCGGCAAAATATACTAAATACCATATACGTATACATCTCCATATACTGCCGTTCTACGCATAACTGTCCTATGTTGCTTTTGGTCAAGTTGCAGCTTTTTCAATATAATGCTTAATTTTTTAACTATACTATTAGATACAAACAAAAATTTATATACTTTGTTCTGAGTTTGTATCAAAAAAGTTAGATTGTCCCATGTTGAAATTCTAGGCATAAAAGTCCCACTACGACTTTTCTAAAGAGATCTTAGAAAAAAAAAATGATTTAAGTTTACAGCATTCTTAGGTAGGTAGGAACAACTCGACACTCAGCATTGATAAAGGGCTTATATGCAAACTTAAACAATTACTTTGACATGAAAACATTGACATTTAATTGTCTATATAAGCCACCATTTGTATTTGATAGAACTGTGTTCCTAACGATGATATGGTGTTAAAAAATAATCAGAACCATGATAGGAGCATAAAAACAATAATGCACATGGTATGTCTATTTGAAAACGTTAATTCTATCGCCAACGATCCGTCAATACATCATGCAGTGTGACTGAATTTTCTGCTGCAAGGCAAGATTCTATACATGTCAGTCCCACTGAATATTTTACCTCGTATTTTACATAGAAAAATAATATTATTATTTGTAATACCACAGATTCCATTGAAACTCAGCGGCATCTTCAAATGCCTATCATAAATTTGTGGGTTTTGCCACGAATATTACCAGCACTACACAATAGTGATGCAAACCATAAAACGCTTTATTCTCAACTACAACTTTTGCAACATGGGACAGTTATGCGTAGAACGGCAGTATACATGTATTAAATGAAGTGGAATTATTCATTCGACGAGTAACCCCACTTTTAAGCGAAACTTGGTAAAATTTCTAAAGAAAATACTCGGCGCAGGAAAAATGATTCTTTTTGTTTAGGTCCGCTTTACCGATCGAATCAATTAACCAATGACAGTCGATTCTACTGATAGTCACATGTAGGACGCGACCGACCTCGAAATGAATTGACTTGTTAATATTCAACATGAAAAATCTGTATGGCATTTTGTTTGAATTTTGTTTGAGCTCTCATAAGTGTCATGATTGAATAAATGCAATTTTAAATCATAGTTTGTCCTATAGATAGTCTTACCTGTAAGAATGTTTGAGGTTTAGGAGTGCAGCAGTTTGATAACATGCTGCGGTGCTGACTTTATCTGATCGACAAATAGAATTGTTATTCCTGGCAGATCAATAATACTCTTTTAAATCTTACCATACAGGAACTGGACCTGCTGTTGATAGATATAAACAGCGCCGTACGCAAGCTTGGCAACCATAATAAGGGGTTTGTTGGTATTAGCACAATCGATGATAGATTTACTGATAATTTGAAATCAAGTATTAAAGGGCAACCAGAACATTTAAAAGAGATTTTACCATATATCATCTATGTCGATTTGTTCGCACTGTACACGTTTGATGTATCGACGAAATAACGTCTTGTTGGTAGCTGCCAACCAAACCACCGCGAAACGACCATTCTTTCTCAACGAAAAAAGTTCAACGTCGACGTACATTACTTTTCCTTGTCGATCGCAACGCGTGTTTTGATAGCAAATAAACAACTTAATCGTGGAACAACGTCTAGACTAAACAACAGCAAGTCGTTTGGTTCAAATTTAAATTATTCCAGTCACGTTTTGGTTAGCTACCTGCGCGGCCACGTGTGCAGCAGAAACAAATTATCTGATGTTGTTGACGCTGACGAAAACTCCGTGCCTACTTGAGACGATTTTTTTGAAAGCTGAGCGAAAATTAATATGTAGCAGCATAAGAAAAAGGCCTATGTGGAAAATGTAAACATTGTGCAAATGTTTGTGCTCCACTACTTTGTTTACTTGGATGTGTATTCTATCGCTCTCCGTTTTTTGTTGTTTTATTTGTGCTACGCACAATCTAAAATCAAAATTAATTTGTTGTCATGTTTTGTGATAGTACAGTTAATCTAACAAACTATTAGTGCGCTGCTATTGTTGAGTGAAAGTGCGGTTTCCGAAGTGCTTGTGAGCCCGTGATCACCGAAAGCCATTTGGTTAGTGACGTGATCACATTTTTCCGAAATCAGCGCCATCTATTCGTGAAAATTAGCGCGCAATGGAATCAAGCTGCGACAAGTGCTCTAAGCCGATCAAGACTCTTGAATCTATGCCGTGCAATGGTTTTTGCAATCAAGCTGTACATCTCAAATGCGTCGGGCTCAAACGACCTAATATGGATTTGTCAACGAAAACAAGAACCTCCCAAGTAACCACAAGCATTATAGTATTGCACTTATTCAACCCAAAATCAACATCGGTAATGCGGGATCGCATCAATTCAACAGTTGTCAAGTAATGAAGCGTTAAATTAGCTTATGAATGTAGTGATGAATTACCAATGCATTAATGCTACTTTAGCAATGTCTTATGGCATTACAAAAGATATAGCATTAGCTCGATATTAGTGGGGCCCTTTATAGCTTTAATCCAACTTCAATTATGCACTAGACATAATACATATGCCCTATATAAGCATGCTATTACAGCATCATGGTTATTTGGGTTATTATGGTTCTGTGATAATTGCATCGACAGGATAGAGAAAATCAAAGATGCTTCCTCAACATTGGCCTTTGACGTAGCATCCGCTGTCTCGGATAACTTAAGCGAATCCTTGAAGGGGCTGCAGACTGAACCACACACCAAATTTTTAATGGCTGGAAAACAGCAAAGTTTTGCTGATTTTTTTTGTGCTGTAATTTCAGCATTGTGCATTCGTTTTTACCAGCTATCCATCAAATTGACAGGCATAATAGTTTGCTGGACTTCAGTAAATATTAGATAGTGATTGGCTGATTTTCGGTAAATAATACTGGATTCCTCAAAATGGTTAACAGCATACATTTGAATGCTGAAGGATAGTCAGTAAATATCGATCTGCTTTTCAGATATTTGTTTTTTGAAATGCTGGTTCATCAGCAGCAAGTGCTTTGCTGATGTGTTTCAGTTGAGAATAATTGGTATGTAGAAGAAACCAAAGGAGCTTTAGTGGAACAAACTAACACGAATGATTCCTCTTGCCTGATTCGTGCTCGATTTGAGTGGCCGAGTATCAAACGGCCCCATGATGTCGCAAGAAGTAAAACACCAAAATCACGTGCTAACGCAAAGCTTGTTTGTGATACAGAATCTGTAGAAAAGGAAAGCATTACCACAGCCATTCAAGCTTGAATCTCAGCGTGTGTAAAATTCCGCAACCGTCAACTTAAAAGGAATCGCTTATTGACAATTAGTATCTAGCAGAAAGCAGATCTCTCAATTTTGTTGACACCATAGGGTATCTTATTGCACGTCAAAACATCGTGTCAATATCGGGTGGCGTGTGGTGAATGACGGAGTGATATCAACAATCAATGTGCAACTATCGATTTGAAATTGGTTCACTGTTGTAGAACCCCTTGGTCCGAATTTCACCTTGGAGTCAGCACCTTGCTATACATATTTGCGCCTTTGTTTTGATTTGCTGCGTTATTTTGACAGAATATTTGAGAGTGTGTTCGTGTGAATTCATTACGAGGGGCGCATTATTAAGCTTGGGACCGATGTGCTAGTACTGACTGAGCCAAGAAAAAACTCGTATTTGTTCGGGACCACTAGTCTTAGAGTTAGTCTATAGTGATATGTTGATATGCTAGCAGATGCCGCAAATTCACCACATCGATGGGCACCTCGACTAAGTGAACTCCGTGGCGTTAGTGAAGAAGCGATTACTAACGCTAGCGATTGCTAGCGGTTTAAAAATTTACACAAAATTATCGATTAATTTTGTTCTTGCTTAAACGTCTGTCTGTGGCATTACTGTTGACACCGTTGCAAAACTTCCTGAGAAGTTCTGGTTATTTTTATCTCGGATTGCGCGCCACGTCACAGAGGAAAATATATCTGAATTGGTAAAAAAATGTCTGCAAACTGAATTAACTGTTGATGTTAGAGAACACGTGCGTAGAGATGCAGACCTACACAGAAAAAAATAATTAATTTTAACAAGCGCGTAAAATTTCCCCTCGTGTAATTCCAAGCCAAAGGAGCGTGAACAAAGATAATGTTTGCAATCTTTCATACAACAGGCTTGATTCAGGCGTTATCTGGCTTAAATTTACATGAACTATCCCATTATTTTCTGCCAAATCTAGCATTCCCTTTATGTGCATTAGATAACGCAGAAAATTCAGTGTTTCTTTTTATCTGTGTACAGCATTTTGCTTTCATTTCATTCAAAGTTGGATTTGACAAGAACTTGAAGGAAACTGCATTGGATCCATTTATCTGGCCAGAAGGGATCTACTTTAGGGAGTTCGAGCATCTTCAGTATTCGAACAATTTTTGGGGGCCTGCGAAAATACCACGAATGGACGATGGGACATCATCTATGAATGTGTGACCACCGAAAACCGCGAAGGGGTTTCCCAACTTGCTATCTCAGGCAACACGAACTCGTTAGCCAGTCAGCTCTTAGAATCTACTTTGAACGGAACTCCCAACCTCGAAGCTAATCAAGTTCCCACCGCTGATTGATCGTCTGTTGCTACGGAGGCACTATTACAAATAAAGGCACCGGACGACGTCAATCTTTATGCTGCACTTCGACCTACGGATTATACCATTATCTCTTTGCTTCCAGCAACCATGGAACTCATCTCACCGAGACGCACGCCACATAGCACTATGGATGCCCCCAAGCCCTCCGACCCAGTCGCGCCTGCAACTTCAACTTCATCACTCGCGTTACCCGACGTATCCTGCCATCCATATCGTCTCGGCCATGTGGTCGGAAATGGCATGGGGGTATTCCAATCGGCATTAGCAGGCAAGTACATTAATTCAACATCTCATCCGCTACCTGATATCTCTCTGGTTCTCACTTATAACTCAGGAATAGAAGGTCAAGAAGAGCCACCGTCACCAACTAAAGCTTGAACCTGGTACCTGGGAAAGCCACAATACCCGCGGCAATAGCCAGCGGACGATGCCCTGGCCATATTTAGTAAAAATGGCATTTTGCTTATGGAATGGTCTCACCTTCTTGTTTTACTTTTTTCTTGAAAAGAAAAAAAAACTGTTCAGCCAGAACCACCGTTGCCAACTACAGTTTGAACCAGGTATTTAATAAATCCATAACACCTGCCACCTTAGCCAGCAAACAATGTTCTTTACGTATTTAGTGTATTACGGGAGCTAAAACTCAACTGATATCAAAAATATAAAAAGTAAAAAGTAATTTAGCTGAATTCCATTTCATTACGTCTCCTATCCTAAAAGCCCGATCATGCAACTAGCATCAAGCAATGCCCATAACCTCCAGCTGAAGACTGAAAAAACGGGTATCGTTTAATCGCACAATTTCTTCATAATCCGACTAAAAGTTAAGTCCACTTCATAACGTCGAAACATTGTCCAAATACTTCACATGCTAGATTTCATAGAAACTATTGATCCACATCACAGGGTATTGAGCAAGACACACACAATCGTACAAACTATGATGGTGGTCGGTTGGCACTCAACAGCTACCTGAACATGTGATGCTCCTAAAACGGTTGAGAAATACTCGTCGTCGCCAATACTGTCGAACAAAGGATCCCTTTATCAAGGCAGTAATTGATGAACTAATTCTCAAGACGTGTCAGTGCGTGGAACGCTCCCTTCGGAGTTCCACAAGGTTCAGTACTTAGCCCAACACTGTACAACATTTTTACAAGCGACGCTGTGATGGTGAATGGAGTTGTTTGCGTATTTTTTGCTGAATACACCGGTTTCCTTGCTACAGATGATGACCCTGTGATAGTGACCACCAAACTCCAACACGCCCAAAACGAACTTAAGAAATAGCAACGTAGCTGGCGAATTAATATAAACCCGTATAAGACCCAAGCTATTTTTTCCACACGAAGACGCTCTTCCGTCATCCATGATCAAGGGCTGTGGCACCCAAATTTCGTGGACCCACGAAGTAAATTACTTAGGTCTAACCCTAGACCAAAAGTGGCTATTTGATGAACATATCAACAAAAGCATTGGAAAGTAAAACGGGCTTATCAAACCCTAGTATCCGCTGATCAATTGAAGGTCGAGACTACAGCTGGCTAACAAACTACTGATGTTTAAGTGTATCTTCCCTCCAATCCTCTCCTATGGGAACGTCCATTAATTACGTCACGCAAAAATTGACTTTTTATAAACACCCCTCCCCCCCTTGTCACGTTTTTTGTATGGACCTTCAAAATTTTTTGTATGGATCGTCACGTTTTCCCAAACCCCCCTCCCCCCTTACTGCGTGACATAATTAATGGACCTTCCCTATGGGCCCCATGTATGGCACTGTTGCGCAAAAACACACCTTAAACGTTTCCAAGGGAAACAAAACCAACACATTTGATGAGTGTCCAGGGGATAGACATCTTGATCATGCATTTAATTTACTATCAGTATTATCACAGAGAACAGACATCCAGGCGCGAACATTTTTTCCCCAATTTACTGTGTAAACTTTTAAAAGCAAACCGTTGGAAAAACAACGCCGCCTAGTCTAGGTTTCACCAAACTAAAATTGATAGGCTATCAAATTTCAAGGTGGGCAAGTGGCGCCATCAATATACGATTCACCAAAACTAACGGAAACGAGCTGTAATTTCAAAATTGCAGTTACAGAAATTTACACACGAAGGGCACTCCAGCTTGGATGTCTGTTCTCTGTGGTATTATGTAATTTATTGTATGATGTAGTATCATAATTTTACATTTCGAATTATAATAGTATGAATAGTCTAATATTGTGGATAAATATTAACAGTGTAACCATCTCGTGTGTTTTGTTGGTTTCAAACGTCTAATCAAATACACTGAAAATTTCAGGCATAGTAATTTTAATTTTGGCATTAATGGTATTACAATACAGTAACTGTTCGGTTCGCTAACTGCTAACGGTTCGCGGTGCTGTTTAAATGGGCTGCTTTTTAACTGGGCGTTCGCTAACTGGGCATAGCCCAGTTAAAGAGCAAATAAACTTCAAAAAACAGCATTTGACATTTTGTTGTCAAAATCAGCAAGGGGAATGTAAAAGGCATATGAGTTTCGTAGAGGATTGAAAAATGGTTAAACTGTACGAAATTGAGTCGTAATTTCATACAAACTAAGCCAAACATTTAGCACAATGGGGTGCATCACATCGCAATACCGCATAAGACTTAAAAACAATATTTAATTTATGTATTGTGCAATGGAATATCCCAACCCAAATCTGATCGAAACCCCCCTCGAAGTTTATTTACATTTGAAATGTCAGCCCAGTTACCGAGCAGCATCCGCTTACTATATTATGTCAATATTAGGAGATGTCTTTCCCCTAGACTACAGTTCTTACGTAAGCACAAAGTCAACATAATGAGTGAACATGAACAAATGAAAAATTACAATAATAAAATGATCCCAAGACTTTTTGCTGTGATTTCACTGCTCCATAGCTTTGGCCTGTTAGTAAAATACGGGTTACTGATTTTAGTCCATTTATTTAAACTTCAATAATTTTTTTTCAGATTTCGCTTTGTTGTTTTCTGTTTTGTTGTTGTTATTTTCCTTTGTGTTATGTTGTATAGAATCAATTACCCCTTCTTCTATTTTTTACTCGATATTCAATATTTTTAGGTTATAGGCGATCTAGTTTATTATTGTTTAATTAGTTTTCACTTATCTTCCGTAGTTTTTTTTTATGAATTTTGTATTTTTTTTAAATAATATACGGTTTGATACTCACATATTTTAATACAATATATTACAGATAAAACACAATAACCCATGTCGCCTCCGCTGGGAGCAGTACTGTTTGTGTAGGTGTGGATTCTTTCAAAAGATTAGCTTAGCTTCCTTTTATCCCTTCTCTTGGAGTAATATGTGTGAACAACAACTTCTTTCTTCGTCCATGCAAAGGAGCAGATTGTTTGTATTGATTTGCTTAACTATTAGGATAGTCTATACGATGCATGGTTTCTTTTACTAGATGATGTATTTACTATAGGTTTTGTTTTCTTTCTTTAGAGTATGGGTGTTGAACGTTTTCATGTTTCTATAATAGGTGTTTTGTTTTGCTCTTAATCCTTCGTTTGTTGCGATGGATAGTTTATGTTGCATCAGTTTGTTAATATTGCGCGATGGTCCTTGCTTCTTCAGCAGTTTTTTTTAAACGACATCAAGTGTTGATCGATGGAGGATGCTTGCTTTTGTATTTGGTAATAATTCGATACCTTGCTAATCAACATTTAACCGGTTATGTTTTGCAGGTGACAGTGGCTCATTTGTTTTAAAAACTAGCTTAACTTACATTTTCTTGTTGGTTTCAGTAAATTCTTGATTCATCGTTTTATTTTCACAAAATATACAGTATTCTTTATGTTGAATTTTATTCATATTCATATGAAAACTATTACCTATTATTATCATAACTTTTTCCTTTCTCAGGAGATGGCTCATGTTAAGTAAGTGCTTGTCGAATGTAGCCGGAAAGAACTCGAGAGGTTAAATGAGGCAAGATCGTTTGGTACATTCATAAAGCGGTGAATGACTGTATATGCGTTCAGAATGAGCGATGCCGGTCGGTTTGAATTTTGTGGAAAGTATTCAATCTCATCATAGAACTTAAATAGTATTTTTTTTACAAGAATACCATTTACTTAAGCCTATCATGAATATTTTACTATTTTGTTATGAGTTGTTATTTGCTTTTCTCTAGATAACACGTTGTATGTTTGCCTAACATATGATTTGGACTTCTAGAAGGCAAGTAATATTCATCGGCAACCTGTATGCATTCTTTCTAGCTAACATTCTTCGTAGATAGTTAGATCTGGATGTACTAATTATCGAGCCTAAGGTGAAACGGGACGGAATCCACATTTGGCGTCTATAGTTATAGTCTATGTTCCATATCTCGAATTTTCGAAAACCCATATCCCGAAAACTACAGTGACTTTGTCCTATATGCGGTGTTGTGCAACAAATTAAGGTTCGGTTTTACATAAACTTAGTTACTGTAGCTTCAGAGATCTGTACGGTGGAAATGAAATATGGTGACCACCGTTTGAGGATTCTGTCCCATTTCAACTTGATATTTTGTTTTCGCATTGAATTGAAGCAAATATTGAAGAATTTTCATCTTTGATGGCATTTTGCAAGTCTTTATAGGCCAAACATCCCTTGGGTGCCGCTAACAAACCTATATGAAACACTTATCGACAAATTTGGACCTTAAGGAATCGAACAATAAACTGTTGTACCGGCGCCTACGGGAGCACAACGGAGACATTCACTGATTATACCGTCTTTTAATTTGACAAATCAAATCAATAGATTAAACTGATTTGGAAGGCAGATCAGTCAAGGTAAGACAACTCGCTCTCACGTACGAGCTGACAGTTGTCACACCGTTTGAAGTGATTCCACCGACAACCCGACATAAATGACAATAGCAAATGTCTTCTTATATCTGTTCAAATCATATTGCTGACATCTATCATTGTGTTCGCTGAAAACGTTTATTGAAGCCATGAACACGCTTGGGAGCTTGATAAGAAGGTTCATGTCTGAACAATTCTAAACACATTTATTTGATCTAGATAAAATGATTCTATAGGTTTTGACACATGGGATCGTTGCACATTTGAATACGTCGTTATGGATTCTTGATCAATAGTGAAGATTGAGTTTCATGTCGGTTTGTTGGTGGTGATAGTGGTAATCCGGTAGTGGTTGTTTCGATTTCCTTGGACATATCGTACTTAACGCAGTAAACGTTGTTACCTCTTACCCCAATCAGTTTGGTATCAATTCGAGTCGGCGCCGTTGTGATTTTCGGAGACGAAAAATCCCTGATCACGTCTCTCTTCCATGTGTTAATAGGGTTCAATATTTTTTGTACCAAAAAAAATTCTGTGATGTTTTGTCAATTCCGCCAAACATTATGATTTACTGTCGAAAATGTAACTTTTTCGCCACACAAGAAAATAAATACAATTTCAAGTACTAGACTGAAAATTATCGATATGTTCGTTCCAAGTGATCTTGAATGTGCATATGGGATTAACCTTCCTTTCAAATTGAATTTTTTTTCTGTATAGTTGAAACGTTGACAGGACAGAAAGGGCTGCGCTCATCGAAGGGTTCAGCCTATCTTACAATCCGTTTGCACAACAAATTATATTACGCGATACAAAGTATCTGGATATCAGCATTCATACATTTAGTTTACACTGGAAATAACGTGCGTGGCATTTGATATCAAGATACTCTCAATCACGTCATATAGGTTGTATTGCGAACGGGGTATTAGCATCTGTTCTTATATCCTGGGCGACTCAAAACACGGCTGATCATCGACCTCGGACAAAAGGGGGATTCTAGTTTCAAGCTTATTGCTTTCACAATTCACTTATTGCTTGCTTAGTGTTCTAAATGCACTTCCATAGTTATTTTGATGCAAGGTACAATTTTCGCATTAGTATGGCTGTGTGGTAAGTACAATCATACCCTATGCCCAGAGAGTCCAGAAATTTTCCTTAACGAATTACTAGCCCAGACCGGGAATCTAACCCAGACATCTTCAACATGGTGTTGCTCTGTAGCAGCGCCTCTGCTGACTGAGGTAAGGGAGGCCCAAGTGCACGTTACAAATAATACAGAAATAAATACGGACAAGAACAATCGGCAAACTCAATAAGAGCTACGACTGGAAACTCTGAACATGAAACAACAAGTCACTCTGGTTCTCGGTTTGCGATAGGGTAATCTACAACGAACTACAATTACGAAATCGTAGCACGAAATCGGGCTGATCATCGACCTCGGACCAGCGGGGGACTCTACTTTCAAGCTTATTGCTTTCACAATAAAAGTGACAGTTCCCACTAGTTTGCATAGAAACCTTACAAATTCCAATGTTATTTGTCGTTCCTTTCAGGTAGATACTGAATTCTTAACTTTTCCGTTTCAGTAAACGGAATTTAACATGGGTTTGGGATGGAAAAAGAAATTTCTTGCGAACACGATACCGACCTTTAGCGGTATTGAAGACTGTACTCGCAAAAAATGGGACACAATCATTGACGTATGACATTTTTATTGAGTTAAGCATGCAATGTTTATGTTAGCAAAGTTTAATCACAATCTGTCAAGTTATGTGCACTGTCGTGAAAAATCAGACTGCGTCCCACAGATGGATCGGAAAACACCTGAGATTTTATCATTCGACGGTGTTCCACGTGGTGAAGTCATTCAAGGAAGCCCAGACGAGCCAAAGGCGGTCAGGCAGAGGTAAAAAAACCGAAGACAGCTGATCCGGTGAAGGCAAGGATGAACACCCTATATTCAAGCGTCGACCAACCCTTTCGAGCTGCGATGTGGTGAAGAAGGCGGAGGTTTACACCTGGTTTGTCGAATGAAACGTGCCATTTTCCACGTTTACAAGGTCAGGGAGGCACATAACCGGAGTGACAAACAAAACACGTTGGCATGAAGCTGTTCCGAGAGAGGTTGACGATACCGAGGTACGTCGTGATGGACACGAGATTTACATCAAGACGGCCACAAAGCAATAACCGGGCAGGAGTTTTACGTTACCACATCACGGTTGGCCGTTCCTGAGGAGAAGGAAGAAGGAAGTGAACAGATTCGCCTTCGTTTCGTAGGCCTCTGTGGGTATGGAGAGATGAGCTAGCCAAACATCAAGACGGGTACAATGAATAGGCAAATCTATGAGTACCTCCAGAAGTGCCTGTTGCCCTTCCGGCAGTCTCACGGAAGCGAGACGCTATTTCGAGAATTCATCCGCTACAAGCGGCCGGTGTTAGCGTGTTAGCCTGATACAGTGATACCAATGTTGTTTTTGTACCATAAGACTTCAACCCACCAAACTCGCCCGATTGAGAAGTTTTGGGCCATCATGAAGGCGAAACTTCGTAAAATACCAATCAGAACTCGGCTTGCCCAAAATCATATGAGTCGTGTCAAGGGCAAAGCGTGAGCAATCGGACACGAAGAGAAGATCCAATAAACAAAAGGTGTAGAAAAGTAACCATAATGTTGTAGTTTATTACCTGGAAGTTTGAAGAGAATCCGACATATGGCGAATTTATGAATCCGATTTAAGATGAATTTATGGGGAGTTCCTAATTGATCTTGATGCCAATCATCCCGCCGTTGTGGTATTGGTTGACTTATCTACACCGATTGTATATGTACCGGCATCTGCGTAGCTTTTTCTGGACTTTCGCCGGGCTGATTGCGCATTATTAGGCCACGTGCTTTCCGACATTGACTGGAATGTCATTGAATCAACCACTGACGTCAATGTTGCAGTGGAACAGATCAGCGCCGCAGTCGAAGATCCAATTTTCCGTGCTGTTCCAGTACGACGACCTCTGCAAAACCCTCTTTGGTCCAACCCCCGCCTACGCTCGTTCAAGCGTATTCGATCCGCTGCTCTCCAAAGGTACAGTAACTCTAGGACATTGCACTACAAACGACTGTTTAACCAAGCTAGCCGCCGCTATCGTCAATATAGCAATTTTCTCTATAATCGTTACGTGAAACCAACGGAAGCAAATCTTCGCTGCAGCCTCAAACGTTTTTGGTCGTTTGTGAATACCAAACGGAAGGAATCCGCTTCAATGTTTCTAGCCAACAATACGGTCTGCAAAGAACGCGAGAAGTGTAACCTGTTTGGACGCGAGAACTGTAACCTGTTTGCGCCTGTTACGCCACCGGTCCTGACGGTATCCCATCATCCGTTCTGAAATATTCTGCAGATATTCTTAGCTTCCCGCTAATAACGCTGTTCAATCTTTCGGTCCAGCAACGTCAGTTCCCCACACAATGGAAATTCTCTTACTTGTTTCCAATTCACAAGAAAGGAGACAAAAGGAATGTTGCCAATTACCGTGGACTTACCTCCTTGTGCGCATGCACCAAGTTATTCGAGATAATTGTGAACGATTCCCTGTTTGCAGGTTGTAAACAGTATATCGATACAGAGCAACACGGTTTTTACCCGAAACGATCCGCATCCACGAGCTTGGTACAATTTACCTCTACGTGCCTACAAAGCATGGATTCAGGATGGCCAGTTGATGCTGCATATATGGACTTGAAAGCTGTATTCGACTCAGTGGATCACGAAATCCTTCTGGCAAACCTTGAGAAACTCGGCGTCTCATCTAGGAGTGCGGATTGGTTCAGTTCCTATTTGACGGACCGTATAGTGCGGGTCAAGATCGGCTCTTCTGAATCGGAATCATTCTCGAACAAGTCGGGAGTCCCGCAAGGTAGTAACCTCGGCCCGCTGCTTTTCTCAATTTTCTTGAATGATGTTTCGTTGTTGTTACCTTCGGGATGCAGCTTCTTTTTCGCTGACGACGCCAAAATTTTCAAAATAATAAAATGCCTCTCAGACTGCGTGGATCTGCAGGACAAAGACACCTTTGCGGATTGGTGCACAAGAAACTGGCTAACTCTTGGAATCACGGAGCAATAATTACGCTTTGCATGTTCATTTCGTCAGCGGTTTAACGACTTCTTTGACTTCAATATTTCCATTGACGTGTTTCGCCAAAGACTTCTAAACCTTTTCCGCACCGCTAATCGTTACAAGTTAGATTAAGTTTGGTTCATTGAGACACCATTTGTCAGTTGAATTTCATGTGTTGAATATATAAATAAATAAATAAATAAACATGGTCTTCCAGAAAAACTTCCGCGATTTGTAAAGGAAACGATGCTCTAAGTCTAAGTCGACGCTCCCCCTTATGGCCGGATGTGTGGCATTACATATCATGTCAAAATTTCGAGTTTAAGTTCTGTGGCGTAATGTGACCGCCACATCTGTGAACGCCTCTTCCAGGAGGATTACTGCAAGGCGTTGGGCTTTCATGTTTGCTATTTAACATTGCTTTGGAATGTGTGATTTGAAGATCCGTACAACTTTCTGGCTTCCGGACGACTTTGATATTATAACACGCTATTAGCGGGAACGTACATCCCCCTAAAAGGCAGACATTTAGCAGGATCTGTCATGAATGAACCGAAAACAAAAACTGCCAAGAACGACCCCAGCAGAGCGATGCAAAGACGCGTTAAACGCTGGCCACACTGAGCAGTTATAATATGTTATATCTTGATGACGAACTTCTTGTTGGAACTATTTGTCAACTGTTATAACATGTTATAACTCCGTGGTTTGAACAAGGCATTATGGGTGGAAACCTTTCCTATTTTAAACTCCGAAGAACACTTCGATCGCACAGCGTTCGTCGAACTACAAAGTTGACCATCGACAAGGAATGATTCGACCAATTGTCCTCTACTAACACGAAACTTGGGCTATCCTCGAGGAGGACCAACGCGACTTTGGTGCCTTTTAACGGGAGGTGGAGAATGCGATAACTACAAATTGGATGAGTTGCTAGAACTTCCGATTGTTTATACACCGCGAAAATCGGTCGACTATGATGGTCTGTGCATGCCGCAAGAAAGTCGGCCGACAACCTGGTAAAAATGGTTCTCAAGGACGAAACGATTGCCACAAGAAGAATAAGAAGAGCGCAACGGGCAAGGAAGATAGATCGAGTGTAAAATTAACTGCGGACCCTCCGCAGACTGCGAGGATGGCAAAGTGTAGCCATGGATCGTGTGATTTGGAGACGATCTTTGTGTACAACAGAGGACACACTTGTAAGTAAGTACAGCATCAAAGAACCGCTAGAACTGTCAAATTTATGTATCGAATTGATTATCTATTTTCAAATTGGGCCGAGATCGTATCTTTCCAATGATTGACATGGAAAAATGTAGACACCATCGCATATAAGTGAACATATTTGACTCTATTCAAACCCGTCAAAACAACCATCCTGAGAAATAAAAACTCTTGTGGAATAATTCAGAAAGATAGCTCTTGTTACGATTATCTAGCTGCCGTGACCAGTGTCAGTAAAAAAATGTCTGTGCCTACGTATTGCTATCAGGTAATATGATGTAACATCGTTACGGTTGTTTGTTTTCTTTATCCTTTTTATAGTGTGTTTCAACTTTACCACCTCGTCTGACGGTTATTTATGTGTATGGAATCGAATTGGAATGCAGCTGTACGTCTGATTTTCAAAAATGCGTTTTATTTCGAAACAAACAAAACCGAAACCATACGATAATTATCAGCATCAACGACCAGCGCTGGCACTTGAAAGGCAAGGAAAAAAAGGAAAAGAAAAAAGAAAGTTGCAACGTCCTGCTCTACATAGGAAGTGAAATTAAACAGAATAAAACCATAATTAATCTACACTTTATTTATAATAAATCAAATCATTAATTAACAACGTATTACGATTATATGAGTAAAATAAATACATTTTCACTTTGTTTTCCCCTTTCCGTTATGATTCTGCACTTTGAACGGCCATCATTGGATGCGGCCCACTATTATACTTTTTTTTTTGTTGTTGTTGCCGACAAGTGCGTGACAGACGTTTAGTTGGCTCTTCTTGTTCTGCAATGACTAAACTTGTTCCTTTTTGTTTCTTTCTCCTATTTTATCATGTGTGTCTATGATTTCGTTCTATGTAGGAGTCTGCATTGTTATTCATATTTTTTCTTCAGTTAATTTTCATTTTATATCATTTTTCTTATCACTTTCTACACTAAGATCTAAAACTCACGTTGAAATCCATGAATGAGTCCTCTATACTTTTTTTTTGTTTTTGTTCCAACACTATTTTTGTTTATAATATAGAAACATAAACAACTACTTAAAAATAAACAGACACAGACTACTGGGAGAACGAAAGTGTCGCATTGGAAAGGGAATAAGAGATGCGCAGATGGGGCAATGTGAAGATACATTCTCTAGGGGTACTTCTTGTTAAATAATCTAACAGGAAGAAGAATCCTGGTGAGGGTGAGCTTTCTAGTGGAATACCTGTAACTTGAAAATGAGAACGAAGATTCATAATTTCCATTCAATTTCAACTACCTTATTGCTTATCTCGACAGATACGCGTATTTCGTCTACACACTTAGATTTTTTTACAGTAATCTGTAAAATTTTACCGAATTCTTAACAGCTGAACGTTTGGTAGTCCGATTTAACGGATTTCGGTTAAATTTTACAGTTATCTGTAAAAAAATTACCGGATTTCGGTATAATTCCACCAAAATTCGTTAAATCGGACTTTTCAGTGTCGTATACTAATACTCGACTGTCGATTTTCTACCCAGTCGAGTATTAGACACTGAAGAAGTCTGTACATTGTAGACAAAATACGCGTATCTGTCCAGACAAGCAAGGTAATTGGAATTAACTGGAAATTACTAACCTTTCTTCTAATTTTCTAGTTAGGAAGAAGAAGATAGAAGCGCAGCAAGGTGGGATATATATATATAGAAATAATTCAGATGCATTTAAAAACAGGATTGGTTTACTATGTTTTTGTTTTTGTTTGGTTGACGACGTTTTTACTTCTTGCGTTCTATAAAATTCGTTCATAGGAATTACTTCACTAATCTTTACTGATTCTCGTCCGCAGTAGGAAAAACTAAAGATCTGAAATAGTGACGCGACCGTTTTTTTTTACGTTGAGACGGCGTAATGCGACCCGTAATCGTGTAAAACTCGGGACCTAATTAAAAAACAAGGTTATCTCCTGCGTTCAGGCGCTGGTGGGACTTGGAATTTTTCGTTATCCTTTGTTTTGGATTATAAGCAAATTTTCAGAAAAATAAAATAGCATTTTCGATGCCAAATAACAAAAAAAAAAAAAAAAAAAAAAAAATACGGAGAGAATTAGTTACAAGGTGGCGAATGAAATGAACAAAAAGTCAATGAAAAATATGTGAAATATTTTCTGGGTTGTCCCAACAAAGTTGGCTTTACGACTTTAAATTAAAATCAGTGTGTTACAAACAAGGAAGTCTATTCTGCGCGGCGAGTTACCTTACCCGAATCGACAGTTAGCCACCATTAACATAAATAATGTTTCTTCAACAAGATAATAGTGTTAGTTTGTGAGGAAGTGTTCTTGGTTTCGAAGTAGTTAGGTTTGCATCTTTGTCTATTGGAAAACGTGCTCGAAAATTGCCTCCTCGTAAACGAGAACCAGTCGCCTCATATCACTTGCCGCGCAGAAGTAGGTTGAATATGCCATTAACAGGTTCATTTACAAACCATGTAACCATGTACGTACCAACCAATGTACGGTTCGCAGTTTTTTTTTAATTCGGTTTCCGAATACTTTTGTGTCGAGTAACCGTGTATAAATGTATGTATGTGTTGGTGTGTTATGCTGTGTGTATGTATGTGAGTTCTTGCGTTTGTTTTTTTTCTGTAAAAATTATTATGCATATTACTAAGTCTGTTATTACTTGCTTTCAATCATCAGATTTCATAATGTTTTTGTAACTAGAATGTTTGTGATAATTAAAAACAACTACATTTTTCTTTTGTATCCATCCAGCATATCGCCATCTTTTGTTTGAATCTCTTTCCCATTGCCCGCATATTACCAGATAAAGAACAAACCATTCTTTTACATCTAGCTATACTTCCGACATGGGCGAAATTAGCAATCGTTCGAAATAAGAACAAACACTTTACCATCCATATCAGTTCTGAAGCGCATTTATATCTGAAGTCAATGTTTTTCTTTCTTTCGAAAGCACGAATGGAATCAATATGGGTGGTACAGTATGTTCATTCCACACACGTCAGTTTTGTTTCCACATTAATGCAGCGTGACGTTTACTATTACTTTTACGGATACTTTCGCATATGATAGTTTAAATTGTTTCCTAGTAGATCTGATGGCTTTCGGGATTTCAGCTTGAGTAGGAATAATTTTGATAATATCTACACGCGCTAGTACCGCCCGTAGCCCAGAACATTCATAAAATTTATAGCGTGGCTTATATTAAACGAACACTTTAGCAATTGCATCAGCACCCGCGCTAGCAATGTACGGCTTTGAAGGATGAAATGCTACGTCCAATATACTTTCGTCGAACTTTTTGCGATGTGCAGTGATTTCCTGTACACAAGTTTTGTTATCCATGTGCCACAGTCGAATCGAGCAGTCGTGCGACCCGGACAACAGATACAACCCGTGTGCATCAATTGCCAAACTAGTGACGGCATCAAGATGAGCCACCATAGAGTGTATTAACGAACCAGTGGTGTTATCCCAGAACCGAATGTGTCGATCCTCGTGCGCCGTAATCGTTATCGGTAGCGTCGGATGGCTGATCACTTTGTTAATGTGTTTACCTACATTGCCCGTCATCTCTTGACTGGCTTCTAGTTTGACCACCTGTCGACCTGTTTCCGTATCGTAGATTATGCAATGCGTACTACTGTATGCCACCACTATTCTGTCGGATTGATCTCGGACGAAATCCACCGATGTTGGAATTCCTTCCGTTTCCGAAGTAAATGTAGTGTTTAGCTGTGGAATTTTACCGGAAGGTGTCCACAACTTGACGGTGCCATCGGCGGAACACGAAACGAGACTGTTTTTCGTGTGATTCACTGCTAGACCCCATACGGCATTGGTGTGTCCGTCCAGCGTACATTTGATTACCTCTGGGTCGTAGCTATCGTATGGGTCAATGTTGTAATTCGGTAGGTTCCAACAGTTGATCGCACCGTCTAGCCCACCTGAGTAGCATTGTTCGCCGTTGGGCGACATTGCTAAACACAGCACAGGACCGGTATGCGAACGGAACGTGTAGAGAGGTTCCACGTCAAGACTAGCTGATTTCTTAGCTGGCACGGTTTTCTGCAAGTTCCACAACTTGAGAGTGTGGTCTTCCGAGGCAGTTATCAAAACGGATTCTTGTGGATGAAACGCTAGGGCACGGACACCGTCGAAGTGCGACCGTAGCGTGTATTTGGCGTTCCAAGTCTTGCGATATGGTTCCTTTGCATTGGACACCTCGTACGTCGAATCGGCCTCGTTATTGACTGTTAGTTGCGCTAATTCACCCAATCCTAGCGAAGAATCCACCTCCTCGTCGCTGGTGATTCCTGGCATCGTGGGGTGGCGTTGTATGGCTGGTTTGTTGTAGCCTGAAATTGAAATTAGTATGAATTAATATTTTAGCACAATGGTGTTACACCATGTAAAAGTTGGTAAAAACAAAATTTTTTACCTTTCTTACAAAAACTAAAAACCCAAATTAATCCGCCTGCTGCGTCCCATCGAGAATTTCTGGGCCAAACTGAAGCGTAAGATCTATTCCAATAATTTTGTCGCGAAAACTGAGGAGGAATTGATAAATAAAACGAAGGAAGAACTCAAAAACATACCTGCACGCATGTTTTCGTCCGCCATGGCGAATGTTCCGGAAGGCCGCTCGCAAGAGCGTAGAATTTCTTTATAAGTAAGCTTAAATAATTACCTTCCATGGGAAATTTATCAAAAGCAATTAACTGTCTTAGCTTTTTTTATCACCATCCGAAAAAAAAATCCTTTTTTTTTAATGCAAACGTTAAGGCACAAAACGGACAAATACGTGTCAAAATAGCCAATCCATCTAACTGCCCTAACTTTGAGCGATTAAAAAATAATGGGCTCTAGTTAAGAGGAAGTTATCTGATCCTAAGTAGAGAGCAATTGGGATCAACAATTCATGAGAAGATGGAGCATACTACAAAAAATGAGCGTTGTTGGTTAAAGTTTACCCCGTGCTTGGAATAGGGTCCCGGGGAGCTGAAGCCGTTCCCTAGCCTATTACTTTATTTACTTTTTGATGACATTATCTTAGTGTCCAAAATTTAACGTGGACAGGTTTTTGTTTCCGATTGCAGGGGCAACCATTGGAAATAACTTGGTCGTATACAGATATAGAAAAGAAGGGTCATCTCTATCCGCGTATCTGTTCCCTAAGCCAAGGACAGCCCAAAACCGAGTCTGTTCTACATGTTAGGATCGTGGCAGGAATGGTCCCCTGGTGAGACAGGGAGTTGTAGAAGGCCCAACAAGTCGCTTTGGTGACGAAAAAACATAATACATAAACTTAATTTACGTTTACAGAGAGTTTTGTCTAAGTGTGAAAAAAAAAAATTAATATGGAATTTCTCATGGATTTATTCCAACAAATATGTGTGGAATATTTCCCGTCTAGCACTGCAGAAACTTTGCTGGACATGGCAGTTGTAGTGATGGCTAAAGTGTGTCAATGCTTGACCGAAAGGGTCGTCCTCAATCATAGCTTTATTAACGTGCATTGCCCACACGAAGGTACACTCAGTAGCAAAAAAAAAGCCGAGCAAAATTTTCATCCAAAAAACGCGTTGTTCAACCTTCTGTAACTTTGTCAGTTATCAATATATTTGGCTGAAATTTTGACGTTATAACAAATATTTCGACCTTATGTGATTAAAATTTTATGTTAATAAAATTTATAAATTTGAAGTTATCATAACATATGTGAAAAAAGTCATTTTGGACATACCAATTTCAAAAAACCGTATTTCTGTGAAAAATTTAGGTAGCATATTAAAAATTTCTCCATGACTTAAAATAATATAGAAATTTATGTGGAAAAAATTTGAACTGTTTCCATCAAAGGGTTTGGACTACAGCTGGCGTCAAAGTTGAGACTCCAATATGAGTATTTTCCTTGTTCACCCAATATTGACCACGCTGAACTATCGGTCCAAATACAAAGCCGAGGCGAATTCAACTTATTAATTCGGCCCAAACCTGTATGATGACAACGCCTCGGCTTTGTTTTTGCACCGATAGTTCAGCATGGTAAATATCGGGTGAAAGCGAGAAATACTCATATTGGAGCGTCAACTTTGACGTCAGCTGTAGTCCAAACCACTTGATGAAAACAGTTCAAATTTTGTCCACATGAATTTCTGTATTATTTTAAGTCATGGAGAAATTTTTAATATGCTACCTAAGTTTTTCACAGAAATACGGTTTTTTGAAATTGGTATATCCAAAATGACTTTTTTCACATATGTTATGATAACTAGTCATAACTAACTTAGTCATAACGTTGTCAAAATTTCAGCCAAATACAGGGTTGTTACGAGAAGTCTGAAAATAAATCCGCGCCAAATCCGCGCGAGTTCAAAATCAAATCCGCGCCTTCAAATCCAATCCACACACGAATGTTCTATAACTTATCAAGCATCAAATATATAGGATGGCGAACGGCTTCATCAGTGGGCGAACCTATTTCAAACAAGGAGTAAACAATAACATGCATCACTCATTTTTGGCAGTATGCTACAAATAATAAAAGTAGATTTTTGATTAATTTCCTTCAGAAACACCCAGCGCTTGGAATAGGGTCTCGGTGGAGCTATAATCGTTCCCCACAATAAGATGCATTGTTCAAAAGAGGAATGTAATTGAAAACTTCAGTGTGAAATAAAACCTGTAAAGAGGGAAACATAAGTAACGATGAGCTAAGTCAAATAAATTGACCGATAACCAACTTAATAAAAATGTCCAGACAAAAACAACCAATGACCCAAGATGTGATCCACGCTGGCCAAGTCCACCCCTGAAGGAGCACAGGACGTTTGAGTGAGTGATGACAGCACTCGAACACAACCGATATTTAAAGTATGTCAAAGAGAATGATACATATTTTGACAATGGTGTATCAAGATAGGTACGTATTTATTTAATATATACGTCATAACATTTAATTGTTCTCAATAGCCTTCATATGAGCTAATTTTTCACTTTCTGATTGTTCCTCCTGCTGGATGTTATCTTTTTGTTTCAAAAGAACTTTCAGGAATGATGTTTCTGGATTATTGGATATCATAGCTCTGATTTCTTTTTCCATCAAATTAAAAATATCTTCTTTAGCCTTCCTTTTCATTCCTACAACTTCTTCTTGCTTTTTGGTCTGGTGCCTTGCTTCCCTCTTTGCTTTTTCCTTATTTTTTTGTGCCTCCACTAATTCAAAATCTTTCTTTTGTTTCTGTTTGGATTCGTAAGATTGCCTCGCAAATTTCGCCTTCAAAATCAAGTCCTTTGAAACAAAAAATCTGGTTATATCATTCTCGAAAAAAGGCATGCCACTCAAAATATTGTTACGATTATTGAACTGCTGTAACACATGCTTAGATAGTGAAATTTTCTTTCGACCTCTGCATTAGAATGAGATACGCAAGTTACAATGTTGAGCAATGTTCTCATTTCAGAGAAACTTTCGTCCTGGAATAAAAAATCAAGTACTTCCAAATCTGTTTCTGATTCAACCGTTTTAGTTGACAACTTGACACTTGCAAGTACTAGTTCTTCGTGAATTTTAGATTTGTCTAATTTAAAATCAATAACATCGACTAAGTGGACGATTTCTTTGATGGAATCCTTATTTATGATCCTTCCAACCTTGAAGTTGCTGACTAGTCTAACAAATTCATTCGGAACATCTTTGGAAAACAAATACGAGACGAAAGCCTTAGTGTGATCTTTAAAATGCTTATTGAAATAAAGATGTTTTAAGTTGATTTCCTGCAGCGTCAAGAATGGATTTGTAAATAATTACATCCGTATCCTTAAGAAAATGTTCTTCCATTAGCGTTTTGTTGTTGATGACTTCCGTTATCTGTTTTGGATCGTAAACTCTTGACATCATAGTGACCAAAAATGCAAGAATCCTATCATAAATATCGAAAAAAAAACTCATTCGTTTTGAGATACTTAAGCAACTTTTCCGTTTCTCCCGCTGATTCAATCACAAAAAGAACCTGCTCTTTAATATCTGGCAGCAGTAAAATCTTCAAAATTTCTTCTTCATAAAAGCTCCGTTATTGCCAGCCCTTGCAATTTCTTTTTCAAAGAAACTAAGTGGTTGTAGTTTGAAAGAACCACTTCTGCAGCTGGTCCGAGAGTTGCCCACAGGGTTTTAACATGCTTTTGGAAACGTTTAGGCTTGGTGATGCAGCTTTCTTTGAATTCTTCCCACTTCGACGGAACGACAAAGTAATAGTACAGATACTTTGCCAAATCAGAAAAAACATATCCAAACTGTTTGATAGCAGCCCTAAAAAAATGAAGGTTATAATACATATCTACTAGCAAACAAATAATAAAATGCTTCCTTAGATTTTGAATAGTTTAGAATTTAAGTCCCTGAGTCCATTTAGAATTCTTAGGTATTAAACTTCGTATTTTCAAGAAATAATTCTTCGGTTGGATATTAATCCTCATGGAGTTATTCCTGGAAACTTCTAGAATTATTCATTCGCAACTCCTAGGCTGTCTCTTTTCATTTGCTTTGAAGTTCTCATCTTAATTATCATTAAATGATGATCCGAATTTCTACGAAATTCTTGAAATTTTACTTTTATCTAGCTTTGTATTCCCCAAAACGATTCACAATAAATAGGGAGTTCCTCAGAACTAATTCAATAGCAGATTTCACATGATCGCAGTTCATTTCAAAAGAGAATTTCCGGTTTCAGGTTGTTGTTACCAGACTATAATATTGGGCCATATGAATAATAGAGTATACTGTACTTTCACTCATAAGAAATGCATGGGTGAAAGTACAGTATACTCTTTTATTCATACGGCCCATTATCTGTCGAAACTGTAAGTTTGGATGTATGAACTATTAGTTTTGAAAAATTATCATTGTTTACTGATGTTTCTTATGATTTAAACAAAATTAAACCTTTAATTTACCTGAATGCGTTGTGAATAATGTGAACCACACAGGTTCCATTGTTGATCATCCCGAAACCACGATCAGCAATCAACTGATTGTTGAATTTCCGAGACAGCGATTTATTGACGTTTGGACCATCGTGACCAGCCATAACTAGGTACTGATGTGATTATCGGTAAGTGCTTTTTGAATTTTCTTCAGCAACACGTTCGCAGTAGCTTTTCCAAGGAATACGCTTTCCAGGTGAAAGATGCTAATTTTTCGGAGCCTCTTTGAGAAGTACTTCAGTAGTATAGCCAATTCTTTTTGATTATTACTCGCCTTATATTCGTCGAACATAATTGAATAGTATTGACTTTTGATGTCTTCCAAAAACAGGCCCTTGAAAAAGGGTCCGATTGCTTCGTTTACCAAATGAGTCATTTTCTGACGAGTCAGGGAAAATCCTTTCAGGTCATTCGAAGCAATCATCTTCAGGACGCTTCCATCAGTTCCTGCTGCATAAAAATAAATATTTTTCATGACCACATGGATCGTCCAAAGTATTTCTTTCTCCAAGATCCGTGAACTGCAGTCATGAATTCGAGAACAAGCAAAAATACACCGTGAACTGAATCACGTAATCATGAACTAAATCACGTTTTTAGGTAAAAATCCTGAAAACGTGAACTAGTTCACGGTCCGTTTTCATTTTCGTGAACGCTTTTGTTTCTGTGTGGGTATATCAATATGGTGTTGAGCGAATCCGCGCCAAATCCGCGCCAGAACGAATTTTATGAACAAATCCGCGCCAAATCCGCGAAAATCGCGAAATCCGCGAAATTCGCAAAATCCGCGCTGCCGTAACAACCCTGCAAATATATTGATAATTGACAAAGTAACAGAAGGTTGAACAACGCGTTTTTTGGAAGAAAATTTTGCTCGGCTTTTTTTTTTGCTACTGAGTGTAGGACAATTTAGTGTAGAACGGTACTCAAGGTCATAGCATTGAATCGGAAAAGGGCTATTCATAAACCAGGTAGACATTTATAGGGGGGAAGAAGGGGGGGTGATGTTGACCAAAGTCTGCGCTCCATACAAAATTTCAAAAAAATGTATGGAGAAAAGTCTACGAGGATGGGGGGGGGGGGGGTTTCTGAGATTTTTAAAAATTAGTCTACGTGGTTTATGAACAGGCCCAAAGCTACTCTATACATCTTGGTAAGATTGTATGATCATTCTTTGAGGAAGACTCCAATATGTAAAACTTTCATGTGAAAATCTAGATATTTTTTACGGTTTCAGGATCAGCTGAAGACCTACGATACATGAATGAGTTAATCTAGAATTGATAGAGCTATTTCAAAAACGCATACTGACAAGAAAAGGTGCAAGTTCTCTATTAGAAGTCCTACCGTTCAGACATGTTTAACCCCATTTTTCCTATGGTAGCACAAGTGATAAATATAATCAATATGTATTGCTGAGAATTCATACAAGTAACTATTGAAAAACGAATGGCACACTAGTGATTTTAAATTAAAGCTTTTCTTGACGGTTTTCATAACTTGAGACAACAAACTTTTACCAGACTTTGGTTTCGAAAATGAACCTTAAACCGTCTGCTTAAACATACTGTATCCTGGAAGGATGTTTGGTCCCAGTTTAGTATATAAAATTCGGAGAAATGATCCCATCGTTTCACGCGCAATATGTAAGATCGTCGCAGGGTTATCAGAGATTAATTCTGTAACACGCATTGATGTAAAAGTAAAGCATACTTCTCTTATACATTGGATTAGATTATGCATAAGAAACTTACAAACTCCCAGCGGGATATTACACGCGTGATTCAAAACACACGAAACCTGTCGAAAATGGACGGAGGGGAATGCAACGGAACAATGCAAACAGTAAATCAGAATTCCCGCCAAAACTAAGCTACTCACCAACAAATAAATCCCCTCCGTCGGCTTTCCTGTTTTCTGACAAATTACTGTCCTCACCTTCTGTTAGCAGATTCAGCTCATTGATAACTTCATCCGCTTCAGCGTCGACATCGTCTGGAGGGTAGTGACGGGCAGGGTGCGTAAAAGTAAACACAAGAACCATATTTTAGTAAGTTGTATACAATAGGTTGGTTGATGGAACTGATTCCTACCATCGTTCATAGTAGCTTTGGCTTTTCGCTTTGTCGTCTTCATATCCGTTTCTTCATTCTCGCCGATCTCGTCGGACATGTCATCATCATCGGACATCTCCGTGTCGGCTTGCGCCAGGAATTCGAAATTTGCTATAACTGCAGCTTCCGAGTCCAAGATCATTGCTTCCGTCATTAATGAGGGTTGAGATTTCTTCGCCGGTGTTCGACGACCTGTCAAAGGATAACGATTATCAAAAGTTAGATATGGTAGGGTAAATCGAAGGTTAATGGTCATACCTTGCGACTCGCTAGCACGCTTATTGGTTTCGCTACCACCGTTGATGTTTGGATTTACATTCTCCTCCTGTTCACTATTGTTGTTCAGACCCAGTAACGACCGGACCCGATTCGAACGGATATCAATGATTGTTTCAGTGTATCCGATTTCTTGTAAATATTGACGAAGCAGTTCCCTGCCTTGCCTCCATGTTATATTTGACACGGAACTATAGGGTACTTCGGGATCTGAAAGAGAAGACAATATAAAAGATCAATAACGAGATATTTGGATGATGGGAATCAAACATTTTAGTGGAACAATGACAACATGCTAAAAAAAACGTGATACTCTTCAATATAGGTTATTTGAATTAATCATTTAAATACTGTAATTATCGTAATGATCGTGATCTGACTATTTCTCAATGCTTCGTTTTTATTTCATGTATCTTCCAAATAGGTTAAAATACTGAAAAACGGTCTATTGCGCATAAATAATGGTACCCTGTAGACAAAACACGGTACTCTCGGTAACTCACGGTAACAACAACAATTTGTATGGCAGTGCTGATAATGATACTGACCACTGGTACATCTTTCGGTAGAGGTAGTAATTAATGGGAGAATGGTGAGACCATTCCATATTACATATTGATTTGTTTTACTGGCTGTGTCATTTATTGGCACCTTCGTCTATATGAAAGCAGTAACGGTTCAGAGCACTAATAACCATGAGCAAAACTACGAAAACAAAACTGCCGTGAAACGCATATCAGTCCCATATGAATAGGAAATCATGCAAAATTGGGACTGATTTGCGATTCACGGCAATAAACTTGTTGCAAATTTTCTTGATTTTCAGAGGAAAAACCGAATAAATTTGTTAATTTCAACTAAAATTTACATGACATTTGTTTGAAATTTTATGCAAATTTGTTTAGAATACAGAACAAGACACTTTTACAAATTTATGTACTATTTGCTCTCATTCCTCAGCCTTTTCTTTTCGGGAATTTTAAACAAAAACGATTTGAATCCTGTGTTAACAAAACTCTCTAAAGCAGGATTCTTTAAAAGTCTTAAGCAAAATTATACAATCGCCAACTCAAGCAAAATTTACCAATAATCCTAAGAACGACTTGCTCAAGAGCAACCTTCCGATTTACGCCACTGTGACATACGTTAAATACATCACAGAGCAGTTTTAAATAAAGTCTGTATCCACATTAATCCGGACACCTTCAAATCATTGTATCTTTTGAAATATTGCACGTAGGAATGAAAAATTTCACTGTGGTATAGCTGAAAGTCTATGATGAAAAGGCTATGATTGATGTTTACATTTCATGTTTAGTATTCAAGCTGGCGACGAAAGAAAAACAAGTGCGCGAGCGAATTTTGTACGGCCGTACGGCAAATCCTGACGTGTCAATACGGGACCTTGCAAAAACATTGGATTTGCCTAAATCCACTGTTCACGATGTGCTCAAATCATTTTCGGAACGTTTGACGGTGGAGAGGAAACCGAGAAGTGACAAAAACATTGGATCAGTGGACGCGCTGATCCTGTCATGGACCTAAAGGTGAAAAGGATATTAACGAAAAACCCAAATCTCTCCATTTGAAAGGTGGCTCGTAAAATAGGAATGTCGCCTCGTTTTGTCCAAAAATCAAAACAACGTTTGGGACATAAGTCGCATAAAGTAAAAACAGTTTCAAATTGCAACGACAAACAGAACTTGGCAGCAAAATCACGGGCTCGACGTTTGTACTGCGAATATTTGACGAAGTTTTCATGCGTTGTTATGGACGATGAAACATATGTCCTGGAGGTTTTCAAGCAGCTTCCAGGGCTGGCTTTTTATTCTGCTATGGCCAGAAATGCTATAGCTGAGTATTGGCATGTGGCAAAAAGAGTAAATCTTTCGTCACTATAGGCGCAATCAACAAGGAAATCTATCACAAAGAGTGTCTGCAGAAGCGATTGCTACCCTTCATCAAAAGTCACAAAGAAAAACCTTTGTTCTGGCCCGATTTGGCATCATGCCGCTATGCTAGAACTGAGATGGAGTGGTACCAAGCAAATGAAGTGAACATTGTACCAACAACCTCAAACCCGCCAAATTGCCCAGAGCTACGACCAATCAAGAGATATTGGGCTCTGATGAAGCGGAAGCTTTCTGGAAAGAAGCAAGGAATCAAAGATATCAAACACTTCCAGCAAATTTGGACAAAGACGGCTTCTACGATTTCTGCAGAGTCTGTACAAATCCTAATGGACGGAGTTAAGCGCAAAGTTCGAACATTATTCGAACATTACTAGACAAACATTGTACATTGGACATGCGATAACAAAAGTCTCATCTGCAGAGCTGTGCGATATCAGACGGAAGGTACATTGGACGTTTTGTTATCGGTCGTACTTTCAATTTTTTTATCATAAAGCATAATTTCAAAATGATTCATAGAAAAGTAATGGCTTTCTACCCAAATCGATATTCAACTCGATTTTGTTCATATTGTTACTTAGGACCTAATACAATGTTTGGCTTGAATTGCGCTAAGTTTCCTGAGCAGAAATCCCAACCTCTCCATCTCAATGTTTTCGTTTTCACTATTTTAATATTGGTAGAGAAATTTACCCAGGATCGTTGGGCAGTAGATATAGACTGATTTCTACGAGCAAGTTTAACTTTAACTAGTAAGAGCAAAACCTTACAGATTTCCCTAGTAAAGTCTAATATCATAAGGATAGCAATTCGAAAAATTATTCTGATATCAACATCAAATTGAAACCAAAATTTGATTTCACTTCACAATTGTAGAAGTATTTGTTTTCATTGTATTACCAGACCATCAAGTGGAATACTAATTTTCCTTTCAACGAGAAAAAATGTACATCTAATCGACTTTTCAATTTAACCGTGAAAACGGCCAAAACGACAGCAACCTGAGTAATCATTATCGACAACATCATATTTAGTTTTCTATTTGATCTCAGACTTTTGACTTGACTTGTTTTTTTTTATGTGCACTGCCTATGTTCAAAACACTTTCTGAATGTTAAAGAAATTTTTTGAAATTTTGTTTGCAGTTAAGATGAGAAAACCATTTTTATCGATCAAATTTCCTTTAAAAATACGTACCTGGAGCAACTTCTGTGCCTATGCCTGGGTCGTCCGATGGAGGTTTAATATCATTCATAGGAGGATCCACGCCGTATTTTAATCGATGAAATTTCGCCCTTTCTTGTTTTAGCGCATATTCCAACATTTTAATACGCCTAATGAGGTCAGATTTGAGAGATTCCTGACCTTTTCGTTCACCTATTAGTACTGCAACTTTTGCCTGAAATGAATCAAACAGAAAGCATATGGTTAGTTTAAAATAGTGAGTAAAAGTAATCTTATGAATTGTACTCAGTAAAAAAAATCATAAGGACTGTATCGAAAATAAGATTTTTCTTTTATTTATTTATTTATTTTCCGTCAGCCTATTTCTTCACATGGTGACAATCACCGACGCCATGGAGACAACTCCACCACCTGGACCCTACCTAACGACTCATGGCTATGAACCGGGACCAACGGCTTTACTTCCCTTTCGAAGGAAGACGTGACCAGATTTTTTCGTCTCAGAAAAACCACCGACGTCGACTGGGATTGAACCCAGACCCACTGGGGTCCCAAGTAGCAGTCACGCTTACCTCGAAAATAAGTTATCCACATATTTTTCTTCCAAATCATATAGAAAAACAATTGTTTTTTTTTCCAACAAATGGATGATTCTTTATTGTACAAGATTGAACTTGAATATTGTGAGGACTGGATGAAATTAATATTAATCTTTCACGAATTTGTGAATTTTTGATCTAGCACTTTTCATCAAGTTCCGAGTAAGTGTTTTATCACATATTTTGAACGCCTTAGTCATTTTTTTTAACTTGTGCATATTTGCAGCTGCTTTACTAGTCTTTTTGAAGACAGTACTTTTTGACCAAACTTCTCCACTTGAATCAACCTGTCTGCATCGCTTACACCCTCCCCCCACGATGGTAGTGTAATATTGTGTACCTGGAAGGATTTTTGAGTCCTCTTTGACATATGTCTCTTCATCCGTCAAAATACATGCATCCTTTCATGGTCGCTGCAAAACTCGCAAATACAATTTCCGGGTCCTTGTTGCTGTGCGTTGCTTCTGTTCTGCACACAATTCAAGCTGAACAATACATTAGGTCCTAAGTAACATTGAGAGACTCTCTTTATCGACTTTCTCTTTGCTAAGTAAAAACATGTTCCAGTATTTTCAACACACAGTACGGTAATATAAAGTGTAATTTAGGATCCAATACGTCAAAAAAATCAGCAAATCGATAAATAGACAAACTATTAACGAAAGAGGAAGTCGACGAAGAGAATCTTTCAATGTTACTTACAGTAGCGTCTCGTGAGAAAATTAACCGGTTGTGCACTTTCTTCCGAACCCGGACGTCAATTTTGACAACAATATCTTGCTCCATAGTTCCTCCTTTACCGAGTCTCTTGTGATATGCCACAAAAAGTACCTTGTCAATGTCCCGAAACAACAGAATAAAATTGCTATTAGCCAGTGAGTAAAACTACTCTGTGCAGACCACAAAGTGCACAAAACAGACACTAACTCATCGGCAATCAAGTTATAGGAAAAACAAAACATCTACAAACGATCCACGTGTGGTATGTACAGGATCTGGTGCACCATTTGAAATGCCCAGTCTGCGAGTGTTAACGGAGTATTAAATCGATGAATTTGATAATACATGATATATACAATTTTAGACTGTGTAGTGCACGAGGTGCACATTTGGACGAGACGCCACTGCTTTATGCTTATCTTGACAGATACGCGTATTTCGTCTACAATAAGCAGGCTTCTTCAGTGTCGTGTACTAATAACTCGACTGGCTATACACGACACTGAAGAAGTCGGCACATTGTAGACGAAAAACGCGTATCTGTCAAGATAAGCATAAAGGTAGTTGGAATTAAACGGAAAATACTAATTTTTCTTCGTATTTCTAGTTACAGGTATTCCACTAAATAGCTCACATTTTCTAGGATTCATCTTTTTTGTTTCAGCTTGGATTCGTAAGATTGCCTCGCAAATTTGGCCTTCACAGGTTATATAATCCTCTAAAAAATGCATTCCAGACAAATATTTTTAACAATTATTGAAATTCTGTTTACTGAGCCTCGTTTGGTTTCCGGCATTTAAGGCTTAGATAGTGAACATTTTCTTTCGACCTCTGCATTAGAATGAGAAACGCAAGTTACAATGTTAGGCAATGTTCTCCTTTTAGAGAAACTATCGTCCTGAAATAAAAAATCAAGTGCTGCCAAGTATGTCTGATTCTACTCGTTTACCTGCCATTTTTCCACTAGCAACTACTTGTTCTTGAAGTTAATAACATCGACTAAGTGGACGATTTCTTTAAAGGAATCTTTATTTATGATCCTTCCAACCTTGAAGTTGCTGACTAGTCTAATAAATTCATCGGGAAAATCGTTGGAAAAAATACGAGACGAAAGCTTTAGTGTGAGCATGAGCATGATGAGCATGATTGACCGCCCGAGGTTGCTACTCCGTTATTGTCAGATCAGCTGTCATTACACAGAGAACCAAAAAATGATGTTTGGAACTAACATACATCCTCAATGTGTAAAAACTGGTGATCCCAAGCTAAGGCAATACCGACGCCGGCCTCGGAATGGGTAGGAATATGTTGAGGTAATACTCGGTTTATTGGAAGTCGCGGAGTCCACTGCATTTCCACGAAAAATCACTGAGATGTTGAATAAAATGGTATGGTTCGCAGCTGGATCCGTTTTGGTAAACGGTGAGCTGAATTCAACTGACGTCATCAGCGAATAAGATGTTTAACTATGCTCCCGGTTTATTCTCTGTACAGAGATACACATTAAATTTATTCAAATTTTGACACCGAATTAAACCAACAGTAAGGATGCTCTTGGGGCCACCTACTAGTGTGGGTGGTTTATTTCAGTAGAATTCAAAAATACGCTAAAACATCGAGTTTGAGGACCGATTTAAACCAACAGCAAGGCTGCCATTGGCGCCACTCACAAGTGTGGGTGGTTTATTTCAATTAAATACAAGAATACGTTAGAACATCAAATTTACACCTCTACAGTTAACAATTGAGAGCCCTCGACGCCAGGTACCATCCTTGCATAAGCATGACCGTGTGGCAAACACAATCACACGCCATGCCCAGGGAGTCGAGACATTTTCCTCAACAAAAAACTCCTAGACCAGACCGGGAATCGAACCCAGTCACGTTCAGCATAGTATCGCTTTGCAGCTGCGCCTTTACCGATTGAGCTAAGGAAGGACACAGCGTGAGTTAGGTGGGCCAAAACCCAAAAAGAAGACGCGCAAATGCGAAGCTGAATCCTGAAAGAAAAGACATTGAACGGTGCACCAGTGTGCGTGGAATAAACGTCAAAATGCTTCGCAGAGAATATGCGGAAATAACAAAAGAAGGGGTAGGCGTAGTAAATAAGAGAATTCGACATGAGTTTCACATATTTCTCTCCCCATCCGACGCAGAAAAAACTTACATTTTGGGTCCTTATTTCTAAATTAAGTAAAATCACAATGAATTCTACACTTATCTTTCGTACAGTAGACACTCAAAGTAATGTCAAGCTTCAACCTAACTTTGCAATTGAGGTGAAGATCTGATCACCCTAAGCCACAGAAAAACAAGTTGCTCTTAACGCTCCATGCAATAACCCCTTGACTTCTAACACCTCTATTATAAAATTAAAATGTTTCCAGCATAATTGTCTTATGCGAATTCTGTTAATTTTGTCCAGTGACTTACACTATTGATGAAATTCCATGAAAAAAGGACGAATCTGCGTTTGTAAACAAATTTTCAACTTCGCGAATATCTCCTAATAAGACAGTGGTCTTAGATTGCGTGGTCGAGTTAAAAGATGCACTAAATCGATATTTGAATCGCATCGAATTTTTACAAAAAGAGGGTATTTTTTGGAAAAATCATTCTTCAGACATTCTTGTAACTTCTTCCATTATCGGATATGCAATCACCTCAAAACGCTTTTTGATCACACCAATCTTTCCCTATTATAGCTTTTAGTGCTGATTAATCGAACGAAGGTAAACAGAAAAATAGATTCAAACCATCCTATAGATTTTCCAGACAATAACGCCTCTGCTCCAACATACACACCCATTTTCATCTGATATGTCAGTTGTTCACTATAGCCGGGCAGTATCCTGGGGCCTTTTGGCTGCACTCAACTTCCTCACCCCAACCGTAACCAAAGCTTATGAAATGCTATCTTCTTTCTTTATCCTGTTGACAGCGGCGGACGAAGGCGAGGACGATGATGACGTATAAATACGTTGTTTATCACTATAATTAAATCACATGCGTCATGGGCCACCCTCGAGTGCAGAGAGCAAACTGAACAACTCTATCACACGAGAAAAAAAAGATTTTGGTCACCGTTTACACAATCATGTCAGATGGAAAGCTTTGAGATTTTGGAAATCATTGTGTTATAAGACGCCTATAGTTGAAATACGATACACATATCGTTCACTTGCAAGGCAGACCAGAAGTCGTTCAGATATCTTCGTATAACAAATGATCGTTCTACACCGATTTTATCCTAAGACCCGCAAAATGAAACAAATGCTAAGCATACAAAGCTCTACTACTACTCAAAAATACTGCCAGGTAACAAATAGCCTGCAGACGGTGAACGAGTAGTAGGGTGAGGTAAGACAAAAAGTTTTGAATAAACATAAACTCCACTTCTCCTCCACTCCGAAACTATGCGTGGAAGATCGAGAAGGCAACGCCAGCGGAGAAAGATGTGTATGCAATCAAAGGTAAGGTGCTTTGCTGTAAATGTAGCGTAGGATGGTAGGTATATGAATATAGAAGTAACGGCGTTCGTGATGACAATTACAGCAACTGTGCTTGGAGAAATAAATATAGCACGGTTTTAGATGTACCTACACTGGCACCACTAGTGGCAACTAGGTAGTTTCACTTTTTGATAACAATAAAGAAGTAACAGGATAATGCATTTTCCAGTGAAATATTCCTAGACCGAGTCGAGAATCACACCCAGCCGGCTGCAACACGGTATTATGTTATAACCGCACTTTTACCGACGAAGAGAGGGGCGACCTAGAGTATGATGGTCTGCGACGGCATATGTATTATGTCCTCGCACAGAAAGCTACCAAATCTCTTATTATCAAGTATAAACATTATGAGACAAGAAACCTCTCAGTGTCCCAGATTCTCCATCCATCGTAGAAATATTGAACCATATCATATGTCCATATATCGCTATAGTAGATGTAAGTGAGCGCGGAGTGCGTGAACGCGAGCGGAAAAACAATACGGCGATGGAAAACCGTATACTCGCTTGCACAAACCTAAACTCAAACGTGTGCCGAGGATAATTACGGAGCTTTTCTTCTTCTTTTTTCAGCAACGGTGGCTCTAAACGAAAAGTTCATTACTACCTGAGCTATTACGTGTTCGGCACAGATCCACACGCAAGAGGTCGATGAAGAGTGACCATCCCATGCATGCCGAAAACTATCGCACGGGACTGAAACACAACAACTGACGTTCTGAGATTTATCAGTTGAAAAGACTTTAATTCAAGAATATATTCAATACATATACACATTTTTAATCTTTGGTTCTGGATCTGGATAGTAATTACCTAAGCAATTATACTGTACAGTAACAAAATAAAAATATAAGAATGTACTGGTTGGCCTTGGCAATAATTGGCTCGTTCGTAAAAACATTGTTTTGAAAACAGAACTTCTAGTTTAAAGGGTGTACTCGATAAAAATGGCACACATATATTTACTAACCAAAATTAAACCAATTATCGGATATTCTATACATTTTCAGGAAACTGCTAATGAGTTATGATTTACAGAATTTATTTTATTCAAATTTATCTCCCATCACGAATGCCCACACCTACCCTTTCACTCCATCGGTCAAATTTTGTAAAACCGATTTTCCCAGTGTTTTTGTTGTTTTTACCCCAAACTCCAGCACTGTTTTAATAGTTTTGCGATGTTTGCGAAATTTCGTCTTCATAATCGCCTAAAATTTTTCAATTGGGCAAAGCTCCGGTGGATTTGATGGGTTGATATCTTTTAGCACAAGATTGACTCCGTTGGCTCGGTACCACTCCAACACGTTTCGAACGTAGTGGCAGGATTCTAGATCAGGCCAAAAGAAGGTTGATCCTTTGGGCTTCCTTACGAATTGCAAGAGACGCATCTTAAGGCATTCTTCCATGTATATCTCACCGTTGGTTGTTCCGCGGGTGATGAAAGGATCGCTTATTTCACCACATCCGCAAATCTTTTGCCAGATCAGGAACTTCGTTGCAAGTTTTGATAATTTTTACTTTCGAACACCGAACTTAGACTTGGAAGCGATATATTCTTTACGTATGTTTCGTCAACCATAGCGATGCAACACGATTTGGTGAGCAAATTTGTGTAAAGATTCCGGGCGCGGGTTTTCGCAGTGATGTTTTGCTTTTCATTCTGGGTTGGGGCTTTTTGCAAATTGTAAACCTGTAACCCAGCATGCTTCAAAGTTTTCTGAATTGACATGTTTGGACCGTTCTTGAACTGTTGCACCACTTTCCTGGCCAATCAACTGTCCATTGGGCCACTCTTACGACCACTCCCTTCCTTCCGTCGGGCACTCAGACGCTCTTTGAAGGTTCTTATCACACGAGACGCAGTTGTATTTGCCTTTCCAAGCTTTTTATCGATCCATCTCTGACTTTTGATTGTAAGTGCAGAAATTTTTTCTACGGAGAATGTCTTGTTTCGACTACATGACTGGAAATACTGTATGAATAACTTTAAAACTTGACACAATGTATCTTATGTGAACAATACGCTATGAATAATATTTGCTCAAACTTTCAGGTTTTTAACTCATACAATAAAAAAATTATAAAAGAGTTTTGGTGTACCATTTTTTATCGAATACACCCTTTAGTCTAGTTTCCACGTACACAACCAGATCTTGTAAGAATACGGGAAAGTGATGGAATCACCTCACTTTTTATTTGTCATTTGTAGTATTTTCTAACAAATGTTAATACGCTTAGATTTACTTGGCTCAAAAGGTTGGATGTGGGTCGACACTAAAAGGTCACGTTTTGCGTGACATAGTTAATGGACTTTCCCTTAGCCTATTAGGCACAACTAGCACTTTGTCCCATTTTCTCAAACAGACCTTAACTAAAAATGACTTAAACTTGACGCATTTCCTTTCTTCATGCATTAAAAAAATTGCACACCCCTTATTTTGAAGATGCGTGAGTCCATGCCTCTATTTTGATTTTGAGAATAGCACTTCAGTTATCAGAATGTCGTCGAAGGAAGAGAAGCAACGCATCAAAATTTTGCACGTGCATGTCGAAAATCTGGCTAACAAGAAAGTGGTGGCTCCTAATCGCGACGCTAAACAAAACACGGCCGCCAAAGCACGATCGCGAAAGTTGTACACGACGATGCTGACGAAGTTTGATTGCGTGATACAGGACGGTGAAACTTACCTCTAGGCAGACTTTAAACAGTTTCCTGGAAAGGTGGCAGATATTTTCAAGCACATTAAACTGTCAAAGTTCGCGAAGAAATATCTGGTGTGGCAGACCATCTGTACCTGTTGCTTGAAGAGCAACGTTTACATTGCGACCGGAACCGTCAAGCAGGAAATTTATCTGAGCGAGTGCCTACGTTCTATTTTGGCCGGATTTGGCATCTTGCCATTATGGAAAAAAGGTCATGATGTGGTATGCTGCCAAAAACGTTCAAGTGATGCCCAAGGACAAGAACCCTCCCAACACACCAGAGCTCCGCCCAATCGAACAATATTGGGCCATCGTCAAGCGGAATCTTAAGAAGACTCAAAAAGCTGTTGTGAGCGAGAAACAGTTCAAGGCAAACTGGCGTTCTGCGGTGACTAAAGTGGACAAGGAGACTCTACAAAATGGCAGGTGTTAAACGAAAGACCCGGCAATTCGCATTCGGTAAAAAGGAAGTTTAGCTGAATATTTCTCCTGTATTCTGTATTAACTGAACTTGATAAAGAAAAATAATTTTACTTATTGATAAAAACTTTGATCGACTCACAGACATTACATCTATAATGTATATTTTAATGCTATGTGACGCTCCATTTATGTGCATGATATTGAACAGAAATGTACACATTTCATGGTTGCGATGTGAAACAACTTACATGTGGCAACAGGCCTTACTTCTTAGCCGCATTACTTCCTCCCTTTTCATGTGATCACTTTGATCAAGACTTTGAAAATTCAAGAGTTCTGAAACCATGGGACACAGTTATCAGCATTAGTGTATTTAAAGATTGGACTCGGAAAAAACCCAACACTTTGTTTTGGGTGTAACTTTTTATCACGTCATTAAAAATTAATGAAATTTTGGGTAATACTAGTTTAGAGTGTCATGTGTGCAAAATTTTATCGCGATTTGTCGAGTAGTTTTCAGGATGCATTCGAAACAAGAAGAGCTACGCCAGCAAATCTTGAGCGCGGTGATCGATAATCTTGGTCAGTCGCACAGATGGATCGGCAAAAGACTTGGAATCCACCATTCCACCGTGTCCAGCGTTGTGAAGATGTTCCAGGAGACGAAGACCATCAAGCGGCCGAAAACCGAAAACGGAATACCCAGAGAAGGCGCGGAAGTTAAGGAAGTACTTTATTCTTAAAGAACCCGAACCTTTCCACCCGAGACGTAGCCAAAAAGGTCAATTCGTCGAAGTGGTTCGTCCAGCAGACCATGAAGCGGGCTGGGCTACGTGTTTTTAAGGTCAGGAAGGCGCCAAACCGGACTGAAAAGCAAAACACGGTGGCTAAATTGCGTGCGCGGAAGCTGTACTGTGCGTGGCTGGTCAAGCCAGGCTGTCTCGTCATGGACGACGAGACATATATCAAGGCGGACACCAAACAAATCCCCGGCCTCCAGTTTTTTGTCGGTACGTCCCGCATGGAGGTTCCGGAAAAGTTCTAGAAAAGAAAGATGGACAAATTCGCGAAGAAGTACCAGGTGTGGCAGGCGATCTGCGAGTGCGGACGGTACAGCAAGTCGTTCGTTACAACCGGCACCATAAACGGGAGATTTATCGAGAGGAATGCTAGCAGAAGCGCTTGCTGCCTTTCCTCCGCTCTCATCGTGGTCCCACGCTGTTCTGGCCGGATCTCTTTTCGTGCCATTACGCCAAGCCTGTAATGGATTGCTACGAAGCGAAGGGCGTTAATGTGGTCCCGAAGGAGGCGAACCCGCCAAATACACCAGAACTTCATACGATCAAAAAGTTTTGGGCGATAATGAAGAAGAAGAAGTTGAAGAAATGCGGAAAAACATTCAAAACCGATTAAGCTTTGAAGAAAAACTGGGAGAAATTGTGTAAGGAAGATGGACAAAGCCTCGCACAAGATCTCATGAGCAGTGTTAAGAGAAATGTACGAGCATTCAGGTTGGGGGAGAAAATTGTTATATATAAATTATGCCAAAACATAGCTGATAGGGTAGGTAACGACTTAAGCACCCCGAGACCCTATTTCAAGCAACGTTAACCTACAACGCTCATTTTTTGCAGTATGGTGCTTCACTAGATGAGCGTTGTAGGTTAACGTTAACCCCGTGCTTGGAATAGGGTCTCGGGGTGCTTAAGTCGTTAGCTACCTATATAGTTTTTTAATCCCTGAGAAGTATCCGATTTAAAATGAATTTTTGGTGTTCATTTTTGTGTGTCTCATTTTTTCCGAGTCCAGTCTTTATTAGAGAGCCTCCAAAAACAAATACGTTTATGCTCGTTATGCCAGGGAAGTCAGACAAACTTCCCATCCAATAAGACATTCGACTGAATCGGGAATTGAACCCTTATAATCTGCACTCACTTTTTCCTATGCACATATTGGATCGAATGTCATGTTAGACGCAAAGGTCAATATTTTTCGAACTAAATCAACCGCTTCGTAACACAAAATAGTAATATATGTAGATTTTGTGGCCGACTAGATAATATTGGTAGAAACCTCAATTAAAAATACGCTTCTTGGCATTGATTGATTCTTCGATGTTGCCTAACTAATTAACTTAGCACCCTGTGGGTAAAGTTGGTAATGACAGGTGGCTTGACAAATAAAGTCAATACTCGCCGCGATACTCCTTTAATTGTATCCTGAAAAAAAAAAACAATCTGAAACCGAACACTTAATGATCTGCAGTTATAATGAAAACAGTCTTTCACTCTAGCATCTAATAGTCACTTCGAAAAGAAAAGTTAAAGGTTAGGTGAAATGTTTTCTTCTGTTTTTCATTTTCCACACCCACGTAAACTACACAACGACTGCTGAGCGGACGCCGCTTCCTAAATGAAACTGTTATTTTTAAACAACGGCAACCATACCGAAAGGCACAGAAAAGAGAAACAGACTACAAACGCATATCTGGAGTGATTCAAAATTTGGGCGTAATGTTCTTCGTAAACAACATTAATCAGCGATTGCTTACAGACGGACGATTATCCTTATAGTTAATCAACATAAACAGGCGATGTTGAATTTTGTTTACGAAGTCGAGCATTTATTCGTGACGCCCAAATTTCGAAACACTCCGGATATCTTACAAGTCTGAGGCGAAAGTTTTGACACTCTTCTAAATTTATACCGTTCTGCTTTTCGCGACGCTGTGCCGCTAGATCAATGACTGTGCACTGAGTATCGTGACGAAACCAAATTCATTATCATGGTCATGACGTTGGGTTCTGGTCATCGTCGGTGGGAGTATTAGCCTGAGTGCAATGAGAAAAAGCTACGAAAGAGGAAGGTAATACGGGACACTTGTTACTCGTAATGCTTGCCATGTGTCACCCATAGGTGCCGTTAACGTTATAGGTGCACTATTCAATCGATTTTATTTTTGTCTATAATTGATGAACGAGACATGAAGACCATATGAATGCACCATTGAGGAACTCGAATCCAAACGTTTTTCTTAGGAACGCTTGCGAGAAAAAAAAAAACTATCTAATTCTATATTTAATTGCAGTGCAGTCTTAGTTCCTGTCTTACTGTACTTACAAATACTGTGTTCAGATAATGTAATTAGGTCAAACAATGAGCTTTGATTAACGATAAAATGGTGTTTGGAGGCAAGGAGAATATACTGTAACATAATGAGCTCCAGGCAGCTGCTTCATAAGAAGCTTTACTAGTGGCCTTGAAATTGTCTTGAGGAGCAAGATGCAGCAACTCTATTAGAAGCGTAGTTCGCTCAGGTTGGACGGAATCAGCAGATCGAAGACGTTGTACGAATACTAACAACAATTCAACTTAAATGACGTTCTATAATTGTTATGTTTGTATTCTAAGCACGTGGAGTAACGATTATGATGTTCGCTTATAACCATGAGGCCCCAAGAGTGAGTAATGTTTACTAGAAATGAAAGATATGAAAAGAAAGTGTTGATACATGGGAGGTTGTAAAAATTGAATAGAAGTATTGAAAATTGAGCGAAGGGCTTGGATACAGCAGTACTCGAACCAAGCACGTATTCCTTTGCCTTACATCCCATTACGGGGTGCTCAACCCACTGGAATACCCAACCGCTCCAATTTCTCCGGCGCCCAAGTTGTTATCCTTGTGGTACTTTTTAAAGAAGGCGGCAACGTCTGGGAGGCGCTTCGTACTGTAGATCTCGCTGTTCACTTTCAGCTCCGACAAAAAGAAGAGGGGACGTGACATCCCCTTTTCACTGTTTGTGAGCCACAGCAACACCTCAATGGGGAACTTTGTGTGCTTCACATCGCTGACATCTCAGAGTTAAGGCTGAAGCTGGTAGGATTGGGCTTGTGATTAATGCGTTGAAAACAAAATACATGAAGGGAAGAGGCTCACGAGAAGACAATGTTAGCCTCCTAGCACGAGTTCAGATCGACGGCGATGAAATCGAGGTAGTAGACGAATTCGTGTAACTGGGCTCATTGGTGACCGCCGATAACGACACCAGTAGAGAAATAAAAATGCGCATTATGGCTGGCAATCTTACCTACTTTGGACTCCGAAGGACGCTAAGATCGAACAAAGTTCGCCGAACCACAAAGTTGACCATCTACAAGAAATTAATTAGACCGGTAGTTCTCTACGGCCACGAAACATGGACATTGCTAGTGGAGGACCAACGCGCTCTTGGAGTCTTTGAACGGAAGGTGCTGCGTACCATCTACGGTGGAGTGCAGATGGAAGACGGCACGTGGAGGAGGCGAATGAACCACGAATTGCACCAGTTGCTGGGAGAACCTCCCATTGTACACATCGCAAAATATCGGTCGACTACGATGGGCTGGGCATGTCGTAAGAATGTCGGACGACAGCCCTGTGGAAATGATTCTCGAAAACGAACCGACAGGTACAAGAAGACGAGGCGCGCAACGAGCAAGGTGGATCGATCAAGTAGAAGGCGACCTGCGGACCCTCCGCAGACAGCGAGGCTGGCGAGTGACAGCCATGGACCGAATAGAATGGAGACAACTTCTGTGTACAGCAGAGGCCACGCCGGCCTTAGTCTGACTGGTAAGGTAAGGTATCGCTGCTAATTTAATTTGTCGGGGAGGTCAAATAGCCTTTGTCTTGCCAGTCGTTGCCATCCAACGTGAGTCTCGTCGTCCATAATGACCACCACATTCCGCTTCGCCGGGAAGATCTTTTTGACCAGAATCTTCAGCCGTTGTTTCTGGGTTTACCGCTTGGTTCTTCCACACGGCTGACTTGGACTGAAAGAAGTGACCACCTTGCCTTTCGTCGTCCGTTTGAGCTTTTGTTGAATCCTGCGATCACTTAAAACGGTCGGACGGCCGGAATTAGGCTTCCGTTGGATGGACTCTCCCTTTTACAGAAGTGCCAGAATCTTGTAGATGTTTCCGCGATCGTATCTGGCCGACGCGAAATGGTCTACGATGATCGAATTTTTTAGGCTCGGATGAAGCAAGCGGCACTAGCAAACATAGATCGAAGTTGTTTCGCTGTTTTCGTCATAGCTGCCGCAAACAAACTGATGAAGCTGTCATATTTTCACAGTATATAGGCAACTAGTATATATTGACTACTTCCGGATCGACCGGTGGATTCTTATACTTTCTGGAGAACCCTATATTTACTAGCCACATATTCTTTTTTGGACAATTAATCAGAGTACCAAACATGCCAAACAAACAGTTAATTACAAACAACAGTGATGGTCTGTATCTGCACTTGACCAGATCGAACGTTGAAGTCAGCAACCTCCAGCATGATCTTACTTTGTAGTTGCGCCTTTACCGGCTGCTTTAAAGTAGTAGCCGCACTAAGGTAACACTTCTAAAAATTCTAGTGGGCATGTTGTGATCCATAAATAATCTTTCTGTCTCTTTAAAATATGTTACAATATAAACAGCCCCAGATTGCGGAAAATCGACGGAGAGATAGATTTTCAACATAAAATTTACATTGTGGAACAAAGTTGTCTTCCAACCACAATTTTTGTTCCTAATTATTTACTTGATACTTGAGGGGCGACGACTCCCTTCTGTTGAATCTACGTCGAATGAATGACTCTCCTCCCCTGGACCCTTAGGTCTTCATCAACTGCAAATAGCCATCGTGTTCGTAGTCTGTCACGGAGTAGACGGCCTATCCGTGGAAAGCAACGCGAGACAGTCGTTCGTTCCCTTACCTCTGCGGAAACCATATTGAGTATCTGAAAGCAGGTTATTCGTCTCAACCCATTTGTCCAGGCGGAAAAGGATCATTTTCTCCAACAACTTTCGAATACACGATAACATCGCGATGGGTCGATAGGAGTTGTGGTCGGACGCGGGCTTACCAGGTTTTTGAATGGCAATAACTCTCACTCGTCTCCAATCATCCGGTACAATGTTTAGTTCCAGAAACTGATTAAACAAGTTCAACATGCGCCTCTTTGCGACGTCTGGGAGGCTCTTAAGCAAGTTGAACTTGATCTTATCAGTATCACTTGATCTTATCAGAGCCGTATTGCCACACGAAAGGAGTGCGAGAGTTCTACCATTGAAAAAGGTTGGCTGATCTCATCTATCGAATTCGTGATTTCGCGAGGAAACATTTGTGCTGGCACAGAATCTGGACAAATTTTTCACGCGAACTTGAGGATCCATTGATCCAAGTACTCCTCGTTCTCGTTGTTCGTAGGTCTGTTTCGCGCGATAGCCCTTTCACGAATATTCGCCAGTAACCGCGTTTCTTGGCCTTGATGAGGCTCTTACATTCGCGTTTGAGAGCCGTGTACCTTCGGAAGTGCTAAGGTGTTCCACGTCAACGAATAACTTTGAACGCGTCGGACTTTTTGCGGTAAACCTCGGTGCATTGCTGATCCCACCATGGGGAAGGAGGTTTCCTGCGAAATGACGTTCCTGGAACTGGTCGACTTTGAGCTTGAAGCGCGCTTTCCAAAATAAGGTTGGAGAGGAAGTTATATTCCTCCAGCGGTGGAAGCCTTTCTACCGTTGTTACGGCTTCATCCATTGCTGTTTTAAACCTTGTCCAATCGATACTACGAGTTAGATCATACGTGACGTTGATGGATTCCGGCGGATTGAGCTCGCTGGCAGCCGAAATTTTAATAGGCAAATGATCACTACCGTGGGAATCCTGTATCACATTCCACGAGCAGTCCAACGATAACGCTTTCGAGCAAAGTGTGAGGTCTAATCTACTGCCAATCGAGGATGGACCAAAACTCGTGATTCATGGCTAACATCATTATCGCAGGTCACTAGAGTTCCAGGATACACAAATTTTTAAACTACTTCAAATTTGTCACCACGCAACTGCACTTCGTTACCCATATCGGTGGCCCCTCGTTGTTTACCGGTGATAATGTACTTCGTCTAACTGGTATTAATTGGTCTCCGTTTTAAAAGACAGGAATGCCTCTTCGACGGCTCGACGGTTAATTCCAATTATGTCGATGTCGTCTGCAAAATCTAGGAGCATGTGCGATTTCGTAACGAAGGTGCCACTCCTTTTCATGGCAGCTCTAATAATAACATCTTCGAGAGCAATGTTGAACAAAAAGTTCGGAAGCGCAACTCCCTGCTTCAATCCACCTAACGTTACAAAAGATGTCGAAATCTCATCTGCAACCCGTATACTTGATTTAGATCCATAAAGCGTTGCACGAATCAGTCTTATTAACACATCAGCTCAAAAAATCCTGTTCTAACTATGAAAACATTTTTTGTTTTATAAAATTTGACATTATTCATCAACATAGTTCCCTTCAAGAGCGATACACTCATTCCAGCGTTTCTATACCCTTCTCGTAGAACGGCCTCAAAATAGGCGTTTGTTTTGTCGATTACAAAATCTGGCGAATCAGTGGGTGCGAAGACAACTGGACACGTAATTCGTGCAATATGGTAACCAAAGAATTGTGACACTGTGCGATGTTTTAGTGAAAAAAGCACTTTTTTTTCTGCATATGGGGACGATTTTTTTAGATTTCTTTGTTCAATCAAACCAGTTGGCCCATGAAGCAATCGTTATTGATGGTCTGGTCTTTTTCAAGGTAGTCGATGAACAAAATTCCATGCGTTACCCAAAAAACGGACGCCATAACTTTTCCAGCGGATTGTTGCGATTTTGGCCGCTTTGGGAGAGGTTCACTGGTTGCTGTCCACTCAACTGCCTGCCGATTTGACTCAAGATTGTACTAATGGAACAATATGTAATGATACCGACGCAAAAAGTTCTTTTCATTTCGCCAAAACAGCTTCAAACAGGACTTGGAATCATCGGCCTGTTGTTTTTCGTCAACTATGAGCAAACGCGGCACCCATTTAGAAAGCAGCTTTCTCATGGACAAATGGTCATGCAAAATAAAGCTCACGCGTTCTTTTGAGATCTTCTAATTGTCAGGTATCTTCTGCAACTTCATTTAACTGTTTTCCAAAACGACTTTGTTGACTTCACTGTAACCACCTCCTTTGGCCAACCAGACAGTGGCGCATCATAGGTGTTAATACGACGGTGTTTAAACTCAGCACACTAGGCAATGATGATGGATTTTCCAGGTGCAGAGTTTGTATAAAACTTATCAAGCCAAGTTTTAGCTTCAACGGTGTTTTTTCACATAAATAAACACAATGTTTAATTAGCACGCGAAACTCTTTTTACCCTTCTTACATCAATAGAAGGGTATTAAGATCGCTTGAAAACTCGACTTTTTATCCGAGGCCCACAGGGCCGAGTGTCATATACCATTCGACTCAGCTCGACGAACTGAGCACATGTCTGTGTGTATGTGTGTGTGTGCGTTACAAATAATGTCACATCGGGTTTTCAGCCATCTGTGAACCGATTTCAGTTCTGTTGACGGCAAATGGAAGCTACAATATTCCCATAGAACGCTATTGATTTTTTTTCATTCGGACATTTCGTTACGAAGATATGAACGAAACAGTACTTGAAGGCCTATTATAATAGAAATCAAACAGTTTAGTCTCCGATTACATACTGAGCTATTTGTGTACCGATTTTAGTTTTGTTGGTGCCAAATCAAAGCTATGTAATCTCTTAATAACTGGTCAAAATTTCATTATGATTGGATAATCCTTCATGGAGATATGAACAAAACAATACCTGAGAGCACATAATTGTGAGATGAAAACATACTCGTTGCAGTGCAAAACCAAACAAGACCAATCACACCAATCGATGCCGCTTGCATTCTATTGTGTCGCATCTGTTGCGTTGTATAGCACATACAGCGGACTAGCCACACTATGCGACTGTATAGAATTAGAGCAGCATCGATTGGCTCGAGTGGTCTGGTTTTGAACTACAACGAGTATATTCGAAAATTACACAAAGTCTCCATTTAATATTAACCAATTTTCAACGAACCTGTACTTATTAAGCAGATTGAATCCATATCGATAATCAAAATTGACGGTTAGGATTGACTAATAATTCATTTTATGGACTGATTGTATGAAATTGCTAATATTTATGTAATTTCACTTTTTATATAACTAACAGAAACAGGTCATTAAAGACTATTAATGGTAATATTTTAATCACATCGATGAACAGTACGTTAAGGATTGTCAAACAGTACACTTTTTAAACACAAAATATGACATATCGAATATTCCTGGACCTTTCTGGAATTTCTGATGAAAAAATGTATCTAGTACCATATTGGCCACATTTGAGTTCGTAATTCTGATAAAGTGTAAGAAGGGTCAGTCTCACCTTCGGTGGATTAATTCAGGTTTTTATCCATTATCTTTAAAATCACATAAGCAGCGTTACTAAAATCACTGTAGTTTCTGAACTTACAGTCAGAATGCCGTGAAATTTTGACAGCTATCTTTAGAAGGTTGATATTTTCCAAAGCAACATTTTTTATTTGTGGCGCCAACTGGGAGCCGGACCGGGAACTTTTCAGCCGATATGATAGTCTCGTCGGGAAACCATGTTGGATCATTATCTGCCATAGCTCGTTCCTCTAAATCGTACGCCGCCTTGAAATCAATAAATAGATGATGGGTCTGCAAGTTGTACTCCCGGAATTTATCAAGGATTTGTCGCAGTGCATTTGATCCTTTGTTGATTATTGATTGATGCAATATTTTTTTTGTTTTAGGATTTTTGGATAGGGTCTGGGGTTGAAAAAAGGTACTTTAAATGACTTATCGTTTTCAACTGTTTCAACAGAAGAACCTGTTATATCGATAATCATTTAATAGCAACTTAAGTTGTTTAAGTGGATCAACACCGCAAAAAAACACATCGGCAAATTGTAGAAAGAACTTCTGACAACGTTTTCCGACGCACTAATTGGCTTCTTTCTGCTTGCCATCTACAGAACAAAACACAACAGCCAATTCAAGCTGGACATCAAATTTATTATTGGGGTCCTCCCTTAGCTCAGTCAGTAAAGGCGCAGCTACAAAGCAACACCATGATGAAGGTGGCTGGGTTCGATTCCCGGTCTGGTCTAGAAATTTTTCGTCAAGGAAAACTTCTCGACTCCCATAGCGTATAATTGTACTTGCCACACAATCATACAAATGCAAAAATGGTAACTGGCATCGAAAGCTCTCAATTAATAACTGTGGAAGTGCATTTAGAACACTAAGTTGAGAGCAAGCAATAAGCTAATTGTGAAAGCAATAAGCTTGAAATGCTAAAAGAAGAAGAACAAGACATCAAATTTATTTCAGCAACTAAATATTGTGTACGTCGTGTTTGCACTACGATACTGATCAGTGATAATTAAACAGGTTACTACATAGATGACGATCACCTGTATGCACAAGTTCATTGATACTTTCTATTCATAGATCAGTATCTACGTCGTCTACGTCATGCCGTTTGAGAAGGGGAGAGATGATGAATTTGACAACCGTTCTTACCGTGTTTATCTCTGCCATTCACAATTGCCAAGGGAAGGATAGTTGTGTTAGTCGGCAGGGTTATTTTTGGATCAAAATTTATGGTGGTGATCAATAAAAAACAGCAGTAGCAGTCGGCTGATAAACTGCAAGATAAGTCTGGGATTAACCACCCGACATTATACTCAGTAAGTAGAAACTGTATCGAGCATAATTACCTTTTATGTAATTGCTATGCTATATGCTATCAGAAAGTAACACAAAAAAATTCTACATGAGCCGGACATGAATTTAATTGATTCAATCGGTTTCGCGATGAATCAATATGTTTTCAAAACATTAGGCAAACAGAAGGCTAGTCAACCATCCAAACAGACTGACAGAACGTCATTAAATATGTAAAGATGGTGCTCCAAAAATAAAGAATGATGAATGTTGAGAATTCTTTATTTTCTCAAAACTGAAGGTGTTAAATCTTGTCATAAGATCATAAGAAAGGAATTTGAATAAGAAGGGAATAATTCTAATAATGTTCACTTCCCCGACAGATGGCGGAACATGAGAAGCGCAGGGATACTAACTGCCTTGATCCGTGAAAAAGAAATGTCAGTTAAGATGGATGGTAGTTGCCGTGTCATTAAGTAGATGACGACCGACTGTTGCTTGCTGCAAAGCGTATTTATGAATCTGTGAGTGAAATGAGTAATGGCTGGGTTCTGCTTCAGAGCACGGTTAAACCCGCTTACAGTTAAGTCGATCACACGTGGGAGAAGAAAGACGCACATAGAACAGTCCGCTAGTGTTGATTTCCAAGCTCCTGGTGCGGATATAGACACACCTTGGTACTTCTAGCGCATAGAGTATAACACAGTTCGAAGAGGGCAAGGAAAGCGGGAAAGAGTGTGTTCAAGGAGTAATTTATGCGAATATATTATGTCCATGTTTGAGGTAATCCAAAGAATTATTTTCGAATTTTGATTTGCCAACTGTTACAGAATATAGTTTGAGCTGAAATTTATACTATACACACACAACTTATACACAACATTATTTTCCACAACTTCATTTGCAGCCAAGATTTTAAAAGACGTTTCATTAGCTTGTTAAAACTTTTTTTCTGTCATTATACATGGTGTATTTGTTTGTCATTGATTGTTCTGGAAGTGATGAAGGGAGCGCTTATTTCACCACATCCGCTAATTGCCTGCCAGATCGAAACTTCTTTGAGAATTTCGATAATTTCTTCTTTCGAACATCCTTCGGAACATTTAACTTGGACTTAGCAACGAAATATTCTTGCCCAGAACGTTGACGGAAGTCGTAAGTTTTGTCATCCATCACGATGCAACACAATTTGGTGAGAAACTTTGTCTAAAGTTTCAACGTGCGGGTTTTCGTAGTGATGTTTTGCTTTTCATTCCGGTTTGGGGCTTTTGCACCTTGTAAACATGTAACCCAGCACGCTTCAAAGTTTTATGCGCAAAACCGACTGACACCTTGGACTTTTTAGCGAAATCTCGAATTGACATGTTTGGACGGTTCTTGAACTGTTACACCACTTTCCTGGTCATTTTACTGTTCTACATATACGACCACTCCCTTCCCTCCTCCGGTAACTCAAACGCTTCCTGAACGTTCTTATCAAAGGAGACACATTTGTATTGGCACTTCCAAGCTTTTCAGCGATCTATCGGTGGGACGGCTCTGGGTTTTGATTGTGAGTGGACAAATGTTTTTCACGGACAGTTTCTTATTGCGACAACATGTCCGGAACTACTGTAAGAATAACTATGAAACATGACAGATGTACACAATATCAATTAATCATGTATTTCATTCTTACTTCTTACTCAGTATCATTCCGTTAATTGAACAGTAACAAGTAAATTTTGATGAAATCCTCCTACTCGATTCCTGACTAAAATACGGAGGTGTTCAGATTGTTGGGGTTTCGCTTTCCCCCAAAATAATCCGCATTTTTTTCCATAACGTGAAAACCAATTGCAAAAGCTCCTGAGAAACTGTGCTTAGCATACACACACACACACACACACACACACACACACACACACACACACACACACACACACACACACACACACACACACACACACACACACACACACACACACACACACACACACACACACACACACACACACACACACACACACACACACACACACACACACACACACACACACACACACACACACACACACACACTGAGTGATTATTACAGGTGGAATTTCAATTTTCAACTTGTATTGTCCACAGTTTACATTTTACATGTCTTTATGGGGGTTAAAAAATGACAGACTACGATCTACGCGTTTAAATGGTATGTGCTAAGTTTAATTGACACAATATTTACATATTTACTGTGAGCTGCGGAAGCTCTTGCCAGCGAACTTGGTTGCAGAGCCGAGTTCCTCCTCGATGTGGAGGATTTGGTTGTACTTAGCCAAACGTTCCGATCGGCATGGAGCACAGGTCTTGATCTGAGCACTAGACCGACGACCAGATTGGCAATGAAGGTATCCTCGGTTTCGCCGGAACGATGAGACACCATGGTGTTGGCCAGCAAGTGTGCGTTGATCGATTCGGCCACAGTACCGATCTGGTTGACCTTCAGCAACTGGCAGTAGCAAGACTTCTTCTCCACAGCAGTAGCAATGCGCTTGGGATTCTAGACGATCTAGATGCTAGTATTGGCAGTCGTCTTTGCCCAGACATCCCAATAATCCTGATCGATGGGATCCTCAATATTGACAATTGGGAAGTCCTTGATGAAGCCTTGGTACATATCTTCCAGCGCATCAGAAATCAACCAAGCGCTCTGGTCCGATTTGGGATTCTTGAAGTCCAGATCGTACTGCCATCCTTGTGGATTTCTGATGCGGCAACGTCCATACCGATCTTGACCTTGCCCGTATAGCCAGCCTTGGCAATAGCATCTTGAATCAAATTCAGAGATTCCATGTTTTCCATGTTGGGGTCGAAACCACCCTCATCACCGACGGCGGTGGCATCCGGACCAAACTTGGCCTTGATGACGTTCTTAAGGTGGTGATACACTCCGAGCAGATTTTCATGGCTTCAGTGAATGACGAAGCACCAGTTAGCAGAATCATGAACTCCTGCATGGCCAGTTTGATACCGGCGTGGCTACCACCGTTGATAACGTTGAATGCTGGCACTGGCATGATTATGTTTCCGTTTCCGGCCAACTCAGCAATGTGTTTGTACAGTGGATTGCCCTTCTTGGCGGCACACGCCTTGCGGCCAGTGAAACACCGAAGATAGCGTTGGCACCCAGCTTCAACTTGTTCTCGGAGCCGTCCAGCTTTAAGAACGTCCAGCTTTAAGAACGCCTTACACTATGAGCATGACCATGATTGACCGCTCAAGGTTGCTATTCCGTCATTGCCAGATCAGCCGTAACTACACAGAGAACCAACAGATGATGCTTGGGACTAACACACATCCTCAATATGTAATAACTGGTGATCCCAAACCAAGGCAATACCGACGCCGGCTTCGCCCGAATGCAGGTCAATGTTCACACATATATGGAACGAAAAGCATGCCTATATAGGTAGAAGATAAGGCAGAGCGAGAAGGAAAAAGGAAACACGAGTTATCCCGCAGCTCAATGTTTATCATTTACTGTTGAATTGCTAACTGAGAATATTGGAAAATTAACGTAATATTGAATTTTTGGCTTGCGTGAAGTGAACATTGTGGTTGGCTACATTTCGTTATAAAAAAATCGATAAAAACAATTGATAAAGGCAGACAAACGCTTTTGAAATATTCACTTAAGCTTGCAAAGTAAAACATCAGTTACCTCGAGAACATTTTATTTTAAGCCTTCAATAACGTTTTGAGTATAAACCGGATGTTCTACAATTCGACAGAAAAGGTGCACGTTTTGAATGCGATGAAGAAATAACGTATTGTAAATTTACTCAACGTCCAACGAAGGCGTCTCGTTACCAAAAGTATGACCTGTACAATGATTTTAATATTCGAAAAGATCACGCTAAAGTAAGTCAATGTTTATAATAATTTCATTTTTTTTAATCGTAAACTAAGAGCTAAGAATGGTCTATAAAGTCACTGAACACCCAAAAACGCTTACTACTGCGATGAACAGCAGATGGCATTCTTTTTCAGTTAATTTCTTAAGTGTTCAGTCGCGTACTTATAGTCGCGTATTTACACGTACAATTTCTTATATTTTCTAAAGGAGTTGAATTGCATGGACAAGTAATGGATCGATTATGGCAAACACTTTCAAGCTTATTTCTATCTAAATGAGGCATTTCGTACGTATGGTCCATGTTAATGCAATAATAAAAACTGAACCAACGATAACTTAGCATTTTGACAATAACTATAAATTAGAAGAAAAAATAGTAATCTCCATTTAATTCCAACTACCTTTGCTTATCTTCGACAGATACTCGTATTTCGTCTACAATGTGCAGACTTCTTCAGTGTCTCGTACTAATAACACGACTTTTTTTTCTAATTTTTTGTTACAAGTATTCCACTAAACAGCTCAAACCCTCTACGATTCATTTTGACAATGTTTTGTGATTTCAAAGAGAAGGTTAAAGTTTCGTGAGACTACTAACTACCTGTTCAATGAACAGGGTGAACATGTGGATGCGACGCAACTCAACGGAATTATTGCGAAAAATGTAGCCAAACGATTTTAACATTATTCTCAAATTGCTTCAACGTTCTCCCGAAGCAGCCTTCTTCAGCCATGGAAGAAAATATAGATCACGGACGAGATTGAATCGATAGCGTGTAGTCTGTCCTCTAGAGTTTAGAGCTTTTATTATACACGAAGTCATCCAATTAGTTCGACTATCAACTCGAGCTTCACTAGAAAAAGGCGGACACTCTGGTTTTAATTAATCAAACCGAGGGGACACATTGTTATATTTATGATTTTTTATTTCAAGGAACTATTATGCATTGTGCTAATTAATTCATGTTTTACAGCAGCTTCGTGACGGAGGGCTGTCTGTGTGCAAAAGAGTGTATTTATAGTCTGGTTGTGTTTGGCAAAATAGTATAGCTCCTGTTGACGGCGGCTGATGGGGCCAATATGTAACCAAGCACATCAATTTACATAATAAATTCCACCTAACAAGCGGGCGAAAGCCGCACGAATAGCGTCTGCATAAGTGAAAGCATCGAATCAGCTGTAACAAAGTATTCCCGCAATAATGCACACATGCATCATGTATTGGACCAGCACTTGGTTACAATCTAAACATGGCGCGCTATGGGTTCAGCCATCTGTTGTTGTGTGCAGCTTGATTGCATTTCGCCCCGTTTACCGACACGATCCGAAGCATGCACATTCGTTTAAATAGCTACTCCCTCGCTTATTCACACACATACCTTCCGTTAAATACGACAGTGCAACGGAAATCATTGTCCATACACGTAGAAATGACTAAAAATTTACTTGAATTGCTGGAAATTGTAAATCAATCATGAGTAAAAGAAACTTATGGGAAAAAAATGTAAGTGTATTCTAGAAGTTTATATACATATATACATTTTTTTAATATTTTTTTTATTGTATTTTTTTCAAAGTTATTTATAGTGTAAATTTACATCTTCTACAGAGTGGCCATTCATAATGGCATGCAATCGTATGATGATTCATAATGTACCAGATCGAAGATAGTAATAAGAATTTATAGATAAAATCCATTTGTTTCACATCTTCGTCTCATACTGTGGTCACGAGTTCAAATCTAATCCCGGACAGGTCACAAAACTACCCAAAACATGTTTTTGTGACTACAACGGGAGACGAACCAGCCGGAGTTTAAAATCTCGACAATAAAGAAATAATAATAATACGAAAATGGCTCTTTTTTAACTTTACTACATGACTTATAGTCTTCAGAGCTAGTTCATTACAGCTTGAATAAAAGAGTCCATAATCGATTAACGGTAAGTGTGCTAATGAGCTACTGTGCATTAGAACTAATCAAATATGCAGCAAACTACAAATGCCCAGTCCTTAGTAAAATTTAGTATAATATATTTTAAATAAAATTTGATATTGATTTGATTTGTTTGAAATTTGATATAAGGTCATAATTTGTTCTAAGACCATTACTTATCACAAACAGAAAAACGAACAAAAAGATTTCTTACTTATAGACTGTCCCAGAAAATAAGGGCACACTTTTCTAACGCTGCCATCCAGAGATGGCGCGCATATCCAGAGATGGGAAAGATTTCCGCTGAAAAACGCCGTGCAATCGTGCATAAGTGGAGCACTTTTACTTTTATCACTAAGAAAGTTGGCGAAACGGGAGACCGTTGGTGTGAAAGCGGTGTGTTTTGCGATCCGGAAGTTCAGAGAGGAATATTCCCCTTCGGATCTGTTACGAAGTAGACGACAAAAAGAAGCGTTGAATCCCAAATTAGCAGAGCTTTTTCTAAGGCAAAAGGGAGCCTTGGGTCGCGATTTGGTCGAAAAGCTGAACACCTCGAAGTCCAACGTTCAACGAGCCAAAGAGATTGAAGATGAATACGTACAAGAAGCAGAAGTAGCCAGGGCGAAACACAGTTTTCGCCAACAATAAGTACTACATCATTATGGATCACGAATTCGAAGTTGGACTATAAAGCATTGCCGAGATCGCAAATTACACGATTCGTAGAGATGATTATGTTGACAAGGCGGACACCTCAGTTCTCACTGAAAATTATGGCAAAATGGCAGTATGGCAGGCAATTTGCTCTCGCGGTTAATTTACACAGCCGTACATCGTAAATGGCGCAAAGAATGCAGATATTTACGCCAATCAATGCTTGAAAAAATACCTGTTTTCGCTGATTTGTCAACATGACTGTAATATTCTGGCCCGATCTTGCTTCTAGTCATTACAATAAATTGAAAAACATTAGAGGAAAAGTTCGAGAACTTTCTTATGCACGAAAAGTCATCTAAAATCTTTCATGAACTGTTGATAAACAATGTTGAGAAACCATATGTAAGATTAAAAGTTGACATGAATGAAAATACACATGTTTTTTAACGAACTGAAGGTGTGCCCTTTCTTTCTGAGACTTACGCATTCAATCCCAAAATTATTATGAATAGAATATAAACTTTAATTTTTCTATGTGCATTCATTGAAACAGATAATGATTTCTTTTAAAAAATGCTTTAATGTGCAAAGTATGTGCGCAGGTATGTTATTAATGTCATATTATAATATTATCCTACCCGCAGATATAAACAGCGTTTCAAAGAAAGAGTGGAAACATATGCTTAGGATAACACATTGCTACAAACTATGAAGCATGTATTATTCCCTCACCTAACGCCGCGTACTGAAAGCCGTACAAATCATCCGCCAATTATAGTCGCTTTAGTGGTTCAATCGAACAACAAGCAGCTTCACCATACATCAGATTTGCCCCACCTAGCAGCCTTGGTCGACCTTGTCGGTAAAAAGTGGAATGGGCTGCAGGGGTTTTGTTTCTTCTCACCTCGTTCGCTTCACCACTCCTTCGTTGGAGCTTTTAGGCATCGCTTCTATTGTTACGTATCACCTTTTATCGATTATAGAAGAAGGTCTAAATGTAATTACTTTTTTTTGTATTAAATGAAAACCATGTAACCATGAAGACCGTTAGCTTTTCAGGATTTGTGTGGCTCAACAGCACCGCCGAGTCCACACATACGACGCGTGTACAACAACAACAACGGCAATGTAGTTTTGGTCTTCGGACTAACTATCTATAGTAGAGCGGCTTGAGGGAAGTTTTTTTTTTCGCACAAGTCAGCTGTAGGAGAGGCAAACGGTCATAGCACAGGGAACTTGTTTATAGTCGGGCGATGTGTGTAGTGGTGTTAGCGCTTCTTCATAATGGCATAACCAAACCAATCGATTAAGCAGATTCGATTCGCGACAACAGAGACACTCGGCTTTTTGTTCAGTAGCAATAACTACACAGATTACAAGTTCTGACACGCCACGTCATTCTGTCGACAGTTTTGCGCTGTCTGTTTCTTCAAGTGCATTGATAAATGGGCAGACGTTCGTCCTTTAAACCAATTTTGTAAATGTTTGATTGTGTCATTGAACTCTTGAAAACGATACATAGTATGAAACAGTATTGTGCTGTTGAGTTGACATCCAATTCTATTACACGAAAATGAGTAGTCCAATAATAAACAATACCATTTTGAATAACAGCAATCAGTTTACTCATTTTTGAATTTGTTCGGTTCTGACTGATTTGAGAAGATTTGGATCGTATTAAGTTTGGATAATTTCAAATAGCGTGGTTTGAAATATAATTTAAGAGCTCAGGTTTTTAATATGCCAGTACACAGGTAAAAAAGAAACATTGAATTTTATTCGTTATCTGATGCACATAGAGGGAATGCCAGATTTGCCAGAAAATAATGAGATATTTCATGTAAATTTAAGTCAGATAACGCCTGAATCTAGCCTGTTGTATGAAAGACTGCAAATACTGATGTATGGCGCATGAAAGATTGCAAACAATTTCGTTGTTTATGCCTCATTTCGCATGGAATTAACGTAGGGGAAATTTTAGACGCCTGTTAAAATTCATTATTTTTTTCTGTGGAGTTCTTATTATTGTTCAATCTTGTGATTTGTATCCGCTCCCTAGGGGTACTTCGATGAGCACCTGAATGGCCTGGAGAATGTAGGCATGGGAGACCAAGGCAACGGAGGAAACGACTACGTCAGTGCAATTCTGAATGTCGCCTATAAAGTGCTATCCCAGATCATATTCCGTCGTCTGTCACCTAAAACGAATGAATTCGTGGGATGTTATCAAGCCGGCTTCATTGACGGCCGATCGACAACGGACCAGATCTTCACCGTAAGGCAAATTCTCCAGAAATGCCGTGAATACTAAGTCCCAACGCATCACCTGTTCATCGACTTGAGGGCGGCATACGACATTATCGACCGCACAGAGCTATGGAAAATTATTGCCTGCTCTGAATTCAGTAATTAAAACGCACTTCAATTGTTATTAGTGGAGATCTTTCGATGCCTGTACCATATTTCAATGTGTTACAGGAATACCTCGGAAGATAACCTCAATATACATTTTTTTTTGTTAAATTTTCAATTCATAAAAAAATAAATATATTCAACCTTTGATAACAATTTATTTATTTATTTATTTATTTATTAATTATTATTAATCTCCATCTGACACTTTTGTCTTAATATGGATGGACAGTTGACAATTCAAGACGGGAGAGGCTCAAATTGGCATAAAAACCCTGTCATATTCTTAAATATATATAACATAAGATACAAACCAAACATTGACATGAATGCAACAATGAAGGAAGAGCAAAATAACTACAATATACATAGATCATAAGTTACAAAAACAGGTTAAGATGATAAAAAAAAGGAAAACCAGTCGTTTTTTCAATTGTCGTTTACCATCCTGTGATCAACAAAACATCTCGGTCCATAAGTCAATCGAATTTTAAGCCAGATTCCTTAAATGACGTTGCATAGCGGCAGCAGGGACGTGAAAATCAAAATGACTTGAAACGTCGTTGAAGCGAGATGCCATGAAGCGTATTGGGTCGTATTGACCGTATCTAGTATTGCGGGTTGCCAAATGCAAAATACTACGCCGACGAAGGGAGCCTTCTGGTACGTATATTAATATCCGCAAGAATAACAGGTACATCTATATCTCCAAAAAGGATCTTGGCAACAAAAACTGCTTGCATGTCAGCCCTTCTTTTCCCCAGGGTTTCAATTCCTATTAGCATACAGCGAGGTTCGTATGGCGGCAGATCAAGACGGTCACGCCATGGTAGATAACGAAGAGCTAGGCACACAAACTTTCTTTGGATCGATTCGATACGGGCAACCCACATAATGTTGAACGGACACCAAACTAATACAGTAGATTCCAGAATCGATCGCACCAGAGCACAGTACAGTGATTTCAAACAAGGTTGCGGCTTATCATTTTTGACTTATCCATATTCATTTGCCGATAGCTCTTCTCAGAAGCTCAATTTCAAAATATAATGTATGATGAACTTATGGTGCTTGAGTAGAGCTACAACTTGGTCTAACAATACATAGCTCTATCTCTTATATCTGAGGAATAAGAGCGTATATTCGCAGTGATCTTCGCGATGAAATTCACGGTGAAGATCACTCGATTATCATCGTGAAGATCACTGTGAATATACGCTCTCATGTCGAAGATATAGGAGTTAGAGCAATGTACTGTTAAACAAACTTGTAGGTCTACTCATGCACTACAAGTTCATCATACATCATATTATCAAATCGACCCTCTGAAAGGAGATATTGGCAAATGAATATGCCTGAGTCAAAAATGATAAGCCGCAACCCTGATTTCAAACACAGAGGATCGGTGAAACCATCGGTAAGCTTAAATATGAAACCGAGCTGTCTGTTCGCTTTCGAAATCACATCGTCAATATGAATTCGGAAGTTGAGCTGGGAGTCCAAAATCACACCAAGGTCTCTAACCTTATCCAGCCGTTCTAAAACATGCTCATTGAGACGGTAGTGAAAAATGATCGGCTGGCGTTTTCTAGTAAACGAAATAGTGTTGCACTTCGTTACACACAGCTCCAGGAGTTTCAGTTTGCTCCAATCCTCAAATAAATCCAACAGTTTCTGCAGGTAGGTACAGTCCTCGATACACGTGATAACTTTGAAGATCTTCAAATCGTCGGCGTAGAAAGCACGAGTTCCAGATGGTAAAATGAACGCAGCATCATTAATAAACAGCGAAAACAGTAGCGGGCCCAGGTTACTCCCTTGTGGAACACCAGATGATGTAGTAAACACATCTGAAAGCGATGAGCCTATCCTAACTCTCATAGACCGCCCGGACAAGTATGATTTGAACCAACCTTTAACCATTTGTTGGAGCGGGGGATTCTGATGTGGTGCTGCAACACGGAAGCTGATCAGGCACAGAAATGTTGCATGAAGATATGTACTTGCCTGTAAATAAGGGTTGGGAGACCCCATCACCGGACTCGACCACAGGACCAGAACGACTCTGATGGCAGGAAGCAGGACTAAGTTGCTGGCAGGAAACAGCTGGCGCGACTGGGTCGAGTGGCTGGAAGTCTCCCATGCATGAGGCAGGACTGAGACGAACTGAGAAGAGGTCTCCAATATGCTTTCTAATGCGCGTCGCGGTGCAGCTAATCCTCCATTAAACGATTTTCCGACGGTGATAATTCCCCTCGAACCGGATCCTGATTCAGAGTAAATTCCCTTTGGCCAAGTTGCAGATGAGAGCTTTGTTCTTAAATTCAGCATTCAGTCCAATTTTAAATGAAATGAAAGACATTGAGCTGACATCTTTTCCATTAGCTACAAGTCTGATAACTTCCACATCGTCGGTTCCAAGGCGTTGGATGGCTAGTGCACGCACTAGATCGACTGTTACATTTCGAGATATACGTGAGAGATACAACCAGAATTTTTGATTTGATGCTGCAGCAAAATTTCCAAACGATGATGACAATGACTCAGCTGAGCCACACATTAAAGGCTGTTGAGGAGATTTTTTCACTTCAGATTTTCTAAAGAGTCAACGACGGACAGAAACATAAGCACTATCAATTTTTATCGAAGACCTGGGTGTCAGCGAGTTAGAGTTTATCAGCGCAGTGAAATTGAGTCGTAATTCATTCTTCAGCTCATTCATAATTTCTAGCTTGAGGTTCTCGATGATTTCATTATGCTTGCTGAGTACAGTTTTTTGGCCAGATTCGTAGGCTGATCGGACTGATCTGCGAAGTCGGATGTCACTCATTAAATGCGAGCATGATTTGCAAAGCCAAAATATTTGTTTGTTTTCGGTGATTTCTTTCAGAGCTACGGTTGTCATTTCGCTACATTTTGGATGAAATACTGCATTGCAGAGACCATGACAAGTAATATTCGTGCCCATGATTTCGGTAGCACAGGAGTGGCACGTATTACTCATATGGAAGCACTTATAACGAACGAGTTCTGAACTAATCGCCTTTCGATATGCAACCACAGGCCACCACAAGGTTTTAAGGCTAACTTGTATGCAGATGTTGCTAAGCGGGAAAATATGCGAGCAGGAATGAGCAGCAGACAATGAATTGTAGAACAGCACTACCGAAATTCAATCACTGAATGGTGGTAAAAACACAACGGAAATTACGGATATTTCACAAACGCGCACTAATGCAAGGTGGTAAAATGTCAAATCAAAAACACAAAATATTTTTCGTATGTGAATACGCGGTTAAAAAGTAAATAAAGCGTAGAGCGAACGGTTATACAAACGTAAACAAACAGTGTTGCCGAATATCCACTGAACAGCAATATCTTGATAAAAGGTTATACTTTTGAAAACCCCAGATCATCTTTATTCGTTAAGGCAATGTAACGTGAGAATTCCAGTGTAATTTGGCGATTTCAGTATAGCTGCATTTGAACATTGCTTATTTGAAGTATTGCTTATTTCTAGCAAATTTCATCTTGAAAACAAAAACAACCATCCGGCGAAGCAATGCTTGTTTACAATGCTAACGACCTCATCCTCAGAAGTTTTCCGGAATTGTGCCACTTATACCGATGCGTCTAATTTTGTAAACAATATCTTCAATATTTAACATCTACTGGTATAGGAAAGAGTCACTCAATAAGTTTGGAAACTAACTCAACATTAAATAGGAAACGCGACCTTGGATTGTTCTATCTGTTTTTTTTTAATTACCGTACCGTCAATAAATGCGATAGATATTTGGAAATAAATCACGTCAAGTCTGTAACCGATCCGAGTAAGAATGTTTATGCCGAGTACAGGTCTTCCTCCCTACTTGCATTTGCCATGGTGGAATAATGTTTTCCTCTACTGCATCAGCATGAATGAAAGCACAGACATAAAAATCGTACGAAACTGGTTACGTTTTGGTTCAAGAAGCATCGATAACATCGGGGCAGACGTGAGCAAGAAAGGAAACGAGTGTGTGAGAGCGAGAGAAGGATTATAAAGCGAGTAGATAACTAAACGTATCGTAAAAACATCTTTACACTTTGGCTCTTACTGGTGGTGGATGGATATATCTCTCTCTATCCCCGCTAGGCCAACTTCCATTGAAATACGCTGACGCACTGAACCGATGACGGCGAGCGTGTCTCTGCAGTATTAAGCAGTATGGAATCAATCCACGCGAAGCGAGAGAGCAGAGAATAGCATGCACAGGCAAGGGCAACAGAACAACGGTACACGCACCGGCCAGGCTAGATTTGACAAGTCATTGACTCGGAAATTGTCTGATGCTGCTCTGGTGGATGATTCCGCTGCTCGTGCTAGTTCCTCAGTAACATAGGTGGAACGACCTTGAACCAGGAACGTAAAAATAAGACATGGATTTTTGACTTAGATTTGATGTTATGTAAGAAAAGGGGCGTTGGCTTTTGGATGTTATTGAAGGCGTATTTATCGAAAAATAATGCATTAGCTGTTAAGTGACCTTTATACTCTTAATCATGTTTCTTTTCGTTGATAAACTATTATCGTGTTTGTCAAATAAGATGCAGAAAAGCTTCGAAGGAGGTGTATTTGGTAAATAACGGAAAGTAACAAAACATGACAATGGGCAAAAAGGATTTCTGCATTTCTTTCAGGTTGCTACTAAGGACTTAATCCATTGTACAGTCGACAAAAAAAAAAGATTCCTGAAAAACACTAAATGAAAAATAGATTAGATGAATATTTGTTGTGATTGAATAACGAATAAGATAAATGATTGACTGTTTTGACAAAATTCTTCCTCATAGTAAAGAAAAATAAACTAATGCTTCTGACTACTCTCGAAACACACTGCATCATTCTCAAAATTACTGGAGAATCTAAATGGACATCATCTTGTTCAGACTTCAAATAATAATGAATTTTGCCCTCCTTTATTCTTATTTTGTTTTTTTTTTTATTAAAAAAGACCGTGCGTTTCGTAGTTCTGAACAGAACTAGTGTAATTACACAGAGAACCACATAGATGGAGCTTGGGAGTAGCTTTCACATCTTCAATGTACAAGTTCACTAGTTCATTCTATTTATAGATCAGTACCGGCGACGTGACTCACGGTCTTCGGGGAGCGGGAAGGTTTATTAGTTTTGACAATCGTTGGTTGGAGACCGTGTTTACCTCTGCGTCTCCACAATTGTCAAGGGAAGGATAACTTTTGTGTTAGTGAGGCAGGTTATTTTTAGATCATGGATTCATTGTGGTAAGTGATGCGATCATTGAAATCGCAGTAGACTGCTTTTTATCTTATATTTAGTGGTGATAGAAAGAGGTAAGTGACAAATGGGAAGGAAGGGACGGGCCTGGGATTGATCTCCCGACCATTTGCTGCTGCAGAACGGGTAACCACTGAGCTACCAGGTCTAATGGAGAAGATTCCCCAGAGCTTGAGCTTGAGGGGCAGGCTCTGGAAAACAGGGAAGTTTCCCGACAAGGATTTGAAAAAAGAGTGGCTGAAAGTGTGTAAGAAAGATGGCGCAAGTGTTGCACAGAATATAATAGGTAGCGTTAAGTCTAAGGTGCGGACATTTAGCCTAGGAGAGGAGGTTGAATAAACCAACTTTACAAAAAAACAGCTATCATGTGTTTTTTTATTCCCTGAGACTCTTAAAAATATCTCACTTTAAATGAATTTTTGGTGATCATTTTTGTCTGTTGCAATTTTTTCGAGCACAATCTTTAAAGATGATAGAGAATTTGGGCAATTTATGTGCACTCTAGGTACCACATCCGATTTTGTGCCGAGTAGGTGCAGACATTTATAATCATCGTGGCCTCCCTGATATATATTTTCCAGAATTTATTTAGAAAAATTTTCGTGTTAATTTTTTGTTGAAGAAATTTTGGTAACTTTTCTGAGATTTAAAAATAAATAACTTTTTTTTATGTTATGTTTTCGTGTAGATTTTTTAAATATTTTTACTTCCTACAACTTTACCATATTTTCAGTTCAGAACTCAGGTTTTTTCATTTCAAATCTTTCAGCGTGATTTTAGTTCTTCTATGAACTATAAACTGACTTTATTTTGTACAGCGTTTCAGTTGCACTTCATTTATATTTACACCTGATACACTGCATGAACAATTCCCAACAGGAGCAAACAAAAAGGATCTAGCCTAGCTACGAAGTCATTATGAACAAAGTGTATGTTAAATTCAGTTCTTATTTATTTATTTATTTATTTGACAATGCGATGGATTCATAATTAATAACGTAAAGAACTTAATACTTTGCAAAATTTCGAGAAATGCTGGATTTTGGCGAAACCTTGAAAATGATAAAGCATGTTTTACCGAATCCTGGTGATAATTTTGGCGAATCTTGAACCTGATTTTTCTCCATACATTTTTTTTTAAATTTTGTATGGAGTGTAAACTTTGATCAGACCACACTCCCTCCCGAAAAGTCTACGTGGTTTATGAATAGCCCCTAGTCTCGAAGAAATTAGTGATGAAGAGACTGGAAAAGTTTGGAACGGACCCTAGAAAATGCTAAAGAATATTAGACATGATTCTGACGAATTTCGGAGAGAATTCTGCTGAAACTCAAGAATTGTCATTAATTCTGCATCTCACACAGGATGCTGACAATTTTTAATGAATATTCCGTTGACTTCTTAAGAAGGCTCTGGAAGAACGCATTGTGGCACTGGCACATAAGACCCGAAATTCTCGAAGAGTCTTGCTCTTGTGACTTTAAATTCTGGCAAACTTACAAACTCAGAATGTTTTACAGAAATCTGTAGAATTTTTCCGAACATTCGGTAATCTGGTTTAATGGATTTTGGTAGAATTTTAAATACTGAAAAAACCTGGAGAGTATCGGACATGACTCGAATGAACAAAAAAAACGGATCTTGAAGAAACCGTGGGGAGGATTCGGTCAAACTTTGTAAATTTATTCTCATAAGTTTAGGAAAATTATAAATCAATTTTTAGTTGCGTTGGCCTTCCCGATTCTATAATCTATAGTAATGTGTGCATTAAAAAAAGCGACTACTTTCGGATGGATGGTATACAAAACAGAACAGATATTTTAACAAACCAAATTGCATCTTATTCGAGTAATGGACCCACGCATGATCCGGCTAAAAAACCACGTCGCCATCCTTATTAATGAAGGCGGCAACTTTTGGGAAACACTAATCGCATGAATCATCGGAAAATTTAGTCGCTTTATTTTATTATCAAATTAAAAATGTTGATCTGTACACCATAATACTGTTCCAACTATTTCCTCCGTCTATCTTACTTCCCTTTTCATTTACAGTGTGTCTCACAATAGGTGACAGCTTTTTTCGGTATTGGTTTATTTCAGCTGGGTATTTTTTCCAGATTTTTTTTTAATTGATTATACCCGTTTTGAGTGTATTCTTTTGATAGCTTATCGCTGAAGATAAATAAACGATTACGTTTGTTTATATTTAGCAGCTACTATGGAAGCCATATGGGAGCCAGTTTTAAAATAACATATTCAATAGCCTTAAGCAGTTCGGAGTGAGTACGCGTTTTGTTTTTCGTACCTTGAAACGGTTCAAGGATACTGAAAATGTCCATATTGAACACAAAGAAGGTGCCAGGCGAACTGCCAGAACGAAGAAAAAGATCAAATGTGTGAGGGAGCCAATAAGACGTAATCCGGCCGAATCTGACAGTACATTGAACAAACAATTTCAAATGTCCCCTGCTTCAATGAACAGGCTCCTCAGACATGATCTGGAATGCAAACCGTACAAGAAACAACGGGTTCACGGGTTAATGGAAATTATTTCAGGTAAACAGGTAAATAAACGTTAATGCTACGGTCAAAATATAACGAAATCCTTTTTGTAATCGGATGAAATTCTATCTCAGAACCGTTGAAATTTCAGTCTAGAAACTGGACACTAGACACGGGAATACGGCTTCGAGATTCACTGAAATCTCTGTCAGTATCCGTTGCATTTTGAAATATGATTCAGTGAGGATTTTTTCGACTTCGATGCCATTCCTCTCATCTGTCATTTTGAGCTTTGTAAGCTGCTGATAGCATCCTTAACTCAACATACCATGGAGTTCATCTGTCAAGATACCTCCATCCTTTAATTTTGTCTTTATTATGGCGACTTTTAGCCTCCTGGGCTAGTTCGTCACCTACCTCGATTCTTATCTCAGCACCTTTCGATTCGCGGCATGGAGCTTTTATAGGCTCCGTTGAATTTTTTGTAGCATTTACGAGTTTCTTGAGTTTCGCTCCACCCCGATTTTTTTTTCAAATACTTCCTGGTTGATTGAAGGCACATATTCTTTGATCCACCTTTTCCACATGCGATCAGCTATCTCCTGCGATCATTGATAAATACCCCGTAGAGCAACTGCTGGATTAACGGAAGGTATGTTGAAACTCGGTTCATTCGGAGCGAGTCCACGTCGTTGGGACTAAGGTCTCCGGAATGGTCTGACTCATGCGTCAATAACGTAAATGGACGGCTGTTGATTATGTCTTCCGCTTCAGCTATTGCACTCACCAGGATTTCATCTGTCAGTCGCTTCGCATCGTCTATTGTTCCCAGCACTTCCTTTGTGGAACGAACGAGTCCCATACTTCATCCATGTGGGCTGAAACCGGAGGATTGAAGTTCCACATTGTTCGTATCGATATCAGCTGTCCTGTGCAGTCCTCGTTGATGCTTCTGCTTGCCCCTTCAGATTTGATCCATTGTCAGAAAATATTTCTAACGGAGGGCCCAGTTGGAAACGATGCGTGTAACCGCCATCAGGCATGGCTGCGCGGTCAAGGAATATGCTTCTTCGAGGTGTACTGTTCTGACTACGTGACTAGCACAGTTCGACAACGATTTTTCATTTGGGCCTAACAATGACTTTTTTCGCTAATTTCTTGTCATTTAAAACTCGCCTAATCAATCCACCACGGTCATTTCGAAGAGGAAGAGTACACCTATCCAATAGAATTGGATAGCCTCTGTGCCACGAGAAAGAAGCCATTGTTTACGTTTGTCAGTTAGGTTCTTATTAAACATCTTTGTCGAATTCATCGCTTCGCATTACGACGACACTGTTATCGCCAGACGATACAGTTATTGGCTCGGAGTAGTCGACGCCCACGATGCGAGACGGTCGTAGATATACCGTTACTCCCTGCACAGAAAGCGGGGTCGACTCTTGGTGGCTATGAACTGTATACAGGCCTTTGCCACTTCAGATACAATACCGTGTATCTGCGGGATTCCGAAATGCTGCCGCAGTTCGTTCTTTACAGTCTCTCTGTCACCATGGCTGAAACGTTCGTGGTCCTTAGCAATATTATCGGGAATCACAAGTCGAAAGGCAAGAATACAACAGGACCCGCTCGGCCCTCTCTGCGCAGGCGACCGTTTTAATCGATTAGAGGAGTCAATTAGCTGAGGAAGCTAGATTTTTGGAACCCTAACAACGCAGTGCTCGAAAGTTCCAAGTTCTTCATGAAGATCTTCAACTCTTCGCTGAACGCATCCGCCAGTACCATCAGCATCAACCAGATTTCTGCCTGCTCATATTCTGCTTCAGCGGAGTCCGCGAACTGGATACTGCTCTGGAGGAGTTTTTCTTAGATAGTTTTTCCGTCGGTTTAAGTGTTTAAGACCCCTTCCAAACCATCTTTCTTACCAGGACCGTCCACTTCAAAATACGGTTGACGTCGATCACTAGAGCAGGGAGGTATATGTCTTGAACAAGAAGTGCGCTTCCAACTCATCTTCTGTATCTAAACGTGGTAATTTCGGTTTCGGCCAGTCTGCACACTTAGAATTATATGCCGAGTCTCGGCTTTCTGAAACCGAGATTTGCATAGCTGACCTCTCGGTTTCGATCTCGGTTTTTTATGTTAACCGATAATCAAACCGGGTCAAACTGAGAACTCATATAGTTAGCTGGGAATCTCGGCATGAGCAAACTGATATATCGGTTAAAATTCTAAACAAACAGAAACAATGTTAACCGAGATTTCGGTTAAATTATGTGTAAATAGTCGACAACTTAAATTAGATTTTCATCAAAATGTTGTATATTTGATTCCTATAGGGAAAGATGGTGCTTGCGTCAAATCCGATTGGTACACGAAGGCGTAGAGCACAGCAAACTAGATGGGTGGACCAGGTAAACCAAGCTAAATGTTTAACCGACCCCGTGAATTATTTTTAAATGTGTAGATATAGAAATTCCGGTCCGGTGAACCAACTGCTGGTTGAACTTATCTCAGAATCTTTCGTCCACTTCTTCGTCAGCTGGTCTGCCATATTCATCCTCGTCGGGACCCAACACCACTCTGACAGATTCGTACAACACGAAAACCTACGAACAATTTGTACTGAACCGACCTGATCCACGAGAGCACAGTCGTAGAGTGTGTGCAGAAGAACTGCTGTTTAATGTATACTCTGGCCCCTAGTACTGCCGCTTGCAGCTCGAGTATCGAAAACGACACTGGTTTTAACGGGCCACCTTTACCCGACTAGTTACCAGTACACACCTGATTATTCCGCCCCGTACAGCTCGGAAATATGCAGCACATCCGTAAGCACCTTTGCTAGCGTTGGACATCGTATGCAGTTTGAGATCGTCGGTTTTTACTTTACTAGCGTCTCTGAAGTAATTCCGAGGAATTTTGACTCAGATTATCGGCAGAAATTTCGTCCGACGGATCCACTTTTGGAATGATTCATTGTTGAATTCTTCATCCCAATTGCAGCCAGTGTTCTTTAGATCCTGAATTAGCTTGCCGCCGAAGACGGTGACTGGGGAGAGCAAGCTTTATGGATCAAACATCGCCATAACACAACTCAACCTTTTGGTTTTTCGTTCAACCCCTGCAAAACTGTTTGGCACCCCTTTCGTCCAGTGGACAAAGACAGGAAAACGTCTTCTTCTGGGTCCCAGACAATTCTCAGGACTCTCTTGGTTTGTGTTTTTTTGTCCAGGCTGAGATGAACCTCAGGATTCGACTTCTGCTCGCCAATCGCTTCCAGAAACCGGTTGGAATTGGAAACCCAGTTCCTGATTCGGAAACCTCCTCGAGAGTGGATGTATTTCACCTGATTCGCCAACTCTATTGCTTCGTCGACGGTATCCAAGCTGTCGTAATAATCGTCCACGCATTGTTTTTCAATTATTGCAGACAGAGCTCCTGGAAATTGTTTGCAAACTCGACAGCGTTAATTTTATTTACGTACTGCACCGAACAGGGGGAACAGGTAGCCCTGGAGCATATCTGCTTACTGGTTGTTACCCCCTGATATTCCACGATAAACTACTACAGGGTGCATGGAATCAAACTGCAACTTTTTCAATTGACTAACTTTTTACCCATTGATAATTTTTTTTTGAAATGTTGGCTGAAATAAGTTCAATGTGTATTGTTTACACTGTATTAGTTACATTAGTAGCTGTGCAATCGTTGCAAAGATGTAGTCGGAAGAACAGCAGCGGCCGAATCGTGCCAACAGCAAGAAGCTGGGAATGGTACAATCAACGGTAACTCGTGTTTTAATTCGATACAACGAACGTTTGACCATCGATCAGAAGAAAAAGTGTGGCCAAAATTGATCTCCGTATAGTTGAAAGTTCAGTTCAGGAAATCACGTGCACAAAAGCTTTACACTCAGCTGTTGACCAAATCGCATTGTCTCGTTATAGATGATGAGACTTACGTAAAAGCAGACATCCGGCAACTTCCGAGGTTCCTGTTCATTATTGCTCATAATAAGTTCAATGTTCATGAAGACGTTAGGAACCAGAAGATATCAAAGTTTGCCAAACAATGCATGACTCGGCAAGCAATTTGCTCGTGTGGAAAGCGGAGCATCCAATTCGTGACAATTGGAACGGTGTACCTAAACCCTAGTAGCACACTTGTTGCCATTCGGTTGAGATATCATAAATATGACTTGCTAAGTCATAATCAAGTTACTACAACTAATAAAGGTCGTAGTGTGCTACATGGTAAGGAATGCCTCCAAAAGCGTCTACTTCCTTTTCTGAGGTCACACGATGGTCCTACGATTTTCTGGCCGGATTTAGCCTCGTGCTATTACTCGAAAGATGTTCGAAGAGGTCACCGGACTGCGGCCAATTGAAAAGTAATGCAGATGACGTAACGCGTTAAAGGGAATGTTAGTTTGTTTAGTACACACTTAGAAAATTTTACAGTATTCGGTAATTTTGAACCGAACTTTCAACAGCTGAACGTTCGGTAATCCGATTTACCGGATTTCGGTGAAATTTTACAGTATTCCGGTAAAAAAAATACCGGAACTTGTCAGATTTTACCGAAATCCATTAAACCGAATTACCGAACTGTTCAGCTGTTGAAAGTTCGGTAAAAAATTACCGAATACTGTAAAATTTTCTAAGTGTGTAGCTTCAAAAAACCACAGTAAAAAGATCATAAGTCGATGCAGAATGCCAAAACGTCTATGTCGGAAATTTAAGCAAATTCTGTCGCTTTCATATTTGCAGGTTTAGAGGCAAAACCAATTTCCACATTAAAGGCTAGTAGAAGATTCTATTTCAATTAACGATTTAGCTTTGACTGTCGAGACGCTCGAGCTTAACAATTTTCTCCATATCGGCTCTAACAAGTCCCGTAAAATTGTCAAAATGAAACGAAGTCCGAGGAGATTAGATCTGGGAAACGACTCGACCATTGCTGCAGACGTGAAGATAAAATTCAGCTTTGGTCCCAGCATCTTATCGTGTACCGCATCAACCTCAACAGCGAACACCTTTAATCGGAACACCGACGAAATTCGGATGACTTTTATTCAGCTTTCTTTCTTCCTGCTTCCTGACTTCATCCACAAATCTTTGTAGTTCTCTTGTTTCCTCGAACTCCTACAAGTTCCCTGAACTTCTAAAATGTTCTGTAGACTTTTAGCAAGTTTCATGAAATTCTGAGAAGTTCTCTTAACCTCTAGGAAGATCCGCAAACTTTTGAAAAGTTTCATGAATTTCTCTGAATTTATGGGAAGTTCTCTTATTTTCTGGATAGTTCCTTGAGTTTTTGGGAAGTTCCCTGAAATTCTGGGAAGTTTCCTAAACATCTTGAATAGTTTTATGAACTTCTGAGAAATACCCAAACAAATCTGATAAGTTTCCTGAACCTCTGGGAACCTCCGTGAATTTATATAAAGTTGCCTGAACTTCTGTAAAGAACCCTTTACTTTTGGAAAGTTCCCTGAACTCATGTGAAGCTCCTTGAATTTATGGAAAATTTCCTGAATTTCTAGGAAACAATCTGAATTTCAGGAAAGTTGCCTGAACTTCTAGAAAGAACCCTAAACTTCTAGGAAGTTCGCTGATTTTCTGGAAAGTTCCCTGATTTTTTGGGATGTTCTCCTAAGGGTTCCTCAGGGAAAATAGCAACATCTCGGGGAGGTTTCTTTCTAAGAAGTATACCGAGCTTCTGATAAGTTCACTGAGTTTCTAGGAAGCTCACTGAATTTATAAATTTTTTTCGAATTTTTGCGAATCATCGTTCATCAGTTTTTTCACCTCTTCCGTTGTAGGTTGACGCAAATACAGCGGGCCGTAAGTCTTCAGGATAGATTTGCAAAAAAACATCAAAGTCGCCAAACCTCAAGTTTTCGTCGAGAGAACTAGCTGAGAAACCGTACACGCCAACATCCGTTAGGCTGCAGTGTACATTTGTAACGGACTGTCTTCCAGGACTCATGTTTTTCCGCTGCCAAATTACAAATCAGCATTATCTAATATCGTTCAAAATAGATGCATGCATTTACTCACTCACTTTCAGCTAAATGAATGGTGGGTTTAATAACAAAACATACATAACCGGTACGGGGAACGCAAAGTTGGTCTGCTTTAGCTGGTTCTATTCAAGGTTGCTGATGCAAATCAAGTTTAAAGTTGTTCAAAAAATGCGTCAGTACGTTTCATCAGTTGTAAGAGTTTAAAAAGGATATGAAGCAATCTTCTCCTCAATAACTGTAGTTGCCTACACATTCATCTATGTCCATATAATAAATCATTTGTGCTTTTCTGTTTAGTAATTTGCTAAAGTAATTTTCCAATCATATTTAAAATGGTTAAATTGTTCTTTCAACCATTTGTTGACATAGCTTTGGCATACTTTTGCATATTATGAATAGCACAATAAATGTATCATTGCTAAAACATCTAACTGACGTAATGATTAACAGAAAAATAGTGGATAGATCACTCACCTGTAGTTCAGCACGATCGACATCCCATTGGGACCGTTCCAATTCGAACCGGGCCCACTCGTGTTGGATAAAGTGCAGAATTCCTGGAATTGAGTACTGTGTCGGCGATGATTTGTTGTTCTGATCATCCTGACCACCGCCAACGCCTCCCGGTCCTCCCATGCCCCCGCCACCGGGTTTGTTGTTGTTCATTCCTCCCATGGAATTATTGTTATTCAGCATGCCACCGAGACCACCAACGCTACCACCGGCCTGGACACCAGATCCGGCTCCACCGACCCCCATTCCGCCGAGTTGACCACTGCCACCATTTTGATGGTTCAGTGCCGAATTTTCATCCATTCTTTCGTCGATTCTGTTGATTCTCATGACATGTCCACCATTGACTAGGACCGGGACGAAAGATATATGATTTCACGAATCAGATGTCCCGATCTCTTATTTTGTTCAATTTTTCTTCTCCGTTGTCTTCAGTTAGTGATATTATGATTTCACTTTGATACTAATGATAATGACATATATGATAAAGTTGAACAACACTGCTGCCGCCACTTCCGTCTGAACTATCGGTGGCCCCCATTATATATAACATTTATATGAATTGAAGACAAGAAATATAGTGATTTGCTGAACTGCTTAAGAAGTTAATTCACAAATGCAACCCCAAAATATTATCTCTTTCTAGCAAGTGGGATTATCCATAAAATCATTGAGGAAGACAACTAGGAGTTCACTAAACATAGCAGTCTCATGATCAAAGATACAACAATTACATTCCATTCCATGGTTTTATTGCAGAAAGTTCACAAGAATAGACGTTTTTTCAGGTTCAGACATAGGAAGTAATGTTAGGTCCGAGCAAATGCAATGCATAATCGCATGATGATGTTTAGCGAATGGTTATAAACAGTGGGTTTGAAAATTCACTACATCCAACATAGAGAAATTCGATTAAGCACATTCTCTGTTCTATGTAATGGGCTTTCATTTATATTCAGTCAATAGTGTGCTAAGAGCAGAATGCCACAATCGATACGGTTACGGACTGGCATGGTTCTGTAGCGGACACACGCTGGCAACAATGCACCGAATCAGTAGTAGTGTAGTAGATAGTAGAAGCAGCATTACAAAAAACTATGAAGGTAGGAAAGAACCGTCTTTTTTCCGTCGTTTTCTCTTCCCAGAAGAAATTATTCTGTCCACAGAATCACTTTTGACACCCCGGAAAAGGGAGAAGTATTGGAAAAAGAAAAACTGGGGAGAGCAGAACGGTCGGTCGCTAGTTTAGAAGTGGCAGCAGCAGCAGTCGGCTTGAAATCGAACCTTTTTTTCCCTTTCTTGGGATCCTTTTCTCCGACAGTTCGAAGATGGGATCACTCTTTTCGAGTCAATTCCTTCTCCAAAATCTTCGTCGGTCTTCCAGCTGTTACACAATAGATTTTCAATTAATATTTAGACAGCAGCACCCCCGTTTTCGCGATCGAATCACCGCCTGATTTTTTCTTCTTTTCCACTTTTGTCAAAAATTGCACAGCAAAAAAAACTTTCTCGCGGAAGTCTTCTCGAGTGAGCGGACTTTTGGCTTATTGCATGGATGAAACACTCGCGCACTCACACCTTCTTATCGACACGATCACAGCACTTACACACATGCACGCCTCCGCGCACCCAATGGGCCATCTTCACTACTACATGCATTGAATCATATTCGATTTGCTGCTGCTGGTTGGTTGGATAGGACGGGACACCTTATATTCTCTACTGAAGCAGCCAGCCAGGCTAAAAAATCCAACGTGAAAAGACAGATTCCGCAATCATCGAATACAGTTTCCTCTAATTACCGTTATTCCGCACGATTATCCCGTGAAATACTACACTTCAACGCACCGAAAAAGCAATGCAGCAGGTTCTTTTTCCTTCACTAACTTCGCGGACAGAATCGTTCGTCTCCTAGCGCAGTGAAATTCTCGTCGTCTTTCTTCTAATACCTCTTTTTTCTCGCAACGACGAGCGAGATTTTTGTTGGTGTGGAAGATACGTGTTGTCGCGATTGAGTGTTTAGAGAGCGAAAACTGCTGAATTCGAATAAAAGATGGCCGAACCGGCGAACACAGCCGATGCGATTGACTCAAATTTGAATTTAAATCTTATTCTATCTGGAGGAATATTTGACAAGACAAGGCAGCGGCTGGATTCCCGCATAAAGCCTAGTATGCAGCTGACAAGTAAAGACTCGAAGTAATTTTTGCCATTTTTACCGAAGTAATTTTGATAACTGCTTCAGTATGGGTGAAATGTCCGTTTTTCTTGCGGAATAATCCAACGGAATTTTACAGGCCTATGACAAGGACCACTTTTTCACGTAGACAACATCTCAGCAAGCTCAGCTGTCAAAACAATGTCAACATTGTAAGTTGTGTCTGTTGTTGCTTTTTCACGTTTTGTCTGTTTTTGCTGGTTTTCGTTGTGCACGTCATACAAAGCAGAAAGATCGCTGTTTGTTGTTTTTAACATCAAAACAAACAACCAAAACAAATAATTAGACTTCTATTTGACAGTTGACAGCGGGCCCAAATCAATTTGGGCCCAGGACATCCTGTCTACTGTCAATCACTGCTATTGATATAGGCTTGTCAATGGCCTGGAATATTATCAACAATCAATATGCAACTAGAGATTTGAAATTGGTTCACTGTTGTAGAACCCCTTGGTCTGAATTACACCTTGAAGCCAGCACCTTGTTATACATAATTGCGCCTTTGTTTTGATTTGCTGTGTTATTTTGACAGTATATTTGAGAGTGTGTTCATGTGAGTTCATTATTAGGGGCGCATTTTTAAGCTTGGGACCGATGTGCTAGTACTGACTGAGCCAAGAAAAAAGTCGTTTTTGTATGGGACCTTCTGGTCTTATGCCTTGTTCAAACTACGGAGTTATAACATGTTATAACGGTTGTCAAATAATTCCAACAAGAAATTCGTCATCAAGATAGGCTTATAACGTGTTATAACTGCTCAGGCTGGAGCGTTTTAGAGTTAGTCTATTATACTATTCCGCTAGGAGAAGTGACAGCCCCATTAAGATTACCTGGACAGACGTTACTAACGTTACGAAATTTGTCCTCCTTGTCAGCTGCATACAAGGTAAGTAATTCCGACAGTAAAAGCATTTCTTGACCATTACTTGTCCTATCCTTATGCACATTACTTTTAAGCTGCATACTAGCCTTAGCGAAAGACAATGTGCTATATAGTCAAAATTATATTTCGAATGTAAGATATATTATCACTTAATGTTGTTGTTCTCAAATAGGTTAATCTCGTATTCATCATATAACCTCTACATTAACACACATTAATCATGCATGCCAAATTGTCATTGAAAGGTATTTTATTGTCTGCACTCGGTCTAGATTATAAATATACCAACTTTGTCGCAAATGACGTCGATATGTCCGATTGGAATCAACTTGGTTCTAATATCTGACAAGCAGGTTTAGTCAGATTGGGCTTTTCCGCTTCTGTTATCATTGCGTTCGAGCCTTTAGTAAACTTAACCGCCTATTCAGGATCCAACAAACAATCACTCCTTAAATTAACATCATTATGGCGATTTAATTCAGCAGCGTGTTGAATAATCTCAGAACTATTTTCAATCACAGCTTCTGACGGCCATTGTGTGGCATATTAAGTATACATATTAAAAATGCTATGGTGTCTCTTATAGAACGTTTGTTCAACTTTTTATAATTCTCATAAAACTTCCTTTGGTTTTTTTGTATGATTTTCCATACAACACAGACATTTAATACTATGCATATTTAATTTGATATTATTATACATGAACATTAACAGGAGCATTATGTTACATTTATTTATTAGCATATAAAGGCGAGATTTGAACCATCAACCTTCGTATCCTCCCCCAACTACATGACATGCCAACTGCGCTATCCTACACTGAAAATTAATCAATAATTTTTATTATTAAAATCTGCACTTAAATCGGTCAATTTTTGCTTCGAATTGAAATCATGTGAGCCAGTATGATTTTCATTTGCCGCACATAATTTTTAACACCCGTCACTTAATACACAGGTTTGTTTCCAATGAGATTGATATGGTCCGCACATAATTTTCAATGGAGCGAGAAATCTCATTCAAGTGTGTTTTCACTTTGCCCAATTCTATCCATCTTCGCACTTAAAACAGAAATAAATAACCGGGCGCGAAAAGCAATCAGCTGCTTTGCCGAGGTAGAAGAAAAAAAACTGCAAAAATTAAGAAGCAAAAAGAAGTTTACCCTGTGGTGGTTGAGATACTTGGTTTGCCAGCGGAATTCATTGAATTTTCCGAACGTAATAAATTACTATAGATGTTCTTCTTTGCCATGCTAACAGTGTTTATTTTGAATATTTCAGAATCTGCCGAGCATTTTTTCATCCCCGCAGAAGAGCTGCTGAACGCGATAAAATGTAATTCTATGTAACCGCGTGTTACTATGTAAGTGAAACAAATAGTGTTATTTTATATAAGTAAAACAAAAAAAAAATTTATATTTTGGATAAATAAAACCTCTTTAATTCACACATTTTTTTTTATTACATGAAAAGATACAAAAAATCCAATACTAACCTTTATATGAAAAAATAAAATCCATGTACCTTTGCACATAAAACGTATTAAAAACTCATTTGAATTTTGCTAGGACGAGTTAATGTAATCCCATTTACACTATAATTAATATCTATTCAGCTGTTGCACTTAAAGACTATATATTATTGCACATATCTTTAATTACTCTATGGGTCATGAAAAGTATTTGACCACATTTAATAGAAACTATGTGCAGCACCAATACAGAGCAATAACTTTGCCCTTTGCCCAAATCTATAAGTGATTGCACTTAAATATAAGGTGCATTATTTTTTCGAGTGTAGAAATTGAATGAAGTATAAACGAATCGTCTATATGAGCTCAATGTTATATATTGAATAGTAACAGAAGTGCTTTAATTGAGCTACATTGATATTTTATGTATAGCTCTGTCTGTAAATAAGCAACATCAGTGCTCAATTAAACCAACAATCAATATGCAACTAGCGATTTGAAATTGGTTCACTGTTGTAGAACCCCTTGGTCCGAATTACACCTTTGAGCCAGCAGCCTTGTATACATGTCTTGCACCTTTGTTTTGATTTGCTGTGTTATTTTGACAGAGTATTTGAAGTGTATCCATGTGAGTTCATTATAAGGGGTGCATTATTGAGCTTGGGATCGAGCTTGAGACGATGTTCTAGTACTGACTGTGCCAAAAAAAAATCGTTTTGTATGGGACCTACTGGTCTTAGAGTTAGTCTATGATTAAACCTTCTAAATGTTGTTATTAAACGTCTGAATTACTGTACACTAGCTTTGATATTGGAGGTTTGGTTTTACTACGTGCATAACTGCAAAGGGCATGTTGAACAAGAGGCGATTACAAAATATGACAATTGTTAGGTGGAGGAGTTTGGGACATCATTGAAAACACTTCCTGAAGTAAGTTGTCAACAAACTCAAAACTAGAAATATATTTAATTTAGTCACTCACAATTACTCACAAACTTAGTTTCCTTCTAAAAATTCTCTCCAAAAAACCTTCCCGACTAACAAAAACTCCGTACCCTACAACAAAGTACTAATATGAAATCAGCAGCAATTTAAAACTCACAGCTACTTACGGTATGCTTTCTAATTTGAGGGTTTCTTTGTGCTTCCTGCAGTTTCCTCAGGATTAATAATTTTGTGTCTTCTATTTCACTACGATTCAACTGATTCAATTCATTGCAAGCATTCAACGAATATCTCTAATCCAGTTTACTTCGATTTACTTCTTATTATGTATATATGACAAAGCTGTCAGCACCCTGTGCTTATATAATTCCACATACAACTACCACGTTATCTACAATGGGAACACGGGTTGCGTTCACGGCTTTGACCCTTTCTATCTCGGCGTAACATCACCCAGCCCGTAAGCCCTGTTGTTGATGATGATCACTGCAGACTTACTTCTTTTATTCTCCAATCTCCAGAACAGTTAATTTTGCAACTGCTCATCTCTTCACTCCTGTACTAGTCCGCACCATCACCGATCGTATTCTTCAGTCTTACCCAATAAATACATCCTCGATAACTCCACGTTCCCAATTTTTCCGCTTTTCCGTATCCGCTACATAAACCAAATCTCTAACTGCTATCAGTTTCCTTTCTTCAAACCACTTTGTTCTTCGATTTATCGTTGGTAAATATTCACGTTGCCAACGACTCCCCACCTCTTCTGCCAGATATTGCGCTTGATTGCAACTGCTGCGTAATCTATCCGCCACTCCGACTGGACTACGCGATGGCATACACTCTACCAAAGTGCAACTTCTTAAGAAATGGTTTGGAGTCAATGCCTCTTTGTCTTCCTGTGCGTTGGTAGATACATATGTCAATGGACGCGAGTTGATTAAAGTCACCGCTTCCACAAGTGCGGTTTGCAAAATCTCATCAGTCAATTTTTCTCCATTTGTGAGTACCGATAGCACCTCCTTCACTGAACGAACCATGCGCTCCCATACTCCTCCCATGTGTGGGGCCGAGGGAGGATTGAACGTTCGCCTGCCTCTCCGAGTTCTTCTAGCACTCCTGCAGAATTACTCATCCAGTTTCGAATTTCAAAACCTGCACTAGCAGTATTGTTCTAACACCTTTCGCTCTTACTATTGCTTCATCTTCTGTATCTACACTATCGAAGTAGTCATCGACATAATGTTATCGTAGTACGGCGTCGGCAACCGCTGGATACTCCTCAGATGCTGTCGAGCGTTGAGGTTTTTCACCAAATTGGGCCATACACGTGGAGAACAGCTGGCGCCGAAAATCACTACGTTCATCTCGTAGATTGACAGTTTTGATCTGATCGAAAAGAAAACGTTGAGCTTGTTAGTCCTCACCTCGTACCCGGACCTGGTAAAACATCTCGAATGTCACCTCGAACGCCACTTTTCGCTCACGGAAACCGTTGAATACTCCAGACAACGATGCAGCTAGATCTGGACCTTTAGTAAGCAATCATTGAAAGACACACCGTTTACTTTTGCGGCAGCAGCCCATACCATCCCATACCATGAAATAATAAAAATGACAGAATACACTATTAATTGATATCAAAACAGGAATACAAAAAATAATACTCATCATATGTCTGCACGAAAAATTATTGGGGATAGCTTGCAGAGGAATAATAACACCGGAATTAAGATTTAATAACAACAAAATAACTTTATTTAGAAACACTTGTTCGTACTTGGAAACGTGGTTATGTAGTAGGCATATAATATAAAAGATGATCGCAGCAGTCAGTGCGAAAAACGCGCCGGTAGTATTTTTCACTTCTGTCAGTTCATTCGTCCAGTCAAGACGCGTGAGTGGATTCGTCTTGACAAAAGGGATTCGGCCGAGTCGGTAATTGTTGTCGGCCTCAATACTCCTCCTCAACGATTGCCAGCAGCAAGACCAAGCATTGAAGAAAACTTTTGTAACTTGATCCTGCCCAGCGGTTTGGTAAGTGCATCAGCCACCATCTCTTCGGTTGGACAGTAGACCAGCTTTAGCACTCTGTCGTCGCACAATTGCTTCACATACGCCTCTCTTGTTTCGATGTGCTTAGATCGCCGGGTGGTCCTCTCCGATCCGACAAACTTAATGCAACTTTGGTTATCCTCCAATATTTCTACAGGTTCCATTTGCCGTTCGCCGAAATCATCGAGTAACTTCAAAAGCCACGTTGCCTCTTGACTTGCCTCGGTCAATGCAACGTATTCCGACTCCATCGACGATAAAGTCACGCAGCTTTGTAGACGACTTGCCCAGGAAATTGCAGCACCAGCATACAAGAAAAGATTGCCGGTCGTTGACTTCCTCGTTTTGCAATCACCAGCCCAGTCTGCATCGGAATAGCCAATCAACTTACCGGCCGGGTTACCAAAATGCAAACGCCAGTGTTTTGTCGCCTTCAGGTAACGGACCACTCGTTTGGCCGCCACCAAATCTTCCTCTCGTGGTGCACTAACACTCCTTCCAAGAATCGAAGCGCTCACTGCAACGTCCGGTCGTGCACAGACCGCAACATACAGTAATGCTCCAACTAGGCTCCTATATGTCGATGCATCCTCCAGAAGTTGACTTTCGCTATTCGACTTCGTGAAACCTTCTTCCATCGGCGTTTTTGCAGATTTAGCATCACTAAGTCCGAATCGATGAACCACACGATCGATGTACCCTTCAAGGGAGATACTGTAATTTCCATCCGATTTGTGGACTTCCAATCCCAAAAGTAGTTCAGATCTCCTAGATCAGTCATATCAAACTCTTTCTTCAGTGCACTATAGATTTTTTCTATTTCAGCCTCACTCTCACTGCCTACAAGAATATCGTCAACGTAGACAAGCAAGTATATGCGTTTTCCACTGACAACCTTCGTATAGAAGCACGGATCTGCAGCACTCTGTTCGAAGTCTCAGGTCCTGGAGAAAGGAATGCAGCCGATGGTTCCAGCATCTGGCCGACTGCTTCAATCCGTAGATGCTCCTCCTCAAGCGACAGACTAACGACTCCTTGCCCTTGATTTCGAAACCTGGCGGCTGCTTCATGTACAGCTCTTCGTCGAGCTCGCCATAGAGATATGCTGTCTTAACGTCGAAATGTTTCAACAGCAGCTTTCTTTTGCTTGCAATAGCCAAAAGCGTCCTCAGCGTCGTTTGCTTAGTCACAGGAGCAAACACTTCATCGTAGTCCTGTCCGAACTTTTGATTGAAGCCCTTTGCCACCAGTCGGGCCTTATGTTTCACCACCTCTCCGGCAGCATTCCGCTTCAACTTATACACCCAACGACATCCTATGGGTTTACGTCCATTGGGTAACTGCACTAGATCCCATGTACCATTATTTTCATGAGACTTCATTTCAGCTTCCATGGCATTCCTCCATTCACCTGACTGCTCACCGGTTAACGCATCCTTAAAATCGGTTGGTTCGATCGGATCGCGAAGAACCGCATCAGTGACAGTAAAAATCTCTTCGATTAGCCGTCTCGGAGCCACGCCTTTGTTCGACCGCGACGAACGTCTAGATATTTCATCCAGAGGAAACCCATTCAATGACGAACTGGAACTTGCTTCCGACGAATTCTCCAAAAACGATGCACCAGCAATCGGACTCTCATGATCATGTTCCTTCTCGGACGCAACATCATCATCCACGATAACAGCTGTATCAGAATTTGGCACTTGATTCGAAGACGATCCCAGAGACAATTGCACAATCCGATCCTCCGCCTTTTCAGCAGACGTATGCTTCTCAAGCGGCTGTGATACCTCGCCTCCAACTGTTGATTCCGCCTGCATCAGTTCTGAGTCACCAAGCTCCAAGAATTTGGCATCTCGGCTAATCGTGATCCAGTTAGTCTTCGGATCCAGGAACCGGTAAGCTTTTCGCCCTTCCGCGTAGCCCACAAAAATCAACTTCTTCGCCTTTCCATCCAGCTTCAAGCGTTTCTCCTTGGGGACATGGACATATGCTTCCGACCCAAAAGTCTTCAAGTGAGCGTATGACGGCTTCTTGCCGTGCCACAACTCATATGGTGTCTTCTCGACTGCGGACGTTGGCAAGCGATTCTGCAAATAGTTTGCAGTGCAAATTGCTTCACCCCAGTACTTCTTGTCGAGCCCCGATTCCGCCAGCAAGCACCTCACCATCTCGACCTCGTATCGATTTTTCCGCTCTGCCTTCCCATTCTGCTGAGGAGAATAGGGGCTGTTTGCTGCATAATGATGCCGTTCTCCGCCAAATACTTCTTCAATGACAAACTTGAATATTCGCCACCTCCATCTGTACGAATCACTCGCGGAGCACGTCCAAACTGGTTCTTCACCATTGCACAATATTCCTGAATTTTGTATTCGGTGTCCGACTTTGCTTTCAACAAGTAAAGCACCGTATAGCAACTATAATCGTCCACCATCGTCATGTAGTATCTGTATCCACTTGGAGTCGGGGTTTCCATTGGACCACCAAGATCGGAATGCACTAAGTCCCCCACTGCTTCTGATTTGCTACAAGACTCTTTTGGAAACGGTATGCGACTCATTTTTCCTTCACAGCAAACACCACAAACGCATTGAATGTCACATTTCTTCATTTTTAGGCCGAATCCAAGCTCTTCACGGACTATTTTCGAGATTGCATCACTACTCCGATGACCAAACCTTCGATGCCACAGGTGTTCACACAGATCCGGATGCTCAGCCTTGGTTACAAAAGCTTGCTGAGAATATTGCTTCAAACAATACAAGCCGCCGCTTCGTTCACCAATCAGTACAGCTTCTTGACCATTCAACACTTTACACCCAGCTCGATCGAATAAAACATTGTACCCCAGGTTACAAATTTTACTCACTGAGAGAAGATTACCTGATAACGAAGGAACATGATACACATCTTTTAGAGTTACATTCATCCGTACACCATTGCCAGCGACTAATTCCAATTTACTGCTGCCAGCACCACTCGATTTGATCCTCGTTCCGTCAGCCAGGCAGATTTCTGGTTGCTTCGCTGGGTTCATGTCCGTTAGGAGCGTTCTGTCGCTGGTCATGTGAGACGTAGCACCGGAGTCCAAGTACCACCGGTTTGCGCCAGAGGTCGTCACAGCCATTAAACACATCTCCACTCCATCCGGCACCTCAGCAGCTAGCTTCGCCTTGCCATCCGCCGAGCTCTTCTGCTGTCCTCTGGCCAGCTTAGGGCAGTCGCGTCGGAAATGCCCCTCCTCGTGACAGTGATGACACACATATTTCTTCTTCCTCTCCGTCGTTTTTGACTTCACACTTTTCATCACTTTTTCAGCACCATGCATACCACCGCCGTTGCACTCAAGTCGGCGTCGCCATTCTTCCCGCAGTTTGCTTTTCACGAAATCCACCGTTACTTCTGCTTCCGGCTTGCTTTCGATCACATTTATCAAGCTGCCATACGACGGCGGAAGACTCGATAAAATCAGCGCCATGAAAACACGATCCTTCAGACCTTCACCAATCACTTCCAAACGATTTTGCAAGTCGGTCATCTCGTTCAGGTGCTGAGGGAGGTCGCCTTCTTCCGAAAGCCGCAGGGAACACAGCTTACGTAAGACATGGAGTGTCGACGATAAAGACGATGCTTCGTGAATCTGCTTCAACGAGTCCCACATGTCCTTAGCAGTCGTTTTTCGGATGATGTGAACCAACTGACCGTCTTCCACCGCCAAGCCAATCATTGCACGAGTTTTCCCGTCTTGCAGGGTCCAGTCGGCGGTCGGCACACCAGGCTTCGGATTGACGATATATGCTAGCAAGTTCTCCTTCACCATCAGAAGCTCCATCTTGAACTTCCAGATCGAATAATTCTGGTCGTTCAGCTTCTCCAACGAAATTTTCGCATCCGCCATTTTGATAAACACACGCGACGCGACAAAATTCGTTCCGAAAAAAAACACTCCACCGATCGATTTTTCGCAAAAAATGTCTAGAAATCCGTACAAATTCCGTGTTACTCTGGGCCCATAACCTATTGGGGATAGCTTGCAGAGGAATAATAACACCGGAATTAAGATTTAATAACAACAAAATAACTTTATTTAGAAACACTTGTTCGTACTTGGAAACGTGGTTATGTAGTAGGCATATAATATAAAAGATGATCGCAGCAGTCAGTGCGAAAAACGCGCCGGTAGTATTTTTCACTTCTGTCAGTTCATTCGTCCAGTCAAGACGCGTGAGTGGATTCGTCTTGACAAAAGGGATTCGGCCGAGTCGGTAATTGTTGTCGGCCTCAATAAAAATTACATGCGTTCAAAATAAATGCAATATAAGACAAATTCCTTTTGGCCGTCCAGCTGCTTATAATGATATATAACATCAAAATATCAATATAAAAAACACCATCAGGATAGCCTTGTATCATGTTATGTTACAACTCAAAACGGTAGAATGACCAAATATTTGGCATAGTCAGATAGACATCAGATGGAAATGTATGATTTTTGACAGCTGCCTATCTGTCTAGGGAACGTCCATTGGTTATGTCGCGCAAAAAGTGACGTTTTATATCCCCCCTTCCTTTGTCATGTTTTTAGTGTGGACCTTCATTTTTGTTTTGTACGGATTGTTACGTTTTCCCAACCCCCCTCTCCCCTTATACTGCGTGACATAATTAATGAACCTTCTCCTATGACAAATTAAGCTTAGTGAAATTTAACGCACACACACTATCGTGCCTATTGTCGTGTGAAAATTGTTTGTTTTCTACTATATGTTGAGACACAGAAACACCTTTCGAACACAAACACAACTGTAATCAAAAATTAGTCCAATAAATGAACAGTAAATGAAATTGGTATGACCCCATAATGCCTTGTTGACGTTTAATCATGTTTTTTCATCCCACAAGGATAAACTTACGGATAAATTGTTCGTTTGTTTTCTCAAAGATTTCTAGGATTTTTTTTTCAATAGGGCGAATCTTACAATGAGAGATTCTCTCCTCTCTCGCTCTCTTTCATTTATTACAGCGCCATTATAAAATATTCGGAGGATTCTTTAGTACAGTACGAAACACAATAGTGCTGGCTAGGCATAGCAATGAAAAGCGTAAAGCGGAATAGAATATGAATGAAAGAGAAAGTAATCAAAGAGAGCCTCTCAATTTCAGATTTGCCCTAATGAAAAAAACCATAGATTTGCCCTGTCATGTATTTTAGGTTCTCGCACTGAAGTGCCATGACGAGTGAAACTAAATGTAATTTAGGTACTTTTTTATTACCGTGTACGAAAAAAATTATAAACTGCACCTTAAATAAAGTACATTGTCCGACAGCGGTTTGTTGTGCCGCTGTAAATAAACATTCAAATGCACGATCATCAATTTGCGGCTGACACTTCTATTCCTCTCTTCACTCCTATTCGGAAACCCCGTAAACAAACGTCAGGCGATACTTGAAGAGATGCAGTTTTTCATACTTACACCCCGTTCAGACTACAGCCGATATTACGTGATAAGACTTGATATCAAATGCCATGCACATTATTTCCAGTGAAAACTGATGTATAGATGCTGATATCGAATGGCCTATATCACGTAATATCGACTGTGTCTGAACGGGTCTCGGTCACTCAACAGAATTCCTGTTTAATCATCTTCTTTTCATGAAATGCCGCGTTCTGTCATGTTTCAAATTCGCGAATGAATTATCACGCACTGTTATTGTGAGGTAATCATTTTGTGATTATGTTTATGCATTTTGATTATTATAAAACAAAAGACATACGTCAATTAGGCATATATTTGAGCTCGTAGAGATGCATGTTCAAATATTTTCTCTATTAAATGCATGAAAATCACTCCCTTCAGCAAAGTGAAGTATTTTCAGTCAGTCAGTAAGAAGCATACTGTTTGCTTATATTCAATAAACCCGCGAATACGAACACACCGAAAAGACCATAATGGTCTTATTACATCTAGGTCTTATAATCAGCACCTTTAGGTTGAAAAGTCAAGGAATTGCGCCGCTACAGTCAAACTCTGCAAATGACGAGACTCTTAATAGGGATTTTACTATAAGGAATATTAAACTCATTATTGCACCATTTTGCCTTGATTAAGAACACAAAAAGCTGTCATATTGAAATTAATACATTTCCGTGTTTCATATCCAAAAACAAACATCATCTCAATTAATATTATAATATATGACTATTCCACATGGTGGATTTATTTTTATAACACTTTTTGGCGTACAACCTTATTGTGCATTTTTGCATAAATTCTGTTTTTGAGTGTTTTGTCTAATTCCAGTCTTGAAGGAAAAGTAAAATTTAATGTCATGATTGAGTGCTACATTTTACCGTGTAGTTCGTTTGCTCGTTGAGAAATCCGATATAAACATTCAAATATAGCAGCGAAACATTACTTCTGGTCAAAAAGAACATTAAAATGTCGAGTACATCGCAGAAGCATAGAAATTTCGTGGCTGAGCCCATGGGAGAAAAGCCGGTGACGGATCTCGCCGGAGTAGGAGATGTGTTAGGGAAAGCGGCTGGACGCCGCCGGGTTTGACAAGGTAGGTTTATCATTAGGAGAGTAATTCGTATAGAATCAGATACATAACCTTCAACTCGATTCCAGGCTTATACTGTGCTAGGCCAGTATCTGCTCCTGAAGAAGGATGCCGAGCTGTTCAAGGAATGGATGAAGGATACCTGCCAAGCCAATTCAAAGCAAGCCGCAGACTGTTACCAATGTCTTAACGATTGGTGTGAGGAATTCATGTGAATCACACCCAGAATCATCCCTGACTTATTCACTTCGTCGGTTTTCATTTTAAAACAGTTTCCAGATATTGGTATTTTAACACCCAGATTAATAAGCTTATAACTATAATTTGTGTCCAAATGTTTGTTACAATATAATGACTAATAGATTAAAATAGATGTATGTTTCGTTACTTGTGTGAATTCCCTTCTGGCGGAATACGTAGACAAATATTTCGCCCTTCACTCTAGACGTACGGTGATTCAAAATACACTGGAAATGAAATACATTTATTTACCTTAAATGTACTTATGGAGATCTGAAAAATAATGAGATAATTTTTCTGAATTATTTACTTTTAAGGTTCTAGCTTTTCAACAATCAATACATGATTAAGTATTTAACGTTGCTAAAACAGTGATGCAATTCTTTGTCCAGGGAAGCCAACAAAATCTTCCAACCCGTCAGACCATCTGTCCTCGAATGGACCCAGAGTCGAACACGCCGTTGCAGGGTAATCGACTAGGCAATCTAAAACCCCGCTATTATTTTCGCTAGGGCCAGGTATGAGGTCTGAGTCCAGGATGAGAACCTCATAATTTTATGAAGGAACTCTAGGTTGTCTGTAGTTAGTTCCTTTCCTTATTCTATTTTGCTCAGCGAGCAGAACGTTTCGGTTTCTATCCCAGACCCCTCCACCCCTCCGGACTAAGACATTCCAAACTTTCCAATGGAACTCATATGGGGTCTTAGAATTCTCTGCATCTTTCTTAAGTGTTTATCTATCAATACTTCCTTCCACCAAATGCGGCCAGGTTCAGGATAGTTTTTGATTATTAAATATTCCAACAATAGAATCGATAGAACCAGTGATTATTCCCAAAGTGCTGTTTCTATGGATGGATGTCTACAACACTCGTACAACCATCTAGGGCCGTGAAATATGGTTACCGCTAATAGCTAATAAAGGAACTTCCTGTGGATTTGAAAATAAAAAAAGCTTATATTTTAAATTGAACCATGAACAAAATGTGAATTAGTTCGAAACAAAATTCTGCTCGAAACATTTTTTTTTTCAAAGTGAAAAAGTACATTTGATTTATCAGTTTATTTTACAACGTTGTTCAAATCACTAAATTCAAAAACTATATCAACTTTACGGTTACATCCATTAAGGGAACATCCATTCATTATGTCACGCAAAAAGTAACTTTTTATAACCCCCCCCCCCCCTCCTCCCTTACTGCGTGACATGATTAACGGACGTTTCCTAATGAAAACTGTTGTTCTAACTAGCTGTAAGCCAGTGAAAACGTGAGAAATGTTCTATTTTTGTATATCCTGAAAGGGGCATTTGAGGGAGGTGGATCGGCTTGGGTTTGATACTGGATAAAGGGCGATACGGTCAAAATTTGGTCAATATCAACTTGACGTATTTCTTTCAATTTTGCATTTAAAAAACCTGAACACCCCTCATTTTGAAGGTGTGTGTGTGTAGAATGTTGCTCCTATTTTGATTTTGGAATTCACTCTTCAGTTGTCAAAATGCCGTCCAAGCAAGAAGAGCAGCGTATCAAAATTTTGCTCGCGCATCGCGAAAATCCGAGATACTCGCACGCAAAGTTGGCAAAATCGCCAAAAGTTGCCAAATCAACCGTTACAAATGTAATTAAAGTGTTTGGGGAACGTTTTTCGACAGCCAGGAAGTCTGGATCGGGGGGAAATCGAAAACCGGAAGCCGCTGAGACGACAAAGAGAGTTGCCGGTAGTTTCAAGCGAAACCCTAACCTATCTCTCCGAGATGCCGCAAATAAGCTGGGTGTATCGTCTACAACCGTGCATCGAGCCGTACTATCAACTTGCAAGAAGGTAGTGACTCCAAATCGCGATGATAAACAAAATACGACGGTTAAGCGCGATCCCGGAGGCTGTACACGACGATGCTGACGAAGTTTGACTGCGTGGTAATGGACGGACGAAACCTACGTCAAAGCCGACTGCAAGCAGCTTCCGGGACAGGAGTTTTATACGGCAAAAAGGAAGGGGAAAGGTAGCAGATATTTTCAAGCACACGAAACCGTCAAAGTTCGCAAAGAAATATCTGGTTTGGCAAGACATCTGTACCTGTGGCTGAAAAGCAGCATTTTCATAGCTTCCGGGACTGTCAACCAAGAAATTACGTGAAAGAGTGTTTGAATAAACGTCTGCTGCCTTCCTGAAGAAACACGGTTGTTCCGTACTGTTTTGGCCGGATTTGGCATCTTGCCATTACGGTAAAAAGGCCATGGAGTTGTACGCCGCCAACAACGTGCAGGTGGTTCCCAAGGACAAGAACCCTCCCAACACGCCAGAGCTCCGCCCAATTGAGAAATACTGGGCTATTGTCAAGCGGAACCTAAAGAAGACCAAAAACTGCTAAGGACGAGCAGCAGTTCAAGGCAAACTGGCTTTCTGCGGCGAAGAAGGTGGACAAGGTGGCTGTACAAAATCTGATGGCAGGGGTCAAGCGTAAGGCCCGGCAATTCGGATTTGGAAAAGCGGAAGCCTAACTGAATATTTTTCCTGAATTTTATACTAATTGAACTTGAAAAAGAAATTTAATTTGATTTTTAAATAAACGATTTCACCGATTTACACGCGTTTTCCCTTGACCAATTTTTGACCGTATCACCCTTATGTGTGTGCCGCCAGTACCTGCGCGATGCCGAGAAGGAAACGATACAATGTGAGCCGGGAAACCACGCCCAAGCTGGATATGACTCGTGTCGTTTCCGTTTCTGGCCGACGGAAGTGAAGCTGAAGACAGAAGTATGCCTTGGATCGTGGACTCGGGACCGACAAGCAACACCGTCGTAAGCCGAGTTTTTTTCCTAGAGATGCACCGGAAAGCAATGTGAAGCACCTGCTGGTCGACGGGAAGAACGCGACGGTCGTCAAGGAGAAGGTCTCGGTGTCATCCAGTGACACGATGGCACGGGTAAGCAAACGGAAATAAAGCTTTGCCCAGCTTGTACGTTTTACACACCCACGTTGGCGATGAACCTTTGACTGTTCCGTCGTTGGTACAGATAAATGCCACATGGCAACCAAACCGCTGCCATAGCAACGGTTAAACAAGGCTTGTACTACCTCAGCAACCTAGCGAGGTCATCTTCCTGGCTGACAGGAACCACCCAAAGGACTGCAAGCATGAAAAGCATAGGAAGTTTGGCCACCGAGATCGTGACACGTTCAAAGCGCGAGAAGGAAAAGCGAATCATGCGGTTTGAAGATGCGTGAATGCTCGTTCACGCCGCATTCACGCATCTTCAGTCGGTGAGCGTTGCGGCGAGGAATAAAGCTCGGGCGATGACGCCAACTGATCTTGTGCACACGGACTTTTTCGCACCGGGATGAAAGTACCGTCGGCAAGTCGTTATCGTTGCCGGCGTCGGTGGTGATAGTGGTAGGCGTGACTGCTACTTAGCGCTCCAGTGGGTATGGGTTCAATCCCAGTCGACGTCGGTGGTTTTTCGGAGGTGAAAAAATCTGGTCACGTCTTCCTTCGGAAGGGAAGCAAAGCCGTTTGTCCCGGTCCATAGTCATGAGTTGATAGGTAGGGTCCACGTGGTGGAGTCGTCTTCCTGGCGTCGGTGATTGTCGCCATGTGAGGAAATAGGCCGACGGAAAAAAGAGAAAAAATTCGTTATCGCTATTTTATGACAATTATCGATGATTTTTCGAAGTCCTGCTGTGAACATAAGAATAATATTATTACACTTACTCAACCCAAAATCAACATCGTTAATGCGGAATCGCATCAATTCAACAGGTGTCAAGAAACGTAGCATTAGATTAGCTTCAAAAATATAGTGATGCATTACCAATGCAATAATGCTACTTTAGCAATGTCGTATGGCTGACACAAAACAAACAAACGTAACAAAAGAAACAGCATTTGTTCGATTTTAGTAAGCCTTTTTCAGCGTTAATCCAACTTCAATGATGCACTAGATGTAATGCATACATTTGCCCTATACGTGTATGTATGCTATTAGAGCCTCGTGGTTACTTGAGGCGCTATTTGGCAAAAGCGTTGAATACTCCCGTGTACCTGCAAAATATATTGCTATCCAGATCCGTTGAGGTCACGCCGTACGAGTTGTGGAACGACCGAAAACCGGATGTCGGACATCTACAGGCATTCCTGCAAGTAACCACGAGGCTGTAAAAGCATGCATATATAGGGCATATGTATTACGTCTAGTGCATCATTGAAGTTGGATTAAAGCTGAAAAAGGCCCCACTAAGATCGAACTAATGCTATATGTTTTGTAATGCCATAAGACATTGCTAAAGTAGTATTATTGCATTGGTACGCATCACTACATCCTTAAGCTAATCTTACGCTTCATTACTTGACAACTGTTGAATTGATGCGATCCCGCATTATCGATGTTGATTTTGGGTTGATAAGTGCGATAATATAATGCTTGTGGTTACTTGGGTCAGAAACAGTGCTTGGGTGCACATTCCGCAACAGAAGGAGGAGAATGCCGTTGAACACCACTCGGTATTGAAGCCACATGTAATGGACACACCAACCGGTGAGACAATCGTCCACGATGACGATGACGGTGACGGCTGACGGGTATGATTTCACCACTGGCAGAAATTCAAACGAACCATCAAGTGAAGAGTCGGAGTCAAAGATCAAGCCACTGGAACCAAAGAGTCTCCAGGTGAACGGAGAAGATCCACAAGAGTTACGAAGGGAACTAGCCAGAACGCTATCGAAAAATCACCAGGGTCACCAGCACTACCTACCAACGAATCATACCGCAGCTTGGTTTACGTTGCGGTCAACTCGCTATACGTTGTGGTTTGCTATACGTTACGGACAACTCGCGGCCGGACATCTGTCTCAGCACATCACTGCATGAAAGAAAGGTGACGAAGCCGACCAACAGGGACTGGACCGAAGCAAAGCGGGTATTGCGGATTCTTAATTCAATGAAGAATTTGTGTCTCCCCTGGAATTCGGAAACCAAGGCCCGGAGTGCTTCGTCGACGCTGACCGGGCTTAATCAAACAGATCAAAGCAACTATGTTACCAGAATTGAAATAAGTTGTCAGTTGTTTTTTTCCCATTGATCAACCAAACCAGTCGGTTTTTAATTTGTCTGCTGTGCAACACATCAATGTTGGGACCGCCTTTTCCGTACAGTTCGTTGTAAGTCTAACGGTGAAAAGAGGTTCCCATTGATCAGCAGGCAGGAGGTGGAGTGGCAATGAGCGAAAGTAGAGCGTTGAGATCCTGGTTAAATCCAAGTTCAAGCATTTTTTGGAACGTCTAGGTGTATCGCACACGGTAGAATGCTTGCATGAGATCCCAACTTACGGGATAGGTCAGGCGGCGGAGCTGTAGACAATCTGATCTTTCAGAGCAAGGGTGGATTGAAAGATGTTAAGCTCTGAGTTCAAACATTTCTGCCCGTCACTCGAGATATGTTTCTCTCGCGTGACTCACGTGGGCCTGGTTTTGAGAATGCGGAAGACGTGTTAGTAGTCACTGTTGAGTTGTAAGTCATCGGCCGGTGTTATCTCCCCCTCTCTTCCTTACCAACCCCACTATGCCTAGCAGGAATTTTTGTGGGACCATTCCGCTGAGCACCTCGTTCAGCAGCAGATACAACTCTCAATATATGTTGTTGAACATGTGGTGATAGAACCCTCTCGGAATACCATCACAGCCAGGAAACTTATAAGCGCTTTCCCTAATCGCCGTCCAGATTTCTTCTGTTGTGATCGGGTTCATACATTCTCCGTTTACAAGAATGTTTGGAGGGATAGCTGCTTCGCAGACAAAGCTGGTGTCATTATCTTCTCTTATCTCCTCTGAATGAAGGGCTGAGAAATAGTCGAGCATGTGCGTTTCGATCACACGTGCTTCTATTATTTATCCATCCTGCACTGCTTGCAATTGTTTGATGATGGTCCTCTTCCTTCGCCTCTCTCCCAGCTGGAAGATGGAGATAAGTTCTCCAGCCACATGCACTTCAAGTGTGTGAAAACCTCCGTTGAAGCGCCAGCATCTAGCCTTTCAGCCGGTTGATGGTGGTAATTACCTAGGTGGTAACCACGAGGCTGTAATAGCGTGCATATATACGGCGTATGTATTACGTCTAGTGCATCATTGTAGTTGGAATAAAGCTGAAAAGGGCCCCACTAAGATCGAACTAATGCTAAATCTTTTGTAATGCCATAAGACATTGCTAAAGTAGCATTATTGCATTGGTAATGCCTCACTACATTATTAAGCTAATCTAACGCTTCATTACTTGACAACTGTTGAATTGATGCGATCCCGCATTACCGATGTTGATTTTGGGTTGAATAAGTGCAACAATATAATGCTTGTGGTTACTTGGGTAGTTCCAGGTGCTGCTTATATTCGTCGTAGGCTACCCGTAGCTGATGCTCGTTGTTACGATATCCACCATTCGATCAACGAGCCATAGTTTCTATGCTGCTGGGTCCAATATTGCCACTCATATTGAAACTCCGCAACATTTTCGTAGGTCAGAAGGTGGGGTCGAAGGAACCAAAAGCCACACCCATGCTGTTGTTCAAGGTAGGGTAGGCAAAGTCGGTTGTCAGCACTTTGTGGTCGGCGAATGAGCATACATGAGTATTAACAAACGGGATTGTTATCGCGCGAAACGCTGCGGACGTTAATTCGACCGAGACACGAATGTGCGTTTCGACACCTGAAGTTGTTGGATGGCTGTTTTGAGGGTAGGACTCGTATTTCGCATTATCGAAGCACACGATTGAATGTCTTCGACCTAAAAATTATACAAATGAGGGCTTAAACGTGATCCCTGGGGAAACCTATGTAGCTGAATCGGGAAGCTGTAGAGTTTCCATGAGAAAAGCTCATGTATTTCTCTGACAGCAAATTGTGCAAACAATAATTAAACAATGGAGACAAGCCACAAGGGTGGAGTTTATCTGGAAGAACTTCAACGAATACTGGAAGAATCTGGAAAAACTGCAACAGATACTAAACAGATAATACCCAAGTAACCACAAGCATTATATTATTGCACTTATCCAACCCAAAATCAACATCGGTAATGCAAAATCGCATCAATTCAACAGTTGTCAAGTAATGAAGCGTTATATTAGCTTAATAATGTAGTGATGCATTTCCAATGCAATAATGCTACTTTAGCAATGTCTTATGGCACTACAAAAGATATAGCATTAGTTCGATCTTAGTGGGGCCCTTTTCAGCTTTAATCCAACTTCAATGATGCACTAGACGTAATACATATGCCCTATATATGCATGCTATTACAGCCTCGTGGTTACTTGAGTAACCAAGAATACAGAAACCCTTTGTTTTTTTTTTAGCTAAAGCAAACTAAATATCTGTGGAAAGCAACGCGAGACAGTCGTTCGTTCCCTTACCCTTACGGAAACCATATTGAGTATCTGAATGTAAGTTGTTTGCCTCAACCCATTTACCCAGGTGGAAGAGGGTCATTTTCTCCATCTGCGAAAAGGCTTCACAACTATGCGTTCCGTTTTCAAGGCCTCGCTTGTCAAGACCTCTTTGTATTGCTAATTAGTCAGATCTATTTTGGAGTTTGGTTCTGCCGTTTGGTCATTATTTTACGATCGAGTCAGTCCAGTGTAAATTTGTAAGGTGTGTTCTGCGTACCCTACCGTGGTACGATCCATCAATGGCTTTCACCTTACGAACATCATTGTGCTCTACTTGGTAAAGAACCACTAGTGGATAGACGTTCCGAAGTAGATAGTCCTGCATTGCTCAGTCAGCTCAACATCTTTGCCCCTCAATGAGTGCTGCGACCAAGAGAGCTGTTGCGCCAACCAACGAGACGAACACAGTACAGATCATACAATCCTGTCTATTAGATAAGTCGAAGGTTCCAAGAAAACTATAGTCTGTTCGGTTTCAACATCTCTCTGACGCATTTCGAAACCTCCTACAGAGTCACCATGTCTTCTATTTACTTTCCGCTTTTTGGGCAGTCTGTAAAACTTGTTCAGTTTTGTTTCATTCATTAATACCATAGACTAACTTTAAAACCAGTAGGTCCCGAACAAATAAGATTTTTTTCTTGGCTCAGTCAGTACTAGCACATCGGTCCCAAGCTAGGCCCCAAGCTTAATAATGCGCCCCTCAAAATGAACTCACATGAACACACTCTCAAATATTCTGTCAAAATAACACAGCAAATCAAAACAAAGGCGCAAATATGTATAGCAAGGTGCTGGCTTCAAGGTGTATTTCGGACCAAGGGGTTCTACAACAGTGAACCAACTTCAAATCCTTGACCTACCTAGTTTGTGTTTATGTTTCGAAATACTACCTCACAATGCCCTCCGCTCAATTTCAAACTAGGGTAAGGGGATGTAATGTTAGCCTAGCTCCTTCATCCGGCCTATGTACCAAATGTGTCATTAATTTGGCGATAATCTACAAAATCATGTTGCTATTAGGATGACCGCTGTAATCCGAAGCAGTTGAGACAATATTAATCAACTATAAGTTGTTCACTTTCGTGTAATTTTCGATTTCTTGGACTTTTGGAGCATCATGATTTCACTGGTTAAGCTGAACAGATGATCTACAACCTAAATTTGGCCTATTTGAATAGAATGCAGCCTGGATGTACAGAAAATAGTTACACGTTACAAACTGACTGTTCACTTAGCTAAAATAACGATGATTTTACAAGAAAATCGTAGACCCAATGTTGGGGACATATTTTGTTGTATGTTCCCAACTATGGCCTGTTGTATCAATAACGTAGTAAAAATGTGGTTATTGGTAACATTTCAAGTGGAAATGCATTAGTTTGTGGTTGTTTATATTCAAGTGGCTCATCTGAACACAAACCAAAGGAACAAAATCATTGTATGGTGAATTATGATGTTTTCATAATTTATTGACTGATAAATCAAATATGAACATCATTTATGCGTTTCGAGGCAGTTTTACTTGAGTTTGTTTTGTGAAACGTCGTATTAAGTAAATCGAACCCAACGAGCAATGCCTTAATTCATAAAATTAGAAAAAAAACCGCACAAAGACTGCATTTAGTAATAAATTCATCAAATGGGAAGAACTTGCATCCACAAATAGACCCAAATTGGTGCCTCTAGACCGACATTAAATCCATATCCCTCGAATGTTTCTGGCTTTATAAAAATAGTTGTGTAACTTTTCGTGATACATGCTACCAAAAGTATTATCAAACTTATCTTAGCAAGTGTCTGACTAGTTGAATCTCGCTTACAGCTTAAATACTTTATGAGTTATAACGAAAAATGTAATCGATCATTGCAAGGCTGAGCTAAGGGACACATACCCTACTTCTATTCAATTTTCACAGCCTGCCGTGCGCTAACGGAACTATCAATACTTTCTCTTAAAAAATTTGTTCTAGCAAAAATTGCTGTCTACTCCTAGAGCCTCATGGTGATGAGAAATTATTTCCTTCTCAAAACAACATCATCAATTTCAAATCGCTAGTTGCATATTGATTGTTGTTAATGCCTTGCTGTCGGATGAAAGTATACAATAATTACAAATAACAATACAAACTTTCGAATACAAGATAACATCAACAATCAATATGAAACTAGCTATTTAAAACTGGTTCACTGTTGTCGAACTCCTAGTTCCGAAGTACACCTTGCAGTCTGGCCCTTGCTATACACTCTTGCGCTTTTCAGTACGTTTCGGTACCAGTATCTTTGGCTTTGTTTTGATTCGCTATGTTATTTTGACAGAATATGCGAGTTACGTTATTAGGGGCGAATCATTAAGTTTGGGACTGAACTTGGGATCGGTGTGCTAGTACTTCCTAAGCCAAAAATTGTATTAATTTTCTTCAGGACTATCCAGCCGCTTATAACATCACGATGGTTCACTAGGATCAGACACGAGTTTAACAGGTTTTTGATAGGCAATAACTCTCACCCGTCCTCAATCATTCGGAACAGTATTGAGTTCCAGGCACTGGTTGAACAATTTCAACATGCGCCTCTTAGCGACGTCTGGGAGGGCTTTAAGCAAGTTGAACTTGAAGTTTGGCTGATCTATCGAATTCTCGGTTTCACGAGGAATAATCCGAAACCTTGAGGATCCATTGGTCCAAGTTTTCATAGTTCTCGTTGATCGTAGTTCGGTTACGCAATCATCACGCCGTGTTCCAAAGAATGCTTATCGACGTCTCGCACGATAGTACCATAGACTAACTCTAAGACCAGAAGGTCCCGAACAAATACTATTTTTCTCTTGGCTCAGTCAGTACTAGCACATCGGTCCCAAGCTCGGTCCCATGCTTAATAATGCGCCCCTTATAATGAACTGACACGAACACGCTCTCAAATATTCTGTCAAAATAACACAGCAAACCAAAACGAAGGCGCAAATATGTATAGCAAGGTGCTGGTTTCAAGGTGTATTTCGAACCAAGGGGTTCTACAACAGTGAACCAATTTCAAATCGCTAGTTGCATATTGATTGTTGATAGTAAAGGGTGTCCACGATGAAATTGCCACACTATGAAATTGCTCTAACTTCTTAACCGTTGGGTAGAATTTAATGAAAATTTGGGTGGATTTAGTTCATAGTGCATTATTTACATCCTGCAAGTTTTAAAGTCCTGTGATCAATGGAGTCGGAAATGGAGTCAAAAGAACAGCTCGTGCGTCTTAAAATCTTGCGCATTCATCAAGAGAACAAGGATCTCTCGCATCGTTCCATCGCTAAAACGTTGGGAATCGCGAATTCCACGGTGTCGCGAGTGATTAAGCGGTTCAAGGAACGGTTGACCACCGATCGGAAGCCCAGAAGTGAAAGAAAAAGTATTCCGTACAACACCAAAAATCACAACCGCGTAGTTGGGGCCTTCAACCGAAATCCGAACGCCTCCGTTCGGGATGTGGCTAAGAAGCTGCACCTAAGCCGAAGTTTTGTCCAGAGGGCCAAAACTAAGGCTGGGCTTCGAACGTTCAAGGTACAAAAGGCCCCTAATCGCGACGAGAAGCAGAACAAGTCCGCCAAAACCCGTGCCAGGAAGTTGTATCTCAACATGCTGACGAAAGTTGAATGCTGCATCATGGACGACGAAACATATGTGAAGGCCGACTCCAAACAGATCCCCGGCAACCTGTTTTTCACGGCCAAGGATAAGTTCAGCGTTCCGGAGCATGTCCGCACTCAGAAGATGTCCAAATTTGCGAAGAAATTCCTGGTTTGGCAAGCCATCTGCACGTGCGGGAAGCGGAGTGCACCTTTCGTGACCCAGGACACGATGAACGGACAGGTGTACATAAAATACATGACCCATATACGATCAAAACATTGTACGTTGCATATGTCAGGTCTATTCTAGAGTATTGTAGTGTCATATGGTCTCCTTTTATGAAAACACATGAAGAACGATTAGAATCAGTCCAAAAACAATTTCTTTTGTATGCTCTCCGTAAATAAGGCTGGACAACATTTCCACTTCCGTCTTATGAAGCACGGTGTATGCTTATTGACATTCAAACTCTAAAAGAACGAAGGGAATTTGCCATGATCTCTTTTGTAAACGATATTGTATCACATCGCATTTCCTCCCCTAACTTATTATGTAGTCTAAATTTCTACACCCTCTCGCGGCATTTGAGGAATCGGAACTTATTTGCGTTGAATATCAATCGGACAAACTATGCGAAATTCGGACCAATTAACCGAATGATGTCGCTGTATAATCTGCATTGTGAATCAATTGACCTAACAATGTCACGTAGTAACCTAAGACAGTATTTTGTTTCTAGACGATCTTTAAGAAGATAGAATTAAGTGTAAATATGTAGTCTACGATCGATTGACGAAACAAAAAAAAAAAAAAAACAAAAACAAAAAAAGAGTGCCTCCGGAAGCGGCTGCTTCCTCTCCTGAAGGCCCACAACGTCCCAACAATCTTCTGGCCGGATTTGGCCTCATGCCACTACTACAAGGACGTGCTGAAGTGGTATGCGGACAATAAGGTCAATTTCGTGCCGAAAATGTTCAACCCTCCCAACACTCCGGAGCTCCGCCCCATCGAGAAGTACTGGGCGATTATGAAGCAGCACCTTCTTAAACGACCTACGGTAGTGAAGACAGTCGAGGAACTGAAGAAAGTATGGGTTTACATGCAAAAAACGGTTGATTCACAGGTTGTGCAGAATCTTATGGCCGGGGTTAAGGCCAAGGTGCGGGCATTTGCGTATGGACTGTAAATAAAATACAAGTTAAATGGTAAAATGAAGTTTAATAGTTATTTCTCAATCCCTGAAAATTTAATGGCAATCGAATGAAAACTCGAATTTTGCGAATCAATTTTGTGTGTGGCAATTTCATCGTGGACACCCTTTACGTTCACGAATTGCCACCAGTAACCTCGATTTTTTGCCTCGAGGAGGCTCTTAAGTTCGTGTTCGAGTGTCGTGTATTGGTCGAAGTGCTTAGATATTCCACGTCTACGGAAACGCGTTGGACTTTCTACGGTAAACCTCGGTGCATTGCTGATCCCACCAAGACAGTGTTTCTGTTCTTAAAATCGGAGTATCAGGGGTTTTGAATGTCTCCGGAAGAGTTGGAAAGTCGTGGGTGTAGTCAGTACTACAAAAGTTCTTAGATTTATTAGTTGCAAGTGATTTGTTGATCAACAAATAGCCACTTGTGCGCAATCGTTTCGCTGCCAACTTACCATGTGCAAATCCGGCAATACATCAGCTAAGTATTATTCGCTGTACAACGAATAAACTGATTCGACATCAAAATGCCAGCTATTTACAGGTATCAGCCAGCTGGATAGCTTGCAAAACAGGAGTACAATGAGATTGCTAAAAGGTAAGCATATCATGTATATGTATTATGGTTTTAGAAGAAGAAGAACACATAAAATGTGTCTTTATTTTGAACTTTATTTTCGTTGCACAAAGTCTCTAAAGATGTTCTACGTAAAATAGGAAAAAAAAGTTGAATAATAATTTCACTGATGAATTCCATACAGTTTAAAAGTAAGCAAAACGTCGTCATCTATTGCAATTTCTAAAAATATGGAAACCTAGCCTCATTTTAGATTACTATTAGACTCACCTAGCGTAAAACCGTAGACTAACTCTAAGACCAGTAGGTCCCGAACAAATACGATTTTTTTCTTGGTTCAGTCAGTACTAGCACATCGGTCCCAAGCTAGGTCCCAAGCTCAATAATGCGGCCCTTACAACGTAGCTCACACCAACACATCCTCAAATGTTGTGCCAAAATAACATAGCGAATCAAAACAACAACCAAGATACTAGTACCGGAAGGTACCGAAAAGCGCAAGAATTATTGCAAGGTGCAGACTGCAAGGTATACTTCGGACCTAGGGGTTCTACAACAGTGAACCAATTTCAAATCGCTAGTTGCACATTGATTGTTGGTAAAACCAACAATCAATATGCAACTACCGATTTGAAATTGGATCACTGTTGTAGAACCCCTTGGTCCGAAATACACCTTGAAGCCAGGACCTTGCTATACATATTTGCGCCTTTGTTTTGATTTGCTGTGTTATTTTGACAGAATGTTTGAGAGTGTGTTCATTATAAGGGGCGCATTATTAAGCTTGGGACCGAGCTTGGGACCGATGTACTAGTACTGACTGAATCAAGAAGAAAAACATTTTTGTATGGGACCTACTGATCTTAGAGTTAGTCTATGGTTAAACCATTGCCACTCCTATTTAATTTGTTCATGACTACATTATCTTAATTGCATTGTTTTTATTATAAGTGATTATTTATGAAACATCTAAAAACAAATTATATATTACACATGTTCGTTCTATAATGTTGCGGTGTTCAAATAGTTTTTGTCCCGGTTGCTATAATAGTTTTATTTAGAAAAACATACGTGACAATCAAAACTGTAGAGGTATGGGTAAATTAACTACTTTGGCATTTTTTAACAATGGGTACATTAACTACTGTTGCACCTTTAAACACAATACTTTGTGCTATAGCAGCCATCATTGACAGTGCAGCCAGGTCCCGGGTAAGTGGAGCAGAACTCACGCTGGTCCATAAAGTCGCATTGGCTTCCAGATTTCTGGCAGTCATAGGTGTAGCAATAGCTATCGCAATCGTAGCTCCGATCCGTACATCCGTCGCAGCCTGAGTAAACGAAATAAAATGTTTCTGAATTATTATTCATGCAGTTAATAAGTAGACAATATTTAATTCAATAAAGTGTAATAAAAGCATTGCATTCCCGAATGAAAAAACCTCATAGATTTACAATTGAATATATTGTAACCATACAATAGAATCTAATGTAAATTGAGACATCAACAATAGATAAGAGGAGTTGTTATGTATCTTAACTATAGAAAAAATCATTATTTTTCGAAAAAAAATGAGTCAATTATCAATTATTGTATTGTATTGTTGAACATCCTAGCATATAGAGTGAATTGTAAATCTGTTGTGATGACAATATGCATTTTTCATTTAATTGATTCATGAACAATAAGATTCATGGTCAGAAATAGATTTTCATGTTATTTTGTATTATTGTATTGTAATTGTATGGTTATTTTTATCCGGGTCAAATGTATCGTATCCATAAAAAATTGAGAATGATTCCAATACTTTTCTATCAGAAAGAAAATGTTAACAAAGAAATGTCAGGTGAATGAATCGTAGTACAATTTATTTCACTACAATATGTTCACTGGTATTCAGCATGCCGTAGAGTCAGGAATAACTGCGTACTTGCATTGTACAATTCTCTCAAGTCATTTTAAGAGGGCAAATATCCTGGCATCCATGGCGAAAACCCGGAAGAGAGATTAACGAAGATAATGCTGCTTGCATTTGCCATAATTTCTCGAGTACTTGTTTGAACAGACGTATCTGATTTTGTAAATCCCAGGCCCGTCCTCTTCCTTACCATTGGTCACTTTCCTGTTTCTATCACTAGACGGAAAGCTTCCTTTACCCATTAATGGATACGAATTATTATTATTCTTATTCCTTCTGTGGATTTTTTACACATTTTACTGAAAAACTGCGTCTACCCATTTAAATGTGTAGACGCAGTTTTACGGTGAAATGGTTAAAAATATCCACAGGAGGAATAACAATAATAATAAATCGTACCCATTAATGGTTAAAGGAATCTTACCGAGTATAGTATACTACACGCAAAGAAAAACCGCAGTAGAAACTACCATTTCGAGGGTTAAATTGAGCGCAAGCACCAACAATTTTCAGCTTACTATGAATGCGTTTGATTTTACCATGGCTGCGATTAGATCAACCATGGTGCAGTTGATATCAATATTAGGTCTGTCAAATATACCATAAACGTTGAAGGTTTTACCATAAACATAGTAAATTTGACTGAAATTTCATGGTAGTTTTAAAAATAGGCGTAGTCGGTTAAAATGGTAGTTTTTACTACAAGAATTTTTTCTGTGTAGATTTAAAATAAAAACCAGTCTATTGCGCTTTCATTGATCGCATCACTTACTCTGAGAAAATTTTTATCGTTATACCGACAATTAAATCATGGTCAAGATGACTTTTGCATATAATGATTACAATAACCATGGAAATGGACGAATTCACCACGATCTTGGTATTCTTGACTATGATCATGGTAACCAGGACTATTCGGACATTCTGGTGAATGTTGAAACAACTATTTTTAATGGGTGTTTTGACCATGATAATAGTCGGTTCAAAATCACTATACTGCAATAGTCATCCTAACCCCCAATAGTGGTAAAATTGACTATCAAATTTGTCTCTGTGTACCACAGTGCACCCATACACTGAGCGAATAAATCGAGAGGAAAATTTGCCACAAGATATTATTGAAAATTTCATACGATTCTCCAATAAAAAGAAGTTCATAGGACGAACGTATGAAAAAGAGTTGCAATCGGGATTCGAACCGTGAACCTCGGGGAATCCAGAAGCGATTGAAAGTATACTTTTAATAGACCTTATATTTTCATATAACAATAATGATGGTCAAACTAATCATCCTTCCTTCCTCTCCGAAGACCGTGAGGAGGTGGCCGGTGCCGGTACTGATCTATAAATAGAATGAATTAGTGCATGAAGCTATCTGAGAGGTTTAACTTGTGCTTGTAGGTGAATAATTTTACGCGTTGAGTTTTTCAACGTAACCCGGAAGGGTCATCGGAAGTCGAACGTGCATCTTCTCTTCTAGATAACAGTGAATTTTCAACGGAGGGTCTATCAATTCTATTCCACAAATTATAAAATTGGATTCGCTGATCAAGCTGGGAGCATTGCTGCGACACCACCGAATGCAGTACACTTCAAAGTTCAACGCATTACTCCATTCCACTCGTAGCTAGTCTGTTAAACACAGACGATTGTATGGTTGTAGATGTTCTTCACCAGTGCCAGTGCCCTGCCAGATCCAGTAGTCAATGGTTTCACTTTGAAAACGTTCGCACTGCCCGTCGTCCAAGTCATAGCAGACCCTGCCGTTTCAGAACTAGAAGGTACCGGTGATGATCCTAAGCAGCATCGAAAGATTGGGATGAACTCGTTAGTGGAAGATTAAACTGATTTGTTAAGTTGGCATTTATGTACCGATGATTGTTGCGTTGGTTGGAAGCTTGGCCAGGAAACTTCGGATAAATTGGTCGTCCGGTAGCTGACGATTTGCAACTCCCGTCGCCAACGGTACCTACAAGTCATTATACAATCCCGGTTGCAGTTGATGGTATTGAGTTACCGGAGGTCTTCAAAACGAGATCCCTGGCGGATGTTGACCCCCGCGATACGCTGCTGACCTTCAAACGGGTTTTCGATAATGTTGTAATCATTGATAAACTGCGTCTGCAGCACGTTCAAAACCCAAGTTACATTGCCAAAACCATCCAGTTTTATCAGATTTTGTTAAAGTTTCATGAAAGCCACTAGAAATCAAATTGGCTTTATTATAGCACCAAGATGTGCCAATAGGTTTCATATTTTAATCAGCTTGTTAACAACGATCTCGAAACCTTGCTTTCTCAAATTCGTTTTACTCCTATCAAAGAACTTTATGAATTTGAAAAAAAATACTGTTTTAATTGTATTTACTGCTAAATGAATCATTAGAGCAGATAATCGAACATAGCAGAACAACAAAAACCAACCATGATATCACAGTGCAGTTTGACAGCTGTGGCCATTTGGCCGTATGCTGGTTTTTATGGCAGCCAATAGGTTTTATGATGGTTCTCAAGTGGTCATAAAATCTTTCACTACGACATTTTCAAAATCTTTATGACATTTCTTTTTTGCCTCAAAGAAATCTCTTTTAGTTAGAAAATAACTAGACTAGTAGTTTCAATCAACTAAGATTAACTATAATACAATGTTATATGAGTAGAAATCACTTGAAAAAAAAAGATTTGCTCTAACTACATACGAGAACGGCATTCCCAGGAGGTCAGAAGACTTATAAAAGCTACGATAAACGGTGTGAAGAAACTGAGGAGATTTCGGGAGAATTCTAGCTTGTCTGAATCACGTCAGGGACGATGACACAAGGTGATGGACTTTGATGCCTGTTGTTTGATATTGCACTAAAAGGTCCCATGCGAAGAGCTAGGCTCAATAGATGAGGTACAATTTTCACATGCTCTGGTCAATTTATTTTGCAGATGATATGAATGTTGTCGGCAGAAACGGTATCAGAACTGTACACCCGCCTCAAATGTGAAGCAACAAAAGTCGGAATGGTGGTGAATGTGTCCAAAACAAAAAACATGCTAGTAGAAGGGGCAAAAAGTGACAGGACTCGCCTAGGGAGCAGCGTTTCTATAGACGGGTATACTTTCGAGATGGATCCTTACAGAGAACGACAACAGCCGTGAAATCCGAAGACTCATAATCAGCGGATGTCGTGCCAACTATGGGCGCTAGAAGAACTTGCGGTCATTCACCCCCGCATTAAATATACCATATAAAGGGTGTTTCGATCAAAATTTGGTTGATTTAAACTTAACGCATTTCCTTTCATCGTGCATAAACAAATTTTGCACACCCCTCAGTTTGAAGATATGTGCTTGTAGCTTCATGCCTTTATTTTGATTTTGAGAATAGCACTTCAGTTATCAAAAGGTCAACGCATTAAAATTTTGCACGTGCATGGCGAAAATCCAAACTACTCTCATGTCAAGTTGGCGAAATTGTTGAATGTGTCTAAATCAACTGTTAGCAACATATTAAAAGTAGCCGGTGAACGTTTTTTCGACAGCCAGGAAGCCACATAGACGACAAAAAGCGTTGCCCGCTGTTTCGCCCCAACCGCTCCGCCCGAGATGTCGCAAAGAACCTGACGAAGTTTGATTGCATGGTACAGGACGATGAAACTTACGTCAAGGCAGGGAAGCTTTGTCAACTTCCTGGACAGGAATTTGATACGGCAACTGGACGGGGAAAGGCGGCAAATATTTTTAAACACATTTCAAAGTTTGCGAAGAAATATCTGGTGTGGCAGGCCATCTGTACTTGTGGCCTGAAGAGCAACGGTTACATTGCAACCGGAACCGTCTACCAGCAAATTTATCTGAGCGAGTGCCTACAAAAACGTCTACTGCCTTTTCAGAAGCGACACAAATGTTCCGTTCTATTTTGGCCGGATTTGGCATCTTGCCATTACGGAAAAAAGACCATGGAGTCGTATGCTGCCAACAACGTTCAAGTGGTGCCCAAGGACAAGAACCCTGCCAACACGTCAGAGCTCTGCGCAATCGAACAATATTCGGCCATCGTCAAGTGGAACCTTGAGAAGACTCAAACAGCTGTTGTGAGCGAGAAAAAGTTCAAGTCAAACTAGCGTTCTGCGGCGAATAAAGTGGACAAGAAGACTGTGCAAAATCTTATGGCAGGTGTTAAACAAAAGACCCGGCAATTCGCATTCGGTGAAAAGGAAGTTAGCTGAATATTTCTCCTGTACTTTGTATTGACTGAACTTGAAAAAGAACCGTCTGTTTTAATATCCTATTTTTTTTATTATTTAAAAGTTTTACTCATGAAATATTGAGTTTTATTCATTGCTGATTGCAGTTAAAAATGGACTCCGACAAAAACAGAAAAAGTGTGATAAAAGTGCACGTTTACGTTAAATCGTTTCCTGTCTTCAGTGAACTTATACCTTTCAGCATAAAGGATAAGTGCACCGAAGGCAACAAAACGATTTGACGTAAACGTGCACTTTTATCACACTTTAAAATGCGCAAAAAGCACTTCTATAGAGTCCAATCAAAACTGCAACCAGCAATAAAGAAAAATTAAATTTTCATTGAAAAAAGAGTGCTGAAAATTGATGCTTTCGATAAGTTAGCGAAGACCCATCGATTGTTTATGTTTTGATCAGTTGACACCGGGCCACAACAGAAGGCTGAATGATAGCTTTCGCACACAGGAAGAAGAAGAAGAAGAAGAAGAAGAAGAATATCAGTGCCTTGGATTTTCATAAAATATTCATGAGAAGTGAAAATGATTTTATCCCAGTGCAATGATGATAAACGTAATCCGGAATTCATGGTTATCGTGTCTCATAGATGAACATAACAAATGAGTAAACCTCTGTCTCTTCAATTACAAATGAAATTTGTTTTCTGCAATGAATGAGGTCTGCTTTAAGTGCGGGTCAAAAATCGGCCTGTTGTTTTGATTATCAATCGGTTGGCACGAACATCATGAAAATGGTTTTGATCATTTAAATGGTTTTGATTTTTCAACATGTTTTGAAGCAAACGGCTGGACCTGGAGGAATGGTACACGTGAACGCTTTTGATTCAGCTGAAAAAAAAAGTGGAATACACAGTGATTTCGAAAGCAATTCTCTGTAATATTAAAAAATTCGTGGTTCATGATGTGCAAAACGTTGAATCGCACCGGGTTGTAGCTAGGAAGAACATTATCAGCAAGACAGCGGTTGGGAAAACTCTTTTGAATCCTAAACAGTTCAAGTGCAGTGGGAAGCTTCATGAAAATCGACGGGATAATAACATCCTGCGGGGAAACCTGTAGGTTTCGCTGATCCATACGGGCCTTGAAAAGATATTCGTATTTCAGCAGGACAACGACCCAAAGCCTTTCATGCGGTCTTGTTGGATCAAACCGCTGGAATAGCCTCCACAAAGCCCGGATTTCAACTTCATCGAGAATTTGTGGGCGATTCTCGATACCAGGGTTGACAAAACAGAGTTTACCTACAAAAATAACTATTTTGAAGTCTTGGAAGGCGTCTGGGAAGTTAGGTCCACATCACCTAAAGAACCAGGTGGAGAGCATACCGAAACACCTGTAGCAGGTCCTGAAGCCCAAAGGAGGGCACATTAACTATTAAAATGGCTTTCTTTATCTTTTTTTTTCTGGAGCCAAAATGAAGCGGGCTTGTTTTTAACACTCTTTTTTTTAAAGTATTTCGTAAATGGAACTTTTAAGAATATAAAAGAATATCGAAACACTGTAGTCTTTGCGTTAACTTTAATTCAAGCTGAATAAATGAAAGAAAGTCAAAAAATGATGAGTTGGCGCACGTCATTCTGCCCATCAGTGTTATTTGGAAGGGAATCGAGCAATTTCTTCCATTATTATTAACTTGCGTGATTATACTGTATGTACTTACTCGGCTTCGTATCGTCCACGTAATCATAGTTATCATTAAAATCCTCGATTCTGTTATCCGTAACGTGCTCTGTAGGCATTAGGATCAAAACATCATTGACATAGTACGACTCTGAAGTGCGCAGATAGATACGCTGGTCTTGAGTATGGCAAAATAACCCACATCGTCGATTTTCAGTATGGTAGCAACTCCATTCGTCGGAGGGTTCATCAAATGTACATATCCTGGGTGAGTGGATTTGACAACAGAGGTCGCCCTGCGCCGCGATTGTAGATGTTGTGTTAACCGGGTGTGGGTAAGGCAAATGAGCGCCATATATTGGAGCGGAAACCGATGGTGTTAATTGTCCTTGCGTACTGCAGTAAACCGTTAGAGCAGCATTGTTGCATACTTTTCGAACACAGGAGTCAAGCTTTCGGCGGTACCCAGTTGGGCAATTAGCGTCCACGTATTGCCTTTTTTGACAGATACCATTTTTGAAATTGTATTCATTTGGACAGTAAAAATCGGCTTGCTCAGTAGAATACTGACAGTAGTCACGATCGTTACGAACTGGAGTTGTTCCACTAGGGCACTTAGGAGCATGAGAGATTAGCTTTGTACACACGGAACCATCGAAGTCAAATGAAGCGCTGCAACTGGGGTATGACACCGGACAGAAATTATCCAGACATCTGGCATTGTTAGAACACTCTGCTGGCTGTATTTGTTGCGAACAGCATTGTCCATTGAGCTGATGGTGGTTCTCCGGACATTTGGGATTACCGTTAATACAGACGTCACGCACTCTCGCCGTTCTGCTATTGCAAGAGGGTTCAGAATACTCATGTCGTACACACCATCCATTAGACAGAACAAATTCTGGTCCATTGCATTGTAGCAGGATGACGCATTTGCCACGCACCAGGATTCCTTGGTTGCAATTCGCCAAAACTATTTCCTTGTGCACGCACATATTTCCCACGTTAGTGTAACCTACTTTACACAAGGGGAAACTGTGTATGCATCTGTTGAAAGATAGCGTGCCTTGAACACATAATGCAGCTCGTATCAACACAGATTGGCAATGTCCTTCCTTGTTGAGGTACCATCCATCTCGGCAGGGTTTATGATACTTGATACACTTTTGGTTGATAATGATCATGTCTGGGGGGCAGTATGGAGTTTTGGAGGTACAAGTTACACATCTTCCGTTTCTCAATACATATCCTTTGCCACAGGAAGGCGTCTCGATGTACGCACATAAATTCTCAGCTACTATCACTCGTCCGTTGCATGTCGATGGTTCCAGGGTGATTTTTTCATACATTGATCCTTTATCATAAACACACATGTCCTTGACTCGTTTCGTTTCTGGTGGACAAGACAGTGGCATTAGATCAGCACTTCGACAAACATTATCAATCAAGAATAGGTCTTGACTTTGGCAGGTGGCTATCGTTACACAAGTACCGTTAATCCGAGTAAATTTCGGAGGACATCTGAATTCTCTGTATTTTCTTCTAACGCATTGATAATTTTCAACGGAACCTCCCGGACAGTCATATCTATGCAAACAAATGTCATCTATGTAGATGTAGTTCTTCGGGCAGGCAAGAGGTGGATGATACTCTATTTTTACACAAGAGGAACTTTCTAGCGAATATCCTGCATCACAGTGTAGGCGCATACACGTCCCATTTGTCAATCCATATCCCAAAGGACACATCAGGTTCGACTCTTCGGTTTTTATGCATACACCATCGATCATCCTGTATCCATTTTGACAGATTCTATCGTAGAATGCTATGCATGTATTGTTCTCTTTATTGTAACCGGGAGGACATATAAGGCTGACGATAGTTTCCTGTTTCACATCCTGTCCACAGGTTTCTCCAATGCCACAAGTATCAGAATCTCGTTGGCTGCCACCACTGTAAACTGAGCTTACGTGTTGAATTCCGTATGAACAAGGTTGCACTGGACAAGGTGGACTAAAGCATTGAGATAAACAGTACTGCAGACTGCACTGGATACCGTGACATGGGTTCAAAAAGTTTAGATATGGAGAATAATAGTTTGGCGAACGGAAAACGCATTCTTCACCCATTCTTTCATAGCCATTAGGACACACGAGGTCAACTTTACAGAAACATTTATTTTCATGGTTCATGTGGATGGTTTTGGGAGGACACACAAGTAGTCCTTGATATTCCTTGATACATTTTCCATTGTGAAGGGTGAATCCAATAGCACACTGTACAGGCTTTGCATCTTCGATAGCATCTGCACGGATTTTTCGAATGCAGTTGCCTTTCTCATAATAAAAACCATGTCTACAATCAGGTTTAACAGACACGTTCAAAGCAGTACGTGTTTCTTCTATACAGTAGTGTTGTCCAGTAGTATAACCAGGAGGACATTGTTTAGAAGCTACACAAAATCCATTCTGGTAAACAGAACCTTCTGGACAGCTAGGCACTTCCTGATGAACACAAAATCCATCTAGCAGCTCTCGATCGTCAGGGCAATTGAGGTGACTGTGAACGCAGTAATTGTCAATAACTTGTCCCGATTTACATTCTACATAGCCTGATATACTGTTCTCGCAATGGGTTTGTTTCCAAATGAATCCCGGTGGGCAGAGAGGTTCATACTTAACACACGTTCCATTATGAAAGTGATGACTGGATGATGAATTACAAACAACCGGCTGCTCCATACATCGCACACAAATTCCAAGTCGTTCGTCGTATTCGTGATCTGCATCACACAATGGAGCATTATTAACACAGTTCTCTCCATCGAACGTTGTAGACGCAGGGCATGCATCGTTTTGCGCTCTAATTTCCCGAACACAGTCACCATTAGCTTGTAATTTGTATCCTGATTCGCACGTTGCGCTACTACTACACCATCCATCATGCCATTGAAATCTACCACAATCCACAGGGTAGGATATCTCTCTCTTACAGAATGATCCTTCTAGAACAAATCCGGTTGGACAATACGGTTCATTTAAAGTACAAAACACACTGTCGAACGGAGATCCAGATGTACAGAATGCTCGATGTGAATCTATTGTCCCTTCACAAACTCCATTAACGAACAGCGAAGGTTTTCGACATTGAGTTTTCGAAATAACACACCCAGAAGCACCAGGTTGCCCTTGACGACACACTGCTGTCGAAGTGCTTTCCAAAAGGCACTCACAATCATTGCCAAATACACCCTGTGAACATCTAGCCACTTCAACGCATTTCCCAGAATAGAAAGTTCCTGTGTCACAACGCGGACTGTCGAACGTTCTCCTCACACAATAGCCGTTGTTGTAAATATCGTCATCATCACATTCAACCGGTACCCTGTAGGTGATATTTCTTAGTACAACTTCAGCTCTGCCCTGAACGATCTTCAAACATTTGCCCCGGTACAATTCGTATCCAGCAGGACACTTTAAATTCACTCTCTCCTCTTCACAATCCGAGCAAGAATTATCACAATTAACGCAGATTTGAATACATTTCCCCTGACGGTTCTCGTAGCCGTTGGGACAAATTTGTGCGCGCGGCTGATGATAGCAAAAGCCATTTTCCCAATGGTAACCTTCCGGACAGTATCTGGAGTTGATGCAGTTGTTGCCCTCTAGAACGTATCCAGCAGGGCATTCCAAAGTTTTCACAACACAGCGGTTACCATGGCGAACACTTCCTGAGGGACAGTCGATCTCTGATAGAACACAGCTCCCGTGCCGGCGAATGTAGTTGGATGGACAAGCTGAACGCTTGTAGCGGCAGAACTGCTTATCGTTATCCAGTTCAAAATCCATAGGACAGGTTTTGATACAATCGGCATCGGTACAGTAGCGGCGTGCACGAATATGCATCGGTATTTTGACTTGCACGTCTTTCAGCTGTCTTTTTCCCGCTGCGGAATGAGCTTCGAAAACACAGGCCTGGTACAAAACTAATAGTTTAAGTAGCAGCCCTCCTCGGGAAGTTTTCATCTGGAATGATACCAAATACAGTTGCATATTAGAACGATGTTGTTGATATACACGCAAAAAAAAGTCGCAGTAGAAACTACCATTCCGAGGGTTAAATTAAGCGCAAGCACCAACAATTTTCAGCTGACTATAAATGCGTTTGATTTTACCATGCCTGCGATTAGATCAACCATGGTGCGGTTGATATCTTTATGAGGTCTGTATACCACAAACGTTGACGGTTTCACCATAAACGTAGTAAATTTGACTGAAATTTCATGGTAGTTTTAAAGATAGGCGTAGTCGGGTAAAATGGTAGTTTCTACTACAATTTTTTTTCCCGTGTATGGCGAGTATGACGTGAACATACAGGGTGTCTGCAAATTATCCGTACAGCCTTTGTCGGCATCCCTCAACACAACCAAGCGGATTAAACTAAGCATACCTACATGGTTTAACATCTTGACCCATTGTCTTTATACGCAGTAAATTTGGTACAGTTTTCTAATAATTCTAATCTACAGTGTGGTACGTGATTTCTAATTTATTCAAAATGAAGCCGAAGGAGTTCCGCGCAGGTGTAATGGAACTTTTAAAAAAAGGAAAAACTGTTTCAGTGATTGCAAAGACCCTGATAATGGCAAAATCAACAGGAAGTGATGCAATAAAACGATACCAATAGCTTGGAACGCTAGATGACCACGTAGGGAGAGGAAAAAACGCACCGTTAGGACTCAACAAATGCGCGAGATTATTCGGCGACGAATCAAGCGAAATTCTTCAATTTCCATCCGAAAGTTGGCGAAATCACTGAAAATTTCAAAATCATCGGTTGGAGCCCAAGTTCACGACGATTTGAAGCTTCTGTCATATGAACTGTTGAGAAAAGCTATGGTTCTCCTCAACCGCTTATCTGAGGGCCGCTATCGGTCAGTGCTGTTCACCGATGAAAAAGTTTTCACTACCGGGCAGCAAGTATTTCAATCCCGCTTCTGTCATGGTTTGGGCTGGAATAACTCATTCCGGCAAAATCCCTTTGACCTTCATCGTCAAGGTGGTGAAAGTTAATCAAGCGTATATCAGAAGCTACTTATTGGCACAGTAGCTTCTTGGGTTTCACGGCTCATGGAGCAAAAAAGAACTACTAGTATTTGCGAACGCATTTTCCCAAGCCTTTTAACGAAAGATAAATGGCCTTATAACTCACCGGATTTGAATCCGATGGACTATTCAGTATGGTCCATTTTGGAGTCAAGAGCCTGCAGTACACAACAAATATCTGTCGAAGAACTCGTGTCCATCGTGGATTACTTCCCGAACCGTTTGAAGGCGAATGGCACGAGGCGGCAATTTTGAACTGAACAAATAAAACTTGTAATTTCCAACATATTGCTACAACAAACAACACATATTGATTTTTTAATCCAACAATAAAAGATAGTTTTAACACCATTTTGTTGTACGGCTAATATTCGGACGCCCTGTAGCTAACAAAGAGGATAGTCATGTCGGTATTGGATCAACAAAACGAATTCTTCGAGAAAATTTTTTAGGGGTCAAATATGAGCAATGAAGCTGCAGTTTTTGTGAAACAATGCGATACATTTTTAAGGCTATTTCGCAAAAAAACCCCAATACCTCTTATAAGCAGGAAGCTTCCAAGGAAGTTTGTTTCTATTCCGACAAGAAATTTGGGCATGGCGAATTACATGTCTTAGTTGACACGTACTGACAATACTTACACGTGGCCGAAATAAAAAAATGGACGCAGAAAGTACTAACTCAGCTCTTAACCACATTTTTGGTGTATGGGGGTTACCTCTGGCTATTCAGAGTGAAAACGGCCCTTATTTTCAAAGCGTAAATGTTATTAAAATGTGGGAAGATAGAGGTGTGCCATTCGAATGATGCAGTTGAACAAAGGTATCAAAGATGCTCTGGCTGCTGCAAAAATCGACAATAACGTTTGCATTAAAAAGTGAACAAAAATTACCGATTTTTCATGGGTTTACCTTAACTCGGACTGACGAATCTTACCATGCAGTATCAATCATAGTAACCCATGAGTCAGTAAAATTTTACAGCTCTATCCGTCGAATTCTAACCGTGATGGCAAAAACAGTGAAGCAACTCCGTTCAGAAGTGTGCGTGTTCAAAGAACGGCACCCCGCCGCGTCGAAAACGAACATCTTGCGGCACTTTGTGGACGCCGGATACGCCCGTTCCGGTATCTACAACATCTTGGCACTATTAGACAATAATCAGAGCATCGAAAGAAAGTCCGGTTCCGGACGGCCGACGACCCTGAGCGACAAGAAGCTCCAAAGGATCCTGAAGAAGAAGAACGAGGGAAAGGTGGCTACATGGCTGGGAGGTCGGTTCAACCGGCCAAACTGTGAAAAAGTACCAGGCGAACATGAGCATACATGTCAGGAAGCGGAAGTCGCGTCCACTGGTTTCGAAGCTGCAGGCAATAACGCAGCGGCAGCGACTGAATAGGATGGTCAACTCGATTTTCCCGGTAAATTACGACGTGGTGGATGGTGATAAACGACGAGACCTATCTCACCCTGGATGGCAACGACTGGCAGGGCACTTCGTATTTCACTTCCCCCACTAAGGAAGTGAGCTCCGAGGTGAAGTTCATTTCACACACCAAGTTCCCCAAGAAGGTGCTGCTGTGGCTGACAATCATCGAGAAGGGGATGTCAAACCCGCTCTTCTTTTGCTACGGACTGGCCGTGAACGGGGAAATTTATAGTACAAAATGCCTGCCGGAAGTTGCGTCGTTCATAAGAAATACCATAAGGGCAAAGATGCGGTGTTCTGGCTAGATCAGGCGTCGGCCCACTACTCGAAGCGATCGTTGGAGGAGATGGAGCGGCTGAATATCGATGTGGTTCACAAGTCGGCGAACCCGCCCAACGTCCCTCACCTGCGTCCTATCGAGAATTTCTGGGCCAACCTGAAGCGCACGATCTACTCCAACAATTTTGTCGCAAAAACTGAGGAGAAATTGATAAATAAAACGAAGAAAGAACTCAAAAACATGCCTACACACATGTTTTCGTTCGCCATGGTGAATGTTCCGGTTAACTGCCGGAAGACCGCTCGCAAGGCCGTAGATTTTTTTTGCAAGTAACCTTAAATAATTACCATCCATTGAAAATTTATCAAAAGCAATTATCTGTCCTAGCTTTTTTTTATAATTTTTTTTATAATTTTTTATGTCCATATTTTTAAATGCAAACGTTATGGGCTCCAGAAGAAACTGCGATCAGAAAAGGTTCACCTTCGCACCAAATGTACCATGTACAAAACGCTTATAAGACCGGTGGTTCTCTATGGACAGGAGACTTGAACCACGCTCGAGAAAGAATTCCAAGCACTTGGTATATTAGAGCGACGCGTGCTTAGGACTCTCTTTGGCAGTGAGCAGGACAGCGGTGTGTAGCGGCGAAGAAATCACGAGCTCCTTAACCAAGTGAAGGTGGCAAAATCTGGAAGGATACGCAAGGCAGGGCATGTTGTGAGAATTCCAGATAACAACCCTGCAAAGATGGTGTTCCTTCAAATTCGGCTAGTACAAGAAGGCGTGTAACATATCAGGCTAGATGGGCACACCAGGCCCTCAACGATCTGGCGAGTGTGTGGCGCAACCGAAGATGGAGAGATGCAGCCACGAGCCGAATGTTGTGGCGTGAAGTTGTTGTTTGGGTGTTACTAGTATAGATTAGTAAATAAATAACGAACAGTCGTGACGGATTTGAGCAAAGAACAATTAAGTGAATCGTATGAGTTTTAATAAGGCATTCCATGCAACGTTTCTCAGTTAGCCTGTCAATAAGGCATTCCAAGAAAGAGCTGCGATCTGCTGTTTTTATTATTTGCCTTACATATTTTGACAGGTCTCAGTTGTTATGACAAATTTTTACTTAGATTTTTTCCATTTAATTTATTTTAAGTGTGCAAGTTGATAGTCAGTCGGACAATTCCATACTTTTTATTTGACTCTGACTTGGCTGAGGCGGGAACATCTTTCAGTTTTACGGTAGACGCATGTCCACGAAGAGAAGCTCAACAGAAGTCCCAAATCTAAGGAGTGGTGGAAAAAAGGAAAACTAATTTCTCGTCAGTTTCGTAGTACTGATTATACTCAGGACTTCATTTATCCACCGGGAGTATCCAATACTCCCGATGCTCTTTTTTAAGAACAAAAGTTCCTTCTTTATTCCAAAATTTAGTTTTCTTATCACAATTCCAATAAAAATCGTGGATTGTGGATTTGTTTGGAGAAGGAGTACTTTTGCGGATCAAAATGTGCTACTCCTTCTATATTCCTTCTGGAGCCCTTGTTAACCTTTTATTTTTTCGTTCCATCTTGCTCCACGATTGATCATGGTAGATTTTGAACTCCCCCGGTATAGGAAGAACTATATGACGACAACCGTTGTTCTTTGATATATGATCTCTGTGACAACTTCAATAGTTCTTAACAATGGAGGAATGTATTTGGCTGGTCCTTTGTTCGAACTTTGTTCGAATTTATTATCGTTTGATTGCACATGGAATGTTATTCAAGAAATGGTAATGATCCCGTGCCCCTGGTCAATCTAATGATCCAACCAGTTATATATCCGCAAGCTGATCTTAGGTGGCGTGTTTAATGCTCAAACTTGACCACTTTCAGGAACGCCGTTGTGCATCCATCGAGTTGTTTTTATCCACTGAGCTTTACCGTAAAAAGTCCGACGCGTTCGAAGGTTGATGTAGACTTGGAACAAAAAGAGTGAGGAGTACTCAAACCAATGGACCCTCAAGTTTGCGCGGAAAATTCGATGCTGGGTTGGATGATTCCTCGCGAAACCACGGATTTGATGAATGAGATCAGCCAACCTTTTAAATGGTAGTCCTATCTCGTACTCCTTTTGTGCGGAAATACGGCTGATAGGATCTACTTCAACTTACTTATAAACCTCCCAGACGTCGCTAAGAGGCAGATGTTGAGTTTGTTTTATCCTTTTCTGGAACTAAACGTTGCAACGGATATTTGGAAATGGGTGAGAAATATTGCCATTCAAAAGCCTGTTGAATCCACATCCGTTCTTTCGTATAAACTTCACGCTTGTGGTTTTTAGGGCACGCCAATTACTTATTATAAGTAATTCAAATATCTTGGGGTACTAGTATCTGAAGCGAAAGTGCCATCAAAGTATCAACGTTCAACTCCGAAAAGTAATCGGAACCTGGTAGGGAGCATATCCACTAGATCTTTTAATGTTGTATTGGACAACGTATTCGTTGGCTTACAAACACGGTAGTTTTTGTCTCCAGTCGGTGGCTTGGTCACATATTGTCAAACTGGATCGTATTATAGGATGCATGCCCTCGACTCATACGATTACTCTTGAAGTGTTGACTGGCAGAGATACGCCCCCTCCCCAGGTGTGAAGTTATGAACCTCCAGGCGATAGAAAACATTGAGAGGCTTCTTTAGTTGAATCCTCAAACTCGCTACATAGCTTTGTACAACTTGTAGATACCACAGGAGTCAGCCCTTGGCTGAATATTCGAAAACCGTTGTTGCTTCTCCGACTTCAGCAATTCGATACATATTGATTTTTCCATAAACCAGAGCATCGTCATTTTTCGATTGCTCCGGTGATATTTGATGCAAAGTTTGGCCAAGTTTATTACATTAAATCGTTCTTCACTAACGCATCATTGATAGAGGTGGAAATTTTGGAGGACTCTTCTGAACACACCGAAAGGTTGGATAAAATGTATCGGGGGTTCCATCGATATAAAAGGTGAAAAGCAGGACGGCTGGAACTATCGTGCAACCACACAACTGAACGCCGCCTACAAGTTTTTTTTCCAAATTCTATTCCACCGTCTATCACCAATTGAAAGGCGTTACTGGGGTGGTATCAAGTGGGTTTCATGTGTGCATGTGCTACTACGGACCAAGCGTTCGTGATTCTGTAAGTGCTGCAGAAATGTTTGTAAGTATTAGCCACCTCAATCGGGAGCGCCTCTGAAACTCCCCGACTACAGTGGCCTCAGGGTCGGCACGCTCACCGGACAATGTTCCACAAAGCAGGAAATAATCGCACTGATTAGCATAAAAACTCTTCGAGCACTTCATATTCACAATTTTTATTTATCTCCCACACTTTTTTCCACTTTCTTATGTCTATCTGACCTTCTAGCTGGTCTTCGGGCCCCTTGCAGCTTCACCACCACGTATCCGCGTAGACTGCTCTTCTCGACGGCTGGTTTTCCTACTGGTTCAGGTTTCCAGTTCCGACGATGCGCATTCGCTCTTCCGGATGTTGATGGGGTAGGGATGGCGATGGCTTCTTGTTACTACCGTCCTGGGCCACCCAGTATTTCGGCGGACTCGGAATGATGGATAGTGTGATGTCCTAGGAACGGTGCAGGCTTCCGGCACGTCTACCGGGAATTCCAGGGACTCTGTAGAAAAATACAGCGAGGTCCTAACGTACAAGTAGTTTGCGTTAGGAATTTTGTCTTCCATGGCAGTTACGGGCAAGTGACCTGCTGTTCACTGTTTAGGTGTTTCTACTGATGTGCACTAATATCTTTGCTTTAGTTTTCGTAAACGGTGTTGTGTTTTCCACTAGAATCGAGATTTATCGATCGTTCAACTTGATGGTTTGCTAATGATTAAAATCCCATCGAGCTGGATATGCGAGTTGCATGGGTCATGGGGTCACCCCCTCGCTTCTCTATCGCCACCCCTCATGGCCGCCCAAAAGAATCGTTTTCTGTCCATCTGGTGGTGGGTTGTGTAGACTTCGGTTGGGTGGTGGCTGCGTTCTGTGGTAACGATATCTGCCCCCTGGCTTTCATGATGGGGAAACTACAACCATATGCAACCGCTTCCTGCACATGTATTCACAAGTATACGATATTGAACGATATTGTTGCAATATAATGTGCTCACGAATAATCGTTAATAACTTGAATATAATATTAGTGAATCCTGAAAAATTTGGAATTTACTATAAAAAGTTTGAAATTTCTTATATATACATATATATCTCGTAAGTCAGCCCTGAAAAGTGTGGAATGACTTGAAAATGAAGAGAATCAAACATCAACATTTTTAAACCACTTAAATGTAGGTGAAATAGTCTTACATCACATGAAAACAAAAGGACTAAGACCTGAAAATTTTAGAATTACTTGAATATGAAGTTAATCAGCTCAAAGAAGCTTGAAATCACTTTGATAGCATCCTTGTAATGTTCGGAGTCACATATATAAATATGAAGTGAGTCAACCTTAAATACTAATACTGAAAGTTCCAACTTACTAGGTGATCGGGATCACGACATTATGTTCGAAAATACTCTCGTCTACATGCACAAAATTGCGATCTAGTGACAGAAAGCCACTCTTTACTACACACTTTCAAGTCCCTGACCATCTGAACAGCTTTGCCGAAGGTTTAAATTTTCTTGTTGGTCGGTCGCCACGTTAATAGAAAATTCCGATATTTTGAAAGTCCTCGACCTTATGAACAACTATTCTGATGATTTAACGATATATTTCACGATATACACTTGTTGAAAAACTGTTCTCCTTTACATGCCCAAAAGCGCCACAAAGTGACCGAAATCCGAATGATACTCTCCAGCTACCAAAAATTCAGGACTTACTGAACTATTTTGCTGAAGTTCCGCCCTTCCAGGTGGGCGGGTTTACGATATAAAATAATTTAAAAAAGCACGTTTTTACATGTCCATTAGCGCCTAACAGGATTCGGAACCATACTCTTCACCGTACAAAAGTCCTTCCGAACAACTTTGCTTATGGTTTGAACTTTCTAGGAGGTCAGGATCTCGATATAATTTTGTTAAAAAAATCACTCCTTTGCATGTAGGGACCGAATCCCAATCTATACTCTGTTCTATTCAGAAACCCTTAGACTTATGAACAACTTTTCCGAAGGTTCGAACTTTCTATGTTGTCGGGATCACGCTATAAACTCGTTAACAATGCCGATTTTTTCATATGCACTAGCGCCCCGCAGTGACGGAATTCCGAACCATAATCTCCATCATCGAAAGTCCTTGACCTTATCAATACTTTGCCAAAGGTTCTATCTTTCTAGTTGGTCGGGATTACGATATAAACACGTTACGTGTTAGCCAAAGGAGGCATAAGCAACGAAATTGTTTGCAATCTTTCATGCGCCATGCAACAATTTTTGCGATCTATCCGTCCGACTAGATTCAGGCGTTATTTGGCTTAAATATACTTGAAATATCCCATTGATTTCTGCCAAATCTAGCATAAATCATTATGATTATTTAATCTAAATCTACTGTTCAGCATCGAAAACCAAAGATCTATATTATTCATGTTTAAAAGCGAAAGCAATCATCAAAAGATTTCTCGTCTCATCAAAATTAGGCATGCATCATTTGCTTTTTTTTTAAATATAAATTCGATGGTACTTAACTTTTGAATGTTTTAAAGTTATGATAAATCACTCTTTAGTTACTACTGTAGTGGTGAAACGAAATAAGACCAATTTAGTGAAAAGCTCGAAAACAAAACTGAATTTAAAACACCTCCATAAAACACAAAATGATATAATTCATGAGAATGTTGTATGGGGGTTTCAATTCAATACGTATGGTTAATATTTAAGAAGGTTTTTGTGAACTACTCATATTCATATGGAATAAGTTAATGCCTTAATTGGTTGCATCGTGTTCAAAATTGCAAACATATTTCACTACTGTTCATTACAGACTTAAAACATCCACTGTCACTGAAATTTAGTTTTAGCACACATGTTTCTGCATAAACCACTTTCCAATTACAGATTCAAACTTGCTGTCACGCTTCATTGTTCAGAACCAGTACCTTGCTGTTAGTCGTTTTTCTGAACCTCTCTTTGAGGATACTTGGCACCAATCTAGCGTTTTGGCTTCCTTCTATTCACTGTTCAACCTATTCACAACGAGATTCCACATGAGACTGAGCAAGTTTCAACCGTTTTAATATTATAATAAGACGATGATGCTCAAATCTGAGCCCAAGGACATAGATAGGTGGCTTTAGGGCATCTGATTATTAAAATGCATCGAGTTTTCATTCTAAAAGCTCCGCACTGGCATCAGAATCGTCCATGGTATTACTCCGTGGCTGCTTGGAATCGAACAGGAAAAAATCTATTTGTGTACAAACCATGTAGACGTGAATGCGTAGAATATTGATAACACGCAACATAGTAGCTTAGTTATTGATAATATGGAAACGTAATACAATGTAATTAATCGATCAAGCGTTAGAACATTCTTATGGCTTTCTAATACAGGACGCCTTCGATCATTGATATTTCTAATTGATTTATGTACAGTTGCTCACAAAATTGTTCGTACACACGAGTAAATAACAACGTTTAAACTTGTTTCTTTAGTTCAAATGATATTTTTAATGAATCGAAAAACATTTAAATTCAAGGGAATCGAATTATAAATCTATGTTAATTCAAAGGCTTGAACATTTTTTTTTTCAATTTTCTGTGTAAACTTTTAAAAGCAAACCGTTGGAAAAACAGCGCCGCCTGATCTAGGTTTCGCCAAACTAAAATTGTCAGAATCTCTCAACTCTTCAGCCAGTTGCGTCAATCAGCTCTGTTCAGTTCCGTCTCCGCTCCGACCAGTAAGTCTAGGGTTTTTTTTTTTCATTAGGGCGAATCTACAATTGAGAGATTCTCTCCGGACTCGCTCTCTTTCATTCATTACAGCGCCATTATAAAACTTACGAGGCATACTTTAGTACAGATCGAAACACAACAGTGCTGGCTAGCATACTCTACAAATAGTAGAATGAAAAACGTAAAGGTGATTGGATTGGTTTTAATCCATGATATATGGATGTTTCTGGACATACAGATGGCATGACGTTTTCATCAAGGTGACAAACCATTATAATCATGAATTTTGAGCCATCTATCGGTAAAAAAAGGAGTTCCAAAACTGTCCTCTTTGAGCCCTACCGGATTCGGTTTCAGAGTATCCGGATGTGACCAAATGTCCTGGTTGATCTATGGTATGATGTTTTGGATATCAGTATTCTAAATCATGAATTTTGAGCCGTCGAACGGTACAACTACTTGAGGTTACAAAATTGTCCACTTTGGACCCTACCGGAAACGGTTCCAAAGTATCCGGATGTGGCCAAATTCGCTGATAGGTCAATGGCACGATGTTTTCGGATATCAGTATTCAAAACCATACATTTTGAACCGTCGAGCGGTACAAATACTTGGGGTTCAAAATTGTCCTCTTTGGGCCCAACCGGATTCGGTTCCAGAGTATCCGGATGTGGCCAAATTTGTTGGTAGATCACTGGCACAATGTTTTCGGATATCAGTATTCAAAATCGTGAATTTTGAACCGTCGAACAGTACAACTACTTGAGGTTTCAAAATTGTCCTCTTTGGACCCAACCGGAAACGGTTCCAGAGTATCCGGATGTGGCCAAATTCGCTGGTAGGTCAATGGCACGATGTTTTCGGATATCAGTATTCAAAACCATAAATTTTGAACCGTCGAACGGTACAAATACTTGGGGTTCAACATGGCCCTCTTTGGGCCCTACCGGAATCGGTTCCAGAGTAGTTCAACCGTATTGTCAGTTTGGAAGACGTTCGTTGGCTTCTTCTCACCTCCGAACCCGTAATCTAACTTATCAACAGACGTACAACTCGTGGTGAGACACAGTTTGATTTACCTGAACAAGGTCGAAATTTAATAAAAATTAACTAATATCCTATTAAGCGTTTTTCTATGAAAACACGTGGTAATTGTCATATACTGAACAGAGATAGCCATGATTTCTGTGTGTTTTGATTCTATTTGAGCTCCTGATGTATGTTTTTATTGAAAACTGTATGTTACAGAAAGTAGCTTTAAAAAAGATAGAAAAATATCATCTCTCCTAAATTCTCCTTAAACGTACTCTAAGGTGTGTTGAATCAAGTCATGGTATGCCATATTTTTTTCAGGTGCTCCATTTCATGTTGTAAGGCCTATAATATGGCGTAAATTTAACTGAAAATTTACTATAAAATGAAAAAAAAAGAAGAAATTCAACTATGGTGTATTCAGCAAAATTGTAGCAAATGTCCAAACAAACAACTTTGTAGAACATAGCAAGCTGGTAAAAGTTAAAAATGAATGACTTTTAGTCGAAAAACGATTATTTACTAAAATTCAGAATTATCGCAGTAGGCTTTGAAGCTAGACAAAAAATATGTTCTACAAAGTTTTTTATAACAACAATTTCTACAACTTTGCTGAACATATCATCTCACGAGATTGACCCATAAAAAAGTTAGAGTATACGCCACTCTTGCGTTTAATGCAAGAAAAAAATAATTTCATACAAATTGTAGTACAATAAGTTTGCAACAAGTTCTCAGAAGTAACCAAAGCTCTAATACCACAAATTTCCATTGAAAACCTCATGTCCGCCTAAAGTAGCTTACTGGACCACTGTGCAGTGGTGGCGCATTTGTGCTATAAACTGATTGGAAGAAGCGCCCAAATAAGTTTGCAGCATCGAAAGGGATGCTACCAGCAACCCCGTGGAATTCAACTGTGTTAGGAATACTGTCATAAGATCGTTGTGACTATACCGTTACACATTCACAAATATACAAATGTCACAATCAGTAAAAGCTCATTAAGCGAGTTCTTTTTACCTAAAATGCCCGAGTTGATATCATTTGAAAAACATTGGTCATATATAAACAACATCAGAATGATATCTGTCGTTTCTGTAATATGGAACTTGAAACTTAGGAACATCTGCTCTGCAGTTGTGATGCTTTTTACAAGCGCAGATTTGAATTTCTTTACAGTGGCTATATTGACTTAAAGAAATTTAGACTGCGTATTCTGGAAATGTTTTATAAACTCAATTTTGCCTTGACATTGAGCATTGACTTATGATATCATGATTCTCATCCATGATTCCTTCTCAGCAGAATAATTCGTAACCCTTCGGGTGCGTTACAGGATCTTGAATCATGATATCATAAGCCCAAATCATGGTGTATTTAAATTAAATGAAAATACTCCAGGCTCATGATAGCATGAGTCGTTTTTATCATTTTTGGGAACGGGTTTACTTCCGTTTAGCAGTTCGCCAATTAATAATGATCTTTCCATGAAACAAACATCTCAGGATATTCCAGAAAAACCTAGTTCTATTATAATTTCGAGTACTTTTACTGCCAAGAACCAACACGTTGATTACGAAAAGGTTTTTCATTGATGGGTCTTGCCCCAATGGATCCACTGGCTTCGGTGTTTTCAATAGTGGCTTCCACAAATGTTAGAAATCTTTTTCTGTTTATGTTGTTGAGCTGGCAGTAATCAACAATTGGACAGCCTCAGTTCGATTGAGGCTCTTCGGTCGATGTAACTTATAGCAGATACTTATCTTGTTTCCTTTCAGAACCAAGGGAACAGAAGATTCAATTGCAGGCAATGAGAAAGCGGACTAGCTTTCAAAAATGGGCGCACAGGAAGGCGTTTTGTATGTAAGACAAATTTCACATGATGAATTTTATCATTTAGTACGGCAGAGTACACTTTCGAGTTGGCAAACCGATTGGAACAACGTAAAGCGAGGGCGGCTGTTGTTTCATCGATGGCGTGGTTTAAGGACCTGAACGTAAACCGTAATTTCATACGCGTCATGAGTAGGCTTATGTCCAACCACACCAGTTAGATGCACATCTCTATCGAATTTACCTAGTGGACAGCAATTTTTGCGGTGTGAAAACGGTTATGTTAACATTGATTACGCAATCTGAAAATGCACAGATAATGACGCCGCCTGAAAACGACTTTCGAATACTCTAGAGACTCAAGGAAGATAACCTATTGTTTCTAAAGATTGTTCTCGAAAAAAGCAACACTTTCTTTATTCGACCGTGTCCCGTGTGGTGCAATCGTTCAGATTACCCAGATGACCCAGTGGCGAGCTGGTAGTGGAAGAAAAGCCAAGACGACTGACCCCGTTAACGAAGAAAAGTGAGGGATTACTTCAAGCGCAATCCGAACCATTCGATTCGGGACGTGGCCAAGAAGGTTAATTCTGCCGTCTGGTTCAGACAATGAAGCGGGCTGAACTTCATGCCTAGGTAAGGAAGGTGCCTAACCTAACCGGTAAACAGAATACGGTGGCCTAATACCGTGTCAGTTAGCTGTACTGCGAGTGATTGATGCAGCCGAAATACAACGTAATGGACAACGAGACGTACATTAAAGCGGACGCCCAGCAGATCCCCGGGCTGTAGTTTTTCGTCGGCAAGTCCCACCTTGATGTTCCGGAGTAGTTCCGAAAGAAGAAGGTTGACAAATTTGCCAAGAAGAACAAATATGGCAAATTCAGCAAGCCGTACATAAAGACCGGCACCATAAACGGCCAAATATAAAGAGAAGAATGCCTCCAGAAGCGGTTACTGCCCTTTCTCCGGACCCACGAAGGTGATACTCTGTTTTGGCTGGATCTGGCATCGTGTCATTACGCGACACCAGTGATGGTGTGATACGTTTGCCAACGATGTTGTTTTTGTGCCAAAGGAGGCAAATTCGTCATACTCCCTAGAACTTGGCTGGAAAAATTCTAGGCGATTATGAAGGACAAGCTCTTGAAAACAGGAAAGGTCTTCAAAAACAACAAGATTTGAACAGGATTTGAAGAAAAAGTGGATGCACCGGATTTGATGTGTAGCAATAAGCCTAATGTGCAGAGCTTAGGAAAGGAGGTTGAATAAACCAACCTTGCAAAAACATAGATAATATGTGCTAATTTATTCCGTGAGAGTTTAAAAAAGATCCGACTTAAGAAGAAATTTTAGTGATCATTTTTGTCTGTTGCATTTTTTTCGAGTACAATCTTTAAAAGGGATGTTTTGGGATCTCCTAACCTTTGTTATATGTAATCGATTGATATGTTTTTCAAATTTCTAGCATGCATAAGAGTGCCATCTGCATGTGTTTTTCCTTCTTAATTTATTAGTTTGTGATTGTTTTGTTCCGACATCTTGAGGAGTTTCATCGTCGTCCGATGGTTCCCACAATCTGTCGAACATAAAAAAGGAGCCCTGATCATTTTGGACAAAGTACTAGTGCTACAACTATTTGATTATACTATAGAATCCCATTTCCTCTGTCAAATCTAGCCCCAAAAACTGTCACGCACTCAAACCTCGGGTAAACCACCAGTAAACGGCTTAAGTCCTACAAATTACTTTGATTAAGGTGTGGCCCAGTTAGAATTGGAACATAGACTATTGCGCATACTTCGGATATTCATGAACAAAATAGTATTCTATTTTAACTAAAATGTTCGACTTTATGTGAACTTTAGAGGGAAAATTAAAAAAATAATCTCGATTACGGACTTTTCCCGTTATACGTTTCATCAACCGGCGCACATTATTCTCCTCCATAGTTTTGGCAATCTTATTCCACTTGGTTCTCAATTCATTGAAAGCATCAATGAATTGAGAACCAACTGAAATGAGATGACAACACTGCCATTCATCTTCACCTTCCTCTTTATAATAGCCCAAAATCTCTCTACCGGTCAGAGCTGGGGACAGTTTGGTGGCTTGAGTTCTTTCGGTATAAACTGAATCCCGTTGGTTTCATACCACTGTAGCGTTCTTTTACTGCAATGATAGCTTGCAAGATCTGGCCAAAACATGACAGGTTCATTGTGGGACCTGATGAATGGCAATATTCGCTTTTGGAGACATTCCGTTCTGTACAGCTCTGAGTTAAATGTCTAATCAGTGATGAAAACCTTGATCTTCCTATCGCAGCTACAGATGCCTTGCCAAATCATGTATTTACGTGCACGTTTATCCACAAACACAAACTTGAATTTGGCAGGAACATCTCCCAGAAATGTTTGTCCCGGTAGCTGTTTGAAATCGGACATTACATAGGTTTCATCATCCATGAGAAGGCAGCCATTGAATTTTGTCATCCCTATTTGGTTGTCCACAGGCACGGTATGACTTGAAACCTTCCCGGAGACGAATCCGTTGCACGGTACTGCGTGCGGCGTGAAACTTTTTGGCCAAATCGCTGTCTGAAATGTTGGGGTTTGCCTTAATGTTTTTGATGACTTTGTTCCGCAGTTGACGGTTGACAGTACCCGTCCGACGTTGCACAGTGGGAAAAAATGAACCCAAATACCCAAGAAAGAGAAGCCGGTGGTTTTTGAACCAAACCAAATGCATCCCTGAAGGAATAATAAATCGATTGGCGCAGGTTTCGTGTTGTGTAGAGCACGGAAAGTGGCTCGTTTTGCACCATTTCACCCGAAATTGATGGTTTCTCTCCATTCTGCTCATATAGTTGCATTCTTCACCATTTATTTTGAGTGAAAATGCATATCGTTTACACGTATCATATTAAGAAACTTTACAGAGGTAATTTCATGTCGTGTCTTGCCGTTTTACCCCAATTCTTTCCTTTTATTTAACTTTTCTGGTTACTTTCCGAACAGCAGCAATCGTCACATATTATTTTCGCTGGAAAAGTACAAACCCCTCAGGATATCTGCATAGAAGTAATTTGGAGTGACTTTGCGTGTTTAGGATCTTGTAGATAGTCCGGTTTGCCCCAATATCCTTCAATTGATGGTTTTTCTTCGTTCTGCTCGTATAGTTGCAATCTTCGCAATATATTTTGAGTCAAAATGCATACATATTACACATATCACATTTAGAAACGTAACAGGGATAATTTCATATTGTGTCTGACCCGTTTTATTCCAATTCAATTATTATAATCTATCACGAAAGAGAACGAATTTGAACTTGTGACATGCCGTGATGCGTGAAACCGACTGTGTTGACAATAGGTCTGATGTTGTTATACACCAAAGACAAGGATCATGTTAATTTAAGGCTTGTAAACGTTCAAGTCAAGAGATTATTTTTTAACATTTTACGGACTTAAATTTGAAGTTATCTTAGGAGCAGTTGTAAATGTAGCATCCGGAACGTAGCTTTGAGTGTGTCAGTATTTATTTTTGTGTTGAAACCCATAAGCCTTTAAAAACACATGAAATAGAACATACAATTGAGTCATATTTATCTTTGAGTCTCGAAGTATTTACGGGCAAAATGGATTACATCACTCGTAATATTCATTATTTTTAAGAGCGAAGTACACTTGCACTTCTTGGTTACAAATGCCGCCTCACTTGTGCTGTCTACAAAAAGCGAGGTTTTTTAACACCATATTTTAAAATTGCGAAATCCGCCTTGCGTGTTCGAGTTATAAAAAACATTTTCTCAAAATTAACTATAACCAAAGTGATATAATCTTATCGGTGAATTAGGCCATTCGTCGTATAGGACGAAAAACTGATTCTTGCCATGAGCTTTTTCCCATCGACGAGAAAACTTTTCATGCCACGCACCAGTAGTCAAATGCTTAATTGATTTTCAAAACAAATTATTTAATCAAGTTTTTCATTTAATTATTTTCAATTTTTCAAAGCCTTCTACCTTACGAGCATGACACATAATAATTCTTTTTTTCAAACGCAGTGTCTATTTTGAAAGAATCTACAAAAAAAAAAAAAAAAAACTGCACTCTATTGAAATACACAGAGGTTTTTTTTACACGGGGGATACGTTCCACTTTTACTATGAAACCGCGTAAAAAAATAAAGAGTTAATAAATTCACATTGATAAACATTTTAAATTACTTCGATTTTGTTTGCATGTTTTACCTTTTCATGCAATGGTCAAAATTCAATATCTAGAAATTTTCAGTATTTACACCCAAAATTGTGATATTTTTTGAGAAACAGCCTATGATTAATTTTTGCCCAAAACGGAAAATTTGATTCGAATGAGGTCGAAAAGTTGTTCCGCTCTGGAGTTACCGTTTGATAAAAACCGTGTATAAAAAGACGTTAGTGTATGTGGATGAATTGGGGTAAAATGGGTCAGACACTACATGAAATTATCCCTGTTACGTTACTAAATGTGATATGTGTAATATGTATGCATTTTGACTCAAAATATATTGCGGAGATTGCAACTATACGAGCAGAATGAAGGAAAACCATCAATTGAAGGATATTGGGGCAAAACGGGCTAGCTACAAGATCCAAAAACACGCAAAGTCACTCCAAACTACTTTCATGCAGATATCCTGTGGGATTTGTACTTTTCCAGCGAAAATAATTCGTGACGATTGCTGCTGTTCGGAAAGTAACAAGAAAAATCAAATAAATGAAATGAATTGAGGTAAAACGGGCCAGAAACGACATGAAATTATTTCTGTAAAGATTCTTAATATTATATGCGTAGACGATATGCATAAACACTCAAAATAAATGGCGGAGATTGCAACTATATGAGCAGAATGGAGAAAAACCATCAATTTCGGGTGAATTGGGGCAAAACGAGCCACTTTCCGTGCTCTACACAACACAAAACCTGCGCCAATCGATTTATTATTCCTTCAGGAATGCTTTTGGTTTGGTTCAAAAACCAGCGGCTTCTCTTACTTGGGAATTTGGGTTCATTCTTCCCCACTGTGCGTTGTTTTGAGGCTTGCGATCCGTCGACAAATTTTATCTGCCTGTTATTTTCAAAACACGCCACACGGTATTTCGTGGATAACCACAAATGGTTTTCCAAATGATTGCGCACAATTATTTTTCTTCTTTCTTCTTCATTTTGTATTTCTCTGAAACACGTTCGAACTGCACCGTGAAAAAGAAACTACTGATGTTGTTATTGTTATAGGGAACACATAAGATGTCATAGTTTACAAATCCGACCACTAGAGTCGCTGTAAGAACCAAAAATGTTTGTTCCAATACTAAATGGGCCACTCCTTAAGTCAATATATTATCAAAAAACAATGAAATTTCGGCTCCGTAAAGCTAACGCTATTGAGCCTACCAAATAAATTACATAATTTAAAAAACAATAACAACAATAATTCAATCGAATTGTTTACTTGCGAACACTACAGTATCTAAATAATGTTAATTTGAAAAAGCCTAGATAATGAGCCGTCCGAGATCAGCGCTTGCTGAGATCCTTTTCTTGCAACAGCCGATATGGATATTTCAATTTACCGAACATTTTTTTTTTCCGAGGTTAGTTGAGCGTATGACGATATTGCATTTTTATGTATTGTAGCGAGAACACGAAGGGGAGGATAATTTGTGGAGGTCGAATACATGCTCAAAAAACATATTTTTCTCGTCTTATTGCGATAGCAAATTTTTATAGTAGAACATTTTTGCATTCATTAGCCAAAACTCCCACACTGGAGGGACACACAGTGAAAATCATACACCACAAGCATTAGCATCAGTAGGTATGGCCACAGCATCAACAGATCAATGGATTTATGCGCTTGAGCATGCTGCATGCGGTGCAGGATCTCAGAGAGTTGGTAACAGTTATGAGCATAAAATGAACAGGCGAGAAAGAGAGAGAGAGAAAGAGAGGCTTGTTATTTTCTTCGAACGGGGAAAGGAAAATTTAAAGGGAGTATGGAGTGGTATTAGGCGAGTTTTCAACCAAATCGACCGGTATGTTTAATGTTTACCACCTTTTTGCTTAATATGTATGCAGTTTTTGTTTGAAATGAATTCAAACAACATACATATTGACAAGTCTGAATATCATGTGTGTTCTCTAACAACCGATTTAATTTATGGTTAATACAGAAATAATTACTAGTTAACAGTTCATTTACTATTCCGCTTAATAACCAGTTTTCAATTTCAATTACATCTTGAAATTAATCAATCTACAGCCAGGTTGAATAAACGTTGTTTACATCATAGTCATTTTCACTATATGAATATCGCTCTCTTTCTCTCAGTTCTTCTTCACCGAAATGAGCGTGAATCAACTCTAACTATACACACCCCACGAGTTCATCGTCATGCAATCTGCATGGCTTGCTGTGACCACTTTTCCGTCAGTACCGTGAGAGAATTGGTCGCGAGTGGTTGTAGTTAGGGATTTAGGATATTTTGGCGGATTTTCTTATCACAGTGACTAGGTGCTGTAGTGGTGGGAGAGGTATTGCCTGCTCCTGAATGAGGAAAAAAAGGTCCTTTGAGGCTTAGCCGATGCTGAATGAATAGTTTGGGATGTTTTTCCTGGTTTGGTGTGAAGAGAATGAATATTTGGATCGAGATTTGTCAGTAAAACTTAAGACACCGCGCTGGTAATATATCGGATCTTTGAGAGAAAACGAGATCGCGAGTGCGAAAGAATTAAGTGAAGTTATGAATGAATGAAGATTTGATTAATTGGAAGCATTACAAATCGATTATAATTGATGAATGTGGTACGCCGCACAGTGAATGGGCCAGTGATAATAAATTGATTAAGCAGCAGAAATCAGTTTGAATAGTGATTAATGGTGTTGGTTATTGAAAACCGTCAGTGGAAGAGGCTTGATGCGATAAATAATAAATAAGAAGTGTTGAACCGAGCGAAGTAGGGCTGAAACGCAGAGTGTTCTTCTCGGTGTTGGTTCTCTAGAAGGTAAACCGTGGAAAGTTACGTGAAGAGGAAATCGATAAAATTTTCAACGCTGAGAAAATTAACCGAGAGATGAAAAAGCTTTCTGGCTTGTACGTATGAGGGTGTTATGCTGGATTCTGGTGTTGTGCTATAGAGATTAATTTCGGGAAGAAGAACCGGGAATACGGAAGGATGAGTCAAGTTGTTTAAAGTGTGGGATGATTTGCATATAAATTGGATCCGAGGATAAAGTGAAACGGAAAAAGTTGTTAAATGGTTTAGTGACCGAAAAATAGTTGAATGTGTGAATTGATTAAAATTTGCTCAAAAGCTTGTTCAAAAGGATTTTAGCATGGAGGAGGAACTTCGTTGTCCTGTTTGTAAGCAACTTTTCTCTGGTCCGGTGCTGTTGCCGTGTTACCATGCGCTGTGCTTAGCGTGTGCCCTGGACATCCAATCAACAGCAAATCAAGTCCATCACAATCCGGCAGTTCATTTGCATCAACAGCACTCACAGTCGTCAGCTTCATCCGTTAGTACTGGAAGCTCCAGCACCACTGAAAGCGTCTCGTCAGATCAGGATCAAGCCGACAAAGTTAGTATTTTGAGCGAAGCTGATTCGGGAGTTATCTGTTGTACTTCACGACCAGGCTCATACGCGGGCACACCGAATCTTCAAGGCCTACTTTTTCCACCGTCGGGATCGGGGTCAGTATTCTCACTCGCTTGCCCCGTTTGTCGTAAGATTGTTTTCTTTGACGAGCTTGGTGCCAGAAATTTACCGCTATACCGGGCAATGGAGTCCATTGTTGATCGTTTCTGTGAACGTGAAGCCTTGAGATGTCAAATGTGCGAAACTGAACCACCGAAAGTAGCTTCAGTCGTTTGCGAACAATGCGAAATACGCTACTGCGATGGCTGCCGAGAACTTTGTCATCCGGCACGTGGACCATTGGCTAAGCACACACTTACAAAGCCACGTGGCGCCTCTCAACTTCGAGAATCCATTTGCGGTGAACACAACGAACCACTCGCTATGTACTGCATGGGATGTAAGCTGCCCATCTGTAATCAATGCATGAACGACAACCGTCATCAGTCCCACGACTTGCAATCGATCACGGCGATGTGCAAAGCTCAAAAGGTAAGCGCCTTCAGTTTATTCCTATAGTTACTGAAATAGCCAGCTCTCTTATTTATCACCTCTAAATAATAACGTTTGACGGACAGGTATGCTAGAATGCACTTGCACTTGTGGGTTCGTTTGCGCCTTTTGCCAATGTGTGCATTGATATGAAACAGCTGTCAGAACTCTTGACAGTGGCGCACGTCCCATCATGCCTGGGCTCGCTCGGTCCTGGTTGAAGTGAAATTTGCGGATGCGCTAAATGCGTTTTTATTTTCTCTCACGTGATGCACCGACGGCGTTCCCCGGTGCACTCAAGAATGAGCCCATCGTCGTCGTCCGAATAGAAACGGTAGGAACCGGTTTACGCGGTGAGCGATTTTTTAACCAAACAACCGGTTTCCCAAGCTGATCTACTCCGCGTTCGTTCTTGTTTTACTCACTGTTTATGCGCCTTTCTCCTTTTGTTGTTCTCGGGTGTTTATAGACGATTGGACTTCCTTCATGCAAACGGCAAACTATGGTATAAAGTTGTGGCCTGTCAGAATCTTGTTACATCAAAAACTTAATGGGTCAGGAGGTGGACTGGGTAGGATGGTATGGACTGCGTATAGGGTTACCGGGCAAAAAAAGAAGCAAAATACTCATGATCGATTTATGAGCACGCATTTTTTTAGTTTTGTGGTGTCCCAGTTAATGAGTATGAAAATTGGATTGTTTGCTTGGATAAACGATGAATTAATTGATTCGTTGACGGTTAACAGGTTATTTTTTTTTCTCAAGCTACGGTATAACCAGGTCTCATGAAGATGTCATTAAATTGAATAGTCTTATCACAGACTGACAGGCATAGCTTTTTGAAGGCAATCCTCAAAATTTGATCGTTAAGCGTAGTTTACATACACTAACAATCTCTGTATTTATGATCTCAACTATTGATTTCCTACCGTGGCGACGCATCCCTCGATCATATGATTACTTTCATAAGTTGTTTTTTCCTCGTTATGTCAACTGGTCAGCTGTCAATAAGAACAAAACAGACGCATGCCAGTGGTGATAGATCTACTGTATTCCGTAGATCAAAAAATGTGATTCAATTTAGCATTTTCAGCTTTATCATCTTCAAATATAAAGGGGCTATTCATAAACCACGTAGACTTTTCGGGGATAGGAGGGGTATGACCAAAATCTCCGCTCCATACAAAATTTCAAAAAAATGTATGGAGAGAATTCTACGAGGAGGGATAGGGGAAGTCTGAGATTTTCAAAAAGTAGTCTACGTGGTTTATGAACAGGCCCAAAGCTTCTAGCTTTAATAATGCCCATTTTAATTTAAAAGTATACTTTATTTGTTTTGTGTTATTTGCATTTTCTCACACATCAGAATCTGTTTTACAATCACTAAACTACTAACTTAAACATTTTTAAAGCAACCTGACAAAATGTATTGAACAAAGCACTAAGACATTCTCTGCCAAAATAGAGTACATTTTACAGCGGATGTTCACTCGTTAGCTGGAATCTCACTAGATGGGTAAGAATACAATGGAAAACTGCCGGTCTGATTAAAATGCCTTTTTACATATTCGTTTTTCCATAAATAGGACAGGGATGACAAAAAGTATTCTATTGATTGGTCGTGAATTTTGTAAGTTATTAGTTATAATTATTTATTTACGTCTGTTTTTGGCTCATCTAGCAAATTCTAGACGCAAAATATAATATTACTCAAAATACTACATGATCAGTTTCAGTATCATTTTTTTTCTTTTTATTTCTGTTAACCATAGCAATGTGTCCGCAGTGGAGATCACCTCCATTATCTTGCTAATAGTATTACATCTCCGAAACAAGAGTATTTAAATAATTAGCATCATTGTTACATGTGACATTTGATGGATTGTTCAACGCGGTAGACGCTCAACCACAAGAAATGCGTTCCCCACTAACGTTTGCATTAAAAAAATGTAAAAAATGGACTTTTTTTTTCGGATGGTGATGCCAAAAAGCTAACACAGATAATTGCTTTTTTAAGTTACCCATGGAGGGTAATTATTTAAGCTTACTTGCAAAAAAATTCTACGCCCTTGCGACAAAAACGTGCGTGTACGTATGTTTTTGAGTTATTTCTTCGTTTTTCTTTACCAAATCCTCTTCAGTTTGCGCGACAAAATAGATCTTACACTTCAGGTTGGCCCAGAAATTGACTTCAGCTCCAAAACCAGTGGACGCGACTTCCGCTTCCTGACATGTATATTCATGTTCGCCAGGTACTTTTTCACTGTTTGGCCAGTTGAACCGACATCGCGGCCAAGCACACGCAGCAATGTCGCCACTTTTCCCTCGGCTTCCTCTTCAGCATCCTTTGGTTGCTCAGGGTCATCGGCAGTCCGGAACTGGGCTTTCTTTCAATGCTCTGATTGTTGTCTAATAGTGCCAAGATGTTGCAGATGCCGGAACGGGCTTATCGGGCGTCCAAAAAGTGCCGCACGATGTCCGTTAGAGTTCGACAGATAGAGCTGTCAAATTTTGTCTGCTGACTCATGGGTTACTATGATTGATGTTGCATGGGTAGTTCCGTCAGTGCGGGTGAATGTAAACCTATGAAAAACCGGCAATATTTGTCCATTTGTTTCAAAACGTTAAAATGTTATTTAAAGTGTCTGGTAAAGCCTGCGGTAAATGTCTATTAATCTGCAGCTTTGATTTTAAAGCGAAGATCGTAAAGTTTGCATCACAATGATGTTCATATAATTTACTTGGAATTCATTCATTTAAACCCCTGAAAACTTTTAAGATATATCGCTCACGATCACTTTTATTTTTGTAATTTGTTTGAAAGCAAAACCGGTAATTATTTTGATTACAAACTACTAAAAATCATAAATAATCTGCTAACATAATGAAAAGTTGAGTATACTGGATTCTAGCACGGAAAAATTGTGGTGGGTTGTTTTGCATTTAAAGATAGTTTGCCTACATGTTTACCGCTATCACTATTTATAATAAACCACTAATCAGTGCACACAAATTATGAATTAAAAATATGTGTTGACTGATGGAGTTTACTCGTACATTTTTATCGAATTCTATCCTTTTATGGTCCTTCTTTATACTTCTTAACTTCTGAAGCTTATCACAAACCATAATTAGATTATTGTCTGTTCACAAATTCAGCATCAAAACTCAACATAAGGTTGGAAAACCAGATAGGAATAACATTGAAAAATAGATGGAGATTCGTTTAACCGAATGGAAAATTGGAGCTTTCGTTGCAAGTACCATTTTTGCACAAGTAGTAAGCTGTCTGAAAAGTCCAAAAGTGAAATTGAGAGAGCTAGCTAAGGCTTTAAGCATTCCAATGAAACGAGTTGGCAACATCATGCATTCCTTTCCTGGCATCGGGAATCACCAAAAAATTTCAATGGGGTTGATGTCCGGGCTTTGTGGAAGTCATTTCAGTGGTTTGACAAGACTTAGAGAGCGAATATAACTCTTTGCATGCGCGATGCTTTAGCAACTACATTCATACCACAGAAGAAAGAATCAAGCAGGATCCCAAATCGTTCTGGTCGTTCATGAGAAGCAGAAAGCAGAACAATGGAATTCCTCAGCGCGTTTCCAACAACGAGACAACAGCCGAAACTCCACTTGACTCGGCAAATTTATTCTCGTCCTTCTTTCGAAGTGTGCTAAGTAACAACCGATCACCTTCGTCTGAAGCGTACCTGGGCAGTTTGACTCGATACGACTTAAACATGGCGCTTTTCAACTTTTCTCAGGGGGATGTGCTGAGAAAGCTACAAGGGATAGATGACTCTAAAGGTGCTGGGCCAGATCGTGTCTCTCCGATATTCATCAAGAACTGTGCTGATTCGCTTACCCTGCCCGCCACCATTGTTTTCAATCGTTCGATTCTGGACGGCATTTTCCCAAGTGCTTAGGAAACAGCTGCTATTACTCCCATTCACAAAGGTGGCAGTATACACAACATCAAGAATTACCGTGGCATCTCGATCTTGAGTTGCATGCCGAAAGTTTTTGAAAGCCTCATCCACGATTCGCTTTATCCTCACGTGCATCATGTAATCTCCGAGTTTCAGCATGGATTCGTGAAAAAACGCTCAACTTCTACCATCCTGATGACTTTTGTTTCTTCGTTAGTCAATGCACTGGAAAAGCGACAACAAATCGATGCCATCTATATCGATTTCACCAAAGTATTTGATAGAGTGCCGCATGCTGTCATGGTGGATAAATTGAATAGAATGGGCATTCCTACTTGGTTGACTCAATGGATATTCTCCTACCTAACGGAGCGTTATGCCTACCGCGTGGTTTCATAGTTAGTTGATTGTTGTTCTATTCAAGCTGGCATCGAGGTATTGTTGGGTTGGTGCAAGCTAAACGGCATGGAAGTCAACGTCCGTAAATGTAACGTCATCATATTCTGTCGAACAAGGAATGCAACGATCTTCGATTACAGCACAGTGAGCACAGTAAAGGATCTCGGTGTACTACTTGACAGCAAGCTAAACTTCTCACAACAAATAGCAGCAACGACCGCTAAAGCCTACGCGGTACTTGGATTCGTCAAACGAAATACGAAGCAATTTGAAGACGTTTATTGCTTGAAGTCGGTCTACTGTGCGCTGGTACGCAGTATATTAGAATATGGTGTTCTTGTGTGGGCGCCATACCATGTCGTTCATATTCAACGGATTGAACGGATTCAACGCAACTTTCTTCGGTTTGCTCTCCGCCGACTGCCCCCCTACGAACAGCGATGCGCTTTGGTACGCCTACCGACGTTGGCTGATAGACGGGTTCTTTCGAGTAAATCGGCTTTTCATATTCGGCATCCTAAGTAAAAAAATTGATTGTTCAGCGCTCCTGGGTAACGTACAACTTAACGCTCCAACAAGAATAACTCGGCGTACGGATTTACTTCGACTTTCTACGCATCGTACTTTATTCGGACAGAACAACCCATTTGACGTTTGTTGCCGTAGGTTTAATGAAGTGTCTGACCATTTTGATTTTAGCACATCCAAGACAATGTTCAAAAATATAATTAGTGTTTAGTATAGTCTGTCTGTACGAGTTATTCGAAGACAAGTAAATAAATAAATAAAAGACCGGAAGAAAGACTTGGCCTTCTTGGCAGTATAGTTTGGGTTGTTGATAAGCAAAGATCTAGATTTTATAAATTTTCCCGCGGGAAGTAGATGTAGGAATCTGCTGTCATTATCCCGTTGCCTTCCACGAGACTTTCCACTCCACGTATAATTGCACAGAGCTCACAACACTCTTTGCCTCAGCGTGCCTTGGATGTAGTGAAGCTCCTGAATCTCCTTACACGATCTGCACCACACACTAACCACTAGGGGCTTATCAGCATGCTTCCTAGCAAGGCTTTGTTTGCCTTGCTGATAAATGGACGCTTCCGGGCAACTTAGCCACTAAACCCCTGTGGTACGAGACGAAGACGAAAAGTTCGACTGGAAACTGATCGGTATCTGAAGCATTTCCTGGATCTCGCGGAGAGTTATCGGTATAAATGAGTAAGTATGTTAGAAAATTCAATAATCTGCTCTTTAGACATCATAGGGTAGTCCTGGAATGTTTGGTTTGAATGTTGATATGTTGAAAGAGTATCGGTTGTGCTGGCAGCAATAAAGGGTGATACGGTCAAAATTTGGTCAAGGGAAAACGCGTGTAATTCGGTGAAATCGTTTATTTAAAAAATCAAATTAAATTTCTTTTTCAAGTTCAATTAGTATAAAATTTAGGAAAAATATTCAGTTAGGCTTCCGCTTTTCCAAATCCGAATTGCCGGGTCTTACGCTTGACCCCTGCCATCAGATTTTGTACAGCCACCTTGTCCACCTTCTTCGCCGCAGAAAGCCAGTTTGCCTTGAACTGCTGCTCGTCCTTAGCAGTTTTTTTGGTCTTCTTTTGGTTTCGCTTGACAATAGCCCAGTATTTCTCAATTGGGCGGAGCTCTGGCGTGTTGGGAGGGTTCTTGTCCTTGGGAACCACCTGCACGTTGTTGGCGGCGTACCACTCCATGGCCTTTTTACCGTAATGGCAAGATGCCAAATCCGGCCAAAACAGTACGGAACAACCGTGTTTCTTCAGGAAAGGCAGCAGACGTTTATTCAAACACTCTTTCACGTAAATTTCTTGGTTGACAGTCCCGGAAGCTATGAAAATGCTGCTTTTCAAGCCACAGGTACAGATGGCTTGCCAAACCAGATATTTCTTTGCGAACTTTGACAGTTTCGTGTGCTTGAAAATATCTGCTACCTTTCCCCTTCCTTTTGCCGTATAAAACTCCTGTCCCGGAAGCTGCTTGTAGTCGGCTTTGACGTAGGTTTCGTCGTACCACGCAGTCAAACTTCGTCAGCATCGTCGTGTACAGCCTCCGGGATCGCGCTTTGGCCGTCGTATTTTGTTTATCATCGCGATTTGGAGTCACTACCTTCTTGTAAGTCGATAGTCCGGCTCGTTTTTTGGCTCGATGCACGGTTGTAGACGATACACCCAGCTTATTTGCGGCATCTCGGAGAGATAGGTTAGGGTTTCGCTTGAAACTATCGGCAACTCTCTTTGTCGTCTCAGCGGCTTCCGGTTTTCGATTTCCCCCCGATCCAGACTTCTTGGCTGTGGACAAACGTTCCCCAAACACTTTAATTACATTTGTAACGGTTGATTTGGTAACTTTTAGCGATTTTGCCAACTTTGCGTGCGAGTAGCTCGGATTTTCGCGATGCGCGAGCAAAATTTTGATACGCTGCTCTTCTTGCTTGGACGGCATTTTGACAACTGAAGAGTGAATTCCAAAATCAAAATAGGAGCAACATTCTACACACACACACCTTCAAAATGAGGGGTGTTCAGGTTTTTTAAATGCAAAATTGAAAGAAATACGTCAAGTTGATATTGACCAAATTTTGACCGTATCGCCCTTTAATTGTGTTGATATGATCGACCAGCTGGAGACTATTATCTTTATCGCGTTGAAGATGGTTGCGGGTCTGTTTGAGAATTAAAATGATGTTTTTCAAAATTGACTTGGCAGTTGCAAAAATTGATTAAAGCTAAAATCTCGAAAATCTATCGAGAAATGATAAAGTTATTAGCGTTCAAAGTGTTTCAATTATTCGGGACTATCGCTATTTTTCATTTTTTGTTGTCCTCTGCCCAAAACAGTGCGGATGTAAAAGTAAGTATGTGAAAAATCTATTGTACACTCCTTAGAAAGCGTTTAGTGGCCCTGAAAATGTCCGTTGGCTTTAAATGACGTTACGGCCACGGTTATATTTGCTACGATGCACAGTGGGCAAGAACTGATGAAAACTAAGGAAAAAACTATAAGGGACAGCCCAATGGGGTTGTACGCAAAGTTAACGTAGGACTACGTAACTATTTCGAAATAATCTACATATATATCTATGCATATACATGTACATCATATCGTGATATGACTACCAACTGGATCATACATATTTCCCTTCAGATTTGATAAATTTGCCACGAGCTTGGCACGACTGCATTAAAAAGCCACTTGCTTGCGACAGCCGCTGAGTCATCATTCTAGCTGGTTGCTCGCCCGCGTACTTTTCTGCAGGGTACTTGCAATCGTCAGCTGTCAGAGCAGTACTGGCCCATTGCCGCTCTGCACAGCTCCATGGCTGCCGAGCGACTGAAGAAAATTTGAAGGTGTCACTGTTTTATATCATGCACTGCTGCATGTGAGACGTTCCTTACTTAAATTTGAAGTCTGTGATAGCAAAGTACTGTGTATTTGGTAAATTTACTCTGAAAAATCGGCATTATAAGACATCACCTTATATTTGCGTTAATGTCAATAGTTGAATGTTAAAAATCAATAGTTTTTAATATTTAAATCGAAGCGTAGAAAATGTTCCGATCGATTGGTGCAAACATTTTGAAAATCAATCGTGGAATGACTTAGTTATTAACGTTCAAAACCTATATATTTTTCGTGACGCTCCCAATTTTCGCAATTCGAACGTGTACCCCAGTATTGAAAACACAGACGTAGTCCTACGTCAAAATCTGTAACTTTTGTCGCTTTTAAGCGCTGCTCGTAAACAAGGCCATTTCCGCTTGGAAATTGTCTGGGAAATCGAATGAAACTAGTTTCAATCACCGCACGGATATGGTTGTGGAGTTATAGAGCTTATTTTACCCCACTTCCCCTTATATTCTTGAATAATTTAAAGATTTCTTTGCATGGAGTCGCTCAAGATCAACAAAATAGTACTAACCCCATGTGAAATTTCCTGGAAAAACGAATAGAAGCTGTTTCACTTACCGCACGGCTCTGTGAACGAAGATATGGCTGGTTTTACTCCACTTCCCCTTGTATTATTGAATAGTTTATAGATATCTTTGCTCGAAGTTGCTCAAAATCAACTAAATAGTTCTAATCCCATGTGATATTTTCTGGAAAATCGAATAAAGGTTGATTCAACCACCGCACAACTCTGTGAATAGAGATATGGCTGGTTTTACCCCACTTCCCCTTATATTATTGAATAATTTATAGATATCTTTGCTCGAAGTCTCTCAAGATCAACAAAATATGATTAGTCCTGTGCAAAATTTCCTGAAAAATCGAATACAGGTTGTTTCAACCACCGCACGGCTCTGTGAAGAGAGATATGGCTGATTTTACCCACTTCCCCTTGTACTATTGAATAATTTATAGATATCTTTGCTCGGAGTCGCTCAAGATCAACAAAATAGGACTATTCCTATGTGAAATTTTCTGGAAAATCGAATAGAAGCTGTTGCAACCACCGCACGCCTTTGTTTACAGAAATATGGCTGGTTTTACCCCACTTCCCCTTATATTATTGAATAATTTATAGATATCTTTGCTCGAAGTCGCTCAAGATCAACAAAATATAACTAGTTCTATGCGATTTTTTTTGGATGTTTGAACCACCGCACGGCTCTGTGAAGAGAGATATGGCTGATTTTACCCAAATTTGCCGTGTATTATTGAATAATTTATATATATCTTTGCTCGAAGTCGCTCAAGATCAACAAAATAGCACTATTTGTATGTGAAATTTCCTGGAAAATTGAATACACCGCACGGCTCTGTGAAGAGAGATATATCTATAAATTATTCAATAATATAAGGAGAAGTGGGGTAAACCCAGCCATATTTCTGTTCACAAAGTCGTGCGGTGGTTGCAACAGCTGCTATTCGATTTTTCAGGAAATTTCACATAGGAATAGTCCTATTTTGTTGATCTTGAGCGACTCCGAGCAAAGATATTTATAAATTATTCAATAATACAAGGGGAAGTGGGGTAAAATCAGCCATATCTCTCTTCACAGAGCCGTGCGGTGGTTGAAACAACCTGTATTCGATTTTTCAGAAAATTGCACATAGGACTAGTTATATTTTAGTGATCTTGAGCGACTTCTAGCAAAGATATCTATAAATTATTCAATAATATAAGGGGAAGTGGGGTAAAATCAGCCATATCTCTGTTCACAGAGTTATGCGGTGGTTGAATCAACCTTTATTCGATTTTCCAGAAAATTTCACATGGGATTAGAACTATTTAGTTGATTTTGAGCAACTTCGAGCAAAGATATCTATAAACTATTCAAGAATACTAGGGGAAGTGGGGTAAATCCAGCCATATCTTCGTTCACAGAGCCGTGCGGTAAGTGAAACAGCTTCAATTCGTTTTTCCAGGAAATTTCACATGGAATTAGCACTATTTTGTTGATCTTGAGCGACTCCATGCAAAGATATCTTTAAATTATTAAAGAATATAAGGGGAAGTGGGGTAAAATAAGCTCTGTAAAATAACTCCACAACCATATCCGTGCGGTGATTAAAACCAGTTCCATTCGATGTCCCAGACAATTTCCAAGCGGAAATGGCCTTGTTTACGAGCCGCGCTTAAAAGCGACAAAAGTTACAGATTTTTTCCTTAGTTTTCATCAGTTCTTGCCCACTGTGCGATGGTTGAGAGGGCACTATTCTTATGGCGTAGCAGAAAGTTGAGGGTCAGTTGGGGAAAATAAATTCAATAATTAATGACAGTTTTGCTCATTGTTAAGGCCAGTATTGACCTTAAAAGTAAAGAGGTTGCGGAATTTTGTTCAATATTACCAAGCGGAATTTTGACAATTGATCTGCATGGAACGAAATGTCACCTTCACTTACGGAATAATCAAGCGCAATATTTTTCCGAAAGTAAAAGTGACAGCTCCCATTAGTTTGCGAGGAAACCTTACAAATTCCAATTTTATGTTTCGTTCTTTTCAGGTGGATACTGCTGCTGAAATTTCTTTTCGATTCTTTACTTTTCCGTTTTTGTAAACGGAAATTAACATGGGTTTGGGATAGAAAAAGATATTTCTTTCGAACACGATACCGACCTTTAAACGATAATTGTTGTCGTTACTAGATAACCGCTGAAAATCAAGATCAATTTTATCTCTTACATTGCTAACGGAGGTCACAGATACCGGTTTTTGGCTTTGCAGTCATATGCTTTGACATTTTACTATCACTTTCAAAAACTTTTTTAAAATATTTAGATTCTAACCAATGCACTAAAACGCACGAAAACACTTTCAAGCAGTGATTGGAATTTGAAAAGAGTATTATCAACATTAAATAACTACTTTCACTTTTTTTAAACACTATTTAAAAAAAACTGTTTTGAGCGTATTAGTAGAACGATTGTGATTGGGAAACTAGGAGAATTTAAAAATTAACACTTCAGATGATCACTTTTAAAAAAATAAAAAATAAAACCTTGAAACACTTTTCCAAATTTTTGATAGTAAAAGCGAGCAAATTCAAGCAAAACAAATTCCTTTAGCTCATAGTAGAATTAAAAGGAATTTGCTCGCTTTTACTAGCAAAAATTTGGAAAAGTGTTTCAAGGTTTTATTTTTTATTTTTTAAAAAGTAATCAAATGAAGTGTTAATTTTTAAATTCTCCTAGTTTAAACAACTAGTTATTCACGGATTATGTCTGTGAAAGGGATATTATTGAATGCCAGCAACCAGTGGGCTGCAATTGCAAATAAGCAATCCTTAAACTTTAGTTATTTTCAATACTGAAACATAAATTTATGAGATATTTGTTATTTATAGAACAGAAATTGGTTAAAATTTAGAATCGGCATTGACTAACGAATTAGGAAGGCGTCATGTCCATACAATAAGCACAGTTTTATAATAATTCAGTCTAACTCTTTTTCAATATTCCAATTTTCCGCCAATATTATAGAGCGTTTTGTGTGAAATGCATCATTTGATAGTTATTGACATTCTGTCGAAATTTGAGGATCGTGGCGCTACTGTAAACGTTAGAGTAAAGGTGTACCCATGTTTAGGTAGTTTTGAAATGGTGTGTGATCGATTTTTCGAAATCTCGATTCGGCATTGCCCACTACACTAGTGTTAAGAAAAGTCGATTGACGGATGTTAACGTCATGATAGCAGCTCAAGGGTCACCCACAGCTAACGTAGTTAGGATCAAGTAGGCCAAAACACATTTTTAGGAAATAAAATATGTTATAAGATAAATATTGGTTGGTTGGTTTCCTATTGATTGTTGCGATAATTTCAGATCCGTCAAAAGGAACCTAATTTTTGCAGCAGAAAGTAGTGTAATGAGCCCAACTAGAACATTAGTAATCATTGTAGATAGAATAGAATAATCAGGATAATTAGGAGAATTTCAGAATTCCTCTTTCTAATTCAGTGTTGAGTTTAAATTTAATAATTAGCGGGGCGACCCCGGCGTAGTTGTTAGCATCTATGCCTTTCACGCCAAAGTCACGAGATCAATCTCAGTGACTACGACGGGAGATGAACCAGTCTTGTCCTTGTCCATTTCTTGTCCTATTCTAATGCACATTACTTTTGAGCTGCATACTAGCCTATACTTGAGCAGTTGTCAAAATTACTTCGGTAGAAATGGCGAAAATTACTTCAGGTCTTTACTTGTCAGCTGCATACTAGGCTTAACGCTGCAACATTCTTGAAGGCAGCCGTTACCTCAAAGTTTAGAATTGATAGAACTCAGAATCGGTACTAGATATTGAATATTTCATCACATCAGTTTGTATGCTTACTTGCTGTGAGCAGTTCGTATGCTTACTTGCTGGAGCAGCAATTCACCTTAATGTGTGCCCATTGTAATGGCGTTCGATCGATTCTTTGAATTCTCGATTCAACATCGCTCATTACTAGTGTCAAGAAAACCGAATTGACGGATGCACATTATGACAGCTAAAATGTGGCTTACAGTTGGCGTAGCTCCCATAAGACATGTTATAATCCAAATGTAATCCATTAGTTTCCTATTGAAGGTATAGAATAACCTCTGATTGATCAAAAGGAGCCTATTTTTTTCTGCAGAACGTAGTGTTATCAGCTTAACTAGAACAGTAATAAGTATTGTAGGTAAGATAAAATATTTAGGTTAACTTAGATCTTGATTACTTACCGACTTTTGGTATTCTTTTCTGCAACTCAGGGTGAGGTTGGGGTTTAGCAATTAAGGATTAATAATTTAATAATTCCGAATTTAATGGAATGAAAATAACTTCAGCCCACGATTCATTACTTTTGTGTTTCTTTCCATTTAATCGTTTTTACATCTTATACCTGTCTGTCATTATGGCTATCATATTGACAGCGGTTTGGAATTTTCCAGCGAGGTAGTATAACGTTGTTTTGTTAAAGTTTGCTGGTACTTATTTCCACCTAGGTACAATTAGCCCTATCAGGCGATGATACTGTTGGCCATACCTTGCAGCTCAGCCTTAAAATTTAGGCGTCCAATTCTTTCTCACCCGCATATGAATGATATCTTTCATGTCATTCGATGCACTTTTCAATCATTTTCAAAAGTCCTCACATTACACCCCATATAGGGAGCTCTGTGATTCGAATATTTTTTGTGAATAAATAAATAAATTATACACCGATTTCAAACCGATCATGATGATTGTGGAAATGGAAATTTTTCGCTCCGAGCTGATCAACAACGGCTCGTGTACGGTTCCAACTGCCGTGAGCACTGGCCGAAATTATTGGAAAGGGAGTCTGGATGGAGGAGTCAGACGATTCTCCGGGTGCTGAAGAACCTTACGGTTTGACGGCGGCGTCGGGACGTGTACGTGAAAGGAATATATGTGTGTACATAACATTGCTGGTACTACATTCATACGGACGTACGAACGGTACCGGGCCGTGAAAATTTGATTCCATTGAGAGGCCGGGGGCGCTACTGTTTTCTTCGGATTATCGATTTTTAAAAGCATTGAGCCAACGATGCTCGTTGGTCGGTCGCCATAGCCGGGCCGGAGTGGATGGATATTGGAAGGTGCGTGCAAGCGGATGATGGCCGCCACCGCATACGATTTCATGCCACTTTACACACCCGCCCGATATGCTGCTGTCGTCTGGGGGTTTTTGTTTGGACGTGTCTTGTGTTGTATTTATATTTATGCACATTTCTGTTCCATCCATATTTTCGGCTTTCGGTTCAAAAAGCTACCGCTGCTAGAGTGTTGATTCCTTCATTTATTTTGAGTTTGAGATTTATGGTACAGCCATAGAAACGTGGTATCACTTGGTTTACATTCATGCTGTTGCTTGTATAAGGTGGTTGTCATAAATCATGCATGGCGTATTTCAAACTTCCCGGATGGTTGCCTGGAAATTTTAATATCTTGAAACACTTTATTTAATGCTGATGGAATAAAATGATGGGCAGAAATTTTTGAATAGAATAAATTCTCTGAAGTCGTAGCCTAAATTTTTCTTATATGTTAAATTACAGTAATGACCTGATTATGTCATTCGCTTTTCCCACAGATTATTTATCGTTTTTATGGTGGTTTTATTACATTATTTATTATATATAATTATACTTTAAACATTATTCTTGACGACAAATGGGAATAAAATCCAGATTGCTTCAAATCATTGAAACAAGCTTTTTGAGAGGGTACCTTAGTTATGATTAAAGCTGTGTTCCAATTCTTGAATGATTTTTTACTTCAACTTGACTGATGGAAAATAATTAATAGATCGAAATCCCTATGTTATTGATCAACAACTTTTCGATGAGGTGTCTGTCAAAATGGAGTTGCCGTCTGTCAGAAATAAGTTGGCTCGGGTAGCAGACTCAATTGGTAATTTTCCAGTGAAAATTAAAATTAATTCGCTAATTGGAACACAGCCTAAATCCCCGCAGATGGTGCAATATATGTGCGAACGCTCCTTTTTTCTGACTTATAGACTTTTGGTGATCGATTTTTTCCTTTTTCCAATTCAATTGATTAATTGGGACGTTTCTATGAAAACCCCAGTGTAGTATATAGAGTATGTGTGAATTAAATGTTAAATGATTTGAAGAATTTTAAGAGTATAAATTTACCTTTCGATTTGGGTATAATCATTTGATTTGAGTATAATCAACTTATCGTGAAACGAAATAAAACTTGTAGTAAGCTATGCGAAAATCTCCTCACTTTATAAAAGTAAACAAAACCAACGCAACGCATTGACATGGGAGGCCGTTAGCTATGAAAACCAGCTAACTGCTCCTTGTTAATATGGGGAGATTCGAATTGTGGTATTTTCATCCTGTGCAGACCTGAAGAAAAAACCTGTGCCAGCATTTCCCTTTTGCCTGTGCCAAGATATTTTGACAACCGTTTATTGTCAAACGAGTCGTCCTTCGCCGCAGAATGCCTTGAACTGTGTCTCGCTTACAACAGCTTTTTGAGTCTTCTTAAGGTTCCGCTTAACGATGGCCCAATATTGTTCGAATGGGCGGAGATCTGGCGTGTTGGGAGGGTTTTTGTCCTTGGGCACCACTTGAACGTTGTTGGCAGCATACCACGCCATGGCCTGTTTTTCCGTACTGGCATGATGCCAAATCCGGCGAAAATAGAACGGAACAATTGTGTCGCTTCAGGAAAGGCAGTAGACGGTTTTGTAGGCGGTCGCTCGGATAAATTTCCTGGGTACTCTTACTCTTCAAGCCACAGGTACAGATGGCCTGCCACACGAACAATTTTTTCGCGAACTATGACAGTTTAATGTGCTGGAAAATATCTGTCACCTTTCCCCGTCCGGATTTCGTCAAAAATTCCTGTTCAGGACGCTGTTTATAGTCTGCCTTGACGTAAGTTTCATCGTCCTGTACCACGCAATCAAACCTCTTCAGCATCGTCGAGTAGAACTTTCGCGATCGGTGTGAAGGTGTGAAAAGTAATGCCCGACAGTTCGCATTTGGAAAATAGCTTAATCAAATAATTTTCCTGTGTTTTGTAGACGATGAAATTAAAAAAGAAATAAAGATTGATCATTTATATAATAGAATGTTTATCAGGCGTTTTGCGTATTTTTCGCCCAACTATTTCATTTTAAATTTTATGAAAACGGTGTTTTCAGCAAATTTTTAGAATTTGTTTAAATACACATTTTGATGAAGAAAAAACGTAATCTTGATTTTAGTCCAAAAACTACGATTTTTTCAAATTATATTATTTTTTAGAGGGGGAATAACGGGGATACAAATACGATTGCATATGAATGGTAAAGATAAGAGGTCTCGTTTGTGTATAAATACTTAGGTGAATTTAGAAGAATTTTGGGTTAAATGGTGCTCTGAATGTATGTCCTTTTTAACATAAAATTCTAGATTTTTTCTTAAATGTTGATGGAAACGACGAATAATTCACCATATTTCAATAAAACACTAATATTTGCAATGTGTTGCTTTAAATTTAATAAGAAACAACGTTGTAGAACATTTTACTGCTCTTCGTCAAGAAATATGAAAGATAGAATTTTTATTTCAATATATTCAAGGACCACCCTAACTGAAACTGGTGTCAAATTAAAGCCCTAATTATAAGCTACAACTTTGACGAAGACAGTTTTGTTTTAAAGTTGCATCTTCATAGTGAAAATAATTTATTCCTGCTAATTTTTCATTCTGGCCCAGTGTGCATTGTACTAATTGCAACAATCAAGTACAATTTAAATGTGGGTATAACGAATTTTTCAGCAAGTGTTCAGAGTTATAAACCAAATTCAAAATTATTGTACTAGGTTAGTCAAAAAGTTTTGAAAGCGCAAATGAAAATACTTATTTTTGAGGATATCACTTTTACTGCTCAGTATAGTTTCCCATTAGCTCAATGCACTTGGTCCAACGATCTTCCGACTTTGTTGTCCCATCACGAAAGTGGATTTCTGGAAGGCCTGCAAAATATTCCTCTATGGTGGCTATAACCTCATCGTTTTATGAAAAATGCTTTTCACGAAGGAATGTTTTGAGGTGTGAGAACAGCGAGAAGTCAGAGAGAGCTAAATCTGGCGCATAGGGTGGATTCTGCAACAATTTGAACCCCAATAAACTGGATTGTCTAGATTTGTTTTCTTCTGCAAACCGAGTCTGTTTTCACATTTTTCTTTCATCTAACTGGTCCAAAAGCTTACAATAATAATCAGAGTTGACTGTTTTACCCGTTTGGAGATAATCTATCATTAAACCTATTGAATCCCTAACAACTTACGCTAACACCGTCTTGGCTGATTACTGGACACGAACTCGCTTCGGAGTCGAAGTGCTCGGTTCACATCACTCTTTAGCCTTTTGTTTTGATTCAGGATCATGGTGGTAGACTCAAGTCTCATCCATAGTGCTGAATCGATGCAAAAAATCCTTTTTATCCTTTCGAAATTATTCCAAATTTTGCTCAGAAAATCACATTCAGACGTGATTTTGTTGCATTGTTAGCAAATGCGGCATCCATTTTGCACACAGTTTTTTGAAACACAAAACTTTAGACAAATATCGAGCGTGGATCGTCTTCAACGCTTGCACGGCCACGCCTTAACTCCAAAACCCATCGGTGTTTACAAAGGGCTTGTAAACAAAGAATGAATTGACAATTCGGAATGAAATTTTGAGTACGTTATTATGAAAGATGAAATATTAAAATAACGTAGAAATTTTGGTTTTTGAACTCATCCACAGATGTCGCTTTCAAAACTTTTGACTAACCTAGTATAGAAGATGGGGTGAAAAGTAACCTGCTTGAACGCCAAAATGCGATGCCACTGCAAAAAAGGTTATATTGCCTTGTGTTACGTTTATATTTAGACATACACGCCAAATTTCAGTGCGATACTGCCCTTACTTTTGTTTTGACAGCTGATTGTTGTTGACGTGTTTGGCATCATGTTGAATATGAATGAGAACGATTTTCGTTCTCTCATGTAACATTATTTTTTGAGAGGCAAAACGGTGAAGGAATCAAAAGAAAAGTTGGATAAGTATTATGGGGCAAATGTGCTGTTAAATTACACCGGTCAATATTGGCTTCGAGAGCTTCGTGATGGCCGCAAGTCCACTACCGATCAAGTCCGCAGCGGCAGGCCCTCCGGTGCGGTTACAGAGTACAATGTCAAAAAAGTTCATGAAATGGTGTTGGTACCTGAGCTAGCCGATGCCACCCCGAATAAAAATTTACGTCAGGCTGATGTCTGATTTCAATGTCTACATCAACATGAAATTCAAATGTACATCTTACGTTGAACATTAGAGATCAGATCGTTTTCGCTGTATTTAGGCAAGGTAACATGATGTTAACATCAGACATTTTCAAACAAATTTTTTCTAATCCAATGTCCCTTTAACGTCATGATTTTGACATTCAAATAAAATGTTTTCTGATGTTTTAAGATATCAAAGCATATTGATGTTTTCAAATGTATTTGAATAAAACAGCACAGTCAAAGGATTTTTGATGTTTTCAGATGTATTAAAGGTTATGAATAAACATCTTACATATGTTTTCAAGTGTCGATTTTATCCAATAAAAGAGATGATGTATGATGCATTCAGATGTAGAAAAACGTGACGGTGTATCGTTTCCGGATGTTTTCAGTTGTAGATAATAACATTAAAACCAAATAATCTGAAAGCATCAAAATCACATATTAGGCTAAGGTAAATATTTATTCGGGTGTTGAGTAAAGTACATAAAGTAAATATGCACCAATATCGCCAAAACATATACGATTCACACTTAATTCTAATCGCATCGGATATTTACCGATATTTTATGAGTACAAAATTTTACATCTATAAGAACATGGATTTCAACGCAACGTGTGATTGTCATGACACAAGATGTATTCTGGCTTATTATGAATACAACATTTTACTTCACAAAGACCTTTGATTCTATTGTAACGTTTCATTCTTATGTTGTAAGAAGTTTTCTAATGCTGTAGACCTGCAGTCTTTTACAGTAGAATGAAGTTTATTTCTAAGGTAACGGCCAATTATAATATCCTCAGATGTGTTTAGATGTCTTAGGTACACAACATTTCACACATACATAACGTTTGATTGTCATGTAATTTTAGATTCTAGTTTTATAAGACGTGTTCTGATGTTAAATTTAACATCATCAATACGTTTGTTTTTAATGTGAAGTTTAAATATGTTGTATTTATATGTTTAAATATGTTGTATTTATATGTATGTGTGGGCGTTACTTTGAACTCTGAATACATTTAGAATACGACAACCCACATTCAAATTTAATGTTTGGAAGATGTCTGCTAATATTTTTTACATCACCATTTCTATTCGGGACAAGGATAAGCACTGTGCACACACGCTATATTTTGGGCGAGATTCTGCATATCGAAAAATTATTCTGCCACTGTGTGCCACGCATGCTCACTCTAGACCATAAACACGAACGCGAGAGCACTGCGAAACAGTGTTTAAACTTGCTGATGCGGAATCGTAAGGACTTTTGGCGTTAATTGGTAAGTCTTGAAGAAACCTGGATCCACTATTACACACCAGCAAACAGAATGAGTGCCCGGCAATGGGCTGAAGTGCTCTGAAGCGGAAAACACACTTAGAAAGTTTTACAATATTCGGTAATTTTTTACCGAACTTTTAACAGCTGAACGTTCGGTAATCCGATTAACCGGATTTCGGTGAAATTTTACAGTATTCCGGTAAAAAAATTACCGGAACTTGTCAAATTTTGACGAAATCCGTTAAATTTGATTACCAAACGTTCAGCTGTTGAAAGTTCGGTAAAAAATTACCGAATATTGTAAAACTTTTTAAGTGTGTAGGGAGGCTCAATGAGTACGGAAGATTTTGGCGTCGGTTTTCTGGGATTGTCATGGCATACTTTTCGTACACTACCTCGAAAATAATAAAACCATCGACAGTGAGTATTACTGTGCATTATTGGAGCGATTGAAGGCCGAAGTCGCTGCAAAACGGCCTCACATGAAGAGAAAAACAATTTTGGTTTTGCAAGACAATGCACCGGCTCACAAAAGCATCACAACCTTAGCTAAAATCAAGGACTTACTGCTCCAATTGCTTCCGCATCCACTATATTCACTCAATATGGCTCCCTCGGACTATTATCTGTTCCCAAACTTTAAAAGATGGCTCATCAATAAAAAGAACCAGCTCACGTGAGGAAATTATCGTCGCCGCGGAGGAGTATTTTGCAGACCTTCCGGAAAATTACGGGATCGGACGGTATCAAGAAGTTGGAAAATAGCTGGAATAAGTGTATCGAGCCAAAAGGGGACATTGAATAAAATTAAAAAAACAAAAAAAAAGAAACATTCCGAAGCAGGCTACTATTCACTCAACCTTAAGCTTGTTCGTGACAAAATTTGGACATCCCTAAATATGTATATTTCTGGAAATACTTCATCAATGCGTGAAATATTTCGCTGACTGATGAACGTATGTCTGTTCATTGTGTAAAATTGCTTCTTGGTGATACTACAAGCTTCTATATCGAAGATGGCGTCGAAAGAAAAGGAAGTGGGGAAAAGAATTGTATCGCGTCGTCCTCTTTGAAAATGTTTAGGCCATCATAAAACAGTAAAATTTTGGCGTAAAGTATGCCAAATCAGGACAAAATATCGATGGTGCAGAGGAATAGTAGCAAACGTTTCCGCAAGCATTCTGCACGGTAGATATCCCTTTTTACCGTGCCGGTTGTCATGTAACTTTTGCTTTCTCGACCATGGCCTGCCAAATAAAATATTCTTTGGGAAACTTGACCTTTTCTTTCGTCCTGAAATACTAGTATTGTTGTTGTTCGAATATACTTGAGTTTAAAACAAATTATTTGTTCTCTTATACAACTTAATAATAAGCCGGCCAGATGATGTTTATTATGAAACATGCCATTTTTAGCTCAGCTGTGGCGCAATATGCGGAAAACTTCTACTTGGCAATAGCCGTCGTTATCCTCGGTTTCATCCATGTACCTGCCAACCAACCCTCTTTTCCTTCACCTTTATTAGAAGAATTTTCTCCTACATTTTGTAAACCTGTTTTTCAACGTTGCCTTAAATATATCGCGGATTTTCATCGCATGTAGCTTCATCTTTGAACATTTTTCTCGTTTACATAAGCAAATTTTATTTCGTTGCTTTTAGGGTTTGCTACTTTTTCGTGCCACATTTCCCAACCGGCAACGGCAAAAGGGGGAATGATGGTAGAAATAAAATTATGCAAATTATGTTCTGAAGGGATTTTCTATTCGCCTGTGGATGTTGCTAGCAAATGGCATAGAAGTGAAATATAGGTCTATGACTTTACTGAGTTGAACGAAAGAAGCAGTATACTGGCAAGTTGTATTGAAAATTTGAAGTGTGTCCTTTTTCAAAACTTTCTGTGATACTATTAAATATGTATGACATCAATTATCGCAGTAATCGTCCAAAACCTCAACACACCCGGTAAAATTGTGCTTACTCTGTCGCTGGACATAAATTTTTGATTCTACATAACACATTTTACCCTCCTTGGCCAGAGATGGTCCTTCGTAGCTATTGCTTTTGATGTTAATGTTTGTGCTGGCAGGTCTGGACGCACTCACATCATCATCATCATCATCCTCGCCTTTGAAGTGGTGAGGCGTGGTTTTGTGGTAGATATTTAAACACTTTTCCAGCGGAAGCCGCCCGTACCTCATTCTAGACGCGAATGATTCCATGAAAACACGCAATCGTTCCTTGTTTGTAGCATGTTCGGCATTGGTTCTCCTTTGAAGTGCCTTGGGATTAGTCACACAAAAGTCATCATTGCACATTCGGCTAAATCCTACTGGTTGTCACGTGACTAGAGTTATGACATATTAATTATAGAAATGGACTCTTTTCTTTTCATATCTGCCAGACTGGATCATTGAGCAAGTCATGGTCCAATGCAATTCATCGGATGCCTGTTCTTACAGAAGGTTTTTACTTTGAAGGTGAGGACATGAAGAGAGAATTGTATTGAAATGTTGCCACTTCGTGCACTTGAAGCATGATTATCATCAGCACATATATCAAATGCTTTAATTAGTAACTGTGGAATTAATCCTTGTATAAAATTGTGAGTAAAGGGTGTACGGAATCAAAGTGCATCACAAGAAAACATATTATTTATATTTCCTCATGTTTGCTTAATTTCATTTTCTTTACCGTACTTCCCCTCGCCCCCCCCCCCCGCTTTCTTTTAACATTACTCATAAGAACTTTTGCAATGTCTGAACGAATTGTTTATTGTGTCGAAAACCATTTTTTCTTCCCATCTTCATTCAATTTCACTTTCTTGGGTTGTCAGCAAATTACTTCTCAATTGGCCGCAGTTTCGGTGCGTTCGGGGGAATGAGATACTCCGTAACGAAATTGACCACAGCATTGTACCACTCCAGAACATCTTTCGGGTAATGACCTGTGGTTAAATCTGGCCAGAAACGCGAAGGAACATCGTGTGACCTTAGAAGAGGAAGTTAACGCTTTTGGAGGCATTCTTTTAGGTATACCTGCTCATTGATCGTCCCGGTTATCAGGAATGGGGTGCTCCGCTCATCACATGGGCAAATTGCTTGCCAAATCATGTATTTTTGGACAAACTTCTGCTTCCTAACGTTCCCAGGAACATTGAACTTATGATAAGCAATATAAACAGGATTTATAACGAGACAATGCGGTTTGATCAAAAGCTGGGTGTAGAGCTTTCGTGCACTTGGTTGCTCCACCGTATTCTGTGTATTCTGTATTCCGTTTATCGCGATTCGGCGCCTTTTGCATTTTGTACGTATGTTTTTTCGCAACGGGCTTTACGTTTTTTTCGCAACTGGCACAAAAGTTTTTTTTATTCAGTTTTTTTTGCCACATCTCGAACTAAACTATTTGAAGTGCTTTCATTACCCGTTTGTGATCTTTTACACTATACGGAGATCCATTTTGGCTATACTTTTTCTTGCGATCGATGATCAAATGTTCGTCGTACCGATTTAAAAAACGAGTTACCGTAGATTGTATCATTCCCAGCTTCCAGTTAATAACATGATGAGAGAGATCCGGATTTTTGAGGTACATGTCTTTGCCTGTTTTTTCTTAGCGTTTCAAGCTTATTGTTTTCACAATTCCTCGACTCACTTAAAGCCTACCCATGCCTCCGACCCGGGCCCTCCTGGAAACACATTTCGGTATTACTTCAGGAAGTGGGTCATTGCTACTATGTCTAACTACATAGGTCTTTATAAGACAGTTCCACTGACCTGACGCTGATTCGATCGAGATGATCCAGTATCCAAGCCGGGTTCGGAACGTCTGTCAGAGGCCAGATTGTCCGCAATGTCCTTCCCCGACCACTGACGGTACCTGGCGAATCTCGCATCGCATGATCCTCCCTTGAATCGAGAAAACCAGGACCAGGCCGAGTTCAGGGCGTCTGGGGCTCTGGCTTCCCCAGGATCGTCCCTGTTCCCCATGTAACGACCGCTTATGGTTGCCTCGTGGACCTCGTGCCGTAAGGCGCTTCCTTCGTAGTTTGTTTAGCCGTTACGTGGAGCTTAACGTTTTCAGGGTGAACCGCGGGGAGGCTAACTATTTTTATACCCCACCTTGTTTAACTCTGCATTCCCAAAAAGGTCAAAGAGAGGTGGTTTTGTTTTATTTTAGTAGAGTAGGGCTCGAGGGATCAGGATTCACCTGGATAAGTTATCTGATCATATTTATGATTCATAATCGTTAGCGAACTTTCAATTTGTACTTCCTTCCACAAACCACCTTACTCCTGGTACTAATTACTATCAGCAACAAGCAAGTTTAACGCCCTAAAGAGCAATCTATTATAACGTTTGCATCAAAAAAATTTACTTTTTCGGATGGTGATAAAAAAAGCTAAGACAGATAAATACTTTTGATTAATTTCCCATGGATGGTGATTATGTAAGATTACTTGCAAAAATAATCTACGCTCTTGTGACCGGCTTTCCGGAAGTTAACCGGAATATTCGACATGGCGGACGAAAACATGCGTGTAGGCATGTTTTGCAGTTCCTTCTTTGTTTGATTTACCTCCTCAGTTTTCGCGTCAAAATTGTCGAAGTAGATCTTACGCTTCAGGTTGGCCCAGAAATCTCGATAGGACGCAGCTGGGGGGCATTGGGCGGGTTCGCCGACTTGTTTACCACATCGATATTCAGCCGCTCCATCTCCTCCAACGATCGCTTCGAGTAGTGGGTCGACGCCTGAACCGGCCAGAAAACCGCGTCTTCGTCCTTATGGTATTTCTTGACGAACGACGCTACTTTCGGCAGGCATTTCGTACTGTAAATTTTCCCGTTCACGGCCAGTCCGGAGTGACAGAAGAGCGGCTTTGACATCCCCTTCTCGCTGATTGTCAGCCACAGCAGCACCTTCTTTGGGAACTTGGTGTGTGAAATGAACTTCACCTCAGAGCCCCCTTCCTTCGTGGGGGAAGTAAAATACAAAGTGCCCTGCCAGTCGTTGCCATTTAGGGTGAGATAGATCTCGTCTTCCATCACCACCACCACGTCGCGATTCACCGGGAAAATCGAGTTGACCATCCTATCCGCTGCCGTTGCGTCATTTCCTGCAGCTCCAAATCCAGTGCACGCGACTCCCGCTTCCTGACATATATGTTCATGTTTGCCTGGTACTTTTTCACTGTTTGGCCGGTTGAACCGACCTACCGGTCAAGCGTACGTAGCGATGTATCCACTTTTCCCTCGGTCTTCCTTCTGGACTTTCTTTCGATGCTCTGATTGTTGTCTTATAGTGCCTAGGTGTTGTAGATGCCGGAACGGGCGTATCCGGCGTCCACAAAGTGCCGCACGATGTCCGTTTTCGACGCGGCGGGGTGCCGTTCTTTGAACGCGCACACTTCTGAATGGAGTTGCTTCACTGTTTTTGCCATCACGGCTAGAGTTCGACTGATAGAGCTGTCAAATTTCGCCTGCTGATACATGGGTAACTATGATAGATGATGCATGAGTAGTTTTGTCAGTGCGGGTGAAGATAAACCCATGAAAAATTGGAAATTCTTGTCTATTTTTTTAATGCAAACTTAAATCCACCTAAAACCACAACTGAACGATCTTTTAAAATCAGAGTATCTAGAAGCTTTTCGTACTTCCTGGCTTGTACCAACCGGGGGAAACTTGGTCCTATACTCAATGCTTTCATTAGCTCCAATCCACTCAATCAATCGCATTTTTTTGTGATTTATGACAAACTATTATAATTTGCGATAACTCAATGGAGACATCTTCCAAATTTGGTCGAACGACAGGCAATACACCTATTGTACATACCTGTAACCACCTGGATCCTCACAGCAAGATGATAAGAGACAAACCGGAAGATTCAATGAGCTACCTCCCCCTGTTCTGACAAATTTGTGAACATCTTAAATAAATAAAGAACAGCTTTCGTTGATAACACGTCTGGTTCAGTGACATTTAACTTAATTACTTTTAAACCTATTGAGTTTTTTGTTTATCCGTGCATTTAAATAATACGATTCCATCCATAAACATGTAAAGTTATTACAGTTCAGAGCCGAACAACTGAACAAAATCAATCAATTTTACAAATTTTTACGGAATATGATAGTAAGCAGAAAAATTACGCTGCACCCTAGTTGAAGGCGCAAAAAAATATTTTTCCTAATTTTTTTATGTTTTCAAAACAAGAACTTTTGTTTCTTACAATTTTGGACATACAACTTTGGCTAAATTTGGGTCATTTTATTCCATTGTGGAATTGCTGGAATTGCAGAATAAGCTGAAAATCTCGTGAATGGAAGCACATGTCGATAGAATTGCATTGTCTCGTTATGAGTATATATTTAACAGCAGATTTCCGACATCTTCCGGAAACTTCAGGGTTCGGCACTATGTTCTTCAGGACGTTAAAATGCACATCAAAGTGTGTTAAAATAAATATATTTCGGCAAGCATCAGGTGCACCAAAAGGAAGGCCTCCAAAGCCATCTACTTCCGTTTCGGAGGTCACACAATGATCTTACGCTTTTCTGATCGAATTTAGCTTCGTACCAACACTTGAAAGATGTTCGGGAGTGGTATAAGGCTAAGGAAGTCAATTTGGTGCCAGTCATTTCAATCCACCGAACGCACTGGAACTGCGGTCAATTGAGTTATACTCGGCCATCATGAAGCATGTACAATCTTGTTGGTCCAAACGTGGTACAAGCAACAATCAATATGCAACTAGCTATTTCACTGCTAATTCACTGTCGTAGAACCCCTTGTTCCGAAATACACCTTGAAGTCAGCACCTTGCTGTACATATTTGCGCCTTTATTTTGATTTGCTGTGTTATTTTCACATAATATTTGAGAGTGTGTCCGTGTGAGTTCATTATGAGGGGCGCATTATTAAGCTTGGGACCGACCTTGGGACCGATGTGCTAGTACTGACTGAGCCAAGAAAAAAATGGTTTTTGTATGGGACCTACTGGTCTTAGAGTTAGTCTATGGTACAAAAGTGTTTTGAGGGAGAACTTAAAAAAAAAAAGATAAAAAGTATGTTTCATTTATTTCTCTGAAAATTTGAAGATGATGGATTAATTTTGCCGAACCATTCATTAAATTACCGTGTATGTTTCTCGTTAGAAATCAAACTTGTCTTAACATTTTTACTTTTATTCACTAAATTGAATATAATTCAACAGCTGCTAGCGTACACACAATTTTCGTAAGCGCTGTAATTAGTATGATCAAACCGATAGATGGGTGGGAAATAGACAGACGAATGGAGATTTTTTGCAGACGTGCAAAACATACAAAATCCATTTGCTAGGAACAAACAAATTAATAATTGCTGTATGAACTCGATAATAACATTGTCTTTCTTAGTTGATCCCCAGGAAAACGGAATGGTTTTGCCTTCTTCACAGGCAACAGAGATACGAGAGGGGATGGCTTATTGATTTTGACTGGGCAATCGACCGCCCGATCCCTGGTCCTGGTGTTTGCACCCACCATCGGACCCATCATCGGTTGTGCAACTTATATGGAAGTTTCTACCTTCACCGCGGGATTTCTATTCTTAATTGACCGATTCTCGTTCCCATGACCATATATCCACAAGTGTGCACCCGGGAGAGGCTCCCGTAGAAGGAAACTTACAACAACAGGCAGTACCGGATGATGGCATGAAGAGTAGGGAAAACGAGGGAAAGGGCTCTTGTCGATTCGACGAAAAGAATTGAATAAAAAACAGGCGAAGCAAAAACTCAATCATTCCGAATTCCGGTTTTGTGCTCAGCTCTCATCACCTTCGCATTGTGTTCAATGGAGTTTCAAGTGTGTAGAACTGCTATGAACCTTTCTTTACTCCTTCACCGATTGTGAGGGTTTTTTGCTCCTCCGGGTTCGTTTGTTTTCATTGTTTTTTCGCTTTCTAATTAGAGAACTCCTTTTTTGTAGTTAATCAGAAATAATTGTATGTAGGCATCGGTTCGAGTATGGAGTTTTCAACTGTAGGGCCCTTTTCTTGAGAACGTGTTACACATTTTTTGAACACCGATATATGGATTCCCTTTCAAATATGATAGTTTAAATGCCGTTTTACACGAAACATGGATAGTGTGTACACATGTGTGTATATTAAACTGGTGCAAATTTTGTAAACCTCGTGCTTATGAGCTTGTCATAATTTGAAACAAAATTTACTACGCTTAAATTTTTTTTCATTTTTGTATGGGAATTACTATGGGGAACTTAAAATTTGTGAATGCATTACTGTATCAATTCCCTGAATTAGAAATAGTATAGTTGAACCAATGACCATTCTCTTATGTTATCTAAGGCACCGATAAAGAATATTCCATCGGTTTCTATCTACGCATCGATACATAATTGAAATGCCTAGTATACCTCTTCTGCAAAAAAAATGACGGAAAGCGTAAATACGGCTCAGTTAATAATGGAAAAGAAAGGAAACAAAGAGAGTTTTCTCATTGTTACTTGGACCTTTTGAAATATTGAGTGAGTATTACTTAGGCTACAACTGTGCCGAGGATGAAATGACGGAAGTAAATGTAAGGAACAAATGTTGTAAACTTTAAAATTATTATTGTCTTATAACTAAGTTCAGCCAATTCCCTGCAGGCCACCTTGGTATTTATGGCCAGTAGAATAGAGCATAAGAATCATGGACAGTATTTCACACTATACAATACAGTGTTGCTGACTTAGCAGCAGTACATTATCCATCTCTAAACTTATTAACAACAATTTGTAGTTTTTTTTTTTGTTTTAAGAAAGACGATCGAGAAAATTCTGAGACAAGAAAATTTTAAATAGTTGTGGAAGTTTTCACTAGGATGGTCTGGGAAAAGGCTAATTTTTTAACAAATGCGTTTCGTGATTAAATATCCAACCTGTTCAAAGAATACCATCTTCAATGAAACTGAAATTAATTTATCAATCGAAAACTACCGATTACTCATAGAGCACTGAACGTTAGAAAGGGTTACATATTTAAGGAACATACGATGGAAAGAGCATACATATTTTCTCCAATGCAATTTAAGATTTACTTTCGATCCTGATTCGGGGTATTTGTCTATTAAAATCCCGCGTCAACCAGGCATACATTGTTCAAAGAACAATTGATACTGGCCCGTCCTCAACTTAAACAATTTTCGTATTATTTTAGCTTAAAATGTTCAGTGGTTAAATTAATTACTAATAACGTTACGGATACTGCACTCACTGCCATATGATGGGTATTTGTAAGTGTAAGTCTCAATTTTTACCCCAACTACTACTCTACTACTACTTTATTTTCATTGTCAATTATTGAGGTTTCTCTGCAAGATTGTATTTAAATCAATCATTAGAAAAGTCCGTCATCCTTGAAAATGGGTGAAAACTAGAAAAAACATCGTGAGAGTTACTGAAGCGTTTTCTCGAAAAATGGTTCTTTGTCAATTATCAATATTTTTGGCTGACATTTTGACAACACTATAACTAATGTATACACCTTATGTGACCAAAATTTTATGTTGATCAAATTTATAAATTTGAAGTTATCATAACATTTGTAAAAAAAGTCATTTTTGACATACCAATTTCAAAAATCCGTATTTCTGTGAAAAATTTAGGTAGGATATTAAAAATTTCTCAATGGCTTACAATAATACAGAGATTAATGTGGACCATGCTGAACTATGGGTGCCAAAACAAAGCCACAGCGTTGTCATCATACAGGTTTGGGCCGAATTAATAAGATAAATTCACCTCAGCTTTGTTTCTGCCCCGATAGTTCAGAATGGTAAATATCGGGTGAAAGCGAGAAATACTCATGTTGGAGCGTCAAATTTGACGCCACCTGTAGTCCAAACCACTTAATAAAAACAATTCAAATTTTGTCCACATTAATCTCAATTAATTTTTAATATCCTACCTAAATTTTTCACAGAAATACGGATTTCTGAAATTGGTATGTCAAAAATGACTTTGTTCACAAATATTATGATAACTTCAAATTTATAAATTTCATCAACATAAAATTTTGGTCACATGAGGTGTATACATTAGTTATAGTGTTGTCGAAATTTCAGCCAAAAATATTGATAATTGACAAAGTTACAGAAGGTTGAACAACGCGTATTTAGGAAGCAAAATTTTGCTCGGCTTATTTTTTGCTACTGAGTTTATTTATACATGTGGCAATTTCCATGCCGTTGGCTGTCGTATTTAATCTAATAGTTTTACGATGCGATGTCGGTAGACGTTTTAAGGAACATAAGATTCGCTAATCACCTTGTAGCAGGATCTGTGTACCCCCGGAGAAGTGGACAGTTTTGGAACCGACAGGATCTATGTAAACATGGGTATCACACCATGATTTTGCAAGGTGATGACAACAGAGACATTCTTAGGCCCATAAGATTCACTGGTCACTCTGTGGCAGGTTCCATATGCCCAGCGATAATGAAATCAGTTCCGGGAATATGACCAACTTGCAAATACAGGTATAACACTGTATGGTTTTGCGAGGCGATGTTGGTAGTCAGTTTCAGAACCACGATATTCATTGGCCACCTTGTAGCAGGTTATGGGTGCTCCCGAGGAAGGGATCAGTTTTGAAACCGACTGGATCCATACAAATATGGATATAAAATTTCATGGTTTGTCGAGGTGATGAAAACCTACCACCCTGTGGCAGGTTTCAGATACTCAGGGATAATTGCCAATCAACTAGAACCATATGAATATGGGTATCAATGGTTTTGCGAAGCGATTTAAACACATATTAAGAATCATTAAACTTACTGTTCGCTCTGTGGCAGGTTCCGGTGCCCTGGGCATATTCCTGTGGTATATTCCGTTTGTCTTCGATTATCGACGATGGCCATGAGAAAGAGTCCAGTTATACCGGCTTGTAAGAGCTTTGTCGAGAGTTTTCGACATCATTTCTTGTAATCCAATAGCTATTGGCTGCTCACGATCAATTAGGTGCACTAGTTCAGAGTGGTTGCTCCGTAATCCGCGGTTGTTACATTGCAAGTGTAGTATTTTGGTTGTTTGGTCAGCGTTGCTTATGCTATCGTTGGAAGAGATAGGAGATGCTTCACGATCGCTGTTTTCTGCTAGCAATCTTGAAAGGTGTGATAAGGGAGGAGGGTCGATGGGAGTAAAGGCTGAACAAAAAGTGGTACTTGCCCGAGAATTGGCAAAAGCCACGTTGACTGTCACCAGAGGTTCATCGTATAAATCCGGAATATCTCCTGTCGTGGTCGACGTGGTAGGCCTAGCTCTGGCGAACAAGTAGTCACTTTCTCCGTGCTGGTCAATAGTTTCACTTTAATGGCATAGAAGCGATCATAGGCATTTGAGTTCGCGAACGTAAACGCAGATGGTTTCCGTTCGAATCTGGCAAACTTTTTTCCGTTTATGGAAGTGGAGCGGGGAACTACATATTCCCTGTCTTCAAGCCGCGTTTCGTAAACGCGTGAGGAGCTCTCGTTTATTGAATCACCAGGTGTTACAAGTCTAATGGCTTTTATTTGGTCTTTTGACCGGTATGACAGCAGAGCAGGATGAACTGACCTTGGGGTAGAGGATATAATGGTACTTTCCTCCAAGATAGGGGCAATCCACTTCGACTGCCGAGAGGGGCTCATCGGATAAACTCGAAACATCCCCAGGCTCAACGTGGTAGGCACTTGACACTTGGCAAATCAGTAGAACACTCCATTATGCTGAGTGAAGACAATGTGGGAGTGGTAGAAAAACTGGTAAAACTGTCATATACTTCCTTGCTAGCTGGTGTGAAGTAAGATAGGTTTCGATCGATAGCTGGAAGTTTGGCGATCATGGGTTGGAGAGAGTCGTCTCGTACCAACCCCTGACCAGACTTGGTTCCTTTTTGAAAGTGCAAGAGGTACTACTACACATTCCTGTCCTCCAATCTGCGCTCCATCTACGCATGTTGCGTTGCTCAATTTGTTTCGTGGAGGTCCTGAGTCGTTGTGGGCAGGGTCGGTATTAAAAGGTTTCAGAATAGATTCGTCGAAAGGTCAGTCTTCTGTTTGACTTGAGAAAAGCTTAGTTTGTTGTCACCCTTAGGTGATATTTCCATCCGGCGTTTCTACTGCGAGTCGGAAAATCCATGCATAAATCCTGGGTTATAACGTGTGAAAACATTAGCAATATCGGAAATCGCAAGACTTCAAAGGGTTCTTGCAAAGGATCATACGATTGAACTATAAAATCTGAAAAATGAGGATGGAGTTTACACAAAAACTCCTTATTAAACGTTAAAGTTGATTATCGAAACCCATTGAACCCATAGAAAATGTATTGAGATCTTTTCAGCCTTACAAATCTGCAGAATCGGACGGTAATATCCAGCAATGTTTCAAAAAAGCGAAACAATGTTGATCTCGCCGTTAATTGAGATTCTTGAGGCAAGTTTTAAGACTCAATCGTATCCCATCTTCATAGATACTAGTCAAAAAAAGTAATCCCCTTGCGTTGAATCTGTGTACCCACCTAAAACGAATGCTAGATTTGGCAGAAAATAATGTGATAATGCATGTTAATCCAAGCCAGATAACGCCTAAATCTAGCCTGTTGTATGAAAGATTGCAAACATGTTTTATAGCGCATGAAAGATTGCAAACAATTTCGTTGTTAACGCCTCCTTTGGCTTAGAATTAAATGCATCCAAACCGAGCGCATGAAGGGATGGTGGCATTTAAAATCATTTTATTTTGGGAAAAACAAAAACAACTTTTATTTGACATAATAGCGCGCAAAGTTCAGCACATCAAAAGTAGTGTACTTGAGTATTCTTAACATGATGGAAAGAAAAGTTTGTTTAAAAAAATTAATTAAAACATTGAAAGTAAAATAACTTTTTTGAAAAGGACCAACCTAAGCTAACTATTAAAAATTGTTCTCATTCCGTCACTTTAAAAGAAATATTTTATCCAAAATTTGTTTGAAGTTCATCTTTTTCTACTGGTTTTATCAAATCAACTTCACAGAGACAAGTTTTCATTTTTATAATACAACAGAAATCATACAGTTTAAGTTAGGGGGAGAGCCGTTGTCACACATGTATTTTTAATTCTTTCTATCACTATACAACTTTTGATGTGAGTTTAAAAAACAACCTACTATAAAATGAGTTTTACGAACTCCACATCGTGTACAGCCAAAACGTATTCAATCAATTTTGTAGCTTTTAACTTTGCCCAATCAAAGTATTAGATTATTAACTTTGAGTAAATGACTCACCTTATTTTTCATCAAAAGAAGGGCCTTACTATTAGGGGTAACTTTGCAGAAGACAATGTTATTTGAAAATGTCAAACCTAGACGGTAATCGCATTTTGGACCACTGTGCAATGTAATTGGTTAACTAATGTCGTCATGCAAATATCAAGCAGTTGTTACGCAACAAAACAAAATGTCAAACAAAACAAACTTGGTTCACGGTTTGTTTGCCGGCTCGAATCGGCATGAATGATTGGATTTCTGGTGTGCAGCTGAGTAACTAGCCGCATTAAGTGAAACATACAATCCGGAGTCGGACTGGAAGTATGTAGGTACCTACTATCATCGCACGGGACCCGAAATGTGATATACAAGAGTATCCGAAAGACCCCGTTGGTTTATTAGCATTGTTTACACATAAAATAACGGTTCACGTAAGGAGTCAAATGCTTAACGATCTACGAAAAAAGTGCCAATCATATTTCTCTCTTGGCTTTCTTTGCGAAGTATTCGGTCGGTGCAATGTTGTAGAGTCCCGATGGTTGTTCTTCTTGCCTGTTATTGTGACTGCAAAGGGTATCTGGCTGTTTATGATGGGGTGGTGCCGTGAAAAAAAAAAAAATATGAACGACAACGAACTTACGAAAGTGGTACGAGATGCATGGCGCACCGTTCCGAACACATATCTGAAATAAGTACCTTATACATTTGTTGTTGGTTCGGATCGTAAATGGTTTTTGTGCGGTAACAATATTTTGGAATCGGTGGCGCCACAAACGAGAAACGTTGTTTTTGATCATCTGAGCAGTCGAGCAAGGAGCGAAGGACGTCTTCTGTGTCGATTTATAGTAGGTCAACTTGGCTGGGTTGCAATAATATAAAAATGATGCACATTGTCTAAAATATAAAATATTTAAAAGCTTTTTTCATAAACAACCCCTTCTTGTCAAAGATAGCATATCGATGGCTATTGCTTTTGTATATTCGCCTGATGTAGCCTGGGAAATTTGTACTGAAAAGCGAATAATAATTCATGGCGCACTTGTGCATGCAAACATGAAATTCCCCAATAATAAAACGAACATATGTTGACAAATACATCTTGCCTCGTTCGACATTTCCATTTCGATGTTAGCAGCACGTGAATGAAAGTAAGACACGGAAAGCGCGCACCCCTTCGCCCAACTGCTGCAGCATATTCTTTCACGTTCCGGGAAATGTAGTCGGGAGAAGCGTTCTCGCCATCGTCCTAGTCGTAGTCGCAGGGGTTGCTCCTCTATCGTTCTTCTATCCATTCAGCTATATATTAGGTAACCCCGGCCCGACCTGTGTAGTCTACTGCAGCCCAGTGAGTGGATTGTGCCGTCGAGAAAACTCCGTAGGAATGGCTTTCGTTACAGGGCGCAATTTTTCACCCTCCGAACATTTATTCACCACATACCCCGGGACCGATAGGCGACGGTATCGTTGAATCCAGAGACCGAGAATTATAGGGCCAAGGCGAAATGTTTTGCATCATCTCTAGAACAATCGTTCAAGAAGAGGATTTTCTTCGAAAAAAAAAAAAAAGATCACAGGAAGGTAGGGACATCTCGTATCTTATCGGAGTCAGGACCTATTGCGGCACAAACATCGATACAGACCACTATTTTTTATTAGTTACATTGTGCCAGCATACGATAACCATGGCCGCCATGATACAATTTAGTAAGATTGCAAATATCCTGTATTTTACCAACGTTTCCCAACTTAAATATCCCAATGAAATGATTTTGGTTCGAATCGTGTGCTTTATACTGGCGTTAATAGTATTGCCTACAAAGAAGAGCGGCACGAGAATGCAGTACGAAGCATATTTCATAACAAAAGACGGACTTCAGTTGTAAAATCAAACACCGGCAACAAAGTAAAATAAATTTGCAGCTGAGAGGGAGGGCTATGGCTGCATTAACCATGGAATGAAACCTGACGAAATAGATAGCAGAAGACAATTTTAACCATTTATCACCCGTTTTTGAGGACCCAGAAAGGGAAAACTATATTTTCAACCTGTTCATATGCAGATTTGTATGGGAGTAAAAGTAGGTAATTTTTAAGTAAAACGTTGAACTACTCATAGAACTCAATTGAAAATTTAATCAAAAACATTTGTAAGTTTTCCTGATCAAATGATGTTTAAATGAAGTCATTTTGTTCAATCAAAAAATAGTTATTAGCGTTCAAAAACCTTTCACTTTTGCATAACGCTCTCATTTTTCAAAATTTTGAAATTTTAAACGGAGAGGTCGTGGTTTCCCTTAAAACAGCTGGCCGCTCTTGTTGTCGTCATTGCAACGTGTTGATTTCAACATTGCGACTTCTTGCTTTTGATTCAGACTTCATGGCTGTCGAGAAACGTTCTTCTAACACTTTCATTAGATTATTTTTTTCTAGTGACGTGAGACTAGTTAGAATTTACCGCGAATAATGCGTTACCGCCCAAACACAATGATAACGGAAACGGAACGGAAACGGAACGGAAAACGGCAGTTTTGACAGTTGCTGTAAATGAATTTGATATGTCTAATTAGAATCTAGCCTGTTTTCTTTCCGACAAGCAGTCATACTCAGATCGGACTGTGCCGTTTTCCGTTGCCGTTATCATTGTGTTTGGGCCATTACTCCTCTTGCTTGGACATCAATTTACTGTGTAAACTTTTAACAAAGCAAACCGTTGGAAAAACAACGCCGCTTAGTTTAGGTTTCACCAAACTAAAATTGACAGGCCATCAAATCTCAAGGTGGGCAAGTGGCGCCATCAACATACGATTCATCAAAACGAGCTGTAATTTTAAAGTGGCAGTTACAGACATTTACACACGGTGGGCACTCCAGCTTGGATGTCTGTTCTCTGTGCTTTAAGCTAATTTCGACAACTTATTCAAAACAATGTATCTGATTTTGATAACAAACAGGTAAACAAAAATTGAAACGTTAATTCGGAATTCTTCGCACTCCTACGCAAATTAACAATACCATCATGTGAGAGGAATTTAAGGCTCAATTTAAGGATGTTATGGTAACAAGATGTAAATACGGACCGGAACAATCGGCATAGACCCAGGCAACGAAAAACGACTAACGATTGGAAAACTCGAAACATGGAACTGTAAGTCCCTCAATCTCTCGGGATGTACCCGCATTCGTTCCAAATTACTGAGGGTCCGCCAGTTCGACATTGTAGCACTGCAGGAGGTTTGCTGGAAAGAATCAATAGTACGTACGCATAGGGGTGGTTATACCATCTACCAAAGCTGCGACAATACACGTGAGCTGGGTACAGCTTTTATCGCGATGGGTGAAATGCAAAAGCCCATGATTGGTTGGTAACCAATCGGCAACAGAATGTGCAAGTTGAGAATCAAAGGCCGTTTCTTCAATGTCAGCACTATCAACGTGCACAGCCCTCACTTAGGAAGTGGCGATGACGACAAGGACGCTTTTGCCGCGCAGCTTGAACGAAAATATAACAGCTGCCCAAACCATGGCATCAAAAACGTCATCGGAGATCTCAGTGCTCTGGTCGATCAGAAGGGAGAATGCAGGCAACTCAGGAGAAATTCAGAAGTCAGGAGGAAGAATGCTGGCAACTCTTCAAAACGTGGAGTAACACAGACAGAAGCGAAGACATCAAACTAATCTCTTCAAGGATAAGAAGCGCCACCTGGAGGAGTTGGAATGTGAAGAAATGGAGCAACTGTATCGTTCTCAAGGTGCGCGTAAATTCTACAAGAAGCTCAACGCATCCCGAAAAAGCTTCGTGCCGCGAGCCAAAATGTGTAGGAATAAAAATGTTGGTATCGTGACGGATGAACGTGAGGTGATTGAAAGGTGGAAGCAGCACTACGATGAAAACTTGAAAGCGATGGTCTGTTTTACCTCCTAGGTGGGTGGATGAAACGGCTGGACTTTGACAGGCGGAGTAAGATTTTCAATAAATCCGGCCAGTTCATATGCTTCGCTGACGACTTGGACATTGTCGGAACGTTCCAGGTGGTAGCTGATCAGTACATCAAGCTGAAACGTGAAGCGGAAAAGGTTAGATAGAAGGTGGATGCGTCGAAGACTAAGTATCTGTTAGCTGGAGGAACCGAGCGTGATAGAACTTGTTTACGCAGAACTGTGACAATCGATGGCGGTGAGTTCGACCTGGTGGATAAGTTTGTGTACCTCGGATCATTGGTTACGTTGGATAACAACTGCTGCAGAGAAATTTGGAGACGCGTTATTACTGGAAGTCGTGCCTACTATGGACTCCACGAGACCTTGAGGTCTGGTAAACTTCACCCCCGTACAAAGTGTGCCATGTACAAAACCGGTAGTAAGAGTGTACCATGTATAAGATCGGTAGTTCTCTACGGGCATGAGACGTGGACAATGCTCGAAGAGGACCTGCAAGTACTTTGAGTTTCCGAACGACGCGCGCTTAGGATCATCTTTGACGGTGTATGTGAAAACGGTGTATGGAGAAGAAGGATGAACCACGAGCTGGAGCAGCTCTATGGCGAACACAGTATCCAGAAAGTCGCTAAAGCTCGAAGGGCACAATGGTCCGAACAAGTTGTAAAAATGTCGGACAACAACCCCACAAAAATACTGTTTGACTCAAATCCGACCGATACAAGACGCAGAGGAGCGCAACGAGCTAGGTGCTTAAACCAAGTGGAGCAAGACCTTGGAAGTGTGGGACATTCAAAGAACTGAAGATACACAGCCCTCATCCGACTTTTATGGAGAAATGTCGTGACGCAGGGGCGGTCCTTATAGGCCGTTGGACCAGCATAAGTAAGTAAATAACCTGTTTATCAATGGCTAAGGGTTAAAACGAAACATTGTGAATTTTCGCTCAGTGTGTAAAAACATTGTTTACTTTGGCAACACGCTTGAAAAATCGAATAAAAACTAATAAATTTCGAACGATGGGTTGGATCACCTCATTAACTCCCAGATTAATTCTGCACAAATGGTTTTCGGAAAAGTTGTCGTTTCGAGAATCGGCAAAAAGCGTGAAGTGCACTAAATCGGCAGTGTTCAAAATTGTTAGGAAGTTTGGAAAAATGTGTTCTCTTGAAGATATACCGAAATCTGGACGCAAAAAAGGGCATCGGACCAGTAAAAGGAGCTCGAGGAAATCGCGTAAACCTTGTTCCGTTCGTGAAATTGCCAATAAAGTGGACATTAGCATCAAAACTGTGCAGAATATCAAAAAGTGTAATAATATCCGAACCTACAAAAAGCAGAAAGCACCCAAAAGGACGGATTCACAGAAAGCTTCTTGGAAAATACGGTCACGGAACTTGTATAACGTTCGCCACGAAAAGCCGAACCGATGCATTTTGATGAACGACGAGGCGTACGTCATTACACGTATGGGGCCGCATTTTTTCAACGCTAAGTAGAGGAATGATTTTCCTGATGATGTGCGACACGTCCGAACCTAACAAAATAGGGAAAATGTTTTGGTGTGGCAAGCCATTTGCTCCTGTGGCTTAAAGAGTTCTTCATATTTCACAACGGGCACAATCAACGGTGAGAATTACAGGAAAGGATACATCAAGAAACGCTAATTGGTCATTTTTGTGGCCGTACCTGGCATCTGCTTACTACGCTTTTGCTGCGTTGGAGATGCTCAAGAAGGAAAAGTCGATTTTGGTGAAAAATTTCGAATTCCCTCAATTTCAGGGCGTCCTATCGAAAGATACTGGGCAATAATTAAGCGGTATATTAAGAAAGATGAAAGAGAAGCAAGTTCTGTTGAGTGCTTCAAGAAAATTTGATCTGCAGCACAACGAAAATTTACGTAGAGAGTTGTGCAGAGTCTAATGGGAGGTATCAAGAGAACAGTTCGAGCGTTCCTCAAAAACTCACGTAAATTTGGTCATACGTAATCATATGTAATAATATATCATAAATTCATTTTCATTTATGTAAAGCAAACTTATGAATTTGTTCGAAAATAATAATTTTCAACGATGTCCACTTTCTTCAATGAACAGTCCTTATGTACCTGAGAACTTTGAAGAAAAAAAACACATTTATCCATTTTGCACTCGACTCATTGCACACCGTTGCATATCGTAATCAAATGACATTTCCCGTCGTTTTCATAAACTCAGTTTCATTCGAGATACCAAAGTCTTACCTACCTAAATTTATTCATTCGTATCAGTTCTCCCTCCGTCCTTCACATCGTGCGGAATCATATCCTGATGTCTGCGTCATTCGATGGCACACTGCACGGAATTGGAGTGCCAATAAGGGATGGGGAATAACTGCCGTTCGTAATAAAAATATGAACACAGATAACCAAGGAGGGATGTAATTCTATCTGTCGAACCTGTCCTCTAGCATCCTCCAGAATTGTGGAAGGTGCCACCAGTCGTCGTGGATGTCATCGTGTGTATTTTTCAGCTCTTGCATGTCGTAGACGACTGAAGGTGGTTTTGAGAAAATAGTGACAGAAATAAGATGGTAATGCTGAGGTACACGGATGGATGGAATAATTCGAGATAGCAGACGAGTGTCATACGAGGGCTAATTATTTTCGCCATGATTTCTTCATGGAATTCATATCTTTCCTACGAAAGGAATTGTTTGCATTCAGCTGTATGAAAGAATGCTTCTTGAACCACATTTTGCTACCTCATCTTCATGCTGTGCTGTTCTATCGGATGATTTCCATATATTTCAAGGTGGATCATGTTTTATTAGTGATTCACCATCTCCTGCTCCCTGCTTTTACGGTCTATAATGTGTCAAATATTTCGAAATTGTAAATATTGTCTCCTTGATGTACAAACGATCTCTATAGTTATCTTTGGGGCTATACCTAAACCACGTAGACTTTTCTGGGGGGATGGGGGGTTTGGCAAAAGTCTACGCTCCATACAAAAATTTAAAAAAATGTATGGAGAGAAGTCTACGAAGGGGGGAGGGTGGTTGAGATGTTCAAAAATAAGTCTACGTGGTTTATGAACAGGTCCTTCATAGTAATTAACATAGCTTCATGTATTTAATCTTTAAATTTTTCACATGAAAAGTGAATTTCGTTGGATTATCCTTTGAATCAGAAAACCTTTTAGCTGAAATTTGATTTTCTGAAATAGGTTCAAAGCAATGAACCTGTGTAACAGGTATTATCGTTACGTGGCTACAGAACTCCTCAAGTTCTTCTGACATTTTTGCATACTGTTCAGCTGATATGAAGCCGAAATTTCAGTTTTGTAATACTTTTATTTGTCATATCGTTCCCGAGGAGTTTTGATTAGGAGCTTCCATAATTTTGAGCAAGGCTTGCTCTCTTTGCCATTCGCTTGAAATTACCACCAATAGCATTACATGGACCTTTCCCATGAGACGTTCCAATCCATATATGGACTTGAAATTGCACACGCTGGCAAAGTTATAATGGGTCGCTGCTCCATCTGGCATAAAACAAATTTTTGAGCAATATACTAAAATTTGTTTAATAAAATCTAGCAATTTTTCTATAAACAACTGAAATGCTATTGAGTCATGGGTCAGATATTATGATAAAGCTTTTGTTTTCTAATTTATTGTTCTTCTTGTAATATAATTCAAAAGTTTGGCAATAAACAGGAACACCCACCTGATTTAAATGTATTATCACTAAAGTTTAAAAAATTATTAATTTAAAAATAAGTCCTTTCCAAATAGTTGCCATGATTTTTCAAACATTCAAAGAACCTTAAAAAATCCAAAGTGTCATTATAATGAAATTTAATTGGCTTGGCACGAGTTGGCACGATACACTGTAAAAATTAGACATGAAAAATGTATCGTTAGAATAACTTTTTTTCCTTATAAGTTCCTATCTCGCAATGTATGGCAAACTTTTAGACAATTATATTTCCTATATTAAAAAAAATTAGTCCAATTCTAGGATAGCCATTTTTTGCAAATCGAATTCTAAATTTTGAATTTTTTTTAGCGTGTAAGAATCGATTCTACAATTTTTTCAATTTATTTTATAAAAGCCAAGACAATTTTCAAAAAGTCACCCATACACAACTTTTTTGTAAGTCTTCTCCTTTTTGAGTTTTTGGCTTGAAAAAACATAGTCTACCCACTCATAAAGTTTCATTGGATTCTGAGTTGGCGTAAAATCCGTCAATACAATCTTGCTGTTCAATTTTTGGTTGTACCTATATAAATCCGTCAAAAGTGGCTCTCAAGCATTACTAAAAACGCTGTATTTTCATTGGAAAAAAATTGCATTACACTTTGTGCATTTTCGCAACAGCTTTCTATTTGTTGCATTTATTTTATTTCATTATTACGGAGATTTTTAGCCTTGGGCCCATAATAGTGACAGCTTTTGGTTATTAGGGTATTTTGTTATGACTTGTTCGGCAGTCATGTTTCGGTAGTGGCAAGAAGCGAGGTCTGGCCAAAACAGCATGGACTAACTATGTTTTTTCATGAAAGGCAGTACGCTTTTTTGCAAGCAATACGAAAGGGAACGTCCATTAATGACGTCACGCAAAAAGTGACTTTTCACAAACCCCCTCCTCCCCTTGTCACGTTTTTTGTATGGACCGTCAAATTGTTTTGTATGGATCGTAACGTTTTCTCAAACCCCCCCTCCCTCCTTACTGCGTGACATAATTAATGGACCTTCCCAAAGGCAATACGTGTTTTTACATAAATATCTTGGTTGACAGTGCCAGTTGTCACGAAACTTTCGCTTTTTTTGCCCACCGGTGCAAACCGCCTGCCAAACCAAGTATTTTTTCGGGAACTTTGACATTTTTTTCTGCTTGAACTTATCTTGAACCTTTCTTTTCGCGGTATAAAACTCTTGACCTGAGAGCTCCTTGAAATCAGCCTAAACGTAGGTTTCATCGTCCATTACGACGCAATCAAATTTGGTCGACAAACTCGTGTACAACTTACGCGCTCTTCCTTTGGCTGTAGTGTTTTGTTTAGCTTATCATCTCAATTTGGTGTCACTGTAACCTTATATGTTGACATTCCGGCTCGTTTCTTTGCGCTTTGCACTGTTGTGTGGGACTTTCCCAATTTGTTTTCTATATCTCTGATGGAAAGGAAGGGATTGCATTTGAGAATGATGACCACTATTCTTCCGGTCGCTGCGGCCTCCTGGTTTCGGTTTCCTCCTAATCCCGGTTTCCTGTCAGTTGTCAGGATTTATTTAACGTCATATTTAAACTTGTGAGGCCCTGAGATCATTCGCACTCTCCTTCGAAGTTGTCAACTCGCCATTTGAAGACCACTTACCCAAAATTAATATTACACCGAAAATAAATGTCAGCTTAAAGCCGCGAAAAGAGGTTTTCTTATCTGTAAATTCGAACGAAATTCGCCCGTCAACACTTAATGTCTGATCCGTAATCTACGGTTAATCACCTAGGTACATAGATTTTCACTTTATGCTAGATTAGCCCACCACGAGAAATTTCCATGTTTTGTGTGCTTATAGGTCTTCCTATTTATTTAATAAATGTCTTGTATATGCCAAACATTGTATGTTTCTGCTATTGTCGTTATCGGTGGTCATCAATAAGCTCAGATACACAAATGAGTCTATCATCTTGGTTTCATCTCCGTCGATCTCAAATCTTGGTGAGAGGCAAACATTGTTATCTCGTGAGCTTTTTGCGCTCTGCATTTGCCGAGAAAATCAAGAATTTGCCCCAGCGTGCGCCGGTTTTGCCACCCGTTCTTACATATTGAGGGTGTATGTTAGTTCCAAGCATCATCTGTTGGTCCTCTGCGCAATAACGGGTGATCTAGCAACGGAATTGCTAACTTGGGTGGTCAGTGATTCTCATCCAAATTACAAGATTCAAAACAGTGAACCGTAGCAGAAATGTGAATGACTATGCCAGTATTAATTTTGGAACTGCTGAGGATGAGTGAAACTACATAGAAAAAATAACGCGTAAAATTTCACCTCCTTTCATTGCAAAACAAAGCAAGCGTAAACAACGTTTTTTTTGTAATGTTTTATACAACATTGAACATGTTTACAATCTTGCATACAAGCAACATGATTGCAGCGATATCTGGCGTTAATTTACATGAAAGATTTCAGACCTAGTATTTCCTTTGGGTGCATTAGATAACGCAGAAAATTAAATATTTGTTTCAAATTGTGTAGTGCGCGCTTTTTGTTCTGGCAAGTTTAACACGGAGTAGTCATAGGGCTTTCTTTAGTGGTTGACTAATTATGTATCTTTGTAAAAATCTTACTTCCCCGAGATGAATTTAATGTAACACTGTGGTCTAAAAAATCTTTAGTGTACACAAAAAAAATATTAAGTTTAACAAGTGTGTAAGATTTCGTTTAATTCGAAGGGAGGCGTAAACAACGAAATTGTTTGCAATCTTTCATGCGTCATACAATAATGTTTGCAATTTTTTATACAACAGGCTAGATTCAGGTGTTATCTGGCTTAAAGTTACATGAAATATCCCATTATTTTTATGCAAATCTAGCATTTCCTTTATGTGCATTAGATAACGCAGAAATTTCAATGTTTCTTTTTATCTGAGTCGAAAAAAATATATCGATTATTTAATTCAACGGAAAGAGCTTCATTTTTTGAGCACAGTGTTTTTTCCGATGGTGTGGGCTTTTGTTACGATATTTAAGTCAATATTTTGGAAAAAAAAAATTATATCACCTTTTAACACTCACCCATAAAAAGGTGAGGTGCTCGCACCCATAAAAAGGTAGCATCAATTTTAAAATAGTTCCTTAGCTTAAAAATTGATGAAATTTAGGATTTTGATTTCAGTTCACATTGTTAATACGTTAATATCGTTAATATCATACCTCTCTCTCCGCAAAAAGTGGAACTTATATCAGACCTTTCGATTTTGCCAGATGGTGCCTTCAAGAACGAAATGTTGCATATCTTGGATGTGTAAAAATTTTTTTTTGTTAACGCCACAACATTTTAGGTTCACATTTAATAGTTTTCCTTTCAAGCCTATCGTCAATATATAAATATTTATTTCGCGAATGTTAAACTGAAATAACTGTTACTGAACTATAAACACTTACTGATTTGATTTCAACATACATTACATCAAATCCAAACATGCTCCTTGATGTGCAGAGATTAAATAGTTCCACTTCTTTCCCACCGATACCCGTATGACTATCGATCGATTAAATTATAGCTCACTTAAGCTTGCATTTAATGATCTGCCATTAATACTAGATTAACTCGCAATAACTACCAGTAATTACTATTTTTATGACCACCCGTCCTCAGCCAAACCAGAGCAAAGGTTTCAATTTACCGCGGTGGCATCCATCGTGCAGCGACACTTTTATGAACATTCCAATTCAGCCCCTTTAATGTCATAGCAGGCGCCATAAAGCATCAACTTCAAACGAAACTGGTTTAGGTGGCGATGGCGGTGGGTGGCAACGGTATGCACGCAGTCACCCGCAGCAGAACAAACACCGGAGAAAATATTTCTTCGTATGAAAAAATAAACAAATAAATTACTCAACCAACCACCGACTGCAATGTTATTCTTTCTGTATAGCTCCGCATTTGCCGGCAATCGGTGAAAGGAGATACTCGACATTTTCACCACTACCACCCTTTAGAAAGAGTAGGCTGATAATAGAGACAGACGTTCGGTATAAAACACATTTTGCGAGTTTTAGGACAAACACACGAGTCCTGTTCGTTGTATTTTCATTATTATGCTTCCATAGGAACATTATTTTAGCCATGTTTTTTTTTATTGTGGTCGAGCTTTCAGGTCAATGTAAACCTCACTTTCAGAGGCCACGATGGTGAATCCTTTGCGTAGTTTTAGTGGTATAGGAGTTTTGCTGTTTTGTTCGAATGAAAAATGTAGTAATAGCTGGTAGATGATTGCCTTGATTTCCATGAGAGCAAATCTAGAACCAATACAGTTTCTTGGCCCAACTCCGAACGGTAGGTAGGTCATCGGATTTATAGCTGCCTTGTTTTCGTCACTAAACCGTTCTGGGTCGAATTTTTCCGGACAAGGATAGTATTTAGGGTCCAGGTGAATACCCTGCGTGGGTACCCAGACGGCAGTACCTTTGTTTATGATGAACTTTAAACCTTGCTCGTCGTCCAACATGTAGTCCTGAACACATAGACGATCCAACATAGCTGCCGCAGGACGAATTCGCATACTCTCCGATACAACCATGTCCATGTACTTCATCTTCTGTAGAGTATCGTAGTTCAAAATTTCTCCGTCTAGGGATTCATTTGTGGATTTGATTTCTTCATACAATCTTTGCTGCACATCCTGATTTACAACTAGATCATGAATGAGGAATGTGATGGAGGTTGACACTGTTTCAAAACCAGCCAAGAAAAAGACAAAGGCCTGAGCGATCATTTCGTTATCGGTCATACTAGATGTTACATTCGATTTCCCAATGTTGGACTCTTTGACGGTTGCAAATCCTTCATCCACATCTTTTTCATCTTGATGTTTGAGAGTACCCTTTCGAGCTTGTATGAGAAGTTGAATCATATCTGGACGTGTGATGCCTTTGGTTTGACGCAGCTGGATGGCTTCTTTTATCAGAGCACTGAAATAGCGTACTTGAGGTCTATCAACGACATCAACTCCAAGTTTGCCCATTAATGTAGGGAAAAATTTAAACGCAAACATTCTGAGTGCAACGCTGAATCTCTCAAATCGCATCATCTTTTTACCGTTATCGTAGAAATCATTCTCGCGGTCCCTCAACGAGTCCATTCTGATACCAAAAGCACAAGTCGCAATTACGTCGGAACCAAAACGGGTACACAAATCCGTCAATTCTACTTCCTGCGATTGCTTCGATCGATTGACGTAATACTGTGCCACACTGGAACTGCATTCTATAACAAGTTCGAACATTTTTCGCATTTTACTTCCGGTGAATGCTGGACTCAGAGTTGCTCGCATATCTCTCCATTTTTGTCCGCCCATGGCAAACAGTGTCTTGCCGAAAATCGAGTATGGATTGTCATTTTCACCATTCCCAAAAATCGGCCGATGATCGATGAAATGGTCAAAGTCCTTGACAGTGATCTTCTTGATCAATTCCGGATCACGTAAAACGAAGATCGGTGTCATAGCGTCAAACATTCCGAAGACTCTGTAAGTTTTTTAATTGTATTAGAATGATTCTTGTTAACAAATAAGTGAACTTACTTTGCGCTAGGATATTTCCGGTAGATGTGATCAATGAATCCGTGGAACGAGAACTTTTTCAAAACTAGTGAACCGGTACTTCCGAACAAAGGTACCACCGCCATTGATGGTATCGGTTTTTCGTGAAAATAGCCATTGCTTCCCGTAAGCCATTTATAGAACAAGATCAAGACGAATATAAAAGCCACACAGAGGCCCGCATTGATTTCCATTATGTCTGTCCTCGGAAGCCAGTCACGATAACAACGTTTCAACTACGACTGATAGGACATCGAGAATTCACTGCCAATTTCAAGAGCACAATCAAGGCAATTGACTAAATTGGAGGGGTGCGTCATACAGTACCGGCCATAAACATGTAACAATGTTAAAAGAGCCAAGTTTCGAGTTCTTTGAATTTGTGGCAAAATTTTACGAATGCATGGGTGAATTGTTTCATTCTAGTTTACATTGTTTGTGATGCTTTAAAATTTGAACTAATTGAAATAAAAATCCAGTATATCCTACCGAACAGGCATACCTACTGACAATCTGTTTACCATACGACTTTCGGATGGCACTGTAAGCAATTTGAATGTTCTGATAAGATATCACCAATAATGGAGATGGAAATTAATTTTAACTAGGAACGACGCTTCAAGACAAACTGATTTCTGCTTGTCATCTTTGTTTACTTAACGAAATAAAAACCAGGACAATGGGTTTCCGAGTCTAAGAAAGATCTTAACAGCAGAGAAATTTTATTACCATCGTTGATTTTGAGAGACAGTTTTGCTTTCATGCATATCGGAATAAAAACCAAAAATCAGCGTCAGCTTTTAGGGACACGTATTTTCAAGGTAATCCTATTTTTTTTTCGTATGGGTGATTAGAGTTTTCTATCCCCCCCCTTCCCTTCCCTTCCCTAATAGGAGTCTGACGTTCTTAATGAATGCTCCCATAGTGAAATTAAGACTCTGAAAATGAATGCATCTTATTTTCGACAAAACTGCATCTTGTTTTCGACTGCATCTTGTTTTCGACTGCATCTTGTTTTCGACAAAACTGCAGGTCTAGGGCTCAACCAGATTTATTGCTATGTTTAGTCGAACTTATGATAAAACAATATACTTTTTTTTCATACGCGCACGACAAAGAACATCAGTGAAGCTACAATTCAAGACTAGTTCATTTATTCAGTTTTCTGATATTCTTTTACAAACGAGTTTATGGAATGAATAAAGCTATGTTCATTAAGAATTCTGAATAATAAAATGATTATTATTGACGTACAAATAAGTTGAATATATCAAGACAAAGGTAATTCACTGTACTTTAAGGAAAACATATCAATACAAATCATTTCTCTTCGTTTCTAATGAAAATTCGCACTTCCTTCTTTATTCCTCCCATCAAACGCTGCACACCTCCGGAGTCAACTTCCTTTGGCACATTTGTTCCACATTTTGGTCATCTGAGCCGCGTCCTGAGCCTTTTTTACACTTTTCTTAAGCTTCCGCTTCATTATAGCCCAAAAGCTATCGATGGGTCGGAAATGCGGGCAGTTGGGTGGATTTATGATTTTATCGATGAAATCTACGTTATTATCGCGGTACCACTCGATGACTACACGGGACCTTTGTGGGCTTTAATGAAAGGTAGTAGGCGGTTTTTGAGGCATTCTTCCTTGTACAGCTTTGAGTCCATCATCTTATTCGTCACGAACACTTTGGTCTTTGCTCCGCAGCTGCATATCCCTTGCCAAATCATCAGTTTTTTTTTGGCAAATTTGTCCATAAAAGCAAACTTAAACTTCTCAGGAACATCTACTCGTGCCGTGTCCATGTAGAATTATTAGCCAGGAAGCTGTCTGAAATCCATTTTGACGTAGGTTTCATCGTCGATGAGCAGGCATCCTTGGTATTTCGTCAAAACCTGCTGGTACAATTTCCGAGCTCTAGTTTTGGTGACGAAACTTTGCTTCAACGTTCTGTTTGGTTGCTTGCTGGCTCGATAAGAACGATATCCTGTATGTATGTATGTATGTAAGGTAGCCACCATCCCTTCTACGACCTTGTCATGTATGCAGCTCCACTTAATAGCAAGATCAAATTGAGTTACCGGGTTGCATTCACAGTAACGCTGTATGAAGGGCCAAAAACGGTTGGGCGGACCCGTAAGCAGAGACACTTACGCGAAACCCGCGGGAACATAAGATTCTCCTTCCAACAATACGATCCAACAAATCGCATAACCCCATTCGCAATACTCATTAAGCTTTCTACGGGATGGCTTGTTAAGAAGGGCGCGTCACTCACGCTGAAACTGTTGGAGTTGAATTCGCAACATCACAATCGAATCGGTAGGATAAGAAAATGATACTGTTTATTCCCTCCTAGACGCCGGTTGTCATACCACTCCATTGTCCAATTCCAGTTTGAATGATACCCTGATGCTCCCTCCCTGCTCAATATATATTCAATGTCATGTAGTAATATATGAAATATAGTGAATATTAAACTGATAAAAAATATAGTGAATGATTATTATAATGATCTTTAATATAGTAAGTAAATGTAAGAATGATAGTAACAATTCCATTTGTAAACCTGAAAGTTAAGACAATATAGTAGCTATGAGAAAAAAAATTGATTCAAACATATTTTACAATACTTGGAATATCCATGGATGATCTGAAATTATAAAGCATATGAAGAATAGTAAACAAAAAAAATCGAAGTGCTGTTCCGTTTTCTTGAATCACAAAAACTTTTTGTAGTGAGTCTCACAGTAACTATAGCAACTTTTATCAAATGAATTTAAATACAATAATATCATATAATTTAATATCATAACATAAAATAAAAATCTGACGTTAAAATGTAAAATAAAAATACGAGCAAACCAGTAAACTATAGTAGAATATATATCCGTAACTTAGCTGGTCATCGAAAGACTTCCGCTGTTGCAGCTTCGATAAAATTAATATCTATTAAGAATTTGTTTTCACAGTTATAGTCAAATAACATAATAAGCGTAAGTATAATATATATCTGTTATCCACTGGTTTGTAACTGAAAAAAAAATAGATATGTTTTAATTTTCGAATAGTCTTGGAAAAGCTGAAAACAGCAAACAATTAGAAGAAATACATTTTATATAAGCATGAATAATGCCAAAAACGTAGATTAAGTAAAACCAGACAAAAAAAAGTCCTATAACTCTTATTGGTATGGATCTATAAATGGTAATGGGAAACAGGAAAGCAATGATTATACGGCAAAGAATATAGATAAATAGCGAAGGGATGTTATACTATAAAATGATAATACCAATTGTAATTGTATTCACATATCTACATATTGTGATCCTGCTGCAATTGTAGACGGGCCCGCTCATGCATTACTAACCTTAGATAAATTATCATAACCACCGAAAAAACAAAATAAATTTTAAATTATTTAAAAATACTTAGGAGTTCCTTGGATGACCTGAAATTACAAAGAATAGTATATCTACCATATCGCTGTGCAGCTGCTATAGTGGAAAAAATAATTGATGTGATATAACCACAATGGAACTGACTCTTAGCTTCTGGTCCTGGAATCCCTACTGAGCCCTTGCGGCACGTCAAGCCGGCCAGTTCAGCGCAAGGGGCTCGATAAGAACGATATCCTGCTCACAAAAGAATTCTTCGAACGGTACTGCGAGCAGCAGCGTATTTTTGTGCGATTTCATTATCTGATAGTCCAGGGTTTGCTCTGACGGTTCTCAACACCTTCTGGTTAAGCTTGCGGTCATATGTTCCACTACGACGCTTACCTTGAGGTACTCGATCCACACTCTTTTGCTTCCTGAAACGTTTGAGCACATCATACACGGTTAATTTGGCGATTTTCAACGTTTTTGCGATTTTTATTGCGGACCACGTTGGATTATCAACGTGGGTGTGCAGAATTTTTTCTCTTCTCTCGGCTTCCATCTGGAATAATTTTTGACTCACTGCACGAAACACCGTGAAATTTATACCACAGAAAGTGGGCGCCTAGGTTAACAAACCACTGTAAAAGAACTCTTGCAGCGGTCATTTTCCGTGCCGCTGCAACAAAATACGTGATTCTGGATTCTATTTGGACAAAACTTTACAAAGAATTTAGTACACTCGAAAGCGATTTGAAGTGACAGTTGATAATAGAGGAACATGAAATCACACAACATAGGATTCTCCAAGATTACAACATATAATTTGTAATCTTTCATACGTTTATTTATTTCTTTAACTCGATTTTATCTTCTTGGCATCATCTATGAATTTGCGGGTATGCCCAATACTTGTGTGCTATCACTGGTTACGCACGGTTGACCTGAAGGTTTATACAGTTGATTGATATGACGTTTTCATAGTTGTTGCTATTCAGTTTATACCTAGAAAATAACACGACATCTTCTGCAGCTTACCTTGAACGAACCGCTTTTTGTTTGGATGGCGCATATCGACTATTAAAACGGCATCAACGCCAATCTCAGGGTCACCTTCCTTCCGAAGAAACGCTGTGAAGGTCTATCATGCGTGGTGCAGTGCGGAGTGTTGCGGTACACCATTAAAAAATCAACAACCGCGTCCTAAAACATCATGTTCAACTAAAACATGTCCTAAAACATCATCAGCTTCAACGTTTTGACAGCATTTTCCACAACACCGTTTGACTGTGGATGAGCTACTGGAGAAGTCAAATGCTGTAACCCAGTCACTTGCAGAAAATTCCTAAGCTCGGATGCCGTGAATTGTGGTCCGTTATCACTAACAACGAGAATCCATTTAGAGAACGAGTCTTTGAGTATCAGCAGATACCGCCCACGAATAGGTTTTCAAGCAACCGTTGAATATCCGCATTCAAGGAAGGCCACTACACAAATTGACGGGCAAAACTCTTTGTTTTAACTTCACCGTGGTGGGACTGGTGCAACTCATTCAAGATGCTATTCTGATGAAATGTAGGAACCACCAAACGATTACCATACAATATCAATCCATCACCGTAACTCAGCTCTTCCCGGACTGCGAAGTACTTCTGAATCTCACCTCCACACGAAAGTTTTCTTGGCCATCCGTTGCAAATATATTGGCGTACTTTCCGTAGCACTTCATGGCTTTCAGTTGCTCCCTTTAACTCAATAGCTGAGACGACGTTGAGATCGAGATCCAGAGTTTGCTGTGGATCCGGTTTTCTCTAAAGATGCTCTGCTAAGTGATTATTGCCTCCTTTGATGTACTCCCTCGTGTAATCAAAAGCTGCCATAGAAAGTGCCCATCGTTGCATACGACGACGATAAAAAAACACGGGTATTTCTTTGCTTTCACCCAGTATTCCTAATAGGAGTCGATGATCGGTCCTTATAGTGAATTTTGGGCCCTAAAATGAATGAAATTTCTTCAGTGCGTATACTACCCGCTGTGCTTATTTATCTATCACGCTGTAGCCCTTTTCGGTATCTGTTAGCGCATGGGATATGAAATAGCACGGTCGTTCATGTTCATCTTGTTGCCTCTGTAATAGCACAGCTCCCAATCCGACATCCGGAGCATCTGTTTCGATAATAGCTGGTAACTGTTGATCAAAATGTGCTACCGCCAGATCTCCTCTTATTAGGTTGACTATCTTATGCCAAGCTGTTCGACAGTCTGCGGTACCCTGAATTTTTCGTGTGAGTGTATATAGTGGAGCCATTATCGTGGCCATATGTGGAATGAATCTTGAATAAGTCTTCTCAGCTCATGAACATTATTTGGTTCGTCCAGGTTGATGATTTTCTGTTCCATCTAAAACGGTTTGTGGAAACCCTCGTGATCAATGGTGAATCCTAAATATCCTATTTTGTCCTTCAAAAATTCACAATTTTCTCTTTTTATCTTCAATACTGCCTCTGAGAGGAGAGTAATCGAAGCACCTTTTCGATGGTTTCCAGATGGTTTACTAGCTTCTCTTCCTTGCTAGCGCCCACCATTATGTTGTCAATAAATATTACGACACCTTGCATTCCTTGCAGAAGCTATGATTCCTTGAAACATAGAAGTACCAAGAGTTAACCTGGTAGATACCACGGTGGTACTCCAACCACACATCTGCTTAGACTCATCAGTTAGCTCTAGTTGGTTATAAGCATCCCGTGAATCAATTTTCGAAAATGTGTTCCCACCTTGAAGGTAGAACTAACAAATTTGTTTCCTACAACGAAACCGATTGGTTGTTTTTACGAAAATACCTTCACGAAGCACGAAGCATTTGTTAACACAGAAAGGACATTCGTGCATTATACGTAAACAATAAAAAGAACTACGAATTTTTTGTTACTAATTAAGCGTTTTTTAAATTTAATGTTCCTGACATGGAATTCAAACCTGTACTTTTGGATATAGCTGATACTGAATCTGTGGTTGATCTCACTAGGCTATGGTGACTTGTGGGAAGATATAACTCTCAACTGAGTATCAAGTTATAACTCTCCTCAATGGTGCTAAACGGTAAAGTCGCTTCATCCCCCCAGGAGAGATGCCACCTGTTTTCCGAAAAGTTTTCCAGTGTTTTCTCCGGTGCGAGATTGACTGATGAACACGTTACATCAGCAGCTAACAATGTGCCACTATAGGTCAAGCACTGGGGATAATCGATATCAACGTCGACATGATAACAACCGTCGCAAAACAACTCAAGTTGTCCTTCAATCCTGGACCCGATGGTGTTCCGTCAGTATTCCTGAAGAGACTCATTACCTGCTTACTGACACCGTTGCTGCGCCTATTCAATATGTCCGTCGTAAAAGGAGTGTTCCCATCCTGCTGGAAATTTGCACATATGTTTCCGGTCCACAAGAAAGGAAGCAAAGGAGACATGAATAATTATCATGGAATCACTTCGGTGAGCGAGATGTCGAAGCTATTTGAGTTATTTGTCATGGAGCCTTTACTTTCTAATTGCAAGCAATATCTGAGTGATCAACATGGTTTTACTTCCGGTTGTTCCACCACTACTAATCTACTGTGTCTTACTTCGTATATCACGGATAGTAGGGCTGAACGAGCTCAAACTGACGTCATATATACCGACTTGTCAGCAGCATTCGACAAGCTAAACCACGCCATTGCGATTGCGAAACTAGAAAAACTTGGGGTTAGCGGCAACTTTCTTCGATGGTTTTGCTCATATCTCACCGATCGACAGCTGATGGTCACTATTGGGAATTATTGGCAATCTGACATTTATCCAGCTACGCCAGGGATACCTCAAGGAAGTCACCTGGGACCGTTGATCTTCCTACTTTATTTCAACGATGTAAATTTGGTCATCGAAGGCCCACGACTATCGTATGCAGACGATCTTAAAATCTACTTTCGGATTCGTACGACAGATGACTGCATCTTCCTCCAACGTCAATTCGAAGCTTTCGCCAGATTCTTCCGTTTTCTCGGAAGAAAGAACCGATCATATGTACCTACAGACTCGAAGGATCAACAATAGATCGTGTGAATCAAGTAAGGGAAGGTCCATTAATTATGTCATGCAGTAAGGGGGGAGGGGGGGGGGGGGTTTGGGTCAAACGTGACGATCCATACAAAAAAAATTGAAGGCCCATACAAAAAACGTGACAAGGGGGAAGGGGGGGGGGGGGTCAAAAAAAGTCATTTTTTGCGTGACGTAATTAATGGACGTTCCCTAAAAGATTTGGGAATTATTTTGGACTCTCAACTTTCATACAAGCAACATATCTCGTATGTGGTTGATAAGGCCTTCGAGGACATTGGGCTTCATCTTCAGGATAGCAAAACATTTCTCTTACATCTACTGCCTCTAATCACTGCACTGTTCGCTGGTGCGATCCACATTGAAGTATTGTTCTACAGTTTGGAACCCAAATTACAACAATGGTGCTGAGAGAGTGGAGTCAGTTCAATGACGCTTTCTTCGATTTACTCTAAGGAACCTGCCGTGGAGGGACCAGTTTCATCTGCCCAGCTATGAAAATCGTTGCCTGCTAATCGATCTGGAGCTTCTCCGTACCAGAAGAGAAACCTCGAGGATGCTTTTTATTGCAGATATATTACAAGGCAGAATAGACTGCTCTGCAATCCTGGAGTAAATAAATGTCAACGTTCAACCTAGAGCGCTTCAAAACAATATAATGTTGAGACTACCTCTCCGCCGCACTAACTACAGTATGAAAGGTGCCATCGGTGGATTACAGCGAGTATCCAACCGGGCATCTCATCTGTTTGACTTTCACCATTCACGACAGATGCTGCGTCAGCGATTTACAATGTTTTTCAACGTTGCTTCCGGTTTTGAATAATGGTATGACCGTTTTTATGTACATGTATTTTTATTATTTGACCCTACATTGTGTTTCGACAGACGCTCCCCAAACACCTTTAAAACGTTTGTCACAGTCGATCTCACAAGTTGAAAAATCAAAATCCCATGAGGATGATGATGATGATGATGATGATGATGATGATGATGATGATAATGATGATGATGATGATGTAATCTTCTTCTTCTTTAGCATTTCAAGCTTATTGCTTTTACAATTAGCTTATTGCTTGCTCTTAACTTAGTGTTCTAGATGCACTTCCACAGTTATTAATTGATAGCTTTCGATGCAAGGTACCATTTTTGCATTAGTATGATTGTGTGGCAAGTACAATCATACGCTATGCCCAGAGAGTCGAGAAATTTTCCTTAACGAAAAATTCCTAGACCAGACCGGGAATCGAACCGGGAAATGAATGGGGTTGAAGAGCCCGCCCTCGTTCCGGGAAGTGTTACAATAGAGAGGAGGCAGACCCATGCTCCCTATCAAAATCGTTTCATTCGGGCGCGGATGCCCCCCTCCCTTTTCCCGTTATATGTTATGTAATGAATACTTAGTATTTTGTTTTGGAAAATGTTACCGTAAGTAATATTAGTTAGGGTTATGTATTGTTTTTTCTTATTGCTTAATTTTCATTTTGATGTAGGAGACAGGTAGTCATCACGATGTGTCTGCTTTTGAAGAGCTGACTTTAGTAGCGCAGACTCACGTTGTACAGGGTGTTCAATAAGTGCGAATACAACTTTTCATCGTTGTGTAGGTGCGTACCGTGTGCATTCTGTATATTGGTGTTGGTGTAGAATTTAGCCTCATATATAGGCTCGCCGACGCGCACGGTGTTGACTTGCTGTCATTTGTTGTTTGTTTACCGCGCATCATGAAGGAGTATCACGACATCGTAGTAAAGTTGTTTGCGAGAGGTTAGCGACCCGCCGATATATTCCGGCGGATGAAATCCCACATGGTGATGCGGAATTACATCTATACCACCATCCGTCGGTGCCGGGAGACGGGTTCGGCAAAGGACCATGCAAAATCCGGGCAGCCGCGTTCAGCGAGGATGCCATCAAGGTGGCGACAGAGCGGTTTGTCGAAAACTGAACCGGAAACGACGGACCAGCCTAAGGCTGAAAGTTTCTTAAATACAGAAATCCAATCGAATTCAAATATGAACCACTCGATCCGGTAGACCGCTGTTAATCTGGTTGTGCCCACACCATCAGGACGAAAGACCTGGAATACAAGCCGTGCAAGAAACGCAAGGTTCACAGGATAACGAAAGCTACAACGAAGGAGAGGCTGAACAGAGCCAAACCGATACTTCCGCGGCAAGAGTTCGTGTTTTTGATGAGAAACTCTTTGTTTTTCACCAGCCGCACAATGTCCAAAATGAGCGGCTGAGGACGACGACGTTGGCCAGCATCCTCTCGTCCTACATGAACATCTCGTGGTTCCAGAAGCTTCCACTGTTGGTTAGCGAGAAAAAACGTGAAAATCAACGCCGCGAGACCGAGGTTCTGTAGAAAGTTGTGGCCTCGACCCTTCGGGACCTCTACGGGTAGGATCATTACGTCTTTCAACTGGACGGCGCATCGGCCCACTCGGCGAATATCGTCCAAGCGTGGTGTCGGAAGAGACTTATATTCTCGATAAGACTTTGTGACCTTCCAGCACCCCGGACCTGAAGTGTGAAGTGATAACTATGGACAATTTAACAACTAAAAAATGAGAAGAAAGTTTAGTAATTTTCATTTAATTCCAACTACTTCTATTGCTTCACTTGACAGATACGCGTATTTTGTCTACATGTGCAGACTTCTTCAGTGTCGTGTACTAATACTCAACAGTCGAGTACAGCCAGACAAGCCTGTACTCAGATACGCCCGCCGCGACGCATCTTCTCTTGAAATCATCGGTACCATTTGCTTTCTTCTTAGTTTCGAAGAGTTTCCGATTAACTGGAGCCCAGTACTTCTCTATTGAGCAAAGTTCCGGACAGTTTGGCAAATTTGCTGTTTTTGGCATGCGTTTGACCTCTTGTATCTTATACCATTTCTGGACGGATTTCCCAGGCCAAATCCGGCCAAAACAGAGCTGGAGAGTTGTGGCTTCTAATAAATGGTAGCTACCGCTTTTGATTACAGTCTTTCTCGTACACATCCTCATTGATAATGCCGGTGGAGACGAAACTTTTAGATTTACAACCACAACTACATATGGCTTGCCAAATCAAATACTGCTTCGGGATTTTGGATACCTTTTTTGTCCTGAAATGCTCGGAAACGGCGTTACTTTGCATTGCGGTCTTAAAAGTCAGACTCCTTAGCACGGTTTTTTGCAGTGATATTTTGCTTTAAGATTTACTGTGTTGACGGACAAAGAGCACCTGTTTCACTGTGTACGCCGTCAGTCCTTGCCTCTGCTTCACTTTTTGTACGTATGATTTTGACTTTCCAACTTTGCGAGCTACATTTTGCACAGAGAGATTGGCTTGTTTCTCAATAATGTCTACCAGTTTCTTGACCATATGTCGGCAGCATATATTTTCGATTTGTTCCACTTTCAACCTTCCGATCCTCAGTCAAGCGCTTGTCAAATATTTTGCAATCATAAAGCACGGTACTCTTTAGTAGTTTTAGTTTCTTGGCAAGATCGCTTACCGATATATTCGGATTTTGCTGCCATTCGTACAAAATGCGTTTGCGCAATTCCACCTGCTTTGACGCCAGTTTACTGAATGTAACAATGTTAACGTGTTGTACCACAAAATAAAGTGGCGAGTTCCAGCTGACTGATTCCACGCCAAATCGGTCGGTCACCAAACTCAACTATCTTCGATTTTGATGAAACTTGGTACACGTCTTCGGTATGTTGAAAAAAAAAAATCCACTGGTGTTAAGATTATTTGGATTCAAGAGTAACTTTTGAGATGGGTGTATGTTTTTTTTCCAACATTTTACTTGAAAAATCGTAGTTCAAAAACCATTACATTTAGAGAAAAACTTTATATGGGGGAGTTGTAGAGAACTAAAAAGGCTTTGTAAAAAAAATGTACACTGAAAAAAATTTTTTTTCATCAAGAAAAATCGAAAATAAATACTAAAAATCAAATATAAAAAAAAACATATTTTTAATATTTTTCAAATTTGTTTTGTGGAAATTTGAGGAAAAAAGACACGTTTTGAAAAAAACTCTAGGATGGACGCTCTTATAATAAAAAAGTTTTCCGAAGAGCGAACTTTGGTGCATATTTCAAATTTTGGTTATTCATTATTATAAATGAAAATTAATTATACAATATGATTTTGGAGATTATTAAAAACAATAATGATTATAATGATAAATCACCTGAACGCAACCGTTTTCGAGATTTTTCGGATTTTATTTCAATAGAATGAAAAACCTCAGAAAATTCGCTCTTTTCTTAAGTTAATCGAGATTTCCACCAGAAATGATAAATTTTCCAAGATCTTCATATTATAACGTTCACATTACTCTAATGTCCTCTTTTCTTTTGATATCAGGATGATAAGAAGACTCATTTGAAAAGAACAAGATAAATAGCACTATTGTTTTAATATTGCAATCAATATATTTATAATTGTTTTATGGCTGTATCGGTCGGGCCGCTCAGAGAATGAAGGGAGCGAATTTGCTAAAGCGATGAAAGTAACAGCGAGATAGATGTCGCAGGGGCGACAAGTGTGAAATGGACAGATGATGAAATTATGCGGAGGGTCATATAGAAGAAGCATATTAATCGAACTGCTGACTATTTTGCCAAGCTCCAACGATGTTAGAGGTCGGGTGTAGTGTGTGAAAACTACACTCCGAACAGTTCGGTGATGTAGCGATGAAAGTAACACATATTGTTTAAGGTAGGTAGACAAATAGCAGCTATAACGTATGTCAGGTATATCTTCTCATAAAAAAACAGCTAATGTACGCTGCCTGTAAACTACCAGAGATGTTTTATACCTGCATTTCCAAAGGTACCACAGCCAATATATATGCTCATACATAGTCGCATTCATCAGTAAAATCTATCTGAGTGAACTGAAAATGGAGTTTAACATGAAGAAGTGTTGTATGCCGTTTCCCACTAAACGGTGCTCAAAAAACCTTCGTAAATTAACCGAACAAAATGTCAAAAAACTCAAGTTTATGGGCAAAACACATTTGGACACTTCTTTGATGATTTGGGATAATTGTCGTTTGCATTTAAATGGAACGGAACAATCCCATGCTGCAATTTCGGAGCCTAGTGAGAAACCATCAATTACTAACATTATGGATCCACAACCATCTACATCACGGCAAGTAGGCTTGTATGGTCTCGAGGAAACGCCATCGGCAATATCATTAATGTCAGTGCCATCTGATAGCAGTGTGCAAGATTATTCAAGGCGCCATAATATTGAGCTATTTAACAAGGGCGTAGCTGGAATCAACGTTTCGCCAATATCGGCTAAAAAGTTCCTGAACGTAAATTATGCCCGCAAAAAGTTCAAAGATGTTTCAAACGGCATTCGGACACACATATTTGGGGATCAAGCGGAGGAGGATGACCTGGAACAATTGAAAGTGAAAGCAGCCGAATATGACGAAATAATCACGCAGCTAAAGGACCGGTATGCTGATCCAGAAACTTCGAGGGACGATCAAGTAAGGATACTTTCGGTTTTACCACAATCTTGGACAAATCAAAGAGTAATGGCAGAATTTGGAATAACAAACAAGTACATCGTATCACAAGCTAAATTTCCTTGCGAAGCACGAAGGTGTTTTAGCTGTCCCTAACGAAAAGCTGGGACACGGTCTGAACCCGGAAATAAAAAACCAAATTTTGCAATTTTACGACAGTGCTGAGATTACACGAGCAACCCCTGGTATGAACGACTACGTTTCAGTGAGGAGTGAAGGTAAGAGGGTTCATATTCAAAAGCGCCTTTTAGTTTGTTCATTAAGAGAAGCTGTGCAGGTGTTTATTTCAAAACTAATAAGCTTTTTGCAAACAAAAATTAAAGTAAAGAAAGCTACGTTTATGTCTGACGGGGCAGCATCCCAATATAAAAATAGGAAGAACTTTGCAAGCCTTTGTAAGTTTAAAAAGAAATACAATATTGATGCTGAATGGCATTTTTTCGCAACATCCCACGGTAAGGGACCTTGCGATGCAATTGGTGGTACATTAAAACGAATGGCAAGATATGCAAGCCTTGCTGTACAACATGAACACCCTATAAAAAGTGCATTAGAGTTATTCGAATGGGCGAACCAAAAAAGTGATGATTGTTTAACAAAAATGTCGTTTTGTTATGTATCACATGAAGAGTATGAACAGGGGGTAGCAGAATGGAATGAAATTTACCGACAGACTAAAACGATTGCAGGTACACAAAAGTACCACTCATTCGTTCCAATTTCAGAAAACGAAGTTTTTGTAAAACTGTTTTCGAATGACGAAGAAGGCAGGATTCATAATATATATGAAAGCAATCAATAGTTTATATAATGTTTATGTAATATTATCAATGACCGAGACTAATAAATGGTATATATAAATATAAATCCAACCATAATTCATTGTTTTTGTCTTATAACTTTAAGTGAAGCTTTTTCAATCGACGAGCTGTTAAGAGTAAGTAAGAGGCACATACATGTGTTTTAAAAAGGCTAAAAACACAAGAGAAACAATCGTTAGCTATTGTTGTTATCACGAGTAATTTATGAAAAGGGCGTATTTTTTGAGGTTTTGAAATTTTATTGAAAGAAAATCAGAAATATCTTGAAAACGGTTGCGTTTACGTGGTTTATCATTATAATCATTATTGTTTGTAATGATCTCCAAAACCATATTGTAACATCAAAATTTATTTATAAGAATGAATAACCAAAATTTGAAATATACACCAAAGTTCGCTATTTGAAAAACTTTTTTATTATAAGAGCGTCCATCCTAGAGTTTTTTTTAAAACGTGTCTTTTTCCTCAAATTTCCATACAACAAATTAAAAAATATTAAAAATATGTTTTTAAATATTTTATTTTTAGTAATTATTTTTGATTTTTCTTGATGAAAAAAAATTTTTTTTCTGTGTATATTTTTTAAGAAAGGCTTTTTAGTTCCCTACAATTCCCTTATATAAAGTTTTTCTCTAAATGTAATGGTTTTTGAACTACGATTTTTCAAGTAAAATGTTGGAAAAAACACATACGCCCATCTCAAAAGTTACTCTTGAACCCAAATTATCTTAACACCAGCGGAATTTTTTTTCCAACGTACCGAACTCATGTGCCAAGTTTCATCCAAATCAATGATGATCGGGTATGATTTTTGGGATTTCCGGCACATTCTGGATGGAATCCCTCAGCTGTCATATAAGTAAAACGTTTCGCGATCCGTAAAATAATTCAAAATCTACACTGAAAGAATCGTGTTATAAATTTAACGTGGATAGGCTTTTCGAAACAAATCTTACAGAAATAAAATTAATAACTATTTTCAGTATCTTGAAGAACTTACGTATTCAAAGGATTTCGCTAAAAAGATAAATTTGGTAGCTTTGCCAGTAAAATTGGAATTCATTCAATTCACGAAGTTAAATTGACTGAATATTAAATAAGGCACCGGCTTGTAAAATATCCTCACATTTATTTTAATATCAATCATTGCATATGTTTGTATGCTTTCTCGAACTGAGTCAGATTTTGCATTTAAAGCAATACAGGAACTCAAACACAAACTGAATTTTCGCCGTTTCAGAGGAAATCAGTTATCTTAAATGAGATGTCATCAAAATAAATCAAACTTCACTTTATATAATGAAAGCCTTGATCATAAGTCGAAATTGACACATTCAAACGATTAATTCAGATTTCAAATGGATCATTTTCAACTTATTTATATCACTTCTGAGAAGGGATTAATTTAAAAGACCAGCTTCAATTTCATTACCATACGTATCCCTGAATGTTCCGCAAAACATGCTGTTGCCAAGTTTGATCACAACACTGCCAATTCACCTAAACATTCGAAATCCCATTAATAAGCCCGGTCCTTAGTTTCCGAACATCCCTCCCATCTCGTGTACGTCCCTCACCGACCCATAACTTCGCATAAATTCAACCTGAAATAGCTTCCGCCCGCCATCATGGCCCGACCGAGTGCGTCGTGATGTTGCGAGGAGTGGGTCGCATAAAAGGAAAATTACGATTTTGCATGATGGAAAAGGATATAGGCGAATACCGAAGGGGAGAAGAAGTAGAAGAAGAGAAAAAAAAACGGTCGAATACAGCAGCAGGAAAGAAAAGGGCACGGTCTTCGCAGTTGTTATTGTGGCTGCTTCCTGCCGACCTGCCTGTTTGCCTGCCTGGCGATGCCAATGATGATGGAAGGACTTTCCCCTGGACGAGTGAAAACCCATCACAGGTTGCTCGTGGACTTCGGTGTTGTAAATCCCACTGTGTGTGGTTGTTGTTATTGGTGTGGTGGGGTGGAAGAGGACTCTTCAGTACTTCTGGGTAGGGTGACCATTTGCCATCAAGGCGCAAACATCCATCCGACTAATATTGACAAAGTCCTTTGCTGCTTTTCAAGCAATTTAGATGATTTTTTGTAATAACATTGGGACATTGGAAACAGTGTAACCGATAAACTACCACCAACGCCAACGGTTCAAATTCGAGATATCACTCGAGCTTGATTAAGTTAACTTTCTTGGAGCTTCATTTGCGGTTTGGCGCGTAACTGAAAGAAAATTCTTAAAACTTCAATTGGCAAAATGGATTTTTTTTTCGTATGAAATCGGTGGGCAACCCTATCGGTTGTACCTATTTACGACTAAACACAAATATAATGGGCACGGATGAAACCAGAAGCGGAAGGGGGAAAATCTGTTCGTTTCCTTTAAAAAAACCTTTCCCTTCTCCGGTTAGGATGTGCTTGCTTTGCTACACGCAGAATAGCTATTTGCCATCCCCCTGACCCAGCCTGGTCTAGTAAAGCGACCAAAGAGGCAGGGTGAAATTTTATTGCCCGGATAAAGTTGCAGTTGTGTTGTAGGTACGGAGCTGGCCTGATGTTGAATAGTGTTGTAATGGGGTCAATGATCCTTTTCTCCGTCGGTGTTGTGGCGGTGTTTTATGTGTCCGTCACATGTTGTGCTACTCTTCGTCGTGATATGACGACGATGATGATGGTAACAACCGACGTCGACGGAGACGATGGCGACGAGTGACCAAAGTGGCTAGTCATGCTCTTTTTCTGGCGGCAAAGAATCCCGTAGGGTGGATGGATGGACCTACGGTCATTAAGATTTAGATCTTTGGTGGACGTGTTTTCTTGATCAGTTAACATGCCCGACGGAGGCTGGGAAAGTACTTTGAAGACATCATCGGAACATTGTATGAAAAGACGGACATCATTTGCTTTTGCTGAATAAGCATATAACCGAGGCGAGTTAAATAGGATAAATGTGATTTTATTGCCCGCCAAGCGAAAATTGCCAATTGGGCTGACTTTTTCCGAATATTCTTGAAGTTTGAATTCCTGTGAAATAATTACTTGATTGAAATCTCATGTTTTCATGTAAAAACTAAACTTTTGTTACAAATCTTGGCCAAAATATTTTCGAAAAATATGACTGAGATTGTGTTTTCAAAACCTCTAATTGGAAATTAATTTCCATCACATCCCAAATAAAATTTTTAGTTTCATTTCAGCCGCATAGCTCCCGGCTATTTTTTTTTAATAATCATTCATTTGTACAGGCTCAATCGAATTAACTTTACAGAGCCAAATTTTCATATTTTTATACATCATTTATCTTAAAACTAAAGTTAGGAGGATAGAGCCGATTACTCGCGGCCGTTTCGAGGTTAATAGGAATTCCAAATTACGGATGGGAAAGAGAGCGGGAATTAAAGTATGGTTTAAATAAGACATTAAATTTAAATAAATTTAAATAAACACTTATAACTACACAATTTATGGTTTTTTTTTGACTTGAACATTTTTTGAGAAAGATAAAAAACTTATAGTAAACATACAGGTTAAACTAACTACAATCTAAAGCTAATGTAGCCAAAAACACATAAATGAGTTTCATGTACTCCAAATCACGCACATCTAAAATATCTCAAATTGGCACATTGGGTTGTCTACCGCGAGTCCGAATCACAGAGCTCAGATCTGACTCCATGATGCTCAGCACAAAACCAAATAACGTGATCTGCGTCCTGAAAACCTTGTCCACACTCACAGAGATTGCTGTCGCTCAGCCCAACTCGGTATAAATGAGCGTTCAAAGAATAATGATTGGACATGAGGCGAGACATGACCCGAATGAAGTCTCGACCCACATCCATCCCCCTAAACCAAGATTTCTTCGACATTTTTGGGATGATAGAATGTTGCCATCGCCCCACCTTTAATTCAATTAATACTGCCAGCTGACGAGTGACAGTTGACGAAAAATAAGAAAAAAATCACTGAAGGCGATTTGTCGATCATAAATATCGCCTTCCATAGCGCCCACCTTTGCAGCGAGTCCGCTCTCTCGTTGCCCAGAATCAAACAATGAGAAGGGACTCATACAAAGGAGATGCAAAAAGAACGCGAAGAAAAGGACTTAAAAGCCCCTGTATTTTCATGAGAAAATACAAGGAGTGCTTTACCGGCCTCAATGAGCGAATAGCCTCTACAGAACTGAGACTATCCGTGAAAATAAAGTACTGATCCGGTGTTAATGAGGCAACAATTTCTAGCGTAAATTGTATTGCCGCTAATTCAGCGACATATACGGAACAAGGAGCTTGAAGTTTACGATTGGCGCTATAAATTTCATTAAATATACCAAAGCCTGCTGACTCTTTTATCAAAGATCCGTCAGTGAAGAACGATTTAGTGGAATCAACTTGGCCAAACTTTGCAGCAAATACAACAAGAGCAATCATAGGATGGGCTGGGATTCCATGAAGCTTCTGCTTCATGGATAGATCAAAATAAACCGAACTGTCGAAATCGGAGAAGCAAACAAGATTGGGAATATTTGGCGAAGGGCTGACATCCTGTGTTATGTACAAATGGTACAAAGTCATGAAGCGAGTTTGAGGATTCAACTCAAGGAGCTTCTCAAAATTTTCGATCACCTGGGGGTACATAACTTCACACCTGGTGAGGAGCCGGAGAGATAATTCTGAAAACCGATCCGAGAGTGGCAACATGCCAGCCAGCATGTTCAAGACTCATGGTGTCAGTTGAGTGCATGCAACCTAACGCGATACGAAGACACCGATACTGAATACGTTCCAGTTTGATGAAGTGCGACCGAGCCGCCGATTGAAAACAAAAACTACCGTATTCTAAAACCGACAAAATCGATGTCCGGTACAACGTTAGAAGATCTTGCGGATGCGCTCCCCACCAGGTCCCAGTAATTGTGCAGAGAAAGTTGATCCTTGGCTGGCACTTTCGCTTTGAATCGAACCAGACCCCAAGATATTTAAATGACATAGAATGAGTTATCGGCTTACCCCAAATTTGGTTATGCTTCCTAGAAAAAACTACCAACTCAGTTTTCTCTGTAGAGAATTCGATTCCTAGCTCGAGAGCCCAAGTAGACAAATTGTCTAAGGAATCCTGCAAGGGTCCTTGCAGATCGACCCCATTGGGTCCCGTGACAGACACTACGCCGTCATCTGCAAGTTGTCTCAACGTACAGTTGTCACCTAGACAAGCGTCAATGTCTTTGGCATAAAAATTATACAAAAGGGGGCTTAAACATGATCCCTGGGGGAGACCCATGTAGCTAAATTCCATGAGAGAAGCTCATATGTTTCTCTGACAACAAATTGTACAAAAAATTATTCATTAATGGTGAAAAGCCACAAGCGTGGAGTTTGTCTGAAAGAACTTCAACAGAACCTGAATCATAAGCCCTCTTTATATCCAAGAATACAGAAGCCATTGGCTCTTTTTTAGCAAAAGCTAACTGAATATCTGTGGAAAGCGAGACAGTCGTTCGTTCCCTTGAATCTGAAAGCAGGTTGTTCGTCTCAACCAATTTGTCCAGACAGAAGAGAATCATTTTCTCCATCAACTTTCGAATACAAGATAACATCGCGATGGGTCGATAGGAGCTGTGGTCGGACGCGGCCTTACCAGGTTTTTGAATGGCAATAACTCTCACCCGTCTCCAATCATCCGGCACAATGTTGAGTTCCAGAAACTAATTAAACAAGTTCAACATGCGTCTCTTAGCGACGTCTGGGAGGTTCTTAAGCAAGTTGAACTTGATCCTATCAGCCCTGGAGCCGTATTGCCACACGAGAAGAGTGCGAGAGAGAACTCTACCATTGAAAAGGGTTGGCTAATCTCATCTACCAAATTTGTGTTTTCGCGAGGAATCATCCGTGCCGGCACAGAATCTGGACAAACTTTTCGCGTGAACTTGAGGACCCATTGGTCCAAATACTCCTCGTTCTCGTTGTTCGTAGTTCTGTTACGCAATCTTCGCGCCGTATTCCAAAGGGTATTCATCGACGTTTCACGCGATAGCCCGTCCATGAATTGTCGCTAGTATCCGCGTTTCTTGGCCTTGATGAGGCTCTTAAATTCGCGTCGAGAGCCGTGTACCTTTCGAAGTGCTCAGGTGTTCCACGTCTACGAAAAACTTTGAACGCGTCGGACTTTTTACGGTAAATCTCATGCATTGCTTATCCCACCATGGAGAAGGAGTTTTCCTGCGAAATGACGTTCCTGGAACGGGTCGAGTTTGAGCTTGAAGCGCGCTTTCCAAAATCAGGTTGGAGAGGAAGTTAAATTCCTCCATCGGAGGAAGCCTTTCTACCATTGTTACGGTTTCATCTATTGCTGTCTTGAACCTTGTCCAATCGATACTACGAATTAGATCATACGTGACATTGATTAATTCTGGCGGATTGAACTCGGTGGCAATGGAAATTTTAATAGGCAAATGATCACTACCGTGCGGATCCTGGATCTCATTCCACGTGCAGTCCAACGATAATGAATTCGAGCAAAGTGTGAAGTCTAATCTACTGCCAATTGAGGATGGATCTGCCAAGCGTGTAACTTCTCCATTGTTGAGAACTGTCATATTGAAGTTGTCACAGAGGTCGTATATCAAAGAAGAACGGTTGTCATTATACAGTTCTCCCCAGCCTGTACCGTGAGAGTTAAAAGCTCCCATGGTCAACCGCGGAGCAGGAAGAACCGAACAGATATCTGAAAGTTGTTTTTGGTTAATTGGTGCTCTAGGAGGAATGTACACAGAAGCAATGCAAAGGCTTTTATTTTTAATAACAGCATGACATGCGACAACTTCAATACCTGGAATTGGAGGAAAATTCCCTCTATAGAAGAAGTAGCACTTGTTGATCCCAAAAAGTACTCCTTCTCCACGTGAATCCTCACGATCAAGCCGAATAATGTTGAAATCATGAATTGGAAGATCGATTTCGAGCGAAAGCCATGTTTCACAAAGAGCAAATGCATCACCACCGATATTGTGGGCTAAAAATTTAAATGAGTCCAATTTAGGAACAAGACTTCGAGAATTCCACTGCAGAACAGTGATAAAATCTCCGACCTCTTTTGGCAAATTATCCATCGAAGGAAATGATAGCTGCAAGGAGGGGCCATTTTAATGTTAACTTCTTCAAAAAAGTTTTCACAGTGGGAAGAATTGCGATATTTATGTAATGTATTTAAGATGGTCAGAAATATCGAGATACTTGAAAATATCTTCCACAATATCATCGAACGAGAACAGCCCGGATGAAGAGGGGTTTCTGTTCTTAAAATCGGGGCATCAGAGGTTTTGGATGTTCCCGGGAGAGATGGGAAATCCTGCGTGTAGTTGACCCTACGAAAACCAGGAGGATTCGGATTATCCTTCTTTACACTGCTCTTTGAATTGGGCATGTTGATTTGGGGCTTCTGTTAAGCTACTTTCCCTGCTCGGATGCGTCTTCGCTTCCGTGAAGCACCTTCCGGAAAACTGAAATATGTCCCCTCCTCAACCAAGTCCGAATCTGACTCGTCATCTGACAGAGGAGCAAAAGGATTTGTATTGATATCGGGTGGTGAGGCTTTCTTACTTTCTTAAGCATTTCTGCAAAAGATTGCCTTGAACGTTGTTCAAGAGAACGTTCCAATTTCCCCCGCGTTGTTTGTACGCCAGGCATGACGCGAGAGCATGGGGAGGAGTTTTCTTGCAGAAAACGGCTTTTAGTGTGTTATCTGCACAGGGACTAGCCTCATGTTTCTCCCTGCAAGTTCAGCAGCGAGCCTTATTGCCGTAATGGGAGGCCGTATGCCCCATCTGCTGGCAGTTTTGGCAGATCATTACCCGGGGTACAAACAACCGCACAAGTAGCCGAAGTTTGTCCAGTTCTACTTTCTCACTTCCAGTATCTGAACTGGGGGAAGCAGAGGGTTCTTGAATCGGCCAACCGCCTGCTTCTCCAAAATTTCAGGGCACAGATTCGCCTCTGTGACCACCCCTACAATCTTCACATCACGAGCTGGAATATAAACTCGATATTCAAGTGTAAAACGCTGGGAGGAAGCAATCTCATTAGCCTGCTGCAGGTTGAACACGACAACACGGAGTTTATTAAATTTAACTTTCGTGATCTCTGTCACGGCTGAGAATCGCTTCGTCAAATCAGTAGTTATTTGGTACACATTCAGAGGTTTAATTTTGGGCTGAAAGTAGACAACCCACGGACCGACCGAGTCCATTGGATACGATCGCGGGCGGAATTTTGTTTGTGCCTCCCCATCATCAGGTGGCAAAGGCACTTTTTCAGCCAAACCGTCCATGTCGAAGAAACCTCTTCAACATGTACGATTTGCCTTCCTCATGGGAGCGTTGAACGCTCCCAACAATTTGAATCACACACAAATACAAAATAGGAACACACACAAATTAACACTAAACGCTAGTGGGATGAGAGACAGGGGGAAAAGAAACTTAACTAATATTACTGATCTGCTGCTGCTGCTGCTGACGCACCGTATGCTTGAATTTCTATGCGGGGAGCGGGGAGCGGTGCGCTGCGTGGGTGTACGAGTGTATCCGATCACCTTCGGGTGCACTCGCTCAACGATGTCGGATGACCGTTGGCGATGTAGTAGTGAATCGCTGGTTAGCGTGACCACGCGGAGATGAAGCGAAAATAGGCGTGTTGATAATTCACCAGCAAGCACTGCTTCATTTTCTTAGTTCACTGGAAAACCACACTGCCTTCTTAGAAAAAAAAAACTCAATTTCACTCTATTCACAGAAGTGATTAGATTTTGAGAAAAAACTAATAAATTCCAAGGATCGCACTCGAATAGATCTTCCAAAATAACGGAGCGCTGGTTCGAACGAGCTTTCTTCTTGTGCTGAACGAAGTGGAATGATCTTGTAATTGATTGTAAAGATGGTTATAAATAAAATAATATGTTTTGAAATTGGAAATATCTTCCCAAAATTATGGGATCCCAGTAGTGAACAGCAATTTCTGCTAGAACCAAAGATGTGAAAAGAAAGTATCGATAGTTCTGGTAGAGCTCGGCAGGTTATGAAATTGAATAGAAGCAGTTTGAAATTGAGCGTAGGGCTTTGGTTAAGAAGTATTTTGAAACAAACGCACACACTGTTGCCACACATCCCCATGCTGCGTAGATCAAGGCAGGAACGGATCCGCCACCTTGACTGGCAAAAATGTACGCGTTCGATCGTGCTCAAATACCGCCAATGCACAGTGGTCCAGAATGCGAATTTTGCTGGAAAGATACATTTTCAGCATGAGTTTGAAGTTTTGGAGCATAATTGTCTTCCACAAAGTTGTTTCGAATAACAAGGCGCTTTTTTTTGATGATAATTAAAACTATGGTGGTTTTTATTTTCAGAGAAATCAAAAATCTATTTTTTTTATTTGCAGAAATAAAGGCTTATATTATTTAAAAAAAAAGTTATAGAATACATCATTTCAAGCAACTATGATGGCAAAATTTTCCCTGTACCTTTTGATATGACGAAATTTGAGCATTTTTTCCTACGTAGCTTAGGGTGTCCCTATAAAAGCCTATTTAGCTGAACTTTTTTATTTCAAATTCTTCAGCAAAGTTGTCTTCGCAGTGATTTGAGAATAATAAATCCTTAAAAAAACAGGTTTTTGCTCTAACTTTTTTATTTCAAATTTGCCAACAACGATGTCTTGAGATGATTTTTTTAACTTTTAAAGGGCAAAATTTTACAGTTTATTCAAAGTTACGCAATTTAACTGTGGACACCCTTTAACTCAAATTGTAGTGCTTGAAGGAAATTTCTCTATTGTTCTCTGTTTCTATTAACAGTGAAGATCTGAATTACAGGCTCTAAGAATGCTAAATATAATGATTCCATAACAATTTCTGATCGAAATAATATAGTTGTGATAATACTTTGGAAACAATTTTGTAAAAGATTTTGAGGAACACAAAAAATTATGTGCAAGAAGTCAGGCAAACCTTAGAGAATAATACCTATGAATTGTTAAGTTTTAAGAAATGCGTATGAAATATATTTTCAAATATAGAGCTAGTTTCTGTAATATTTATAACAGTTGGCTTTAAATGTGAACGTTCATAAATTTTTAGAATAGATCTTCACAGTTTCCAACCATTTCCCCCCACCTTCAAAACCTAGCGTATTTAATTATTGTTCCCTTGAATGTTCGATTGTATTTAAAATATATCTAAGTTTTCATGTCTCATTCCACGCTTTGCATAAACCTCAAATATAATTGCAAAAACAAAGAAATATCATTCGAGTTAACCAGATACAACAGTTTCACCAGTAGCGAAATTCGGGACAAGAAAATATCCATGCGATGAGTCTCTTGGCGGAGTCCAGCATTAACACAATTCGGAAGGAACCCTGAGAACCAGGAAAGCGAATAACAGGAATCATCAGCGCCGAAGTAACTTCCGCCGTTTTCTTCGTTGGTCCGTGTTATGATTGCGGGAGTGAATTTTCATTCTGCTATTTTCAGAAAACAGACATTTACTGAATTGAATCCGGCATTGCAGATGCGATGGGTCGTTCGCCTACATCAACCAGCAGTCGCAGAGTATAGGAACTCATCAGTTCAGTGCGCCAGTGTGACCCGAAGGCAAAAGGATTAAACTTTGTGTTTAATTCGCTCCGCATTTTCGTTTTCTGGCTGTCACGTCATGACAGAACAGCGGTTGCCTCGTGGCACAGAAGAAAATGCGGATGCCACGGTTCATAGGTTTCTCCATTTTCCAGGGCGAGAAAAATCCTGACAAACGTGGTGAAACGTGTAGATGGTTAGGTCCTTAAGTCGATGGGTTCTCACTCTGTAGCAGCTTGTACTTAGCTGGTGCGATGGGCCGAGAAGGAAGAGAAGGAAATTGTAAAAAAGCAATTTTCTTTATTGATTCGGTTTAATTTCCTCTCCAGGTCTGGTTGAGGATGTTAGGAGTGTTATATGCTCGAATCGATTCAGCATTGGGACGAGGCTGCGATGATAGAGGGATGATGATAGATGTAACTAGAAATGAGACGGAAGGGTCGAACTTTATGTTATTGATTGTTTTGAAAGTATAGATTTCGAATTTATGATACGATAGATGTTCCAAGCTCGTTTGTCGAAAGCTAAAGTTTCCGGCTGAATTGGAAGAAAATATTTAAATTTTTAAGCAGTTCTACAAATGGTGCTTGAAAATACTGTTAAAATAGTACAAGAAGTCCGAGTGACAAATAATTCAAAATTTCTTGTAATTTGGATAATAAAATTGTAGATTGATTTGTGATCTGGCCTCGAACTGATTTATTATTGTATCCACTGAGACTACGGTTTTGGATGATAGTCATAGTTACAACCAAGTTTATTAGTTTAACATTATTGATTCTCCTTGTTGTCAGTTCATTTGTCATATAAACAGAATCAAATTGTGTCTTTTTCGTCAACTCTAATCAGCACGGTTAAATTCTATTCAAAAATCGAATATGCGTGAATGAAACCTGACAGCCATGATAGGATAAAGATTGAGAACTGCGGCGAAGAAAAGGCAACTGTTTGATCTTTGAAATTGTGTCGACTATTTGTTTGTTGTCTACGTTCGTGATTCGATCCACGCTTTTCACAGAGGATTAAATTTCGTCTTCTACCATGGCACGTGATTTCGGCAGTTTTCTTTCTCTCGCATTCGGCTGTGTTGATGACAACTGACTGACGTAGGCATTAGTGTTGAAAGCCAAGAATGTTTATATCGAAACTTGGATCAGATATCTTGCTCTGTTATAAGTTCACCACTCCGTTTCGATTTGTATCTTGAACTAGATGCTGTTCTTAACGTTAGCATTAATGTACTGTACAGCGAAATTTTATACGCACTGACTGCTTACTATTTTTGATATAACATGTAGAATTAGCCATATGTTGGTTTTTCGATCAACTGTTTTCAATTTTTTTTATAACAAGAATAAACTTCACTATTTAACGTTTTATTTTGACATTTAATTCTATACCTTTTCGTGATCACTTTATTGCAACATAGACCATCACTATGCTTGCCACACAGTATTTAAAACAAGAAATGGTGTTGGCTTCAAATCCACACGATTGATCATCTATACTCTAGCCTGGAAAACACTGCTTCATGCTTCATGTTTTGTTACAGGGTGTGGCAGAAAATAATGCGAAAATGTTCAAACTTGAGTATTGGGCTAATTCGTGAAGCTAGTGACTAATTTCTGTCGAAAGTGTATTTGTTTATGTTAACTTTCAAGTGCGGCATTCAAACATTCTATTTGTTTTATTGCAAATTCGTCAAATGTTGGTAGGGTGCTATTTGGCAACAGTTTACCGCATAAAAAAGTCCTTTCAGGGTGGTCCTTAGCAGCGGAAGCCGAGAAGCGGACGTCTGTGCTTTGAACGCACGCCGAGCGTGATCAAATCGCAAACCGGTGCGTTCCATAAGAAAACTTGCAAAGGAAGCCAATATTTCGGAGAAATCCATGCGGAGAATCATTAAAGAAGACCTGCATGCATTTTCCAGAGCCAGAGTGAAACGCCACTTGATTACGGACCGGATCAAGGAACTACGAGTGACTCGTTCCAAGAGATTGCTTTCCTTGTTGAAGAAGGAAAAAATGATAATCCTGTTCTCCGACGAAAAGCTTTTCAGCATCGATGCTGTGGCCAACAGCCGCACGGACCGGTTCATTTCACCGCAGAAAATGGAGAACGTTCCGGAAAAAGTAAAACTCAAATTTTAAAACAAACAGCCGGCAGGTGTCATGATGTTTGGCTGTGGTGGCGTCCAACGCACAGTGGGGAAAAAACTGACCCAAATTCCCACAGATGAGACGCCGCTGGAATGGCTGCTTGAAATATATCATTTCTTATGGGAAATTTGCCAAAAAATTGATTGGTGCCATTTTCAGCCTGCGCCGAGCCCGGGAAATGGTCAATTTTACCCCATTTACCCCTCAAAATGTGTCTTTTTGAGTTGGCATAAATGTTACTACAACCGCCGCTGAATGGTTTGCCTGCATAGAATCCGATTTCATATTTAAAACTCTGGGAAATTGAAAGGTGCAAGTTTCATTCAGTTCCGAGCTCGGAAAGTGGCTTATTTTGCCCTATTTCCCCATTAATTTGAGATTTTCTTGTTCGTACCCTTTCCGCTACAATCGCTGCCAAAGTGTTGAACTGAAAATAGCCTATCTTACGTGAAAAAGTCTAACAAATCGACTGGTGTTATTTTCGTTTAGATACAGAATCGATAAACTATCCATTTTGCCCCATTTAACCCTATCTTTGAGTGTTATTAAGCTTCAATTCATATATCCACAATCGCCGCTGATTTTTCTACATGAAAAAGACTATGTCGTACGTGAAAAATACTGAAAAATCGAATGGTGTCATTTTCAGCTTGCGCCGAGCCCGGGAAATGGTCCATTTTACCCCATTTACCCCTAAAATGTGTCTTTTTGAGTTGGCATCAATGTTACTACAACCGCCGCTGAATGGTTTGCCCGCATAGAATCCTATTTCATATTTAAAACTCTGGGAAATCGAATGGTACAAGTTTCATTCAGTTCCGAGTTCGGAAAGTGGCTTATTTTGCCCGATTTCCCCATTAATTTGAGATTTTCTTGTTCGTACCCTTTCCGCTACAATCGCTGCCAAAGTTTATGGCAAAAACAGCCTATCTTACGTGAAAAAGTCTAAGAAATCGACTGGTGTTATTTTCGTTTAGATACACAATCGATAAGCTGTCCATTTTGCCCCATTTAACCCTATCTTTGAGTGTTTTTAAACTTTTATTCATATATCCACAATCGCCGCTGAATTTTCTACATGACAAAGACTATGTCGTACGTGCAAAATACTGAGAAATCCAATTGTGCCATTTTCAGCCTGTGCTGAGCCCGGGAAATGGTCCATTTTACCCCATTTACCCCTAAAAATGTGTCTTTTTGAGTTGGCATCAATGTTACTACAATCGCTGCTGAATGGTTTGCCAGCATAGAATCCTATTTCATAATAAAAACTCTGGGGAATCGAATGGTGCAAGTTTCATTCAGTTCCAAGCTCGGAAAGTGGCTTATTTTGCCCTATTTCCCCATTAATTTGAGATTTTCTTGTTCGTACCCTTACAGCTACAATCGCTGCCATAGTTTTAAGCTGAAAACAGCCTATCTTAAGTGAAAAAGTTTAAGGAATCGAATGGTGTTGTTTTCGTTTAGTTACAGAATCGGGAAACTGTCCATTTTGCCCCATTAAACCCCTACTGTGCAGGATTCATTCAGTTCCGAAACCGGAAAGTAGCCTATTTTGCTATAAACTATTTTGCAAGAAACATGGGGAGCCCTGAAAACTTCTGTAACTAAACGAAAATAACACCATTCGATTCCTTAGATTTTTCACGCAAGAAAGGCTGTTTGTAGCCAAAAACTTTGGCAGTGATTGTAGTTGAAAGAGTACGAACAAGAAAATCTCAAATTAATGGGGAAATAGGGCAAAATAAGCCACTTTCCGAGCTTGGAACTGAATGAAACTTGCACCATTCGAATCCCCAGAGTTTTTAATATGAAATAGGATACTATGCAGGCAAACCATTCAGCGGCGATTGTAGTTACATAGATGCCAACTCAAAAAGACACATTTTTAGGGGTAAATGGGGTAAAATGGACCATTTCCCGGGCTCGGCGCAGGCTGAAAATGGCACAATTGGATTTCTTAGTATTTTTCACGTATGACATAGTCTTTTTCATGTAGAAAATTCAGCGGCGATTGTGGATATATGAATAAAAGCTTAAAAACACAAAAAGATTGGGTTAAATGGGGCAAAATGGATAGTTTATCGATTCTGTATCTAAACGAAAATAACACCAGTCGATTTGTTAGACTTTTTCACGTAAGATAGGCTGTTTTCAGCCATAAACTTTGGCAGCGATTGTAGCGGAAAGGGTACGAACAAGAAAATCTCAAATTAATGGGGAAATCGGGCAAAATAAGCCACTTTCCGAGCTCGGAACTGAATGAAACTTGTACCATTCGATTTCCCAGAGTTTTTAATATGAAATAGGATTCTATGCGGGCAAACCATTCAGCGGCGATTGTAGTAACATTGATGCCAACTCAAAAAGAGACACTTTGAGGGGTAAATGGGGAAAAATGGACAATTTCCCGGGCTCAGCACAGGCTGAAAATGGCACAATTGGATTTCTCAGTATTTTGCACGTATGACATAGTCTTTGTCATGTAGAAAATTCAGCGGCGATTGTTTTTTTTTTTTTTTTTTTTTTTTATCTTGATTATCGAGATGTTCAGCCTCGGGCTGGTTCATCTCCCGTCGTAGTCAGTCAAACACCGCTTTTGGGCGTTTTCGTAACTTTTGCGGGGGTGAGATTTGAACTCGTGACTTTGGCGTGAAAGGTATGAATGTTAACCAATACGCCGGGGTCGCCCCCTCAAACAAGCGGCGATTGTGGATATATGAATAAAAGTTTAAAAACACTCAAAGATAGGGTTAAATGGGGCAAAATGGACAGCTTATCGATTGTGTATCTAAACGAAAATAACACCATTCAATTTCTTAGACTTTTTCACGTAAGATAGGCTGTTTTTTGCCATAAACTTTGGCAGCGATTGTAGCGGAAAGGGTACGAACAAGAAAATCTCAAATTAATGGGGAAATCGGGCAAAATAAGCCACTTTCCGAACTCGGAACTGAATGAAACTTGTACCATTCGATTTCCCAGAGTTTTAAATATGAAATAGGATTCTATGCGGGCAAACCATTCAGCGGCGGTTGTAGTAACATTGATGCCAACTCAAAAAGACACATTTTAGGGGTAAATGGGGTAAAATGGACCATTTCCCGGGCTCGGCGCAAGCTGAAAATGACACCATTCGATTTTTCAGTATTTTTCACGTACGACATAGTCTTTTTCATGTAGAAAAATCAGCGGCGATTGTGGATATATGAATTGAAGCTTAATAACACTCAAAGATAGGGTTAAATGGGGCAAAATGGATAGTTTATCGATTCTGTATCTAAACGAAAATAACACCAGTCGATTTGTTAGACTTTTTCACGTAAGATAGGCTATTTTCAGTTCAACACTTTGGCAGCGATTGTAGCGGAAAGGGTACGAACAAGAAAATCTCAAATTAATGGGGAAATAGGGCAAAATAAGCCACTTTCCGAGCTCGGGACTGAATGAACCTTGCACCTTTCAATTTCCCAGAGTTTTAAATATGAAATCGGATTCTATGCAGGCAAACCATTCAGCGGCGGTTGTAGTAACATTTATGCCAACTCAAAAAGACACATTTTGAGGGGTAAATGGGGTAAAATTGACCATTTCCCGGGCTCGGCGCAGGCTGAAAATGGCACCAATCAATGTTTTGGCAAATTTCCCATAAGAAATGATACATTTCAAGCAGCCAATCCAGCGGCGTCTCATCTGTGGGAATTTGGGTCAGTTTTTTCCCACTGTGCAACGGTTTGAAAATGCCACCTGTTTTCATTGATGCTGGAGTAAAAATCAATACCGAAGTGTATATCGGTATATTAAAGGACCAAGTGCTTTCCTGGGTGAAGGCCAACTTCTCCGAGGACCAAACCGTGTCCCACGTCCAATCGAACCCAACAATGGTTGAACGATAACATGAAGTTTTGGCCGAAGGATTTGTGGCCCCCTAGCAGTCCAGATCTTAATCCGATTTGGGCATATGTTGAAGCACGAGCTTGCAAAACATCACACCCTAGTGTGTAAACCCTGAAGTCAACCATAACACGCACATGACAGTCAATGTCGGAGGCCTACGTCAGAAAGGCATGCTCTGGCTTCCGGCGTCGGCTCGAGGATATTATTAATAAAAATGGAGAAAACATTGAATAAATTTGTTTAAATGGACTTCATAAAGATAACTGCACTCGAAAATGTTGATGTTATTGCTTGAATTAGTTGAAAATGGGATTTGAAAGAAATAGAACAAATTTTCGCATTATTTTCTGCCGCACCCTGTATGAGTCAACGTTGAGCAATTCATCCCTACACATGTAAATGACGTACGTCATTTCTTGGGTATAGGGTCATTAGACCGAATGGACCATCACTCTGAGAGCCGTTAGAAGATTGAGATTAATGTTTCATTAAATCTTTGCAACATGAAGCTGCTTGCAAACTTGCATGAGACTCTAAACCATAAACTGTTCTGTCTAATTTCAGAATTTATCATTTCGTGAAATCTTCGGGACATGAATACAATGAACTTTAAGTCCCGCTTTCAAACATGCGGTATTTGGCTGATAGATATGCATTTCAAAACTTGCATGTCTTGTGGATGATTATTTTTAGTACTTCATGAAATTTTTTTGGATATCTTTTATGGAAGATCTATTTTTTATATACTCAAATTGTTATGTTTTGTATTCTCCGTGCGTGGAATAACGATTATAATGTAGAACGAGATGTTCGCTCATCACTATGAGGCACCAAGAGTGTACAGTAATGTTTGCTAGAATGAAAGATATGAAAAGAAAGCGTTGAAAGTTCCGTCATTGTACGGTAGGTTGTAAATTGAATAGAAGTATTGAAAATTGAGAGAAAGGGTATGGATAAAGTAGACTATACAAACCCATAAGTGGTGATAACTATTAACCCATACTGGTGGGGACCAGTATCACAACGCTTCACGGTATTTCTCTCCAAGGTCTCGATGACGAGTAAAAACTTGAGTGATTATCAGACGTTGTGAATCAAAACAAACCCAAAAAAGGAGAGGGTTCCTCTCCCATGTACGCATCAAAACAGAGTGTCACAAGCTATCAGTGGTATGAGCGCCAACCAACGCGTTACTAAAGGTTGTACGGAATTAATTTGCACCACTTTTCAATGGCTGTAACTTTTGGGTAATTTCTATTGAAATTTTGGGTGTATTTTAGTTCAATGTGTATTTGTTTACGCTGTGTTAGTTTCACTAGCAGATGTGCGATCGTTGCGAAGATGGAGTCGGAAGAACAACAGCGGCTCAAAGAAATTTTGCGCACGTACCTCGAAAATCCGGATCCTTCTCATCGTGCCATCAGCAGGAAGCCGGGTAAGGATACATTCTACGGTGTCTCGTGTTTTGAATCGGTACCAAGAACGTTCGACCATCGATCGGAAAGAAAAAAGTGGCAAAAATGGATCTCCGTATAGTGTTAAGGACCACAAGCGGGTAGTTCAAGCTTTCAAGAGGAATCCCAACAGTTCAGTTCGAGATGTGGCGAAGAAACGGATTCTAACCAAAACTTTTGTGCAAGATACGAAAAAAACGTGAAGGTCTACACACGTACAAAGTCCAAAAGGCGCCTAATCGTGATGAACGGCAGAATACGGTAGATAAAACATGTGCACGGAAGCTCTACACCCAGATGTTGATGAAACCATATTGCCCCGTAATGGATGATGAGACATATGTAAAAGCAGACTTCCGGCAGCTTCCGGGGCTCCAGTTTTTCACTGCTCATCATAAATTCGATGTCCCTGAGGACGTTAGAAAGTTTATAAGTAGAAGATGTCAAAGTTTGCCAAAAAATATGATTTGGCAAACAATTTGCGCGTGTGGAAAGCGGAGCACCCCATTCGTGACAACAGCTGTACATAAAGAAATGCCTCCAAAAGCGTCTACTTCATCTTCTGAGGTCACACGATGGTCCTTCGATTTTCTGGCTGGATTTAGCCTCTTGCCATTACTCGAAAGAGGTTTTGGAGTGGTACAAGGCTAAGGAGGTTAATTTCGTACCGAAGCATCTCAACACCCCCAAATGCACGGGAACTGCGGCCATTTGAAAAGTACTAGGCCATCATGAAGCAGGCACTTTGGAAGCATCCAAAGGAAGTGAAATCGGAGGAAGATATAAAGAAAAAAACGGATTGCCATCTAAAAAAAAAGTTGGTCCAAATGTTCTCAGGACCTTATGAGTAGTGTAAAGAAGAAGGTTCGTGCATTTGGATATGGAATTGAAATTGAATAAAACAAACACTGGAAAATATTCATCACTGAAAATTTATTTTCGTGAAGTAGTTTTCACGCGTTTCATAAACATGGATTTTGTACATAGAACTAATGTCTTGTATATTTTATGAAACAGTCATAATGCTTTTTATCTGGTGAAATGCTATCATTACACCTTTTGGTAAAATGCACAAAATGAACTTCGTGATAACCAACCAATCGCTGTTTCTCTTTTATACCGTACTCATGCTTGATGGTGTTCCTGCTGGTATGGGCGGGAATAATTTATCTAACCCAAAATAAAAATTAAAGCGCTGTCGAGAGCTAAAACTTCATGCTCATTAATCACACATGTCCTCACGAGTTATCACACAAAATCAATAAAGTAATCTATTACACAGATACTAAATAATTTAATAATCGGTCACTCAGTCAGCAAAGTGACCGAGTCGGCCTAACATCTCATTCGTCCTAAATGACATTAGGCCTAATGACTGTCGGCCTCATTGAATTCATCCTATTTATCCATCACCCTTTGTTGGGTTGATTTGAATTTTTAAATGCGTTTACCAAAACCAACTAATCTGGATTGATGATAACTGTTAACAATTTTTTGTTTTTCTTCTATTTCAGGTGAGTGCTGAGTGACTTTCAACCAACGATTGTTCAGGTTATGGGTAACATTTATGCATATGTGCTGAGCTGGTTCATCACGCCAGGGAGACGAATTGATTCATACATATCGAACCTATCAACACATGGGCAGGGATCAACGGCCTTATTTACCTTCCTTAGTAAAACATTATCAGAAATTTTTGTCTCGAAAAATTCCAACGGTGCCGAATCGAATTGATACCAGACCTACAGGGGTGAGAGGCAATCATGCTTACCACTGCATTACCGGCGCCGTTGTCGTATGGAGCTGATTGGTTCTCTTACTGCATTTTAATAATTTTTATATTGATTACAGTGTTGAAAGTTAATAACAAAATTTCTGAAAACTGATAATATGTTTAAATGTTTGATTTTTTTTTGAATAAATAATCCGACATTTTCAAGTGATTTTAATAAGTTTTAAAAACTACTCTATAGCCAAATTAGAATAAGATTCTTCCAGTTTAAGACAAGAAGACACCGAGTGGTGATAAATCTGACAACTCTCGTCTTAAAGTATAGGGAGAAAATTTTTAAAATGCTTCTAAAAAATTCAAATGAAATTCTAATTAAAAGCGGTTTGTCGTATCGATGTTTTGTCTATCATATAAGAAACAGCTTTTAATTAAAATTGAATTTGAATTTTTTAGCAGCATTTTAAAATTTTCGTCCTATACTTTAACACGGGAGCTGTCATATTTATCACCACTCGATGTCTTCTTTTTATTGCACCTAGGATTTGTCCATAAAATACCATCGGCATTCACTGATATTTTTATTCTTCTATTTGACTTTTTCCGCCCTACTGAGATTTGCCTGCCAGTCAAATTGTTGTTCGTTGCCATTTCAAGCATCCAATCGATTCGCTTATGCTCCAGGCCAGTAAAACGAATTTCCCCCCCGAAAAGACATTCGACAGTATCGAACACTTGACTTCCGAATTGCAAAACCATCGCGTTTGACAACTACGCTACAGACTGATCAGCCGCCTCGAATATTCGTTGGTAATATTATATGACAAAGTCGAAAAAATCAAACAAAATAAACAAATAAACAAATTGCGGGCAAAGAAGCAACGAGAGGAGCATAAGACTATGCCATCAGGAATTTGCCCCATCCGTTCGGTTGAGCAGGTTTCGGGAAAATGTAATCAATAATGTTCAATCAGATACACCGTCTCAGCATCAGACATGGATAGGATAGACCGGCGCTAGCACGTTTAGTGTTGTCTTTTTTTTGTAGGAGAGAGCAGTCTATAAACAGACATCCGCTTTTGTTTAACTTGCATGGGGACGGCTTCATGTTTCAACAGTTAAGCATTGAAATTCTTACGGTTTTTATGTTTCTTTAAAAATTTAAAAAAGAATAACAACTTTGTAATGTGGAATTTTAAACATTTGTTGAAAAAATCACTTCTATGAGCATATTAATAGAACGATTTTAATTGGAAATCACTTGATCACATAAGAACTTTACACGATTTAAAATGGTAATTTGCAAGTTTCGTGACGCTCCATTCATGTGCATGATATTGAATTGAAATCCACACTACTTTTTTTGAGCTGTGCAGTACACCACCCATCTCAAAAATATTTCAATCATTGTCTAAAATGTTGTATGCAAAATCCCATTTTTCATAGAACTATTTCATGCAATTTTCTGCATCGTGTGGTATGAAATGAAATTTTACACGCATCAATATTTACATTACAATAAAAATTCAGGTGTTTTTTTGTGCTAGCTGAAACGAGAGGTAGAAAAAGTTGGGTTTTGGCCCAAACACAATAATAACGGAAACGCAAAACGGCAAAGCCCGATCTGAGTATGCCTGCTTGTCGGAAAGAAAATAGGCTAGATCCAAGCCGATTCTAATTGGACATATCGAAGTAATTTGCAGCAACTGTCAAAATTGCCGTTTTCCGTTCCGTTTCCGTTATCATTGTGTTTGGACGGTTACGGAACCGAACGAGAAAGAGTTAAATCCAATGAAATTATAAACAAAACACCATTTTAATTTTACTCACGTAAAATATTTCTTCAATTTTGTACAATATTTCCACCATTTTTGGCATTTACTTTTAGATGTATTGCTAAACTTAACAGAACTGGAAGATCGCAGCAAGCCGAGCTTAGAATATGACGTGTTTTGTTTTTACAGCGTTGTTTTTGCGAAAAATAAAACAATAATTCGTAATCCGAATTAAACAATCTCCCCGTAAGACGTAGTAATTGTAATTGTTTCCCTCGCAAAATACATGACTCGCACCCGTAGGGACAGTTATATTTACTTAGTTTTGTTTGTTTGTGCCACCCGGACATAAATTATTAAATTAGAGTACTTTTTGCTCCGTCACGAGTGATTCGATGATTATTAACAGTTTTGAAATCGATATAGAGTCGATTCAAAGCTGGGGATTTTGATTATTGGCAGAGTGTGGAGTGATAAAAAAAGAAAACCAGTGCAATATAGCAAACGGCCATTTGCTCTTCAAAAGCAACGAACGAAGCAAGCGCGTATGCGTGCGTGAATGGCTGGCATATAACGCACTCACCCCGTGGTGTACAGAGAGAGAGAGAGAGCTGTCAAGTTTTGACGTAGGACTACGTCTTCATTTTCTGCACTCGGGAACAATTAAAAAAATCGAATTGCGATCGTCACGAAAAGCGGTTAGGTTGTGAGCGTTTATTTCTCAGTCATTTCTCAAAAATATATTAAAAAACTATAAGGGACAGCCCAACGGGGTTGTACGCAAAGTTGACGTAGGACTACGTAACTATTTCGAAATAATCTACGTATATATCTATGCATGTACATGTAAGGAGTGTATCGAAAAGTAGTTATAAACATTCGATGCGTTATTACGCATAAACTACTGTATATATTTTTAGCATGTAAGCGCCATTTGCTTTGTTTACATGTCAAAAATGATTATTCGGTTCATTCATTTCCGTTGATAAAGTTGTATTCAAAATGTCGCGAATTGAATTTGAGACTAAAAAGAAAATTCTGCACACTTGGTGCACCGAAAAGGGTGTTACTTACAACCAGATTGCGAAAAGAGTAAATGTTCACCCGGCAAGTGTAAAACGCATCATCGAAAAGTTTGGTAAGGAGTGCTCCCTCAAGGATTTACCAAGAAGTGGCCGGAAACCCGGCTCCAGCAACCCCGATATGGACCAAAAAGTTGTGGATTATATTCAACGGAACAAATCTGCCTCTACTCGCGATCTAGCCAAGAAGTTCAGGACCAGCATCGGAATGATTCAACGAATCAAGCGCAGGAATGACTTGAAGACGTACAAAAAGCAGAAAGTGCCCAAACAAACTCCGGAACAAAAGTCTCGTGCCAAAACCAGGGCTCGAAAGCTGCATTTCCAGCTGCATTTTGGACAATGTCGACCAGTGCGTTTTGATGGATGACGAAACATACGTTAAAGAAGATTCAAGAACGCTACCGGGGCCGCAGTTTTATACTAAATCTGTTGGGGAACGTGTGCCAACCGCAGATACGACTGTTGCGATGGAGAAATTCGGTCAGAAGGTGCTCATTTGGCAAGCTATTTGCACATGTGGCTTGCGTTCTTCAATTTTCTATACAAAAGGAACTATAAATGCTGAGATTTATCAAAAGAAATGTTTGAAGAACAGGTTGCTACCATTGTATAGAAAGCACCAGTCCCCTCCTCTCTTCTGGCCAGATTTGGCATCGGCACATTACGCCAAATCCACTCTACAGTGGCTGACGGAGAATAACATCAAGTTCGTAGAAAAAGACATCAACCCACCAAACTGTCCCCAGTTGCGACCGATCGAACGCTATTGGGCAATAGTCAAGCGTATATTTAAGAAGGATGGTACAGTGTCCCAAAACATGACCGATTTTAAGAAAAATTGGGCAGCGGCATCCAGGAAGTGCACAAAGGTCACTGTGCAGAATTTGATGGCAGGTGTCAAATCAAAGGTACGGGCATTCTACAGAAATGAACATGATGACTAGTTTTTCCGTTTGGATCTTTTGTAAACATGTTAAGCTATAATAAACTAAAATAGTATGTTAATTTTAACCATGTTTTCATGCCTATTTTATTATTTGGAAGTTTATAACTACTTTTCGATACACTCCTTACATCATATCGTGATATGACTACCAACTGGATCATACATATTTCCCTCCAGATTTGATAAATTTGCCACGAGCTTGGCACGACTGCATTAAAAAGCCACTTGCTTGCGACAGCCGCTGAGTCATCATTCTAGCTGGTTGCTCGCCCGCGTACGTTTCTGCAGGGTACTTGCAACCGTCAGCTGTCAGAGCAGTACTGGCCCATTGCCGCTCTGCACAGCTCCATGGCTGCCGAGCGAATGAAGAAAATTTGAAGGTGTCCCTGTTTTATATCGGGCACTGCTGCGTGTGAGACGTTCCTTACTTAAATTTGAAGTCTGTGATAGCAAAGTACTGTGTATTTGGTAAATTTACTCTGAAAAATCGGCATTATAAGACATCACCTTATATTTGCGTTAATGTCAATAGTTGAATGTTAAAAATCAATAGTTTTTAATATTTAAATCGAAGCGTAGAAAATGTTCCGATCGATAGGTGCAAACATTTTGAAAATCAATCGTGGAATGACTTAGTTATTAACGTTCAAAACCTATAAATTTTTCGTGACGCTCCAAATTTTCGCAATTCGAACGTGTACCCCAGTATTGAAAACACAGACGTAGTCCTACGTCAAAATTTGCATCGATTGATCGTAAATATTTCCACGTATCGATTTCAATAAAGGACATTGTTGATATCCTGTATACCACGTGGTATACTATTGGAAATTTCATCAATGACAAGCCTTATCTTAAAAAGAAAAGAGCAAAAACTCACATCGTCATTCTACGTCCGACCACAGTGCGCACTTGACGTCTTTCTTCGTGTTTCTGCCGGAAATCGCAGTTACATTTTCGTGCGAGTCGCCCCGTTTATAGCGCAATGGAGGCTCTCAAAAAACCAATAGCAGATTATCGCTATGCATTAAACATTAATACGTAGTCATACGCAGGGTCACACAATTTCCCTTTCAATTGAAAATCTTCGTGGGACGATGAACTTAACATTCATCCCTTTCAATTGAAACACGTTATCTTCTTTGGCAGCCACTTCATAGTCAGCTTAAGCAAAACAATCTTCAAACATATGAAAATCTCCGTGCGACCTGAGGCGTGCTACAGGCGCCTGGAATACGACTTCCTGACACGAAACTGCAAAGGAACCGACAGAAGTAAGCTGTGTAGATCGTGCGGTGAAGAAGGTCATAGGGCGCAAGACTGTAACATTCCACCAAAATGCTTGATTTGTGCCGACATATAACGCAACAGGCATGAGCCGGGCGGCCCTAGATGCTCCGCCTTTAAGCAGGAGAGAAGTACTTAACGACAGTGGAGGTAACTCAACTAAACCTTAAACACTGGGACACCGCACAACAGTTGCTGAGGCAATCCGTATCGGAATCGAAATTTGATGTGGTTATACTTGCTGAACCGTATCGTATACCACCTGGAGATGGTAACTGGATCGCAGATAAGGCGAAGACAGCTGCTATATGGACGATGGGGAAGTATCCTATTCAAGTAGTTGTGTTTGAATGAAGCTTTGTGTGCAACTACGCCCCTCCCCGCCCCCGGTTTGAACAATAGAACAGTTAAACCAGAAGCTGGATGAGCTAAAGGACGAGCTTTCCAACTGGAAACCAGTTGTATTCGGCTGTGACTTTAATGCTTGGGTGGTTGACTGGGGTAGAATCAGAGGTGCTCGGAAGACTGCCAGAGTGTGAGAAAGGGGCAAAACGAGTGCGACATCGTAGACAACGGACGGTGGACCTACTCCCATATCTCAAATGTGATAAAATAGGGTAGATAGGCACACGAAGAAGCCAGTTTTCAAATGATTCAGTTTCTTTCAGGTCACGGCTGCTTCAAAAAGTACCTGCACAGGATCAAAGAGTGCAGAGGCGTGGAGGAAACGCCAGCACATGTCATTTTCGAGTGTTCATGTTTTGATACGGAGCGCAGACAAATGAAGACTATTAGTGGTGAAGACGACAATGTGAGCAACGTCGTGGACAGGATGTGTAGAGAAGAAAGCACATGGAAAGCGCTGAACACAGTGGTGGTGAACATAATGTCGTTTCTCCAACGGAAATGGAGAGCACAACAAACACGCGACTTGCAAGACAATTCGCGTCGGGTGTCATCCCTAGTAGCACACTTGTTGCCATTCGGTTAAGATAACATAAATATGGCTAGCTAAGTCATAATCAAGTTACGACAACTAATAATGACCGTAGTATGTTACTTGGGATAGTCTCGGTCGAAGGGCTACAAAGAGACAGGTCCAACTGGAATTGAAGCACCGACCTTGGTGCATAACCGATCAAAACTAAAGCACCGGTTTCGAGAGAATCTCCACCGTTGGGGAGGATCTCCGTCGGAGTCAGGGACTATCCGATTAAAGTGCGAAAAAGCTGGAGGGCTAAATGGCTCACGGTCGGTTTCGGAAGATGTTCTCCGTCGGAGTAGACTAGGTCTACCGCTGGGAACTAGACTGAGAAAATCGCGAAGAAGCACCACTCAATGGCCATCGAGGCACTTGTGAACTGAAGGTTACCTTCACCCAGGATCACACGACCCACCTCGCAAGCTTCCTGGAATGCATCCGTTACGAAAAGTAAAAAACCACCGGGAACTTTATGTCAGAGTAGAGTAGATCCGCAACCGGAGACTATCCGATTAGAACGCGATAAGCTGGAGGGCTAAATGGCTCACGGTCAGCTTCACGAGAAGTTCCTTCACCGGGAAATTCTCCGTCGGAGAAACGTTGATCCGATAACAGGGACTACCTGACTTGAGTGCAACAAAGCTAGGAGGTTGCTGGCTTTATGTTTGGTTGCTGAATGGCTACAGTTGAACGAAGTGAGGAAAACTACTTTCATGACGGGGCATAACATTCAACAGAGCAGGTTAACATTCATCTTTAAAAAGCCGAGTTTGACAGCATGGAAAGAAATTACAATTTCTTCGGTAATTTACAGTATATTTGTTTCTTTACTGTGCTGCAGAACTGCAGCGATTAACATTTTTGATTGGTAGTTTTTTTTTACATTTTTCGGTAGAAGTTTAGTAATTTTGATTGCTGGATTTTTGTGTTGTAAATCATTTATTAACCATTAATCATTATCAATCGAATCAACTTTACAGAGGCAAGTTTTCATATTCATATACAACAGTTATCTTAAAACTTAAATTAAGGGGAAAGAACCGATTACTCGCGGCCGTCTCGAGGTTAATAGGAATAACAATTTAATGGATGGGGAGCTGGGCGGGAATTTGAAGTATGGTTAATAGAACACATTCATTTTCAATTCTAAATTATCAAGAAACTTATAACTATACAACTTTTGGTTTTCTTTTGATTTGAACATTTTTTAGAAAGAAAAAAAACACACATACGCAAACAGAGGTAAAAAAACGGAATTTTTTAAAATGTCATATATGACGAAACTTTAGGTGAAATTTCGAATCCAGCAAATATAAAAAAGAACCTTAGTTTGTAGGTAAATAGGCGGAACTGTTATAATCGACGGAGATGAGTTCAAGGTGGTGCGTGAATTTGTGTATCTCGTATATACACGGTGTGCAATAATTTCGGATACGCTTTCAAAATATGATAAAAAAATAAGAATATTTTTTTTCCGTGTTCATTTTATTTACAGCAATGTTTATAAAGAATGTTTACAACATTTCTCCCCCCCCCCCTTTTAAATTTTTCTTGAGCTTCAAGCGTTTCTTGATCGCGTTGCAAGTGGCATACATGGACTGCAAGGGCATTTTGTCCCAGATTTTGAGATTTTCCGTCTTGAACTTGTCGAGCGTGCTGACCTTGTATTCGTTCAGTATCGACATCATATAGGGCCAAACAAAAAAGTCGAAAGGATTCAAAGCCGTAGAGCTAGGAAGCCGCAAAGTTTTGTCCAGAACGACGGTTAAATTGTCCCAAGTCAGACTCCCGATACCAGGATTGGACCACATTTGTCGTGTGGGCTGGTGCACCGTCTTGTTGAAACGCTTACAGTTAAAAAACACTTAATTACGATGTCCCGACAATCTTTCATCGCGTGTAACAAACGACCAACATTTGACAAAATGTCAACACCGCGCACATCCGTAAGCGTATATCCGGAGCACTTCGCGATGAGGGCAGAATGTCAACAGAAGGAGGATGACTGTTCGGATCGGGAAGGCAAAACGTCCTGACAGCAGCTTCTTCTATGCAGCTTCAAAGCTAGAAATATATTTTGATTTTGCATGATTAAAACAATTATGATCCTTAAAACTTGAATACATATAAGCTAACGTACGTTTTCGTTTTCTTCTCCTTTTTCCGAACTAACTCTTTTTTAAGTTTATCTTTCTGTGTGTCCTAGATTTGATCAATTGTGAGTTATATAATCCATTTAATTTCAAAGGAAACTTACTGTTGATGTTAATTTTCATATATTTATGTAAATTATGTTCTACTAGTTTAGGTTGTATAGAAACGAACTGTTCTCGAGTGTACCGTTACTCACTGTAATAATATTATTGGAGTTTTAGTTTAAGTTGAAATTATTGGCCTCTATTATCTCCACTAACAATGCGTTATGCTCCATGTGATATTTCTGAACACGATGTTATGCTCGCTGACGTTTCTCCGACTGACATTTATGCTGTGCCACATTGACAACTACGGGCGGTACTGAACTTCCACCGTTCCAGAACGAATCAGCCCTGTGGTTTCGTGACAATGACGATTGTAATAGTGCTAGTAGAATTTAAAATCGTAATTTACAAATTAACGTATATATTCAAATACAATCTAACATACAGCGAAGAACAAACCCAAGTAACCACAAGCATTATATTATTGCACTTATTCAACTCAAAATTAGCATCGGTAATGCGGGATCGCATCAATTCAACAGTTGTCAAGCAATGAAGCGTTAGATTAGCTTAAGAATGTAGTGATGCATTACCAATGCAATAATCCTACTTTAGCAATGTCTTATGGCATTACAAAAGATATAGCATTTGTTTGATCTTAGTGGGGCCCTTTTCAGCTTTAATTTAACTTCAATGATGCACTAGACGTAATGCATATGCCCGATATATGCATGCTATTACAGCGTCGTGGTTACTTGGGAAGCACGTTGGTTTTTTTAAATTGAAATTTGCCCATTTTTAATATTCGTCTGCCAATGCTAGTATTTTTGACTACGCCATTTTCAATGTAAGCCCCACAAATACTTGAAATAATTGTATCGCTCTATACTATTTACATATTTTTGACATTTCCGTAGGTTTCGCCTTTTAGTTTTCGCCGTTGTTTTGATTATTCAACAATCAATATGGCGTAAATCGCAAAGTAAATTGTTTTGATATTGAAGTAACTTTATGCCCTCTGCGAAAACAATGTTCAATTAATAAAATTAAAACACAATCCGGACAAAAAGTTCAAAACTTATGATTTAGTGATAATAATTATGCATTGCATCGAAAAATCATTTTGTTTACATTTTGCATGTACGCCCTAATTGCAAATTGCTACGGAGATGTTAGCAAAAAAAAAGTTGCAATGTAAATGTTAACTAATGTCGTTTTCGGTTTTAAACCTGGATCAGGTCTGACAGAGACTCGCAATTCCCGAACGAAAACGGATCCTGAGTCGAGTAAGTATGATGGTATTAGTGCAAAATATTAACATTTTATTTTGACAGTTGATGGTTGTGTGTATTGGGGAATCCAGGTTGGAGCTCGAAACAAGTTGAGAGTAAACCTCATCGATGTTGGGACGGATCCAGAGCGGATCCAGATCCGACCCGATTGAATATAAGTCTATATAAGAATATAAGATCGACATAAGTCTTCTTCTTCGGTCATGTAAAAGTTTAATTCACATTCCCCCACACAAGCATCGCTTCATTATCGACTACATTCCCCTATGAAACAAATGTTTGCGAAGAACCGGGATGAACCGATAAAGTCATCTGAATAGTAAACCTACTTTTGGGTTGGCTGGATTGATGCTGTAAAAGTAGGAAGACGATTTGTTGATCAAAGTCATAGGTAGGCATCTATAGGATTACATATAGGTTGGCGGATTTGTGACGAAGGTATAGGAATAGCTTCAGCTTCCGCAATGGATGTATCGTTCAGTGTGTACATAATCACCTTGGAAGAAATGCGTACACAAGAAGCAGACTCGGAGAAGTGTGGTGAATCGTGAAAATCACTGAATGATTGGATGAAAGGATGTTTATAAATACGATCCGGCCGGGGCTCGATGATCCAGCTGATTGGCATGTGATTTGTGTGCTTTCGTGTGTGGGTGGATTCCAGGTCAGTTAGATGTTTTGGTTTATTTGTCTCGCAGTTCTTATCGGTTGCTTCGAAGAAAGTTTTCCTCTGTTTCTTCTTTAGTACACGAAAATGCGTTGAATGAATAGAAAATACTTCATCATATAGGAGGACAGCGGATATAGATTCGAAATGCCTTCCTCACTAACCCACTTTATATATTTTTTTAAATTTCTAAATTATTCATTCTTGTTTAATGAAGAATTAGAAAAACTTCAAATCCTACAAAAAACATCCCATATTTTTGTTTAAAAAAAAGTTTTCGTCGATCATCAATTAGGCTTAAATAACAAAGCGCTAACTAATTGAAATCGGTACAAAATTATAAATAATCATTAATTGAGTTTTAATCACAATTCCATAGAAATATTTTAAAATTCAACATATGTTTATAAAGGAGCATCAAACGAAGGTTGAATTAATATAGTAATAGTTAAGTATAAGTAAACGATACTGAAGAAATCTGCACATTGCAGACGAAATACGCGTGTTTGTCAAGATAAGCACTAAATTTTGAATTAAATGGGAATTACTACACTTTCTTCTCATTTTATTATTTATAATCGTAGTTTTTGTATTCCTTTCCATCTCCAGCCTTGTGCTGGTCCATTTCCCATTATTGTCACTTCAAAAACATTTATCTTTTCCCGTAAAAAAAACACTTTTACGAGCATTTGTAGAAAGATTGTTATGTAAAAAATTAAATTAACAATTCAGTTGATCAAGTTTCAGAAAATATAGAAACTGAAGCACTTTTTAAACTATCACTAGTAAACGCGAGCATATTCCTTTATATTCCACTACTAAGAAAGTGTTAATATAAATTTTCCTAGTTTTCCAACCACATTCGTCTGCTAACTCGTAACTATGGCTTAAAAATACGAAACACAACGCCGGGGGCTGCACTTCATTTATTAGTGCTTACTAGAGTAAATTATGAAGGTGGATAAATCATTTTTTCCTACGAGCCTACAAATCAGAGTGAATTAATAACAGCAGTTATCAAATCGGATATTATGTCTTGCAAATGACACGACAGCGTGCTAATATGCGGCACATGTAGCCCATTACGAAAAAGTTCAAGCACGAGATTACACGCATTAGGCTCAATCTGGTAGATTTTTTTTTCTTCGGTGCAGAAAAATCACGTCCACCTACCAGCAGCGGAAGAACGGCATTCTAATTAGTCAGACTGCTGCCTCGCTGATGTAAAGGTAATCACTGCACTACAAGGTGTGTCTGTGTGTTTCTGTGTGTTTGGAAGTAAGGCACGGATCCAGAGGACGATGAAATATGCTCATCATTAACGCTATCGGGAACATTGTCAGCGATGCTGGTTGCCAACATCTTGATACGAATGTGCCGTTCATGGTCGAGGGTGGTACCAGCTGTTATTCTCTTTTTGCTACGGGTGGAAAGGTGAGCAAATTTTTCAACATGGTTCGCTCCTTCGTAGTTATTCTTTTTTTTTATGGTATTCTATTCGCAGATACAACTGAAGTAGATAGTTCAAACTACAAATGCACAAAAATACCTTCTTCGAAAAGCTCAGTCACAGCCCAAGTAACCACGAGGCTGTTAGAGCATGCATATACCTATATATATCTACCTATATATATCCTATATGTATAGGGCATATGCATTACGTCTAGTGCATCATTGAAGTTGGCTTAAAGCGGAAAAGGGCCCCACTAAGATCGAACTAATGCTATATCTTTTGTAATGCCATAAGACATTGCTAAAGTAGGATTATTGCAATCGTAATGCATCACTACTTTCTTAAGCTAATCTAACGCTTCATTACTTGACAACTGTTTAATTTATGCGATCCCGCATTACCGATGTTGATTTTGGGTTGGATAAGTACAATAATATAATGCTTGTGGTTACTTGGGAGGTTATCATTGCATCATATATCAGTATCATTGGATTCTACATACTGCATTATAAAACAAAATTACTTGCGTGATATCTGATTTTTTATAATGCACCAGATTCTTATCACAGACAAATATTTTCAATGGGGGAATTTGAAATTCCAGAATACGTTTTTGATGACACCTAACCAAATTTTGAGAGGTAAAATCATTTCGATCACGAATTGGCGCTCAGGGATTGTTGATTATTTGAACAAGCTACACAGACATTTTTTTTTTAACAAACGGTAAAATTTCTCCTCGCTTAATTCCAAGCCAAAGGAGGAGTAAAACACGAAATTGTTTGCAATCTTTCATGCGCCATACAACCATGTTTGCAATCTTTCATATAACAGGCTAGATGCAGGCGTTATCTTGATGAAATTTACATGAAATATCCCAATATTTTCTGCCAAATCCAGCATTCCCTTTATGTGCATTAGATAACACAGAAAACTCAATGTTTCTTTTTAACTGTGAAGATAATAACTGAGTTTGATAAACATTTGAATGAACAATAAAAGTAAAGTCCATTAAGTTAAAATACGCAGAGCTTCGTAGAACTTTATTGAAAAGATAGGAGTGTTGTGAAAAAACACATTCAAGAACAACAAACATGAAATCACAAGTTTTCGTAGACATTACAGATATAAATAAAAAAATCAGAAAACTTCTCAAAATGGTTCACAGTTTGATAAAAAAACATGTAATTTTCTGAGTTTTGCAGTTTTGCAGTTTCTGAGTTTTTTTTTTTAATTTTCTTGAGTTAATGCATATTAAGGGAACACTAAAGTTGATAATGATGATGATGATGATGATGATAATGATGATGATATGTACTACCACCCATTGTAGCACTGAAACTAAGTCCGACAGCAATAGGCTCTCCTCGCTGTTAGACTTGATCAAGCTTTAATAACCACTGATTATCCAAATCATGCCATTATTGTATGAAGGGCCAAAAACGGGTTGGGTGCATCGATAGGCAATATCACTTATACGTTTCCACAGGGATATAAAGAATCTCATTCCAACAACAAGATTGATCAATTGGTCAAAAGAGCTAGCTATCTAACTGTTAGCAATGGAGAGTTGGCATTCCCACTCTCCCCATCCAGAGTGTTTCAATGGGATGGTCCCTCCCATTCTCATGAAAGATTTATACAAAAGTGTATATGTTTATGTAAATGAAAAATATTACAAACATTCGTTACTATCATATATGATCTTCATTTGGTTGATCCAGAAATGCAAAAAATGTTGTAAAGTGTTCAAGTGTAGAGTTCTGTGGTTTGCGCTTAAGCACGTGTTCGTTCGTTTTCAGCGATAGCAGCAAATCACCAAATCATGATTTGAGGTATCCTGAAAAATTTGTTAATTCTATTAAAATTTTACAAAACTAACATTTCTACTTTTCAATTTACTGTTGCCATTGTCACTTTTTGCTGATTGATGCAGATTTTATAATAGCAATCCGCTTTTATTTTTGCTCACCTATTAGCTACCAAATAAGGAAAGGGAAGATTTATTAGAAGAGAGTTAAAGACAAATTCGCAAAAAAAGCAATGTTTAAAACATCTTGGAAGTAAAATCAATAAAACGATATTACCAAATATAACGATATTGTGAGTTATTATGAAGCAATGACAAAGATTGAGCTGTAAAATTAAACACTAGCCAAATGACATACAACGCTGTATGAATGAGATCAGCTCAGAATTGGTAAAAAGTCCATTTGGATACCAGAAATGAAAAATTCCTTTAGTAATAAGTGCAAAAGCCTACCACAGATTCCGTAATTTTCAAAAACCTACGCTGGCTGTACGAACAAGCCATCAAGTGTAGTTGATTGACTGTTTTGGCCTGTCACACCCTCGTAGACTTTTCTCCATACAATTTTTAGAATTTTTGTATGGAGCGTAGACTTTGGTGAACTCCTCCTCCCCCTCCTCCTAGAAAAGTCTACGTGTTTTACGAATAGCCCCTTTGTATACAACAGGGTTGCTGGTGATGCATGGTGTATTCACCACCAGGTGGCAGGGTAGTGCATGAAATATTGCTATGATAGTACAATTTTTTTTTAAATGTACATGTTAGCGTGCGTTGAATTTTAATAAGTTGAATAATTCGTTAACCCATCGCATACCCAAGCCGGAGAAAATAACATGAATATCTAATTATGATTTTGATAGCTGGTCTTGGTTTATAAAAATACAGCATAAGAGGTAAAATACCTAAGAATTGCAAGCAAAATATCTCTCGAATAACAAAACTTGTTATTTTGGATATCTGAGGATACCTAAGTTGTACTATTTTGGTATTGCCTTACCTCAATTTGGTATTTGTAGAACATTGTGGGAACATTTTTATGGTATTATGCTCAGATATTTTACCTCTTATGCTGTGTTCTTAAATACCAAGGCCAGTTATCAAGTTATTTGCTCCTGCTCGGGTACTCCTAATCATACTCCATAATTTAAGCCACACACTGTTTTCATTGAAACCCGAACTGAAACTGGAACTAGAGAACGCATTCAAGTGCAGTGATTAGACGTAGTATAGCACAACGGTGTGATATTTTTTTAAATTTGATTGGCCGCTTAAAGCCTGGCCGTTGGATTTCGGACACTAATAGCAAAATAAAAATTACACGTAATTCAACAAAACCGAATGTTTATTTCACAATAATAGAGTTATATCTAAATTAGAAACAGTTGATTAAGATATTAATCGTTCTTTCTGTAAAATTCGTGAGCTTTCTGTGGTACACCCGCTATCAGGTTCCGTACGGTATACTCAGATAGGCCCACTTTGACGATTCTCCATCTTCTCTTGAAATCATCAGTACCATTTTCTTTCTTCTTAGTTTCGAAGAGTTTCCGCGTAACTAGAGCCCAGTACTTATCTATTGAGCAAAGTTCTGGACAGTTTGGTGGATTGGCTGTTTTTTACATGTATTTGACCTCTTGTACCTTACACTATTCCAGGACGGATTTCGCATAGTAACAAGAGGCCAAATCAGGCCAAAACAGAGCTGAAAAGTAGTAGCTTCTGATAAACGGTAGCCACCGGTTTTGCAGACATTCTTTCTCGTACATATCCTTATTGATAGTGCAGGTAGAGACAAAACTTTAAAATTTTCGACCACAACTACATATGGCCTGTGAAATCAAATACTTCTTCACAAATTTGGATACCTTCTTTGTTGGGAAATGCTCAACAACGGCATTCCTTTCGATTGCGGTATAAAAAGCCAGACCCGGAAATTGTTCGAGTACGTATTCGAAAGTAAAAGTAAAGTATTCGAGTACGTATGTTTCGTCGTCTATTATAATACAAGAGTCCAATCTTTTTCAAATTTTTCGATGTAATCCTCTGATTTTACGAATTTCCGTAAGTTTGCTTTGGTCAAAGCCCAGGAAATGTCGATTGGCAGTGCCTCTAGACAATTTGGCGGATCATGTCTTTTGGCTCTGAACAGACAGTTTTGCTTTTGTACTACCTATGTGTGTCCATGGCGTAATGACATGATGGTTGGCAATAAACGCTTATAGAGGCATTCCTTGATGTACTTCTGGACGTTCATTGTCTCAGATGTTACGCACGGGGTAGATATTTTACCGCATTCACATATTGCCTGCCACTCCATTACCTTCTTGCCAAATTTTTCTATGAAAATGGCCGTTTCGGGAATATCCCTGTACTTGCGTACAGTGAAGTATTGTGGTCCGGGAAGGGTTTTATAATCCAATTTCACATTCTACACAAAATTGTATCATAAAGGGTGTCCCACATCAAATTGCATCACGGAAAAAACGCTGTAGAAAATTACTTAGTTGACCGAACCTGTTCAAAATTTCAGACAATAGACCCACTAGTAAGTTTTTGGAATATTTGTTTCATTCAACTTTAACACCATTACCGTACGCTCGCACCTTATGCTTAACTCCACACATTTGGTTCTGTACAACATCTGGCTGCAACTTCTTCTGTACGGAAACCCTTTTTTCTTCATATCTTCCTCAGATTTGACCTCCTTGGGTTGCTTCCGTATTGCCTGCTTCACAATAGCCCAGTATTTTTTGACGCGCCTTAGTTCCGGTGCGTAAGGGGGATTCATGTCCGTGGGTACGAAAGTGACGCCGTTGACTTCGTACCATTCCAGGATAACATTTAAATAGTGACACGAATCTAGATCCGGCCAGAAGATCGTAGGGCCCTCGTGTTGCTCCTGTAGACACTCCTTGAGGTAGATCTCCCCGTTTACAGTCCCGGTAAACACGAACGGTGCAGATCGCTCGACAAATCATGTATTTCTTGGCAAACTTTGAAAGTTTCTGCTTTATTACATCCTCCGGAACATCAAACTTGTGCCTGGAGTCCAGTAGCCCCGGAAGCTGCCAAAAGTCTGCTGATTGAACAGAATACTTGAACAGATTCAACTTGTTGACCACAATCCTAACCGAAGCATAGGGATTCCGCTAAAACGCTTTCACTACACGTTTGTGATCCTGATCACTAATAGAACATCCATTTGAACCGCATTTCTCCTTCCGTTCGATGCTCAGAGTTTCGTAGTAACGTTAAATCACACGACTCACCGTTGATTGCACAATTCTGAATTGTTTTCCGGTGTTCCAATCTGGGAGTTGAGGATTTTCCAAGTGCTTGCGCAAAATCAATTCGTGACGTTGCTCTTCGGGTGACGCAAATTTTTCCAATTTTCAAAAACTGATAGCGATAAAAATACAACGATAAAAATACACTCTAAACTACTTACAACCAATTTTTTAAGAGAAAATACCCAATGTGTAACTTTCTACAGCGTTTTTTTACGTGATGAAATTTGATGTGGCACACCCTTATAGTTTCAGGGCTTTGGGTTTCACAGATGCGGCCTGATTTGAGTTCCTTTAGGGTTTCTTCTGCTTCTGGTATGTCTTGAGTTCAAGTCGCTCTTTTGCACACATCACCATAGACGTCGAGGTCCCTATTTTTTTGCCATATCTCGAAAGGAAGCCGATAGTTTCTGCTTATAGGCATCTCTGATCTTCTTGCCAATAGCAGGACTCACAGGACCGGATTTCCGACCACTCCTCGGTGCATCCTCAAAAGTATATTGTTCTCCATGTTTTCTCACTACAGTGCATACCATAAAGAGATTCCACTCACAGTGTACCATTTGTTCACAACACTTTTTCTCTGCTCCGGAGTAAAACCAAGTTTTTGAATGGCAACTAGATACTATATATTTTGTTAATGCTATGAAGTAAAAGGACGCAGCCAAAATAATTTAATTTTTTTCACTCGGTTCAAAATGACCGTTAACGTTAAGTGAGCTTATAATTTCTGCAACAGTCTATGGATTGAATTTCTGACCCATAGGGAAATGTCCATGTCATATGCATCAATACATTTTTAGCTTGTTTACCGCCAAACTCCATACCAAAGCAGATCCCCAGCTCGAAGGGGGGCAATCAATATCAAACCAGCCAGGAAAATTTGGATGTTGGAATGTGAATCCTTGCTTATCGTTGAATTTTAACAGCACCTATTTAGTATACAACTGTTCCTATCACGAGCGAAAGTATGTTTGTGGTTACTTATTAGTAACTCATGTTCGTTCGTTAAATTTGTGCCAGGATGGTAAAACAAGGCTTCACACTTGTGATCGGCCTAAGCATGGTGCGGTTCGTTGGATTGTTGTTGGAAGCGGTGGGTAATTGAGCTCGGTTAGAATAATTTGCAATAATTTGTTGAGCTCGTAATATGACCTCACTAATCAACATGACACATTTTCATGCGACAAAATTGACCTATTTAACTCCACACACACACAAATTCTAATTCCTTACCTATGATGGAATGGGGAATGCTTCTATATTTAGTGTAGGTTTGTTTGCTTGTTTTTGCGCTAATTACACATCTGTCGGCTATGGTTGGATTACGTTCCACTTTGACCAGAAGCATAAACATTTTTGGGAAGCAAGGCACGAACGAAGGGAAAGATAAAAATCACCAAATGTGGCTCGTGTCTCAAAGCTACCGGAGTGGATAATTGAAAACAGACTCTTGTTCTTGGTAGTCTTTGTACGGTCTCATTTCGTGCATACGTACGGAACACTAATCGGTAGGTTTTCTTTGGCTTGTCGGAAAAATAAGAATGGACAAGCACATTAATGCATCTGAGCATAAACATCTGCACAAATTTATTGCCTTTTGTTTCCGTGCTCAGATCAGAACAAGGAACAGTCTCATCTTTGGATGAGTCCTTCGAAATGTGCAGTGTTGTGTGTAAGTAGAAACTGGTTTCGTATTTGTAGATAATGTCAAACGGATTTCGATTAGATATGTTTACAAACTAATTAATTAATTAAATAATTACATGCTCGATATGATGAAAGATATCTGTAATTCAATTTAATTTTCCCTAAGAACTATAAAAAATGATAAATCTTCCAAAATATTAGATTTTGAATCGTATCATTCTGCAAGACATTTTCTAAATACAGCTCAAAACCGTTCATCATAGGACACCCTCACTACTTACGCCTCTGTAGTCTGCTTGTCGCATTATGTCTGGATTTTCGCTCGTCATAAAACTTGGACTGGATTATGGTTTCATTAAAATGTTTCAACAGATTTCCGTCTCGTGTCCTATTTTGTTTACCCAAATTGAATTATGCTTTTGGATTGTTGTGAAATTGTTCATTGTGGTCAATTGACAAACACCACACACCGCGGGGGTGAGGATCACGAAAGGAGAGAAAAGAAGAAAGAATGAGAGAGAGTCAATGGAAACAATAAATTATCAATTTTTTGCATCCACCTCAGTAGGTACCGGATAGCTAGGAAAATATGACACTGAACTGATCAAATCGATATGGAATTGTAGACAAAACTTTGGCAGACTACCTACTAGTAAGCTAGCATGGACAGAAGGTGCAGCTGGAAGACAAAAGTTTCCTGTGCATTTGGCAATGGACGAGTGCAGCTTTTTATTTATTTCAATTATTCAATTGAGTTATTTTGAAGCACGGCCAACGGGAAAGATATATTTGGTGCTTTAGATAGCACTTTGGACAGTATAGGATTCAATGGCATTGGGCGTGGTGACAGCAGCCTAAAATTCAACAGCACTCAAGTGACAAGCTCGCACTCATTTCTTCGATCTGTCGAAAGACGAACTAGGATAGGGTTGACAAACGGGATATTTTTCGGGGAATTATTTAGTGTGTCAATTAGCGAAAACAGGACAAAACATATGTTTATATCAGTTAGTAAAATTATCATGTTTCGAAAACTGAAGTGTTTCAAGCTTAGTATGAACTTGTTATTAAAAACAAACCGAATTGAGTCTGGGATGAATTTTGAAATGACAGAAAGGGTATTTATCAAAAATACTGCGGAAATTATGCTTACTCTAATTTCAGTTAAATAACAGTAGCTTATGCAAGAAACTGCAAAAACATAATATTTTAGCACGAGTCGTACATTTATAATTACGATAAGCACTTAAAAAAATATTGTAGTGCAAAGAGTTGCTTGCAAAACATTTGGCGATGAGATTTATTCTCTATGTAGAAAATTATCTAGTTGGCCGATCCTTTTCAAACTTTTAGACAATAAAACATAACCCATCTGTAAGCATATTATGACAAATTTATTTAATTCACCTTCAATACCATAACTGTACGATCGCTCCTCACGCTTAACTACACCCATTAGGCTCTATACAACAACTGGCTGCAGCTTCTTCTGTACGGAAACCAACTTTTTATTCATGTCTTCTTCAGATTTGACCTCCTTTGGATGCTTCCGTAGTGCCTGCTTCATAATAGCCCAGTCCTTGGATACGAAAGTGGGGGTTGCTTGGCTTCGTACCACTCCAGGACAACATTTCAATAGGGGCCCGAGGCTGGATCCGGCCAGAAGATCTGTTTGTGACATGAGCAGATCGCTTGCCAAATTATGTATTTCTTGACGAACTTTGAAAGTTTCTGCTTCCTTACTTCTTCCGGAACATTAAACTTATGCTGAACGGTGAAGAGCAGTAGCCCTGGAAGCTTCCGGAAGTCCGCCTTGATGTATGTCTCATTATCCATGATGAGACAGTGCGGCTTCGTTAGCATTACTTTCCATCCGTATTTTGCCGTTCGTCATGATTTGGAGCCTTTTGCACTTTGTACGTATGAAGTCCTTCACGGTCATTGGCTCTCCTTGACCGATCCTTTTCAAACTTTCAGACAATACAATATAACCCATCAGTAAGCTTCTGGCATATTTATTTCAATAAACGTTAACAACATAACCGTACGCTTGCACCTTATGCTTAACTCCACTCATAAGGTTCTGTACAACATCTTGCTGCAGCTTCTTCTGTATTTTTCGATGCGCCTTGCTTCCGGTGCGTTGAGAGGGTTCATATCCTTGGATACGAAAGTGAAGCCGTTCGTACCACTTTAGGACAACATTTGAATAGTGGCACGAGGCTAAAACTAGCCAGAAGATTGTAGGACCCTCGTGTTGCTGCGACAGAGGAAGCAGACGCTTTAGTAGACACTCCTTGAGGGAGATCTCTCCGTTTACAGTCCCGGTAGTCACGCACGGCGCACTCTGTTTGCCACATGAGCAGATCGCTTGCCAAATCTTGTATTTCGTGGCAAACTTTGATAGTTTCTGCTTCCTTACCTCCTCCGGAACATCAAACTTGTGCTGGACGGTGAAGAACAGTAGCCCTAGAAGCTTCCGGAAGTCTGCCTTGACGCAAGTCTCATCATCCATGATGTGACAGTGCGGCTTCGTCAGCATCTGGGTGTACAGTGTCCAGGCCCATGACTTTCCATTCATATTTTGACGTTCGTCATGAGTTGGAGCCTTCTGCTCTTTGTATGTACGCAGTCCCTCCCGGTCCTTGGCTCTCTGAACGAAAGACTTGGACAGATTCAACTTGTAGGCGACATGCCTGACCGAAGCATTGGGATTCCTCTTGCCTTCACGACACACTTGTGATCCAGATCACTCATAGAAAATCCTTTCTGACCGCATTTCTCCTTCCGATCGATGCTCAGAGTCAGTGCCGTGGATTTTCATAAAATATTCATGAGAAGTGAAAATGATTTTTTCTTGGTGTAACGATGATGTTTACTTTCCCGGTTTTCATGGTTATCGATGTCACTTCTATGCCAACTGAGTTTTGTTTGCTGCAATGTATGAAGTCGACTCTAAGTGCGGGTCAAACATCTGCTGTCACTGTTGTTTTGATTAGACGAAATCTGAATATCACCTCTTGTGATGATTTTTTATTATTAAGAGATTTTGAATCCTATTACGGACATTGAACAACCAAGACCGCCATAATCGATCCATAAGAATAGATGCTAGTAATGTTAAGCAAGAATACCCTGGACTTGGGTGCCCTTGCATATTTTCCAACCCCAACGGGTAATTGATATTCATTGCGGTTTATTGAATTTCAAAATCCATAATGAAAATGAAACTGTTTACATAAATGAATTTCAAAACATTTTGAAAATCGAACGTTATTTCTTATGCTCAAAGTTTCGTAATAACGTTTAATCACATGATCCACCGTTGACTGCTCAATTCCAAATTGTTTTTCGATATCTCGATGTCGAGAGAGTTGAGGATTATCCAGATGCTTGCGCAAAATCAATTCGCGACGTTGCTTTTCGGGAGACGCCATTTTTTCAATTATTGAAAAACTGACAGCAATAAAATTACAACAACAAAAACACTCAAAACTTCACATCTTCACGGAAAATCACGACATAACGACGAATGACATCACAATATTACGGACTACATCTACACCCTGGAAATTAGACGTCGCAGAAAGCTTAGAAATAAACAAACAACAGAACACAAATCTACTAAACAAAGACCAAGGCAATGGTTACACATGGCTCTTCAACTTACTACCCAAACGACATCAAACCCGACGAAGCGGAGCACCCGCTGCTACACAATAAGTATGTTAGGTATAAATGAGAAAGAAGCGAATTAGATATTAAGTACACTTGTTTTTGACTCAGGATAGGTATAGACAAACTAATAATAAGATAGGTATAAACAACATAATGATAGGTAAACGTTTTGTATTTAGAAAATAGTATATATACGGCAGGTGGCGAAGGTTTTCTTTCAGTCGAGTTATTAGTACGAGACACTGAAGAAGTCTGCACATTGTAGACGAAATACGCGTATCTGTCGAAGATAAGCAAAGGTAGTTGGAATTAAATGGAAGATACTAATTCTTCTTCTAATTTCTAGTTACAGGTATTCCACTAAACAGCTCAAACCCTCTAGGACTCAAAACTACTTCCACCAAACAAAAAACACAAAGGGTTATTATCTACAGCATTTTTGCCGTTATGCAATTTGATGTGGGACACCCTTGAGGTTGAACTTGTACTGAAATTGTTTCAAATGTTCAAGAACAAAGACAAGTCCAATATTTACAACCCCAACAATTTTTCTCGAGATTAGTGGCGGAGACAAACTGCCGAATGAATTTGGAGAGCGGCTTATGGCCTTTGCGATAATTGCGGGAATAATTATGGGTGAGAATAAATTTGAAACAATCGTCAGAAGCGCAAAATATTTCCCAGGAAAGAAAACAGAAAAAAAAATATCTTTCATGGTCCAACCATCCAGCTCAAATGATACCCCGAAGCCAGCGGCAAAAAATGAATATATTTTTTGAATCAGGAACTACTAGCACACTGGTCCCAAGATCGGTCCCAAACTTAATGATTCGCCCCCAATAACGTAACTCACACCAAAATAACATAGCAAATCGAAACAAAAACAAAAATACTAGTTTTGAAAGGTAATGAAAAGCACAAGAGTGTTTTGCAAAGTGCAGAATGCGAGGTGTACTTCGAAACTAGAGGTTCTACAATAGTGAACCAATTTCAAATCGCTGCATTTTAATAATTTATGTGTGATTGGGAAACTAGGATAATTTAAAATTTAACACTTCATTTGATCACTTTTTAAAAAATAAAAAATTAAACCTTGAAACACTTTTTTAAATTCTGCGCTAGAATTCGCGAGCAAATTCCATTTAATTCCACTATGAGCTTATCTTTTGACAGATAGGCCTATTTCGTCTGCTACTTACAGACTTCTTCAGTGTCGAGTGCTCGACTTGAAGGAAACATCATAGTAGGTCTAGTATTTATAGTAAGTTTGTTGGTACCGCGGTATGTGAGGTAGGGGTGGGTAGAGAAGTTCTTGAGTGTGTTTATGTGTTTGTTCGTATACCTGAGATGTTGTTTGATACCCACAAGGTTATTCATTATTACTTCGTTTGAAGTTAGTCAAATTGGTGTGTTGTTGTGTAGTGAGTTGTTTTTGTGTGAAGGTATAAATTTAAACAGCCACGAATATCCGTTTCCTTGATCCTTGTTAAGCAATTTTTTGGAATTTTGTTTGTGGATTGCTATGCTTTCCGCTACATTTAGTTTCCAGGGGTTTGTGATATGTCTTAAGATTTGTATGTTATTTAAGTTTAAAAAATGTTCTTCATTGAATATATGTTCAGCTACTTTTGATTTAAAATGGTGTATGATCCCTTTGTCAGTGTCTTTGTTTGCTTTAGTGACTTCTGCAATGTGTTCTTTGAATCGAATATTGAGATTACGTTTAGTGTGTTCTCGACAAAGGATCACACCAATAAGTCACAAGGTAATTGTCAAAACTGCTACGAATACCCAAATAATTAAAAAAAACTGGAAATGGATCTATTGCGTAGAAGTATTAAAGCATTACACGGTAAACTTAACACAAAAACATTAGAATGTTATTCGCTACATTTAAAATTAGCAAAACAGTACCCAGATAGTTTTCCAATGTTTCTCACCAAAGTAACAGTCGCGGAACGTTGCGAATCAGAAAGGAAAAGAAAATTACTTGACAAAAAATTCAAAAAACTAAAAAAGTCTCAATATAAAATTCCTAAAAAATTAAACACAGTTCAAGATATACAAGGTAAATTTAAATTTTGCTGTTGATGGTACCCGTTGTGATGTACGGTTTACTCAGTTTACCGCATTGTTATCTGGCCTGCCAGAGCAAGTATTTTTTGGTGAATTTGTCCACTTTCTTCTTCCTCATGTTCCCCTTCCGGAACATCAAACCGTGATCTGGAAACGTAGAGCTTCAGCCACGGTATCTGCTATGCGTCTTCCTTGATAAAGGTTCCGTCATCCATAACCGCACAGATCGGTTTCGTTAACCAATCTCGATACAGCTTCTTTGCACGGGATTTGGCCGCCGTTTTTTTTTTGATCACACCGGTTCGTTACCTTGCGAACCTTGAATACACGAAGACCAGCCCGTTTCATGGTTTGCTGAACGAACCAGTCGGAACACTTTGCCTTCAGAGCCGCGTTGCGAATTGGAAGGTTCGGATTACACTTGAAATAATCCAACACTTTCCGGGCCTTCACAGGGTCAGCTGTCTTCGATTTTCTTCGACTTTCAGCCCGCCGCTCGGTCGTCTGGGACTCCTGTAACAATTTTACCATCCGAGACACAGTTGTATGGGTGATTCCCAGTTGTCTTCCAATCCATCTTATGGTCGCAGTTGGATTTTCCATGACTGCGCGCAAAATTTTCCGGCGATTTTCTTCTTGTTTCGGTGACATCTCAATATCCACTGAACCGATTGTTATGAAATTTAGCACATGTAAACAATTAACTCCAAACTAGTTATACCCAGGGGCTATTCATATCAATTGAAATCAGGTCAGGCATATTGACGTTGTCTTATTTACACCTATGCAATAGTGCCTGCGATGCCAACCTCGCAGTTCCATTTTAAACCAAACAAGTAAAGGAGACGATTAGTTTCACATTGCCAGACCTGTGTTCTATGCCATTGGATTATGAAACGTCAGACTGTTTGTTTACCAATAATTTTGGGGGAGAAGGGCGCGTTCTAATGTATGTAAAAATACGTATAGCCCATATCGTTTACATTATGGTTTAGCTCTTCACTTCTAGGCACAACTGCAATCAACAACTGTTATTAGTGTGTAATACTATACACTGTTGAGTATTCCTTACTATTTCGCTCCACTGCTAAATCTCATTTGATACTCCACTACTCCACCCGTCTTTCCTACCAACTGAAGAAAATAGACCACCTGAGATATTAGAGTCAGCGTGCACTGAAGAAGTTTGTAAGTCGCCGATGAAATGAAATAGGCCTATTCGTCAAATGAAAAACTTTTTCGTTTAAAATTTTAAGGAAAATGCTCGAATTTACTCGTGATAGTTTGAAAAAGTGTTTCAGTTTTTTTATTTCTTAGTTTTGAAAAAGTGTGAATGATGAAGTGTTAGTATGAATTTTCTGAGTTTTCCAATTCTGGATAAGATTTAATGGATGTTATGACAATCGGAATGTCTGGTAAAATTGATTAGTAGGATCCCCAAAAAAACTTTGTTTATTTGAAATTGTGTAACAAAGGTCTTTCATTCAATAAGCTACGCTCAGATTTTTCATTTAATTGATGTGATGCCACTACTAGTGCAGAACTTACCATGGCGTACAGTTCCTTCTAATGACAAGATCAAACTGTATCAATCCTCACTATTTCATAGTATGAAGAGCTCAAAATGGGGGTGTGGACCCGTAAGCAGAAGCACTTACACTAAACCAACGGAAAGGATAGAGAATCTAGTGGAAAACTAAGAATATCAATCCAATCAACAAAGATAAAATTTCAATAAAAAGATGTTTGATTGTTTCTGTGAATCTTCACACTACTGCTAACTACTACTAATATGTGACGGATTCACATTGTACAATTCAAAACACTTCAAATCACTCACGCATTCTATAATCACATGATACACAGTAAACAGACAATGCAACTAAGTCCAAACGGCATAACTATAGAACTTGAATAAATTTATGACACAGCAGACTTGAATGGTTACTCACAATGAACTTAGTTGTTACTTTGTATTACATAATCAATGACATCAATGACAATGACATCTGACAACCATATCCTTCGAAATTTAGGTTTTGCAATAGTTTTCACTAGTAAAAATAACCAACTTCAAACTCTCTTAGGATCTGCCTAAGACCCCTGACAAGCTTGGAAAATCAGGCGTCTACGAATAAAAAATAACATAGGATATACCACACGAACTCGTTTCAAATAACACATAACATTTGTGAACTGTATGTTCGGTTTACAACGAATCATATTGCTTTAGGGCTCGATTTTAAGTTTTTTCAAAGCCTTTATCGGCTCGGCAAGGTTTCTTCTGGGCTTCGAATGCCCTCAGTCCACATCTCACTTTAATGTCCTGCATAGTTAACTTAGCTACATCCACTTGTTTGGCAACATTTCTGCCCGACATGTAGGTCTTCCTCTTGTATAATTTCACCACTTGTTTCGACTATTCGGTTGGCGTCCTCTGAATTGCGTTGCTTTATAAAAACTTGCTGATAATGTTCGACACCATTTGTTGCGTCACCCCGACCGAATTCGCGATTGTTTTCTGTCAACGATTCGAATTTTCTATCCACTTGTCCAAAATAAGATTTCGCAGCTCCTGTTGTCGAGAGGCCATTTTCAAAACTTTAATTTAAAAGTAAACAATATGCACGTTGACGCAAAGGTGAACGAATCCACTGACAGTTCTACACTATACACTGGAAGACATTCTTACGTTGGCTCAGACCGCTGACGTAGCAAAGTTACAAAAAATATTTCCGGACACGCTGTATCACTAATCCTTGGAAACTTAATGTAACAGAGACCTTAGAAATACACAATCAGTTAATAAAGTGTAAGGCAACGTGTATTTGTGGCTGTTTGAATTTTTACCTTTATCATACACGATAACACGATATAACATCAATGGACTACCTACCGATCATTGAAGATAAACACATTTTTAGATAAAAGAAACGACAAACTACCACATGGTAGGAACCCATAGATTAAATAAAAGTGATACATCTCCCATGCCAGTTGCCCGATAAAATACCCAAACAAAACAAACATGCAATTCCAGGTACAAATGTATCAACTATAAACAGTTGACCTACTATGATGTTCCCATCAAGTCGAGCACTCGACGCTGAAGAAGTCTGTAAGTCGCAGACAAAACGAAATAGGCCTATTCGTCAAAGGAAAACTTTTGAAATTTAAAAAAAAATTGCTCGTATTTACTAGTAAAAGTTTGAAAAAGTGTTTCAGTTTGTTTTTCATATTTTGAAAAAGTGATCAAGTGAAGTGCTTGTTTAAATTTTCCGAGTTTTCCAATTCTGGATAAGATTTGATGCAAATTATGAAAACCGGAATGCCTGGTAAATTAAATTACTTAGCAGGATCCTCGAGAAAGCTGAGTTCATTTCCAACAAAGGTCTTTCATTCAACAAGCCACGCTCAGATTATTCAGTATGGACAAAGTCTGAGCATGATGAAATCGATTTACCATGTAGGATTAGGGCAGAATCCTTAATAAGATATTGCGAGGATATTATCTATTGCTCTAGGACAAAATACGCTCAGAATGTTGAGTAGGAGGCGCCAGTACTTGTTTATGCATAATATAAGCGGAACTGATGAGTTTCAAATTTTATCTAATACTTTAACAGTATTGATACATTTCTTTTTATAAGATAACTTTAATGAACATCACATTTTTTACCTTACGAAGTATCTTACTAAACGGTTCATAACCTGGTGCAGGAAATTTCAATAATTCAGCGATACATATTCAGATGAGCAGAATGAATAAAAATTGCGACGAATGTGATTGTTATGTCTACGCTTTTGTTTTCAAATAGGCTTCGGTGATAAAATCCAATCAACCATTTCGGTAGGCCTAGGTGTGGTATGGAAGTTGTTCACCCATTCGTTCGGAATGGCTCCGATATGGGGTTTTATCGTAGGGCAGCAATACATTTTTTGCATCGCTTTTATCTGGTGTAATGAAATGTGTTAAAATATGCGAAACAAATTGAAAATTCTTCGTCACCCCATGCGAAACTGAATTGATGGTTTGGGGAAGCAGACCGACAAACCGATGCAATAATTCGTCCTGTTTTTTAAATGAAGAAATAAAAAAAAAGGTGTGCAATTGATGAAAGCGTGTATTCGTGTGGGGTTAAGCGAAATAATTCGCTGGAACTCCGAAATGACTCGTTAATGGAGATATTGGTTAGAGGCTACACCCACATACAGCGACCGATGAAACGTTCATTGGGTCGTGAAATTACAAGTTGAACTAACTCTTCTCGTTGGTGCTCGACTTGACAATAAGGGCATATGAGTTGCTACAATGACAGTGGCAGACCGGAAGGCTTCGATCAAACGGTCGGTTAAATCATTCGTCGTCGAACGGCAATCGAGACGCTATGCCATTCCATTCCCGGCAAAGGTGTTTGTGACATTCTAGCATCATTAATTATGCTCGAGAGTGTGCGAATGAACCATGCCTCATGCAGAAGCAAGATCTATCTGCCTATCCCGATAATGCACAAGCCTCAGTATGCAGGTTGCGGCAGCTTCGTGCCACAGCATCCGATTCCGGAAATTTTCGCTTGTTAACATTTTAATCACGCCGAAAGAAGTAACGTCTATCTGGCAAGCAGTGTGGGCAGATAGCAGTGTGACAGAAAAACCGCATTCCGATGATTTAACAAAACTCCTCAAAGGGTAATCGGTGATTTTAGGCATAGTAAACATTTTCAAATATGAATGCTATTACTCAAAATCTTTTGAGTTTTTATGTTTCATCTTATCGAATCATCGGAAACACTGCCTGAGTTTGCCACATAATCTTTTTTTGTTGTTGTTGAATGTCCTCTGTTCCATCGAAAAACATACCGCGATTGTGTTCATGTTTGCGCACTCTGGTACTACTGTTTCGAAATTCGATCCACCCAGGATCAGGTGCGATGAGAGCAATGATTCCAAACGGGTCACTACGTGAACTATTGTCCAGGCCGTGTCTCGTAGGCGTCTGCTTGCAGAACGTGATAGTGAATGTCATGTTCTTACTCTTGGGACACTGTCCTTGCTGCAAATTCTGATTCTCTGACGTCCATCGGTTCGCATGTCGGTCTCATTTTATATGTGCATCATTGATGAGCCAGCCATTGGACCATAACCTGGGCGCTCTATTGAGTTTGCGTGCTGCATAGTTTGAAGTTGAGTTTATGCTAAGGGACAATTAATTTTCTTGAGGACTTTTGCTGAGTTCTTTAACCAAAAGGATTTATTAGAAACTCAAACGCAATAGTATTTTTTAAAATTTTCGATATCAAATTATAAATTTTGAACGCTTTCTGAGTGCAAACCTACTTTGAACAAAAGTTATCATTAGAATTTAACAGAATTCCAGCTGCTTCCATTCTCAAATATATTTACAAAAAAATCTTCAATACTAAATTTGTGTAAATACCACTGAATCAATGACGGTCAGCTCTAAAAATAATCTTCGTACCTCTTTCTGTTTTTCTACGTATCCAACGTGGGGCTAAAACAATACTGATTTTTGTTTTTGAATATGAAAGATGAATTGACTAACAAGTACAGCCACATGTGGTCCTCAGTGTGGCTAATACAGCTAATCGAACAAAGAAGCATTGGCTTTTTCGAACATGGAACAAAAAAAAAAACAACATCATAAAAGCTTTCAAATAGCTTCGTTTTGGCAACAGCAGAGGCAATATTGTCCTCCCAAAAAGGTGCGATCTCGTAAAACGAGGGCGTTCGTGGCCGCCACCGTGGTACGCGAGAAGAACTCAATGATGATAAATCTCCTCAGTACAATGAGTTCATTTGAAGGTGCAGTGAAAGCTGCTACCGTTTCATATTCTCATCGACTACCTGGATCTGTATACCGCACTTCAGATCGCGACCATTTTTCAATGACTTTAAAAGTCTCGTTCCACGAACGAAGTCTCATAAACATTGCGAAATAGAGGCACTGAATTAACGAACGCTGCATTAAATTTCGGTTTTAAAATATCACCGAAATTTAGCTCGGGTTTCTACTCAAATGGGAGGTAAATTATTGATCCGCATGTGTCTGGCTGGTGTACGAGTGGAGCTGTAGTGAACTTATTTTTGCTCCTTTTGAAGAATCCCGATCTGAAAGAAACAACAAAATTATTTCGACTTTTGTAATTCTGTTACGCAGCTTGTTAAAGGAGTTGTGAGAATTCACATCGCGTATTCAGTTAAAATTATAGAAATCGTAACAAGAAATCCTCTTGAGTTAATAAGGCTAGTAATAATTTTGTTATTTTAATACAATTCCTTTCTGGTGGGAACATCACATTTCTCGGATAAACCACACACGGAATCGTAAAGAAATGCAATTTTAATGCCAATCGATTGGTCACTGTCTCTTCTCGATTTAAAGTAGCCTTTGGGAGATTTAATATTTATATTAGGGTTATTCAAACTGATTCAACTAGAACGAGAAAAAGAACTCATGTTTAATAAACAAATTTCAAAGGGAAATTTTTATTCAAATCAATCGAAACTTTTTAACGATTATAAGTGTATCCATGTAGTATACAAACATATTTTTTCACATTTTTTTTCACCAAATGGCGGTCGTTAGAGTGCGTTGAAAAAGTCGTTGTATTTTGCTTGAGCCGGCTCTCCTGGTCGCAGTTTTGATCTGAAACCTGCTAACCCAAAAAATATACATTAATAACATGTACATTTAATAGATGAATTGCAAAAATAGAAAAACATTTTTTTTGTACTTTTGGCGTAACTGTTTTGAAAAACAGTTTTTTCCGTCATTTTATCACATTTTTCCATTTTAAATAATAAAATACTACAATAATTTTTCATTTATATAGAAGATAATACTATAATAAAGAAATCCTGTAAGGTTCAGCTTAATCGAATAATTAGTTTTCGAGTTACCACCGGCATAAACTCCGAATAAAGGGTGATACGGTCAAAATTTGGTCAAGGGAAAACGCGTGTAAATTGGTGAAATCGTTTATTTAAAAAATCAAATTAAATTTCTTTTTCAAGTTGAATTAGTATAAAATTCAGGAAAAATATTCAGTTAGGCTTCCGCTTTTCCAAATCCGAATTGCCGGGCCTTACGCTTGACCCCTGCCATCAGATTTTGTACAGCCACCTTGTCCACCTTCTTCGCCGCAGAAAGCCAGTTTGCCTTGAACTGCTGCTCGTCCTTAGCAGTTTTTTTGGTCTTCTTTAGGTTCCGCTTGACAATAGCCCAGTATTTCTCAATTGGGCGGAGCTCTGGCGTGTTGGGAGGGTTTTTGTCCTTGGGAACCACCTGCACGTTGTTGGCGGCGTACCACTCCATGGCCTTTTTACCGTAATGGCAAGATGCCAAATCCGGCCAAAACAGTACGGAACAACCGTGTTTCTTCAGGAAAGGCAGCAGACGTTTATTCAAACACTCTTTCACGTAAATTTCTTGGTTGACAGTCCCGGAAGCTATGAAAATGCTGCTTTTCAAGCCACAGGTACAGATGGCTTGCCAAACCAGATATTTCTTTGCGAACTTTGACAGTTTCGTGTGCTTGAAAATATCTGCTACCTTTCCCCTTCCTTTTGCCGTATAAAACTCCTGTCCCGGAAGCTGCTTGTAGTCGGCTTTGACGTAGGTTTCGTCGTCCATTACCACGCAGTCAAACTTCGTCAGCATCGTCGTGTAAAGCCTCCGGGATCGCGCTTTGGCCGTCGTATTTTGTTTATCATCGCGATTTGGAGTCACTACCTTCTTGTAAGTCGATAGTCCGGCTCGTTTTTTGGCTCGATGCACGGTTGTAGACGATACACCCAGCTTATTTGCGGCATCTCGGAGAGATAGGTTAGGGTTTCGCTTGAAACTACCGGCAACTCTCTTTGTCGTCTCAGCGGCTTCCGGTTTTCGATTTCCCCCCGATCCAGACTTCCTGGCTGTCGACAAACGTTCCCCAAACACTTTAATTACATTTGTAACGGTTGATTTGGCAACTTTTAGCGATTTTGCCAACTTTGCGTGCGAGTAGCTCGGATTTTCGCGATGCGCGAGCAAAATTTTGATACGGTGCTCTTCTTGCTTGGACGGCATTTTGACAACTGAAGAGTGAATTCCAAAATCAAAATAGGAGCAACATTCTTCACACACACACCTTCAAAATGAGGGGTGTTCAGGTTTTTTAAATGCAAAATTGAAAGAAATACGTCAAGTTGATATTGACCAAATTTTGACCGTATCGCCCTTAATGCTGTTTTGAGAAAAACGCGTTGAAAATAGGTCTTCTCGGTCAAGCGTCTCTTTATACCTACTGCGCGCGAAAAAGGCGTCTTCGAATAACGATTAAAAGAAACACTTGGAGTTCGAATTTCAAAAAAAGGGTTTCAGGAGCGTATTCTACGGGAAATTCACTTACTTTTCATGAGAGAAAAAAAATTGCATATTTTGGTCATTCTAACTGTAAATCCCCCCTTAAATAGTTCACCAAAATACAAATATACAACATATTTTGATTTGCCAATTGGATGTGTTTTATCCAAATGCTCGTACATTTCGTTTGACATCTTCCATAAGTCGTGTGACGGTGTACAAAAATAGTGCCATCCGACAATAATTTGGCAGCATTTTGTCAGTTGCCCCTGAAATTTGTCTTATGAATCGCTACACTGAAAAAATATCTTGAATTTTAACAGGCGCGTAATATTTCCCCTCGTTTAATTCAAAACGAAAGCAAGCATAAACGACGAGATTGCTTGCAATATTTCATACGCCATACAACATTGACGGAAATCTTTCATACAATAGACGCGATTTAGGCGATATCCTGCTCTAATTTATACGAAATATCTCATTATTTTCTGTTAAATCTTGCATTTCTTTTATGTGCAATAGATAACCCAGAAAATTAAATGTTTCTTTTTATCTGTGAATGCACAAAACCTGAGCCAGCTTTCCATAACGGCAAGATGCCAAGTCAGGTCGGAACAGATATATAACCGAATGAATAGCAATAGTAGTTTATCAAGACATTCTTTTACGCGAATTTGTCAATGACCCATAACATTCACGATGAAAATGTCGCTTCTTCATTCCGGGAAGCTGCTTATAGTCTTCCAGTACATAAGTTTCATCGTCCATTAGGGAACGTCCATTAATTACGTCACGCAAAAATTGACTTTTTATAACCCCCCCTCCCCCCCTTGTCACGTTTTTTGTATGGACCTTCAAATTTTTTTGTATGAATCGTCACGTTTTCCCAAACTCCCCCTCCCCCCTTACTGCGTGACATAATTAATGGACCTTCCCTTATCACACAGGAAAACTTCGTCAGATATTCGCGATACAACTCGCTATCCCGGGTTTTAGCCGTCGCATTCAGTGTATCAATAAGGTTCGGTACAGTTTTCACCTTGAACGACTTCATACCTTGCCGGTGCTTGGAAGTATGCACGAAAGTTGGGGATATTTTCATTTTTCTAGCCACAGTACGTACCGAAAGATCTAGTCTCTTCTGCAATATTTGCCTTACCTTAGCGTCCTCCTGGTGGTTCCTGACATCCGTTTTTGTTCCTCTCCCAGCCTTCCTGGCTGTTGTCAAACGTGTATCGAAAGATTTAACATCGTTGTGGACAGTGCTTGCAGGAAAGCCAGGCTTTTTTGCAAGTTTTCTTACTGACAGATCCGGATTTTCATTGCGACCGCACACAGTTGCTTTTCGCACTTGCTCTTCTTTCGACGCCATCTTCGATCTTAAAGCTTGTAGTATCAACAAAAATTGGTTTTATACAATAAACAGGCATACGTTCATCAGTCTGCGAAATATTTCACGCTTTGATGAAGTATTTCCAGATATATACGTATTTAGAAGTGGCCAGATTTTGTCGCGAATAAGCCTTATGGCAGTTCACAATAGGGGATCTCAGCACGGTGTTTCAAGCTAATTTAATTTGCACTTCATAGTTGATCCGTAGCGCAAATTGTCATTGGCGGGAACGCAAGTTCGATTAGGGTCGATTTAGGTGTTCTTATAGTTGCGGTATGTCAGAATTATTGTTCCTAGAGTACGGCAGATTAATGTAAATATTCATCTTTTCTGCCAGTGGCAATTAGCAAACACTTTTCAAAAGGAAATACTGTAACTGATAGACGACAGCACAAGGGTTCACGATGCAAAATGCGGCTTATATTTTGATACATAACCGCAACTGTAGGTGCAACATAATGTTTAGGAAATATTTCTACTTTAAATTATTGTTGATTTGATTGCATTATGTCATGACTTAAATTGATAAGTTAAAGATCAGAAATGCCTGATGAGTAACTTTGCCACTTTAATTCAATTTAAGATAACTTGGTAAGTTTGTTTACATTGGTCTTGTATTAGCAGTTCAGAACATTTGAAACAGGTTTTTGATTCCTTGGTGTCAGTCATAACGTAGAAAATAACCTGAACTAGATCTTACCTAACCATTGATTTCAAGTCTCAACGATCGTAATTGTACTCTTTACAAAAAAGACAGCTTAAATTTTTCAATTTAGCAATCAAACCTTTATGCCAAACATTGTCGAATGCATTTTTCGTGTTTAGAAGAGAAATTCGAGTTGAGCGCTCGCCCTACAGATTTTTTATTTTTGCTTTAGATTTTGTTTGTTATTTATAGATTTTTAAGATTCTACGGTACTGTACTTTACCAATATAACGATCAGATAGAATATTTATTAATGATACTAGCATTAGCATCTTTGGTTTGATCTCAGCATTTATAATTGTTAATACTGTCACTAAACGAATTTAATTGACATAGGGTACGGGACGGGTATTAACCAGTTTATTGAGCACCTGGGATATTTGACTAACCATACCCACTATTTTATTGTTTATTTACTTTTGATACGGTTTTTACTTTTGATATATCGGCACTTACCTACAGACACGAGCATTAGATTCAGAAAATTTCAAAGCCATGGAATAAATTTTCCAATTGCAGGGACTTATTAAGACCATGCGGATTGCTTTCCGATCATGAAAATGTTTTCTTCAGCTTCTCAATCTGTACATAAACTAACAATATTTACATAAACTAACAATATTTGAATGAGTGCGACTCCGTGAATGTGTGCGTAGGTGAAATGAAATAGGCCAGTTCACGATTTACTGCAACCGTCAATTTCCTCAACCCGCTCTTTCGTTTACCCATCCGCTCACGAAAACAATCAACCAAAACATGTCGATTGCTATGATCACAAACTGGTCTACTGGCAGATTATGAGACAGACGTACACAACCAAACTTTTAGTATGTTGTTGTTCTTTAGATTGGCAATGTGTATTTCTTATTTCACGGAAATGTTAGACGGAAATTTTAGCCAAAGCGACTGTGACAACAAACGGGAAGTGTGACAACAAACAATTGCAAGAAACAGCAAACAGGTGCGCTCATCTGGTGAACAGATGAGAGGAAACATGGGCTCTCTCAAAAGCAACAGTGATGCCATAGCTGCCGCTCAACAGAAAAGCATTATTTATCAATGAGTACTATTGGACAACTTCGAAACATATTTTTTATTGCATATGATGCCAGATGATGGACAATATAATCTTAAACATAGATCAACCTCAAATGGCTGAAAGAAACATAAAAAATAGCAATTTCAGATTCCACGGATAAAAACAACCATACAATTACAATACAATAATATAAAATAACATTAAAATCTATTTCCGACCATGAGTCTTATTGTTCATGAATCAGAAAAATGAAAAATGCATATTGTGATTACAATAGATTTCCAATTCACTCCATATGTTAGTATTTTCAACAATTGAGAAACAATAGAATTATTACTTATGAACTCAAATTTGTTCGGAAAATAATTATGTTTTCTACTAACAACCCCCCATTTCTAGTGCCCATGCCTTAAATTACATTAGATTCTATTGTGGTAACAATAACTCCTATTGTCATCTTACCGTTGTGAACAATTCTATTTATTGTTCATATTATTGATTCTATTTTTTGCTTATAATATATTCTATTGTAAATCCATGAGAATTTTTTATTCGGGTATCTAAATAACAAATAAATTTAACTCAATGTTCAACATCACATTCTGGCAACTAGGCTAGATGTGTGATGGAACAGATGAAGACATTCCTTCCGGTACACGCAAACAAATGCAAAATATGATGTAGAAGGAGATGTTCGCTCATCACCATGAGGCACCAAGAGTGAACAACAATGTTTTTGGCTAGAATGAAAGATATGAAGAGAAAGTTTTGATAGTTCCGCTAGTGTGCGGCAGGCTTGGAAATATGACAGATGTTTTTTAGGAAAATTGAACGAAAAGGACATGTGTACAGTGGTACTCGAACCAACGACAATGTTAGGCAAAAATGTCGTTGGTTCGAGTACCACTGTACACATGCCCTTTTCGCTCAATTTTCCTAAAAAACATCTGTCATATTTCCAAGCCTGCCGCACACTAGCGGAACTATCAAAACTCTCTCTTCATATCTTTCATTCTAGCCAAAAACATTGTTGTTCACTCTTGGTGCCTCATGGTGATGAGCGAACATCTCCTTCTACATCATAATCGTTACTCCTCGCACGGAGAATATATAACATAACAATTAATGTAAATGCTAAATAATTAGAGACAAAATTCGAGCGAACTCCTTCAGCAGGTAGCAAACTGATGGTTTAGCAAGATGATGTATTTCAAATCTTCATAGTGACAGTAATAAATTGGTAATCAATCATGCCTGATAGATTGAGCTTACGTTCGTATAATTAAAAGTCAAATAATTTAGAAAATGTAGGAGTTTTAGACCTATTTCCCAACAACTGATTAAAACAGTCACCACTGATTAAGCCGTTCCCTACCCTATTTAATCGCTAGAAACTTACGCCTTAGCTTTGACGTTAATATTGTGAAATAATTTGAGTTTTGAAAATGGCTTCTCAAGCTGAAGACAAAGCTTGAATCAAAAATCGGCGGTCGGGTATTCTATTCGGGAGCGTAGACATTTGTCAGACCACCTCCCCTTAGAAAAGTTTTTGACGTTTCTGAATAGTTTCTTTGTTATAAAGTGCAGATTATTCACGATTTTAAAAAATGTCCACGATGTAATGTATAAGTACCGCATCCAGACTTGGTCAATAATTTACAATGGAAATGTAAAATCAAGAGCATGTACAATTTTGCAAACATTCATTGAAATGTTGGCATGTAATTATTAATTGAATTTTAGGAAAATTCTTTGTCATTTATTGTTAACAGTTCACCGTAAACATTTCAAACAAATATACACAAGTTGTCAGAGCTGTCTTATTTGGTTTTCGAAATAAAATCTACGTCATATTTTGGAAGCAGCAGCGACTATTTCGAAAAACTTATCCGCGGTATTTGTCTTCTAAAAAATACTGGCTAGAAATTGGCATTTATTGCTGAGGAAGTCAATAAGTTTCCGGTCAACAAGCATTAAAAAGATATATTTCCGAGATTACAACGATCAACAGGGGATTTTCTATACATAATATTTTGACTGATTAAAACCAAAATATTAGCGATCAAACGAAACAAAAAGAAAAAAAAAACAACTAGGGTCCGGTGATGTTTGCGTGAAATCTACGTCATAGAATCCCGGAACAATCCCTGTACAGTGTGGGGGAGGAATTCCACCTCAACCTTTCCTATTTAATCTTATGCATAGCAACCTTATTCTAGTTTTGATTTGCATTTGAACTGTCCCTAAAATTAAAAACAAACGTTCAAGTTTATTATTGGATTAAATACTAGTTACATCGTCCGGATGCGATAAAATACATAAATATGACTAATTTTATACTTAACTTACTAGAATACTAGCAAAAAATGCAGAAAAAAAAAATATTTTAGCCGCCCCATAGTGCAATTGCGTTGTTTACGCCTCCTTTGGCTTGGAATTAAACGAGGGGAAATTTTACGCGCTTGTTAATTTTTTTTTTCTGTGTAGATTTTGCTTCATTGTCCTGTTCGCTTACCTATCAGCAGATTTTTCACGATATTTCGAACTGACCATACCAGTGGAAGATCAATATTCTTTTCCCGTATTCTATCTAGAAATATTTCATTCACCACTGATACACATTTGCTTTCACGACAAATCGCTGTCAAAACAATTCAAATTGCAAGTGCCCGGATTCTATATGGAGCTATAGCTTTCAGTCGCTGCTAGGTACTGTGATTTTAATGATTTTGATAAATCTATTTGTTTTATAATTTTATGATAACAGTTCTGTTGCTAATCTGCTGTGAAAATATCTTCGGTTATAGGATATAAACATATTGAAATTACTTCACGAGTTTTCATCAATGAATGTGAGGTTATATGCTCGAAGCATTGAAGGTAAATTAATATTGCTGAAAATTCACTGCAATATGGAGTAAATAATCCGAATCCCAAATCAGATGCACTGCTGCCAGCTGCTTTGCACTTCATGTCATGAAGTTGGTATGTGTTTCATGGTGGCACAAGGATGCTCCTTATTTCTCTGCTGCTCTTATTGCAAATTTGCCGCTCGGTTGAATCTCACTTTCACACAGCATCTGGTGGCGTACTTGTGCTGCTGCTTCGAATGCAATTTATGATCCGTAAACTTTCACACACGGAGCCATTCGATATTGCTGTCGGAATTAATATACGGGATTATTGCAGAATAGAGTCGCCATCAAGATGCAGTTCAGATCCTGCAGGGAACTACTCGGAGGGCTTCATTTTATGACATCAACAGTAGGCCGATGAACAGACTTTTAGTAGCACATGAATCAGGATAAAAAAAAAGAAATGGACCAGAGATGCATATGGTATATTAAGATCGACTGAGCGTTTTATCACAGCTGACCTAGTTTTACCAGGCTTTTTATGAAATTTTTGCACATCTAGTGTCAGAAGTCGGGGGTTTCCTTGGATCAGTCAGTGAACGCGGAGTTATAAAGCATGACAATGTTGGATGAGGATTAGGTCATTTCCCACTTCGCCTTAAGAAAACGTCTAATTGGGTTTTATCGACTTAATTTCGGTTAAAAGAGGAGTTGCAACAGAATTTATCAGTCACAGAAAGAGAACGGCATCGGTAAATTCCCAATAAATGGTTGTACAAATGTTTTCGGTATCTAAAATAGACTCATGGGCAATACTCTTGGAAACACAGAAAAAAAAAAAATAATTTGAACAAGCGCGTAAAATTTCCCCTCGTTTAAGTCCAATCCAAAGGACGCGTAAACAACGAAATTGTTTCCAATCTTTCATGCGCCTTACAACAATATTTGCAATCTTTCATAAAAAAGGCTCGATTCAGGCGTTATCTGGCTTATATTTACATGAAATATACAATTATTTTCCCGCAAATCTAGCATTCCCTTACATGCATTAGATAACGCAGAAAATTCAATGTTTCTTTTTATTTGTGCAGATAAATTAATTCAAAAAATATCACAAAACAAGGTTCTTTAGGTAAATATATTTTTTTTGACCGATTAGGGATAAAACATTTTTTTAAAATTGAGGTTAATATTTTTCATACATTGTAGACCGCCACTTCTTACTAGTAACACATTTTACCAAACTGGTAGAAAAATACTTTTTTTCTTCATAAAAATCGAAAACCAATAATTCAGATCTATTCTTTTAAAGTGATGTACTGTGATTTGGATCCGTTGTCACGTATTAATTAGTTAGCTTTGTAAATTGGCACGTTTTGGCTCCGTATTCGTGCCAATGGTGAAATGAAAAACCACTTAAGCGATAATCGATTTCAATCTGCACTTGTTCAGTAGGTGACAAAAACGGCTGATTAAGTGCTTTGGGAATTCAAACAAACCACCATATATTGAACTGTCGATCGTTTGGCCAGAACTCAAAAACGAAAAACAAGCGACAACAACAAACGTAGGGATTGTATGCGTATAATGGACCCTGTGCGTATAATGGACCCCCTGGCATATTATTGTAATTATTTCGTTATTATCGTATTTCACCTAAGTAATTTCAGTTAAAACACATAGTATCAACACTAAAACAAAGGTTAGAATATGTTTCTTCACAATTGTTACACATAAAACATCATTATTAATTATTTTTACCTGATCACTGCATGGTACAGTGATTTGTAAGTATTTTCGTTAAAGGAGAGAAAAAAAGCATTTGATCATATAAATCAATTGTAGATTTTAAAAATGCATTTTCGAAACATTATACCTAGTACTTATATTAAATTTTACAATGCAGTAATAAAAGCTATGAAAAATTGAACAAATTGTCTAAATTTTGAGAGTCCATTCTAGGACTAATTGGAAATGCTATGTTGCCTATTTGGCAACCCTTCATTTCAGTTTTTAAACAAACCGAACTTATTGTTTGCACACCGTCTAAAGTGAAAATTGTTGATTAGGAAAAACTAATAAATGTAAGCATACTTACACGGAATCTGAAGTATCGGACACATAGATATTTTCATTACTTTTCTATCAGTGTACGGGGATGAATATATTTTGAGCATGTATGTATTTCGGTCACTTTGCTGTAAAATACATTATACAGGGTGTTCGGTTCCTTAATACAAATGTGTTCAGCGGCTAAAGGGGATGATATTTGAGGAAAAAAATTGTACTACGCCTATGGAGAAAGCTCAAAGTATTCGGAGTTATTGAACTTTTAATTTTTAGTGGATGTAAGTAATAAATTGGCTGTAACTCAATTATGTTATTTACCAACAATTTATTTCCTTAATTCGAAAACAAAAACATGGCTTTGAAAGTGTTCTAAAACTCTTTCTCTCTCTCTTTAACACAAACTTTCTATCTTGCTAAGTTTTTTTTTACAATTTTGTTATGAATGCGGCATGTTGTGCCTCCAATTAGCAGATAATAAAATCATGAATTCAACCAAACCGTGGTAATGTCTGTGCGAGGATGCACAACTCAAATGTTTTCAAAACAGTACCACACGGTTTCCGAAAACAGCTATGTTTTTTTCCAGAAGAGTTAGCAGATAGTCATCTCTGCTACGGTTATGCCCATTGTTTGGAATCGGCAGCCCAAATAAAATCTTGCTAAATAACACAATTTTTAGTTACAGCCAATTTGAAACTAACATGTACCAAAAAAAATTAAAGTTCAACAACTCCGTAAAATTTTAGATTTGAGCATACGCGTAGAACTTTTGTTTTCCTCAAATATCATCCCCTATCGCCCCTGAAAATATTTGCACTAAGGAACCGAACACCCTGTATATGCATCCAAGATTGTACTAGTTTTATTCTAGGTGTACCTAGATTGAACCTAGATAGGTCTGGTGTTGTAACACATCGGATGCGTTTAGAATTTTATCTATCATGGAGAAAAAAGTATGGTAAAAACAACCAGTTTACGTTGAATCAACAAAATTTCAACATTAAAAAACGCACAAGCACATTACTAGGTAAATTCAAACAAAACTCAACACTTGTTCCAACCAAAACTTAGCGTAAGTGAAACAAACTTGTTGTTTAAAATAAATATTGAATCGGTAATTGAAACCAGCGGTATCGTTTGAAATAACCAACCAACTGGTTGAAATCAAATAAAAATTAGTACAACACCTACCGTATTTTTCGTTCCACTTATTAATTTTGCTTTTATTTAGCTGGACTACCGTTAAACGCAAAACTGTATTAGGTATAGTGCAAACCATAGGGCATGGACAATTATGAATTTAGTTTCATTTAAGGTCTCTTATAGTAGATTTATTTAAAAATCACTTTATGCTCTCCCGGTTATACGGCATTTTATTTTTTTATAAACAATAACATATAACTGTAGTATGCTTTAAATCACTATGAATCATAAATTACACTAAGTCACCAATTTCACTCCGGACTCACGAAATGTCCCCGCACGAACAACTGATAGGAATTTTACTGACACCATATGAGGGAAACTAATCATGTAGTTTGTTCTCCATGATTATTTCAACCAAGGTTATTTCAACCTAAGATCACAGTTTGAATCAGCCAAACAGAACTGTGTATAGCAATTAAATTTTTGGTTAAAACAAACATTTTTAGGGTTGAAAATAAGCAGACTTGCAGTTCCAATTAACTAACATTAAATTTAAAACAAAGTTATTATCTGAGTAGAAATCACTTGAAAAAGCGGTTTGCTTCAACTACAATCGCGAATTATCGATGTCTACCAGGAAAACTTGGACTAAAAAATAGTGTTTACCGTAATTCTGTGTAAATGACTAGTTATTTTCATCAAATGTAGGAGTGTTGCCCAAAAAGTAAATAATTTTTTTGTGAAATTCATTGAAATTGTTCAAAGCTTCAACTAAGGGGTCCATTACTAGCATATCAACCCTATACAAGTCCAAAATATATGCGTTACCCTATTTGTCTACGAGATAACAAATTGGTTTAGCTGCGTCAGATCAATCATTTTAATCAAATTATTTGATATGTGTATTTTGGACCCGGGTCTATAATGCGCATTATAGACCCGGGTCCAAAATAAGCAAATGGGTCCAAAAAAGGCACATTATGATCAGCGCAATTATCGATGTTTACCAGGAAAACCTAGCCTCAAAAATAAAGTTTACTATAATTTTGTGTAAATGACTAGTTATTTTCATCAAATGTGGGATTGTTGTATAAATAGTTAAGAAAATTCTTATGGAATTCATCGAAAATGTTCAAAGCTCCTACTAAGGGGTCCATTACTAGCATATCAACCCTAGCTCTGCCGACTCGCCAGCAGAAAACGTACCTTCTAATCTGCAATCAATCAACGGGCAGTCACAGAGCTGCCGCTGTCGCTGTCGTAAAGTTAACACATGTTCCAGCCCATCACTGAGCTGGTCGTCGGTTGGTGAAAAGGCCTCCGGCTTGATGAACTAATAATGGCAATCTTGACAATGATGCTGTAATAAATCATCGATGATCAATCAGTATTCATCGGTTTCATAAATTTATCTCGCTTTACTTCGCACGAGAAGCGCCCTCTGTTCGCGGGCCACTTGAGGTCGTGATTTAGCCAATGCAAACGAGGACTATCGGGACTGTGATGGTGTTCAGCAACGAAGAATAAAAATGTCCGTTTACTGATATGCTACCAACTCGCTGGATGTTCGAAGAGGCTGCGCAGCATTTATGGAGTAATTCGTGCATCGTCAAACAACCATCTATCTTCCACCACGCAACGCATCCGCTCGTCGTTCGTCATCGTTAGAGTTACAGGGATGTTCAGAATAGTAGTTTCAACTTTTGTAGCGGATGTTTTCAACCCTTGTATTGGTTTTCATGTTTCATCAGTGGCGCTAGCATTTTCCGAATAATGGTTTGGTTGATTCATCTTCTACCATAAGTGTAAAAAATTTGAATTCATTCGATTAAATTTTATTGGCGTTTGGCGCAGAATCGTTGAAACATCTCTGACAACCCTATTGTGGTCTTGTTGTTGTAAAATCAGCTGTCATTACACAGAGAACCAATTAATGAAAAAACGATTTATTTGAAGCCGGAAATGCCTCTATATCTTTCGAAAAATCACTTGGATGTTAGATAAAAGGGTTGTGTTGGCAACATGGATTGCTTCGATTAATGATACGATGTGAAACGTGCGATGTCTAGTTAATTATTTAAATATTAGTTCCGTTCCGTTGAAACTTTCAACCTTTAAACCAATAGTAAGGATGCTACTGGGCCATCCAGAAATGGTTTTAAGGACTGTATCGTTAATTATGGGAAAGGAGAGCAACTGATTCATTTGCTTCTGCATATTTTTTTAAAGTTTAAATAACAAATCATATTTGTTAAATGCAATGTTCAATTAAAAATATGCACATTACAACACATACACTGAGACAAAAACACTGGCAGGCAACTTTTGCCACCCCGGTCAAGATTGTGTGGCAAGTTTAATCTTAACCCTATGCTCAGGGAGTTGAGAAATTTTCCTCTCCTTCAAATAGTCAGACCCGGCGATTCCCCTTAAAAAATCATCAAGTCAACTTCATCCAACTTCAAGACGATAAATATCCCAACCATTACTATGTGTACACCGACGAACCTTTATCAAATGGTAAAGTCAGGTACGGCATTTCAAGTGATTCATCCCTTCCGAATATCTATTCTACCCTCTATATGGACCATATTGAGTGCCGAGGCTTCGATGAAAGCTTCCAATCTAGGTTTTCAATTAAACATCCAATCCGTAATCTTCAGCGACTCTGTCACCTGTCTCCAGGAAATGAATTCTTCTTGTTTGAAACATACCTGGCTCCAAGAAGCAGAGAGACTTGCTCTGGAGAATCAAGTCGTTTTCTGCTAGGGTCCAGGCCATTCTGATATCCTTGGCAATGAGAAGGTGAACCGATTAGCCGAGGAGGGTAACGAATTGGTGCCAGAGAAGGTATCCGCCCCAGCACAAGACGTCACTAGATGGACCACAGACCACAGCTGAAAGCACAAGTGATTCAACAGTCGACATCTCACCCTTCGAAGAGTAAAATTTCACACTTTTTACTGGCCCTATATTAATAACCCTCTCCATCGACGTACAATTACCTTTGAGCATCGAACGGAGGGAGAAATGCGATCAGAATAGATGTTCTATTAGTGATCAGGATCACAAGCGTGTCGTGAAAGCGATTAGCGGAATCCCAATTCTCCGGTCAGGGATGTGGCCAAAAAGTTGAATATGTCCAAGTCTTTCATTATTAGAGCCAAGGACCGGGAGGCACTTCAAATCGTCATGAACGATAAAATACGGTGGGATAGTCACGGGCCCGGAAACTGTACACCCAGATCCTGACGAAGTCTCATTGTCTCATCATAGATGGTGAGACTTACCTTAAGGCGGAGCTTCCTGGGCTACTTTTCTTCACCGCCCAGCAACAGTTGGCCAAGAAATACATGATTTGGCAAATCATTTGTGATTACCGGGACTGTAAACGTGGAGATATTTAACAAGGACAAGGTCTACAGAAGCGTCTGCTTTCTCTGTCGAAGGAGGGCCATACAATCTTCTGGCCGCATCAAGCTTCGTGCCACTATTCAAATGTTGTCCTTAAGTGACACAAAGCTAATGGAGTCACTTTTGTACCCAAAGACATGAACCCCCCCAACGCACCAAGACAAAGGCCCATCGAAAAATATTCGGCTATTTTGATGCAGGCACTACGGAAGCAACCCAAGGAGGTCAAATCTAAGGAAGTGTGTTTCCGTACAGAAGAAGCTACAGCCAGATGTTGTTACTTATCTTACCAATCAGCCTAAGGCCGGTGTGGCCTCTGCTGTACGCAGATGTTGTCTCCATTGTAATCGGTCCATGGCAGTACCTCGCCACCCTCCCTGTCTGCGGAGAGTCCGCAGGTCTACTTGATCGATCCACCTTGCTTGATGCGCGCCTCTTCTCTTGTACCCGTCGGTTCGTTTTCGAGAATCATTTTTATCAGGGCTGTCGTCCAACATTCTAACGACGTCCAACATTCTTGTCGACCGCTTTTTGTGATGCGTACGATGGGAGGTTCTCCCAGCAACTGATGCAATTCGTGGTTCCACGCCTCCTTAGCGTCCTTTGAATTCCAAAGTAGGCACGATTGCCAGTCATAATGCACATTTGTACTTCTCTGCTGGTGTTGTTATCGGCGGTCACCAATGAACTCAGATACACGAATTCGGCTACTACCTCGGTTTCAGCACCGTCTATCTGAACTCGTGGTAAAGCCAGGTGTTGTACAGAACCTAATAAGTGGAGTTAAGCATAAGGTGCAAGCGAACAGTTGTGGTATTGAAATTTAACCAAATTTTCTGAAAGTTTGAAAAGCATCGATCAACTAGTTAATTTGGTACAGAGTTTTTTCCGGGATGCAATTTATAACACATCGTTACAATCCTGTTAAACTGATTAAATAACAATACAATCTGCTGTGAACGGCTGTTCATATCAATGCGTTAACGAGATTGTATTTTTGGAAAACTTAAGTAAACTGTTAGAGGAGATTATGGGATTAAATAAGAGAATTCTTAATTTTCTCATTTTAAATCCGAATTTGTAAACTTTTATTATTATCATACTCGTTTTATGTTGAATACCTCTGATAGAGCTTGCAGAACTCATATACCCTTTTAAAGCATTATTTTTCATAATTATTATGTAATTTGGTGTGATATAAGGCCAGACTAAAAATGTGACCAATTTTTGATATGCAAAATTGAATTTTTGAAATTCCAATTCTTTTGGCAAGAAGTTCTGTGCTACACCTTATGGTTGCAGCTAAAGGCAATAATGAATGTTTTTGTTGGCAAAATCTCTATTGTTGCTCCGGCTAGCACCGGCTAGTGTTAAATGGCGATCCATTCTGTTGTAGGAGAACGTATTGATCTTCAGAGAAGTTTTCCTTCACCCAGGACAGCACTTGGTCCTTCAAAGTACCGATATATACTTCGGTTGTAAGTTGGGCACTAGCATAAATGAAAACAGGCAGCATTTTCAACCGTTGGACGCCGTCAAGCCAAACATCATGAGGCCGTGTGTTTGGTTTGGAACTAAAACTTTACTATTTCCGGAACATCCTTAAGTTTATTGAACCGCACGGAAAAAAATAACTTATTCTATAGACTGGACTCGGAAAAAGTGAGACACAAAAAATGATCACCAAAAATTCATTTTAAATTAGATACTTCCCAAATTTTCAGGGATTAAATAGCTATATATTAGCTATGTTTTGGCATAATTTATTTATTAAATTTCCTTCCCCAAACTGAATGCTCGAACATTTCTCTTAACACTGCTCATGAGATCTTGGGCGAGGCTTGCTCAACTTCCTTACACAATTTCTTCCAGTTTTTCTTCAAAGCTTCATCGGTTTTGAATGTTTTCCCGCTTTTCTTCAACTTCTTCTTCATTATCGCCCAAAACTTTTCGATCGGACGAAGTTCTGGTGAATTTGGCGGGTTCGCCTCCTTCGGGACCACATTAACGCCTTTCGCTTCGTACCAATCCATTCCATTACAGCGTGAAACCACGGTGAGAGCGGAGGAAGGGCAGCAAGCGCTTTTGCAAGCATTTCTCTCGATAAATCTGCCCGTTTATGGTGCCGGTTGTAACGAACGGCTTGCTATACCGTCCGTACTCGCATATCGCCTGCCACAACAGGTACTTCTTCGCGAATTTGTCCATCTTTCTCTTTCGGAACTTTTCCGGAACATCCATGCGGGACGTACCGACAAAAAACTCGAGGCCGGGGATTTGTTTGGTGTCCGCCTTGATATATGTCTCGTCGTCCATGACGAGACAGCCTGGCTTGACCAGCCACTCACGGTACAGCTTCTGCGCAAGCAACCGTGGCCACCGTGTTTTGCTTGTCAGTCCGGTTTAGCGCCTTCCTGACCTTAAAAAACACGTAGCCTAGCCCGTTTCATGGTCTGCTGGATGAACCACTTCGACGAATTGACCTTTTTGGCCATGCTCGGGTGGAAAGGTTCGGGTTATTCTTGAAGTACTGCCTTATCTTCCACGCCTTCTCTGGGTATTCCGTTTTCGGTTTTCGGCCGCTTTCAGCGCGCCGCTCGATGGTCTTTGTCTCCTAGAACATCTTCACAACGCGAGACATGGTTGAATGGTGGATTTCAAGCCTTTTGCCGATCCATCTGTGCGACTGACCAGGATTATCGATCACCGCGCCCAAGATTTGCTGGCGTAGCTCTTCTTGTTTCGAATGCATCTTGAAAACTATTTGACAGATCGCGAAAAATTTTGCACACATAATCATAACACTCTCAACTAGTATTAGCCACGCGATAGAAAGTTACACCCAAAACAAAGTGTCGATTTTTTCCGAGTCCAATCCTTAACAGGCGCCTAAAATTTCCCTCGTTTAATTACATAAATATCCCATTATTTTCTGCCAAATCTATAGATTTCTCTTTATGTGCATTAGATAACGATTAGATTATATATTTTTATCTAATGCCGAACAGCTTTCCGTCGGAGATCTGGGTTATCATTTTGCCTTCTTTAAAGTTCCGTAATTAAGATTTGTGCAAGACTTGTTTGTTGATTCTTCTCAAGGAATTTTCAGAACTTGCCATCCCAGGAGAGTTTCCTGATGAAACGTGAGTAATCTTTGCACGTGTAAATCTTTGCACGAACCAATTTGATCACGTCTGGCGTGACCGTGGACGTCTACTTCCCAGCTATTCCATCTGTACAAACCATCCTGTACAGACTTTTTAATGTAATAAACTGTGGCCAAATGACATCCTATCACATTGCCAATATCCTACCACGTCTTCTCGGAATCAACAGTTTGTTCATAGTATTTAAGAAACATTCAGATAATGATTTTCATACATTTGAGTTTTGCTCAACAGAATGTAATTTATTTTTGCGATAAATACATACGCACTAGTATTCATTGTCACTTAAAAAAAAAAGAAGGTAAACAAAGAAGAAGGATTATTACAAGGCGTCTACCAATAGGCCCAGTTTAATGGATATTTATTGACAGTGCTGTATCATATTATTCGAGAATCCCTAATCCAGCAAGCAGAGTTGTAACCTATTGAAGTTGTCCGCGAGGACAGGGTCAGGCTGCTCTTCGACATCCTTTGCCCTGACGTGAGTTGACTTTTTGCAGTGCAGCCATACCTACACCTACACCTTCACATTCCATCCACCTCCTTCCTTCATTCAGTATAGTGCGCTATGTGGCTACGTTTACATACAACATATGAACATAAAGCATGGCACTGAGGCCGCTGTTGATGTGCCTCAAAGATATGCATGATGGCACTAGAGCTTAGTATGCACTTCAACCGCTGTTGACAGCTACAGTGTCGAATAGAGCTGCGATGCTAATGATGAGATTTAGATATGAATTTTATAGTCAATCATGACTCTGCTGGCGGTGATTTATCGATGCGTTAGTGTGTATGTATGTGCCGAGCACTGAATGTATGACTGCAGCTACAAAACGGGCCGTTGATGGATGGTTGTTTATTGTTTCATTTGCAGAGATTATTGATTAGATTTATGTAACCTCGTCTCGCGTTTGTGCCTAGACTTGATGGCCAGCCGTTTCCTTTTGTATCTGGAAATTTCATCAGCCAACAAGAAGCTTGAGTGCGGTTGAGTGGCGAAGCTTTGATTTAACTCAGGCTTGCTCTTTGCTCACATAGTAATGCTACCAAAGTTGGCAAACGGTGACCTTTCCCAAGGCTGTAATGACGGAGAGATTGTAAATCATCGACAGAGGCAAACTAAGTGCTTCTTTAGATGCATTTAGAGCGACCATACTTTGAAGTACATAGATATAATATTAATTATAGGTTTAAGAATGTTTGTTAGATAGCATAAGAATCGATGTCCATGTAAGGTGTAACAAGATAATATAAAATTTGATCTCCATATGGTTTCTAGCGACCATCGACAAATAAATCGGGATATCGAGATAGAGAACTATAAGTATGGGATTATAAAAGGATTGCCCAAGTTATGAATTGAGATGCAGAACATCTAGTTATGGAGAGTTGATTACAGAAGTTTATTGACAAATCTTAAGAATTGGAAAAAAAAATTGCACGATAATCAGTTTGGATTTCAGATAACTTTAAGCACTTAAAGGTACAGGATGTGGCTGTGATCGACTTCTGGTTTGGTACCATGAACCATGAACCATGTAGCACACTACGAGTATAACTAGTTGCAGTAAATTGATTATGACTAAACACTGATTTTTAGAGATAATTATCGATCTTCTCTAAAATGTCCAACGATTCTTAACATATAGGATACCACGGTATAATTGCACCCATTATAGTGAAATTACAATTAGTTTCGAATATGCAGCCCAAGGAAGTGCGCGTGGATAGTTGACTTCCAAGGAAACAGCAAAGGATTTCAGGTTGGCCGAGAAGAACAGGTGGGCATAGGTAGACCTTGTTGTTTACGCCCAAGGCCAGCAGTAGCAAGAACCAGGATGAGTCGGAATGTCTAAAGCTTGTTAGATGAAACACAAAGGAGGCAACAAAGAAAGCGGATTAAATCTGCACAGATAAAAAGAAACATTGAGTTTTCTGCGTCATCTAATGCACATAAAGGAAATTCTAGATTTGGCATGAAATAATGGGATATTTTATGCAAATTTAAGCCAGATAACGCCCGAATCAAGCCTGTTGTATGAAAGATTGCAAACATTGTTGAACGGCGCATCAAAGACTAAAACCAGTTGCGTTGTTTACGCCTCCTTTGGCTTGGAATTAAATGAGGGAAATTTTACGCGCTTGTTAAATTTTTTTTTTCTTTGTGTAGAGTGGAATAGCCGAAAAGTTTAAGGAGCTGACGGTAAAAGCGATAAGGAGGAGGAGATGCCAAGTTCACGGGTTGGTACTAGGAATCGTGGAACGCCGGGTAAAGAAGAAGCGAGTCAGAAATAAAAAGTTCGAGAAATGGGGAAAAAAGATGAGAACAGTGGATGGTAAACCGTGCGGAATAAAGCCGAGATGAATTAGCAGAAAAAATAGAGATGATGAGAAGAAGAAATAAGTTAAGAGAGGGCAATTCAAGCCCCGTCGTGATGCCCTAGTCGTAGAGATAAACGGTGCTACGATGATGCAGTCCTCCTCAGTAAAGTAAAAACCGACTCGGAGGTGAAGAATTAATACCAGACGCACTCAGAAAAGGAAATATTCTGCTGAAGAAGAACCCTACAGTGAGTAGTTCAATTTTCATGTAGTTAGTGGAAAAGTCTCTTGGTGAGGATGTTAACGTACGAATTCAGTACCTCATGAAGTCATAAACAGTTGAGACCTGTATGAGATAACTACACCTGATGAGCTGAGGCGTGCGCTACATGGTGGTCTCAAAGAGATTTTGATGACAATCATTTTAAGAAACTCATGCGAGCAGACGGTGACAGTACGGCTTCCGACGGCTGCTGTCAAAAAACTGTTGGAGGCGGATAAAGTGAACGTTTGGTAGTCAGTGTGTTCGCTAAATGCTACCTCTCGAGTAACCAAACAAATGAAGGGATGCTTGTAGTGTATGGGTCTTGGCCACCATACAAGGAACTAAAAAGACCCTAACAGAGCAGATCTGTGCAGAAGATGTAGAAAGAAGCTGCAAATTGCAATAGACTGTGCAAAGCAGCCGAGGTACATGCTCTGCAAACAGGAGGTTGGAAACGACCATACGCCGGACGTTTCGAATGCTTTGCGTACATACACGTGATGTCGTACAAGCAGTAATGGTGAACTTGGAAATTATTGCAGTATCATGCCCTTCCTGATAACGGTTAGTGGGTGACTGATAGAGCAGAGATGTCTACGATTCATGTTATGGATAGAACCCCATCTAAGAAGTAGATTCTTGCTCAAACGAAGGCCAAATTCCCTCGCCAACCTTTCATCCGCGTTCAGAGCCGATGACGTACTGTCTAAATGAAGTGCTTCTACTAAGATATTCTTTTCAAAGGCCTTCGTCTTCCATTTCAACTCGCATGTTATAGAGCTCGTTACGTCGAACAAATACCATTACTGACAGTCGGTGGCGTCGTTGGCCAGCCTAACATTCAGGTTTGCCAGAGCTTCCTGCAGAGTGCAGAGTTTTCATATAAACGTGCTAAGGGTGATTAATGGAGTAGATAGAGGAGGAGGTTGTGTTCTGTGCCGCGAGGGTTGCCTTAAAAAGTTTGTTAACGTGAATGTAAATTAGTGGGGCGTTGCGTACCGAATAGTGATGGTGAAGGTTCGTGCCCGGAACGATGCCCGGAAGACTGTACGCAGGTAAGCTGGAGCTCTTCGGGAAGAGACTCTTCCCTTATCACTAACCACAAACTTGGCCACCGACCTGCGAGAAACTCTACAGCAATGTTTGAGCGATGGTTGCGTAAAACAGACGCGTCCCCTCGTTTAATGGCAAGCCAAAGTAAGCGTAAATAATGCAATTCTGTGCAATTTTTCATAAGCCATGCCACATTTTCTTGCAATCTTCCATACAACAGACCCGTTTCCAGCGACATTTGACTTTAATTTACATGAAAGATCCCATTGATTTATGTGAAATCTAGCGTCCCCTGCATTAGATAACGTAGATAATTAATACATAAATAATCTTTCAAACTGTGTACATGCCTTCTGGAGTACAAATGGTCGAAAAACCAGGACGGATTGCGGAGAGGGAGGTCTATGGTGGATGCAATTCGGACAGTGATCGAGAATGCTGAGAACTCGTCGAAGCAGAAGCGGAGAAGCGATAGATGTTGTGCTATGATAATGATTGGTGCGCTGCATGAATGAGAGTTCCGCACTACTTGTGACAAATGCTGCAGAGCTATCTCCAGCAACTAGTCTTGGTTTAAGAACCCAACATGAGACGAGAGTCAATTAAAATCACGGCGGGAGCTCCATCAACGGGTTCTATCAACGCTTTGGAACGGGATTTACAATGGCGTGTTGTTAAGTCAACTGATGAAAGCAGATGTGATCGTTGAGTTGGCAGACTACGTAGTTCTTTCAGTTAAAGGTGTAACGTTAGAGGAGGTGGAAATGTTGCCGCTCGAGGCGATTAAAATAACATATTGGGATTAAAGCATCATAAATGAAGTGCAGATCAGCGAGTAAGCAAACCAGTTAAATGAAAGATGATGATGAGAGATGCATAAGCACCTTGAACCCAAAACCCCTCCATCCGAAGGAGTCACTTCATCGCGGTTTCAGGGGAAAAGCACCACCTCCCCCCTCCCATTTGTGTGACATGCTAGGGACGTATCTCAAAAGAATCACTCGAGTCACGCACCTGGCAAATCGGCTTCTCGTCCCAGATCATGGAAATAAACTTTTTAGATTAGTCCAGATTGCTCACTTAATGTTCGTTCTGCTTGGTCAGCATCTACGACCATACATAAAAGTCCAGGAGATCAAGGTCCGGGGAGCTGTGAGGCCACAAAGTCGTATCGAGAAAATCAGTCAAATTCTCCCAACACCATGCATGGACGACATTTGCCGTGTACACTGGTTTGCCGTCCTGTTGAAAGACGTAATGATCCTTCCCGTTGAGGTTCCGAGGTGCCGGGACCGGAACCTGTGTTGATTTTCACGTTTTTCTCGATAATTACCAGTGGGAGCTGCTCCCGCGATACGGCCCCCAAACCATCACTGACGTGGCGCTCTGAAACCGCGGGATGTTTAAGTGGGATGGAGGGATACAGTGCGGCTGTGGTAAGGCAAAGAGTTTCTCAACAGAAAAACACGACCTGTGTGCCGCCAAAGTATCAGTTTGGGCCGTTGCGATTCTTGTACGGCTTGTATCCCAGGTCTTTCGTCAAGATGGTGTGGGCAGTCCCGATCGACACATCCAGGACAACTGCAGTCTTCCGTATCGAGTAGTTCATTTTTGGATTGGATTGCATTTCTGTATTTAAGAGACCTTCAGCCTTAGGATGGTTCGTCTCTACAGGTTCATTTTTCGACAAACCGCTGAACGCGGTCGTTGGCCGAATCCGTCTCTCGGTACCGATGAATGATGGTATGGATGAAATTCGCTAACCCCGTGAGATTTCAACTGCTGGAATATGTCACCTTTCGCAAACAACTTTACTACGACGTCGTGGTACGCCTTCATCGTGGTAAACAAACAAAAAATGACAGCAAGTCGACACCATGCGCGTCGGTTAGCCTATATATGAGGCTGATACCAATACCAATAGGCAGAATGCGCATGGTGCGCACCTACACAACGATGAAAAGTTGTATTCGAACATATTGAACACCCTGTAGTAAGGAACCCTTTCCAGCACATAAAACATTAATTTAGACGATTACCAATTTCGCAATGAAAGTGCAAACTCTAATTTATGATTTTTCATTCAATATAATACGTCAGAATTACTTTTATTGCAAAATTCTCACACATTATTTTATGAGGCTAAAACTAAGTATTTAAGAAGCATTACTAAGGTTTTAGATTAAGAGCTTTCTACTATGAAAATCCCGATGCATGAATTTGTGTATTTGGGGCGCGCAGAATCATACTCAATGCCCAGAGAAGTCGAGAAAATTTCCTACTCGAAAGATTCCTTCGATCAGGCCGGGATTCAACCCAACGCTTCTGGCTGTTAAACCCTGCTCTTAACGACTAATCTATCTGAGATTCAAATGACATAGAAATGATTTAGCTTATATAATTAACTATTCCGAAAATAGAAGTTATCATCGTAGGATATTAAATGATCGTGGTAAGAAAAATGATCAATTTCACTCGAAACTAAGATTGCTCAAGCGACCACTCACTGATGAGACTACATAATCCCATTTCCATGTTGGACAATGTTGGACCATGGATTGGACAAAGCATCCCCAAAAATGTCACTTCTTTTAAGGGGGGATATACAGTTAGAACGAGAAAAAAAACTCATTTCAAAACAAAATTTCAAGGTGAAGCTTTTACTCAAATCAATCGAAACTTTTTTACAATTGTAAGTGTATCCATGTAGTATACAAAAAGATTTTTTTCAATTTTTTTTCAACAAAATGGCGGCCGTTAGAGTGCATTGAAAAAGTCATTGTATTTTGCTTGTGCCAGCTCTCCTGGTCGCAGTTTTGATCTGAAATCTGCCAACCCAAAAAAAAATACATTGATTACATTTACAGTAGATAGATGAATTAAAAAAAAGAAGTACAAAAAAAAAATTTGCTCTTTAGGCGTTACTTTTTTGAAAAAATCCTCATTTTTCCACTATTTTATTACATTTTTACATACTTAATAATGAAATATTACAATAAATTTTGATTCATCTAGAAGGTAATACTATAATAAAGAAATCCTATAAGTTTCAGCTCAATCGAATAATTAGTTTTCCAGTTATCACCGGCATAAACTCCGAATATGCTGTTTTGAGAAAAATGCGTCGAAAGTTTTGTTTATCAAAAAGCGTCTCTTGATACCTGCTGCGCGCGAAAAAGGTGTTGTCGAAAAACGATGAAAAGAAACACTTGGAGTTCGAATTTTGAAAAAAGGATTTCAGGAACGTATTCTAAGGGAAATTTACTAACTTTTTATGCAATAAAAAAAATTGATTATTTGGTCATTCTAACTGTACATCACCCTTAACCTCGGGTAAACCGCGAGTAAACCATCCATGCCTAACTAAAACTAGTATCGGCTCCGTAACCCTTACGCGATTGATCTTACCAAATGAATGAACTTGTTGAAAAAAAGTCACCTTTCTCATTTAGTCTCAACATTGTAATGATTTACTTTTATTGCAATTGTTTAAAGATGCCCACATAGAGATTCTTACAGTAGAGAATGCGTAGATGATAAACGCATCGGTTTCTTTTCGAGGTGGAAGTCCAAGGGCTCAGGTCCTGATACAGCCAATTGTCTTTGTTTATGTGTTCCCTGAAGTATAAGGGTGCTTTCCACAAACTAGGGAAGGTCCATTAATTATGTCACGCAGTAAGGGGGGAGGGGGGGTTTGAGAAAACGTGACGATCCATACAAAAAAAATTGGTGGTCCATACAAAAAACGTGACAAGGGGGGGAGGGGGGGTTTAAAAAGTCAGTTTTTGCGTGACGTAATTAATGGACGTTCCCCTAGAAGATTAAATGCTTTGGAAGAGCAAAGAAAGTCCTCAATTATGAACTGTTGATGTGGTTCAAAGAGCTTTGATTTGAGCTCTGAGGCCCTTCAGAAAAGCCAAGTAGAGGAACAAGAAGAAGATCATCCAAACCATGGCCACTTAAAGCGTGACTGATAAGACCATAAGATCATGAGATCATCTTAAGTAATTTTCAGCCACTTAAGCCATCGACACCAAAGCCCGCCTAAGTAGGAGCACTTGGCCAAACTTCAAATACAAACGCTGTTCAAAATCATCGAAGCCAATTGACTTCGACCTACATTGTTTACCATAGTCAAACAGGTTGTAAATAATCCACGAAGGAAAGAAAATAAAATAAGCTGTGACATTATTCCAGGGATATTAGACACAGGCAATATCGGAATAGTGTGGAACGTTGTGCGATCTATTCGCCATAATGTTTGAGTGAGCTGGAAGTATATCACCTCCCATCGCGTTTTTTGGGCAATTCTTGTAATCAAACACAATGCAGTGTAGTGTCAGCTCGATGGCACTGGCATGGCTGCCTTGAAAGGGATACAATTTAAGTCCCCGTTGGCGGACTTTTTCATATCTACTACAACACTAGAGAGTACGATAGCTCAAAGCAAAGATATGGTCGGCTGGTATCATGGCATATGGGCCACCTTTATGCTCGTTTGTTGTCTGCCGTTTTGGCTCAAAGCTAAATAATCTGAGTGATATTATATTGACACCAAATAAACAGGTATTTATGCAAATATTAATAACGAAGTGAAGAGATTTTGATGGGGGTTCGACGCGACTGAAGAATGCACGTAATGATGATTGATGGGGTCACAAAGGCAGAGGCCAATAAAACAGAAAAGGGGTGTTAACGATTTGTTGTGGCTTTTACCATTGATTGTCGAGTGAAAGACAGCGTCCGCGGTTGACTGATAAGAGAGTTTGTTTTATTCATTCCGGGTTTCACATGTCATAGGGACTAGTGGGAGTAACACTGTTCTGGTGATTATTGTCGGAGAAGTTTTTCGCTGACTATAAAATATAGTCATGAATAATATAATTTTTCCTTCCGTTGAGAACATTCATAATTGTACGTATTGCATCATCAGCATTCTGAAGTGATTTTCTCATCCCTGCATGTGGTTTTCGTCAGTTATGCTGAATATCGTAGAAACCACTAGAGAGTTTTAAAAGTTGTTGCTCGTACAATTCAAGTGTGAAATGAAATATATGCAAGGTACGTGACTCTATCATCGATATGAGGAATTATAGACATTTCAGTACCATATGTTAACGGCGGGGTTTTGTTTTGAAGAATTTCCAATAGAGAAGAAATATTGGCCTAATCACACATTGTTGGGTTATCGTGCAGAAATAGTGAAAATTATCCGTTATCTTAACGAAATCAATACCTGAGTAAACATATTAAAAATAGCAATTTGAAAACTTATTTTGATATCAATTTCAAATAAAAATAAAAATTTGATTTTACTTCAAAGTTGTCCAATTCGATATCAAATTTAGTTTTTATCTTGCTGTAATCTTGCGTTCACTTATCTTTGAGAAAAGTAATTTTGTTTTCATTGTTTTGACAGATTATCAAGCAGAATATTCGTTTTGCTATTAACAGGAAAAAATGTACAGCATATTGATTTTTCAATTTGCTCTCAATTTTGATCTTTTAACCGTTAAAACTACATAAACGACAGCCTCCTGAGTCATTATTATCAGCAAAATCACAACATCGTATTAATTTTTGGTATTTGATCTCAAACACTACTCGGGAATACAGTCATTCCAAAGGCAAAAAACCCCTCTCTCAGAATTTCGTAATATTTGGTTGGATCGTTCCTTATTAAAGTCTGTTATATCCGAGTGTGTTTTGGGTTAACCTTATAAATGTATGATTTTCATTGTTGTTTTCAGTTAAAATACGAAACTTTCAGAAATATTTGATTTTGTTAAAAATAAACTTCGTAACAAACAGTTTTCTTTGGTTTTTGCTGCGAAGGGCCTTCAGTTGTTAATTAAATATCTTTGTTTAATAGATAAAGAATTTTTGCATAACATATCAAAATAAAAGCAATATCGGCCAAGCTATTTAAGAGGTTTAATTTATTTATTATTGATTCGTCAACAGTTAACAATGTTTATCTCAATGACAAGATAAAATTGAATTACATACAACAATTAACACATACATCTTCAGAAAAAAATGATCCTTTATTGTACGAGGTTAAACTTGAACATAATGAAGACAGGATGAAATTTAAGTTATTCCTTCACGAATTTTCGAACTTTGGATCGAATGCTCTTCATCAAGTTCCGGACAAGTTTTGCATCGCATTTTTTGGACGCTTGAGCCAAAATTTTTTTGAACTCCTGCATGTCCCCAGCTGCCTTACCAGTCTTCTTGAAGACCCTCTTCATGATTGCCCAGTAACGTTCGATGTGTCGAAGCTGAGGGCAATTTGATGGATTGATATTTTTCTCAATGAAATCAATACCCTTTTCCGCAAGCCAATTGAGAGTGGTTTTGGCATAGTGAGCCGACGCTTAATCCGGCCAAAACAGTGGAGGTGTACTATGCTTCTTATATAAAGGCCAAAATCTCTTCTGGAGACACTCAGATCGATAGATTTCCGCATTTATAGTTCCGGTAGTGTAAAATATGGTTGACTTCAAACCACAGGAACATATTGCTTGCCATACCAGTACCTTTCGACTGAATTTCTCCACTTGAATCGACCTGTCCGCATCGCTCACATCCTCCCCAACGACGGCAGTAAAGTATTGTGGACCTGGAAGGGTTTTGAGTCCTCCTTTACATAGGTCTCATCGTCCATCAAAACGCATGCATCCGGACGCTGCAAAAGACGCGAATACAATTTTCGGGCCCTTGTTGCTGCTCGCTTCTTCTGTTCTGCACTTTGTTTCGAGATTTTCTGCTTCTTGTAGGTCTTCAGGTGGTTTCGCCTCCTGATACGCTGGATCATTCCGACACTCGTTCCTGCTTTTTGGGCCAAACCACGTATTGACATTGATTTGTTCTTCATGATTAGAGATACCACTTTCTGCTCCAGTTTCGGGTTGGAAGAACCGGGTTTTCTGCCTCTTCCTGGTAGCTCATCCAAATAATAGTGTTCCTCAAACTTATTAATGATGGTTTTAACACTCGCATGATGAATTCCAAACCGCTTCGCCAATTTTCACATAGTAATACCCTTCTCACTTAGCCATGTGTCCAGAACCTTAATTTTCACTTCCTTTTCAATACGCGACATTTTGAAAACGCAGAATTTGAACCGCACAAACAAGTAAACAAAAGAAAGCTGACAGTCAAACGCACAGCATGCAATGTTCAGATCATAAAAAACCATCACAAATATATGCGTACAACTCAAATGTATGTGGATAGCTTATATTCGATACACTCCTTAATAGCTGTTGACAACGCGACACATGCTTAGCACAGGTTCGTGTTTGCCGTAATCGGTCTTTGAGCGCCAGTTTATGAAGAAAGATTGTAAACGTCGGTTTCGTCGTCGAGTGTTGAAGTTCGAGAGATTAAGCAAAGTGGAACATTCGATGTTTCCCTGAAAAAGGTCACCAACGAAACACGCTTTGGCCACCATACGCCTCCCTTCCAACAATTCCAGCTTAATGAGCGTACACCGGTTTTCGTAGATTAACAATCTGCGAGGATCTTGCCAACAAAGATGTCGCAAAGCAAAGCGTATAAACCTTCGCTGAACGGCTAACTTGGTAGAAAGGGGACCAAACGACAGCACAATACTTCAAAAAAGGAGGAACCAAAGAGCAGTATAGTGCCTTCAGACAATAAACGTCTTTGAAGTTTTTTGCGAAGCGGAAGATGAAGCCCAGCTGCGATGATGCTTTAGAAATTATATAGGCAATGTGGTTCTCGAATGACAGTTTGGTGTCTAGCATTACTCCCAGATCCTTTACTGTTGTTTCACGTTTCAAGCGCGTTCCTCGAAGGATGTAGTCGTGGAGATACATCGCACGTTTTCGGCCAAAGGAGATAGTCGAGCATTTGGATACATTTAAGGACATTCTGTGGATCCCAGTCGTCGAACACTTGTAGTTCCTGCTGAAAAATATTGCCGTCTTCTGGTTGTCCGCGTAGGATAATTTTAGGCATCTGAGGAACAAGTTCACGTCGTTCATATATAACAGGAAAAGGAATGGGCCAAGGTGGCTGCCTTGCGGAACGCCGGATGTTACTGAAAAGCTGGACGAGGCTTAATCTGAAATCTTCACAGACATAGATCTACCAGTCAGGTATGAGCGGACCCAGTTCAACAATTGATCCCCCATTTTGTCGTATTTGGAAATTGCAATTTTTCAAAGGCTGCAGAGAGATCTGTGTATATGGCGTCTACTTGATGACCACGTTCCATTTCACGGATGATGAACGATTTAAATACGGCAAGGTTGGTCGCCGTTGAGCGCTTGGGCATAAAACCGTGTTGATCAGGAGAAATAGTCTGTGAATAGTCATGGACCAGCCTTTGGAGAACAATTAGTTCGAATAGCTTGGATTCAGCACTTAGTACAGCAATTCCACGATAGTTGGCGACGGATCGTTTGCATCCCTTTTTGTGTATTGGAAAAACAAACGACTCTTTTCAGTTTTGGGAAACACACAGGAAGTTAATGACCAACTGAAAACCGTAGCCAAGGGCGCAGCAAGTGTGTTAAGGCAACGCTTCAGAACAATTGAAGGAATACCGTCAGGACCGCATCCAGTTGAATTTTTCATCTGATTCCCGGCTGAAATCACCATATCACTATGGATAGTGAAAGCAGCGCCAAATACAGATAAACGGGGACCATTGCTAGTAGCAGCTTAAAGGCTTAAAGCTCGGCATCCAGAATTTCATCGCAGAAGACACTACTGAACTGATTACGGAACAAGTTGGCGATATCCGCGACAGAGTCAGCTGCATGTATGCCGTCAGTCATAGTGGAGGGTAGATCGGTTTCCTTCCGTTGTTCATTCACAAACCGCCAAAAGCTTTTCGGTTTCGTTTTGAGACGACTCTGCAATTGAGACTGACGAGAGTTGTATAAGCAGTTATTGAGGTGTTTGTAATCGTCGTTGGCGCGTGCGTAGATTTTCCTCATCGGTGCGATATTTGCTGTGTTTCCTGAGAGCAGCTCTATTAACTCGTTTCAAATGTTTGAGGTCGGAATTAGAAGAAGTAGGTTTGGGAGGCTTATGGTTGAGTTTCTTAGGCACGAATTGAACAACGGCGTACAGCAAAATACTACACATAGTCGAAGCAGCAAAATTCACATCCTCGTTTCCAAGGGTCTTGTTCCAATGCACGCCGGCGAAAAAGTTGTTCATTTGCTCAAAATCAGCATGGGTGAAGTGATAATAAACTTCTTCGATGGTGATATGGAAGCTGTACTTAGGATTAAACTTCAGCGTCAGAAGCAGAGGGGAATGATTTCTGCAGCTTTTGACAGGCGGTGTCGGAGCTTGAAGAACGGAACATCTTTGGCCAAATTCTTCGCTAATGAAACATAGATCCGGCAAACGGTTATTTGCGTTAGGAATGCCATTAATTTGCCGAAATCTAGTGGTAGAATACGCGTCAAGCACGGAGAGAGAAGCCGGTCTGAATGACGAACAGGAATTGTATGGATAGTGGAAGCCGTACTTCTGTCGGTTACATGATCGGGAGGAATATAGCAGCAGTTCAGAAATCAGACTAAGGCCGGTGTGGCCTCTGCTGTGCACAGAAGTTGTCTCCATTATATTCGGTCCATGGCTGTTACTAGCCAGCCTCGCTGTCTGCGGAGGGTCCGCAGGTCGCCTTCTACTTGATCGATCCACCTTGATCGTTGCGCGCCTTTTCTTCTTGTACCTGTTGGTTCGTTTCAGTCACAGGGCCCATCGTAGTCGACCGATTTTTGCTATGTGTACGCTGGGAGGTTCTCCCAGCAACTGGTGCAATTCGCGGTTCATTCACCGTAGATGGTACGCAGCACCTTCCGTTCAAAGACGCCAAGGGCGCGTTGGTCCTCCACCAGCAATGTCCATGTTTCGAGGCCGTAGAGAACTACTGGTTTAATTAATGTCTTGTAGATGGTCAACTTTGTGCTTCGACGAACTTTGTTCGATCACATTCCGTCCAAATTCCGTTCCGATCATCTGGAGTCCAAAGGGAGGAATATAGACCACGCAAATAAACAGAGTCCCGGGTTTAGTGAATATCGCCACCCAAAGATGTTCAACCGTTGAGTGTTCTGGAGGCTTCCGAAGTCAAGATTAGAACATCGTTGAGACCGGCATCGGACACAACTGAGCTAGGAGGGTCCAGGGCTTCCATACTGCTTTGTGACGAGCGTCCCAAACCGGTTGAAGTTACTGTCGATGTATGTTTATGACGAGCTTGGGTGAGATGACAGATGTGTAGAGGGCTGGTGGGCGTTGATAACGGCGGTCTAGTAGAAGCATCAGCAGGAGAAAGAACGCTGGAATCGGAAGATTCATCAGGAAGAGTAAGATCTACAAATTGCGGGTACTTGCCTGAATTCGCAGTTTGGAGAACCTCTTCGTTAGAAGCAACATCAGGACCGCGACGACTACGATGAACGACGACAGCAAAAGGCGGGACTGTGTCGAACTGAGAAGAGGTCTCCATGGTACTGATTAGTTCACGTCACGGTTTATTTAGTTCTCCTCCATGGCACCATCTCCCGACGCTGACTGAACAGTTCGCGACGTACGGTTTCCAAGTGATGCAAGTGTCGGAGTTTGAGAAGGTTTCCAAAAAATTGCGGATGATCTTCTATCCTTAAATTCCCGAAAATAGATGCCTTTCGCCACATTGATGATGAGAGAGCTTTTTCCTTCAGATCTGCACTCAGTACAATTTTGAAGGAGATAAAAGACATAGAGTTTACGTCCTTTCCGTTGGCTACTAGCCCTAAAATCTCCACGTCATCGGTGCCAAGGCGATGCGTTGCGAAAGCTCGCAATTTAAAATAAATTATAAAAAGAACACAAGTTATGAACATCAAATGTTTTTTATTATCGACAAACCACGGTTTTTTTTTCAATCGAAAAAGAAACACCCTTACGATGAAATAATAATAATTGGTAAGTCAAGAAATGCTTCAGGTTCAAACAAAACAAAAAAACCTCCACCAGGTGGTTGAAGAAGGCAACCTTGGCAGCTGCGAAAACGTTGAGTTAATCAAACGTAACGGCACTCGCTTGCTGAAAATCATTGACGAAAAATTGTCATGCAACGTGGCAGTTATTGAACAATGTATAACAAAGTTCGGGATAAAGAGTGTATTCGATAAAAATGGCACATATATAGGTAATTGTCGGAAGATGATACATCCTTGACGCCAAATAATGAGGTGTTCCATAAAGTTATCTGATCACGAGCCTATTCACCTGATTCAGCTGGTCCATCGTTTATCTATTTTCAGCCCAAACAAAACCTCCGAATCCAAAGCGAAAATGGTTTCGCCATTTCGCCGAAATGGTGAAAAAAACCTCACCATCACTGTTCGGTTCCGAACGTTTGATTTATGTTTTCCGTTTTTTTGACCATTATGCCATTTTTGCCCCTAATCCCCTTTTTGCCTTATACGCACCGTTTGCCTCTTATTCCCCCTGTACCCCTTCCGCCTGTTTGTCTTTTTTTAATTCAGCCATCCCAGCAAATTTCTCCCCGCCCCTTTATCATGTTTTGTTCGTGTTGCACATTTTCGTAGCAGTGGGTTGAATATGTGTTATAGGAAGCTACTGCTATAAAAGAAAACCGTTTTGCGCACTGCGCATCAGTTTGTTTGTAAACGCGTAGAAGTTAAGTTGAAAGAGAAGAATATACGTTGAAAAGAACAAATATCCGGATTTCATTTCTTCCATCAAGGAGCATCCGATCTGTTTTCCACTACCGAACCAGGGCACCCGATTGCTGCTGTTGCTGAACCTGCTACCGAGCAGTCCACCCATCCATTGTGAAGCGATAGACGTTGGTCCCATCGTTCCGATCCACAATTAGACCCCTCCCGTGGTAATCTACTGTGGACACCGGTTCGACTGCACACGGACAACCTATCGCAGTTTCCCGTCGAAGTTGATTGATGCCCAAGCGGATTCCCATTCCGTTCCGTGATTCTTACGTTGTGCACCGCACATTGTTTGGTCCTTCGAGCCGGATAGCAGCATCGGTGCCTTACAGTTCCAGTTGGTGTTAAGACGCCCTGGTGGAAAATTGAAATCCTATCCGATCGTGTCCGATCGAAATACTTCGCGTTTCGAAAGTACAGTTCGCGCGAGTGTCGTGAGCGAAAAAGTTGGAACACGTCCGAACAAGTTTCGGAAGAGACAGTAAAGTAGTGTCTGCGAGTGCCCGGTTGGGACGAAGCAAAAACAGCAAATTAGTGTGTGTGAGTGCCCGGTTGGGACGAAGCGAAGACAGTTAAGTAGTGTGTTAAAGTGCCCGGTTGGGACGAAGAAAGGACGAGATAATAAGTGTTATAAGTGTTGGCCTGTTTGGCTGAAACAGTGAATAAGTTCCGTCGATGTCGTTGAAACATACGCCCCAGAAATTTGCAAACGAGAATATGGCTCAACTAAAAACGCTAGTGCACCTTCGTGGCCAAGCGAAGGGTAAAGTTACCAGAATACGGAGAGCAATTGAAGAAGTTTCGGAAGCTGGTGTTGTTCAATTTTCCCTCGCCCAGCTGAAGGTGTATGCAAGGAATCTGGAGGCTCATTTCCAAGAGTACCTCAGTTTCCACCACCAGATCACCGCATTGTTGCCACCGGAAAAGCTTGATGACAATGATGCCACGTACCTTCAGTTTGAAACGCATCACACCGAAACTGCAACGTTAGTCGAAGACCTAATCCAGTCCGCAACTCCGCCACCCGCATTGATGCCCACGCCAGTAACTGCATTTCAACATCCGCAAATTGTTGTACAACAGCAACCACTGCCGGTTCCTGTTCCTTCGTTTGATGGCAAGCCGGAGAACTGGTCGAGATTCAGGCAAGTTTTTTCGGACATAATGGCAAGATCCAGAGATTCCGATGCAGTCAAGTTACACCACCTTGAGAGGGCATTAGCGAGTGGATCCGCCGCCAAGATCATCGACCCGAGAACGCTCAGTGAAGGAAATTTCGCCCACGCTTGGGAGCTGCTGCTTGACGTTTACGAAGACGAACGGAAGGCAGTAGACTCTCATATCCATGGCCTGCTGAGCTTGAAGCACATGAACAAGGACTACTCCAAGCAAATGAGAGAGCTTTTAAACGAGGTGACCCGCCACGTTGAAGGACTGAAGCTGCTGAACCAGAATTTGGAAGGCGTATCCGAAAGATTTGTCGTCGTAGTCCTCTCCGATGCTTTCGACCCCGAGACACGGAAACAGTGGGAGGCCACTATTCCTCACAAGCATATCCCGAATTATGAAAACACCATCAAGTTCTTGAAAGAGCGATGTTCGCTATTAGAGCGCTGTGAAGCTAGTCATCCCAAGTTGTCGTCATCTAAGGATTCCAGCCAGAAGTCCACCTCAAAGCCCCCACCGGCGAAGTCGTTCGCTATGACTACACCCGTAGCAAATAGTGATGCGACGTGTGAGATCTGCAGTGCGAGCCATCCCAACTTTAAGTGCGATAAGTTTCTATCGCTGACGGTACCCCAACGTAGGTTCAAGGTAAGAGAGCTTAATCTTTGTTTCAATTGCTTGAGGAAGGGCCACCTTGCCACAAAATGCCCTTCAAATAAGTCCTGCCAGGAGTGTCAATGCAGACACAATACATTGCTCCATGATCAAAAATTTCCAAAGTTTGATTCAAAGCCCGTTGTTGAAATTTCAAGTTCTAAACCAGAATCTACTCAAGTCCAAGTACCCAAACCAAATTCGACCCAAGCTAGTATCCAAGTTCCTTCCCCTATTGAAAGTGTTTCGTCTTTGTCCAATCCAGTCCATAAGGTTCCTCGGTCAGATTGCACACTTTTGCTTGCGGCCATGGTTGATGTCCTTGACAGCCATGGTATTTCCCATCCTTGCCGTGCATTCCTCGATTGTGGTTCCCAACCACATTTAGTTTCCCGTTCATTTGTAGAATGTTTGGGAATCGACCAGGTACCTACCCATGTTGAAGTATTCGGAGCAGCCGGTAAAAGATCGGTGCTGGACAAGAAGACGACACTTACGCTCCGTTCTCGTTGCACGGAATTCCAAGCTCAAATAGAATGTTTGGTCACTGAGGTGGTGACTGGTCCTCTGCCTGGTCGTAAGTTGGATCCTCGATCTTGGAAAATTCCATCTGGTTTGTCGCTTGCCGATCCTACCTTCCATACCCCAGGGGAAGTCAATTTGCTTATTGGAGTTAAATTGTTTTTCCACTTGATGCTACCCGGACAGCTGATGCTAGGAAAGCAGTTACCGATCCTGAAGGAAACCCGTTTGGGTTGGGTTGTTGCTGGTGGTGCTGAGGATGTAGATGAGAATCAGCATTGCTACACAGCCAGCCTGCAGCCACTCACAGAATGTATGGAAAAGTTTTGGTCTGTTGAGTCAATTGAACCAAGTGATGCCGTATCCAAGGAGGAGCAAGATTGCGAACAGCTTTTCAGTTCCACAACCGTTCGAAATCCAGATGGCACCTACATTGTCCACTTACCGTTGAAGGAATCTGTAAACGTGTTAGGAAATAACCGATCGTTGGCACTAAAACGTTTTCACATTTTAGAGCATCGATTCTCGAAGAATGTCGATTTGAAAAATGCTTACGTAGATTTCATCAACGAGTACAAATCGTTGTCTCATTGTAGGCAAATTTCCGAGTCTGATGATGTGCCTGGGAAGTTGGTTCACTATTTGCCCCACCATGCGGTGTTAAAACCAAGTAGCTCCACCACCCGTTTGAGAGTTGTCTTTGATGCCTCAGCTAGAACGACTGGTCCATCGCTTAACGATGTCTTAATGATTGGTCCCACTGTCCAAGATGATATTTTTTCGATAATCCTTCGATTCCGTAAACATCGTTTTGCGATAACGGCTGACGCTTCCAAAATGTACAGAAGAGTCCATGTTGATGGAAGGCACTCCAGTCTGCAACGAATTTTTTGGAGAGAGAATCCCGATGATCCACTACAGATTCTTGAGTTAACCACCGTTACCTACGGGACGGCCAGTGCCCCATTTTTGGCCACTCGAACACTGTTACAGCTTGCCCGTGATGAGTCACAGCGTTTTCCAAGAGCGTCCAAGGTCTTGGAAGAAGATGTTTATGTAGATGATGTGGTATCAGGAGCTGATACCATTGAACAGGCTGTACAACTTCGTTCTGATTTGACACAGTTGTTGCAGTCTGGAGGTTTCCCTCTACATAAATGGTGTGCAAGCGATGCAACCATTCTTGACGCCGTCCCTGAAGAAGATCGCGAAACGTATTTAGAGTTTGAGGGTTCTGATGTGAATAAGGTCATCAAAACCTTAGGCCTACTATGGGATCCAAACGAGGATGTCTTTAGATTCCATTGTGGTTTGCAATTCCAACCGTCGTCGTCTATGCCAACCAAACGTATTGTTCTCTCCGAAATTGCGCGATTGTTTGACCCCTTAGGCCTTGTTGCTCCGGTGATAGTTCTGGCAAAGGAGATCATGCAACGTTTGTGGAAGGATGGATTAGGATGGGATGATCCTTTGGAAGGTGATATTCTGCAGTCTTGGCTTACGTTCAGAGATTCTTTGAAATATATTAACTCTTTTAAAATCCCACGCTTCGTTGGATTGGAAAGCGCCATGCATGTCGAGGTTCATGGTTTCGCAGACGCCTCCAATCGTGCTTATGGAGCAGCCGTTTATTTGAGAATTGTTTCTGCCGTTGATGTCAAGGTTTCACTGCTCTGTAGTGAAATTGTCGAAGTCTTATTCCTAAATTGGAGTCATTTAAATTATTAGCTCACAATAACGTCTGTGATGCATTCGCTCTTTGTGAAACACAGTTCTCGCCCGAAATCGATCTTTCGTTTCATGATTTCAATATTATTCATCTTGATCGTGGGGATTCATGTGGAGGAGGAGTACTTTTGGGGATCAAGAAGTGCTCCTCCTTCTATAGAGTGAATTTTCCTCCAATTCCAGGTATTGAAGTTTTCGCATGTCAAGCTGTTATAAAAATAAAAACCTTTGCATTGCTTCTGTGTATATTCCTTCAAGCGCCTCAATTAACCAAAAACAACTTTCAGATATTTGTTCGGTCCTTCTTACTGATCATGGGAGATTTTAACTCTCACGGTACAGGCTAGGGAGAACTGTACGACGACAACCGGTCTTCCTCGATATATGACCTCTGTAACAACTTCAATATGACAGTTCTCAACAATGGAGAAGCTACACGTTTGGCTGGTTCATCCTCAGTTGGCGGTTGATTAGACCTCACACTTTGTTCGAATTCATTATCATTGGATTGCACATCTTCTTCTTCTTTAGCATTTCAAGCTTATTGCATTCACAATTAGCTTATTGCTTGCTCTCAACTTAGTATTCTAGATGCACTTCAACAGTCATTAATTGAGAGCTTTCGATGCCAGGTACCATTTTTGCATCAGTATAATCGTGTGGCAAGTACAATCACACGCTATGCCCAGGGATTCGAGAAATTTTCCTTAACGAAAAATTCCTAGACCAGACCGGGAATCGAACTCAGCCACCTCCAGCATGGTGTTGCTTTGTAGCTGCGCCTTTATTGACTGAGCTAAGGGAGGATGTGTATTGCACATGGAATTTGATTTAAGATCCCCACGGTAGTGATCACTTGCTCATAAAATTTTTGATTGCCACCGGATTCAATCCTTCGGAATCCATCAACGTTGCGTATGGTCTTACTAGTTTCATCGATTGGACAAAGATTAGGTCAGCAGTAGATGAAACCGTAATGACTGTAGAAGGGCTTCCACTACTGGAGGAATATAACTTTCTCTCCAACCTGATCTTTGACAACGCGCTTCATGCTCAAACTTGATTAGTTCCAGGAACGCAGCAATGCACCGAGGTTTACCGTAAAAAGTCCGACGCGTCCGACCTGAGCACTTCGTAGTATAAACACTCGTTTCTGCCACCGACTGAAAGTCTCTCTTATCATATAACTTATCTCTACACAGCTCTCGAACGCGAACTTAAGAGCTTCATCAAGGTTGAGCAACGCGGAGACTGGCGATGATTCGCGTGAAACGTCGATGAACACTCTTTGGAACCCGGCGCGAAGATTGCGTAATGAACTATGAACAACAAGAGCGAGGAGTACTCGAAACAATGGATCCTCAAGTTCACGCGAAAAGTTAGTCCAGATTTTGTGCTGGCACGGATCATTCCTCGCGAAACCGAGAATTCGATCTTATCCGTTAGTATTGTTATTCCTTTTAAACTCGAGACGGCCGCAAATAATCGGTTCTATCCTCATAACTGTAGTTTTAAGATTATTGATGTATAAAATATGGATATGAACATCCTCCGCAACATCGAACATAGACTTGGCAACGTACAAAGTTCAGATTGACTACCTAAAATCATTATTGTTCATTGTGGTTAATTTTGTCTTTAGTGATATTTTAGTCCGTACTTAATTGATTCAAGCTTATGATATTTTTGTTTTTCTTGTGGCCAAACTGAGTCGTTTTCTGCAAAACCCCCAAAACGCGTGAATTTCTTCCAATTTAGCCATTCTCTGGCTCATGTGTCACACTTTCCCTTTAATGTCCTCTGTCGATATACACACGGGTTTTTGTTGAAGAATACTGGATATAACAACGAGAAAATAAAAGCATTTTCTTATGGGAATTCTTGCCACAAACGACACATATCCTGTTTCAAGGGAAATGGTTCACGAATAAACTTCTATTGGCAGCGCTCACACACGCACATAATGGCGACCTTTTTCTCTACATAAAACGTGCCCTCGACGATCGTCGTCATTCTTGTATGTGGGCCATGAAGTGGAAAGGGACGATGAAAGTTGGCGTCTTTTTCCGGTTTATTAAATCAATAAAGAGCTCTGCAAGATGAAGAAAAAATGTCAACATACTCAAGGTTCAGTGGGGGCCATTCAGACTGAACCAAGACCAAGAGACCGACGTGGCTTAAAGGCAGATAAGCCCTAATCGTTTGTTCAGTCGGAATGGTGAAAAATCATTTTTCATTCCACGTGAAGATCTGATACCTCCGAGATTAGTCGCGGGCAATGAATTGAATAACGAAGCGCATAGACATTTAATGGAAATTTCAATAAAAAAAAATGGCGTTAACTTTCCCGAATGGAAGTGTCTCTGGCGATTGATGATAACGACGAACGAAGAATAAAACGGTTAATTTATTATGCATTTTCTTTTGACGGTTTGGGAATTGCTCCATTACAAAAAAGGTGGATAAATCTACTATTGACGGTTGGACAGTCAATGCACACGGAAACTGGAAAGCTCCTGAGAATCGTTGGCAGAAAAAGGAATCGAAGTAATGCCAGTGCTATCTTGCAATGTGAAATTTCTTTCTTTTAATATGGTAGGGAAGTAAATGGAAATGAAGCAATGAAGACGATGGTTGTGTGCTTGGTAAATCTATGCACAGTAGCACTCATTCTTGTTCCATTCTTAATTGGAGGTGTTTAATATTGAACAGTCAGTTCATGCATGAATAACAAACCTTCACTGATAATAAAGTTTAGTTTATGATACGAACTCGAACGTTTTAGCAACAATCTTTTCAATGTTTTCTGCAACGTAATTGATTTTCAATACCACATGCGCTGTCATAATAACAAAGCATTCATATTATTAAACATTAGTGTATTGTACGAAAACAAGTGTTTAAAAAATTAAAAAAAATCTGGTGCTAATCGTTGCATTGTTATTTGACATATCTGTTTTATCGTCTTTAAATGAAACCCACAAAAAAAGCGAAAGAAGCTGATTTTTTAAAAATATTTCCGATTTGAGGTTTGATCATGTCCTATTGAGAAGAGTTGCTACTGAAATCGTGGTTGACTTCAGTAGGCCGATGTGACTTTTTAAAAGTAGTGTGATTCAAAAAGATGAATTCACAGCTTTTGACTCGTACATATTACGCTTTTTCTTTTATGTTGAGGCACACAAACGATTTTAGCTCGCAGCAACTACACCAACATGTGTGGATACGATAGAAGAGAAGCAGTGTTTGGCTGGTCTGCGCAAAATTATTTTTTTACATTGTATCATTTTTTAAGATGACAAGCAATACGAATGTTTCTTAAAATTGTTGAAGCGTGTTTTACATGATCGAAAATCATATTTACAAAACGAGCGTAAGTGATCTAAAAAAATATATATAGTTGCGATGCAGAAACAACACCAAAAAGGGAGCGACGAGTATTGTTAGTATGACGCACCAGATAATCCATAATATAAATAAAAAATATTTGAACCAAGTGCTAATAATCTGATGTCTTTTTTTTTACTCTCAGGTAACATGAACTAAACAACATTTTTATTTGATGGAGCGTGTAAGTATTAATACAAATTTTGTTGTTTCTGCTTTATGTATAAAAATGATTACTGTGAACTCGTAATGTGCATAACTTCATATGATAAAAACACCTTGAAACATTACATGTACAAAAAAATGGAACATTGACACCAAACAAAACTAGAATACTAATTTAGAGCAATCGGAAAACTAGAAAAACTTAAACTTCACTTTATCCACTTCTCAAAATAGAGAGAATAAACTGAAAGACTTTTACAAACCATCACTAGTGAGCGCTAACAAATTCCACTAGAAAATACTTATCATTTGACGGATAGACCAATATCATCTGCAACTTACAGACATCTTCAGTCGCGATTGCTCGACTTGAAGAAGTTTCTGAAAACGTCATTGAATACGTCTGTAAGTCAGACATGAAATAGGCCTATCTGTGAAATTGTGTTTTTTTAAAGTGAAGCAACTAGAACATGCAACAAAATAGTAAAAAAAGTTCTGTGGATACATTAAATGAAACCTTCTGTTGGGGTTGCATATACACTTCATACACAAACAACTAAAGAAATCGTTGCTTGAATAACTTCAAATAAATCCTCAATGCTTATTTTTCCTTACTACCTATCATCCTTTGAATGGTATCATCCAATTCATATATGGAATAGTTGAAGAAGTTTGGGGTTTCGATTCATTTATGGTAATTTTAATTGGAGTATACACTATGATTATTTTGTCAAATCTCCTGGAGGTGGAGTCATTTATGAAGACATAGTGGCAGTCAGGCAGAGGCAGATAAACGAAGACAGCTGAGTAATTATCTGCAAAAGCTCTAAAACGCGTTAATTACTTCCAAATTATTCATTCACTGGCTCATATGTCATACTTTCCCTTGAATGTGATCTGTTGATATAAAGGGCGTTCCTATCAAAATTTGGTGTTCCGATGAAAAACAGTAATGTGTGTGAGTCGATCAACGTTTTTATTAATAAGTCAAACTGTTTTTCTTTTTCAAGTTCAGTTAATACATAATACAGGAGAAATATTCAGCTAAGCTTCCTTTTAACCGAATGTGAATTGCCGGGTCTTTCGTTTAACACCTGTCATAAGATTTTGTACAGTCTCCTTGTCCACTTTATTGGCCGCAGAACGCCAGTTTGCCTGGACCTGTTTCTCGCTCACAACAGATTTTGAGTCTTCATAAGGTTCCGCTTGACGATGGCCCATTATTGTTCGATTGGGCGGAGCTCTGGCGTGTTGGGAGGGTTCTTGTCCTTGGGCACCACTTGAACGTTGTTGGCAGCATTCCAGTCCATGACATTTTTTTCCGTAATGGCAAGATGCCAAGTCCGGCAAAAATAGAATGACCATCTTATTTCCAGACTATGCTACTCAACGCTTGTATGTCACACGGGACAAAGCGAAATGATTTCAGTATTAGACTGATGGTCTAACCTTCTCTTAGCCGCCATGGTCCGCTTCGTTCTGGCAGGGAGAGCAAAGTAAGGCTAGAGAACCATTGATAGCTAAAACCAACCTAGCTACTGTGATGACATTTGTGCCAACTGAAATTCTCAAGGATATGAAATACCGTCAGTAACAACTTGAATACCATAATCATCGCACGAATTTTGCAGGCTGCCCTTCACAGCGACGAGAAGTTGAATAAACTGCTATTCAGAGTAATGGCGTTCTGCTGCCTAAGAAAAGACTAATTAATTTTTAACGCTTACCTTACCCATCGTCCTTTTTGGACAACCATTTTAATTTTACAAGTAAAAAGTGTGTTTGGCTAACATGTTCATGACCAAGCCTGAACTACCATTGCATATTTTCGAAATGGTGGTAAATTGTCTGTTCAACTCGCTGCCCAAATACTTCTTCGCCGTTTAGCTGCTTCTTCCAACCGGTCATCCTAAGGAGCGGAACGAATGGCCATCTTGCCCTCAGTCTCACGCTTCTGCTGCGCTTTACAGTCGCGTAGCACAGTCGGGCGGTCAGACCTTGGCTTCCCTTCGACACTCTCGCCTTTCTTCAGAATGAATAGGATGTTGAAAATGCCGAATCTGATATATATGGCGATGTTTACCAGATCCAAATGAAAAATGCATCAAATTACCTTATCAATCAGACTAATGCCTGTGTGTCCTCTGCTGTTCACAGAAGTTGTCTCCATGGCTGTACCCTAGTAACCTCGCTGTCAGCGGAGGGTCCGCAGGTCGCCTTCTACTTGATCGATCCACATTGCTCGTTGCGCGCCTATTCTTGTTGTACCCGTCGGTTCGTTTTCGAGAATAATTTTAACTGGACAGTTGACCGTAGTCGACCGATTTTAGCGATGTGTACGATGGGAGGTTCTCCCAGCAACTGATGCAATTCGCGGTTCATTCGCTTCCTCCACGTTCCGTCTTCTATCTGCACTCCACCGTAGATCTTACGCAGCACCTTCCGTTCAAAGACACCAAGGGCGCCCTCAGTCTCACGCTTTTGCTGCGGTCCTTCACAAGCAATGTCCATGTTTTGTGGCCGTAGAGAACTACTGGTCCAAATAATGTCTTGTAGATGGTCAACTTTGTAGTTCGGCGAACTTTGTTCGATCTTAGCGTCCTTCGGAGTCCAAAGAAGGCAGGATTGTCCCAGATACACGAATTCGTCTACTACCTAGATTTCAGCACCGTCTATTTGAACTCGTGCTAGGAGGGTAACATATATTTTGTTTTCAACGCATTAATCGCAACCCCAATCCTACCAGTTTCAGCCTTAAGTCTGATGTACGTTTCAGCCATCGTCTCAAAGTTACGTGCTAAGATCCCAAGTAACAATTTGGGTTTTATCAAGGTTCTGTAGATCACGATTTAAACTTGAAACGTGCTATAAAACTACGATAAAACCTTCAATGTTACTTGGGATATCAACGTCGCCGGCGAAGCCAAATAGTTGGACAGACTTCCTGAAGATCGTGCCACTCGTGTCTATCCCAGCTTTTCGAATCACACTCTCCAGTGCAATGTTAAACAACAAACATGACAATCCATCACCTTGCCGTAACCCTCGCCGAGATTCGAAGGGACTCGAGAGCGTCCCTAATACTCGGACGATACACATCACTCGATCCATCGTTGCTTTGATCAGCCGCGTCAGTTTTTCCGGAAATCCATATTCGTGCATATTCTATGCACGATTTGTAAATAGCCATACGAGCTAAGTATTTAAATCAATTGAGTTTGCTAATCGTACGCCAAAGAGCGGATTTTCTTTCTTACACTGCTCATTAACTTCAGCAGAGACTGTTTGCCAATGACTTTTAATATTTTTTTCTTCTTTCAATAGTTTTGATGGAATCCGCTGTTTCAACATGTTTGCGCAAATATGCTTTTGTCAGAGCCCAAAAAGTTTCAATTGGTCTTGCCTGGAGGCAGCTTGAAGGATTCATCTCCTTGGGTACGGATTCGACTCCGTTGGCTTTGTACCCTGCTACCGTGTCCTCTGCGTAAAGAACTGTATCCAAATTCGGCCTAAACAGTACTGGATTATTATGTTTCCGGATCATGGTGAGCAGGCGCTGCCCAAGCATTCCCTTACGTAAAAATCACCATTTATCGTATCGGTTGTAACAAGTGGATTTGAAAGTATTAAACACTCACAAAGTGCTTGTCAAACCATTGCTTTTTACCAAATTTTTCGGTAAAAATTAACAAATCGGCATCGTCAATAGCTTGACCAGCACGGACCGTGTAGAACTGGTTACCCGAAAGCGTCTTATAATCAAACTTCACGTAGGCCTCATCATCCATAATGATTCATGCCGATTTTCCACAGCAGTTTAGTGTATAATTTAAGGGTCGTTGGTTTGACAGATACTGCTTGTTTTTCACTTCGGTTTAGCTTCTTCTGCTTCTTGAAAGTCCAAAATCCATTTCGTTTTTTTGCTTGGTTGACGTTACTCTTCGAAGATCCTAACGTTTTGGCCACATTTCGAACGGAAGTACCCGAAAACTTGCGTGATTTTTCGATCCAAGTTTTGGTCGACGGTTTACGTCCAAATTTTTTCTTGTCCCGAAAGGAAGACTCCTCACCATACTTCCAAATTGCGTTATGAACTGCTCCAATGCTAACACCTTCTATTTTGACTAACTGACTCAGCTAAACGTTGGGAAGAGTGTACCATTTGTGTACGATCTATTTGCACTTTTCCGGGCTTCGCATTATATGAAAATTAAATGCATCGGCACTTTAGACTCACACAGTAATAGATTAAAATGTAAACAATGATACACAGTAAGCAACAGTATTGCATCAAAATCGTATTTATACTTTCTGGAACACCCTATATACTCATTTACGTCCGCTAGGGTAGGTCATGCAGTGGATCAGGTGCACATCTGAACGTGACACCTCCGTACAACAGTCGAGACAGTTTTAATGTAATTGTAAATGTAGCAATTACAAGAATTTATAAAACCATGAAGCGGGAAACTGTTGCTTTTATGCAAATACAATTCATGACGGCAAGATGGAATAACATTGCTTGCTATTGTCTATTTTAGCATATGCCTGTACGCCTGTATATATGCTAGACTAGACTGATGCAATTATTTTTTAATTTTTACCTCTTATTGCTCAAACGACTTCGTCCTTGTAGGCCTCCCAAAACGTGAAGTCATTTCGTGTGGAACTAGCGGTGTAAAACCAGTTTGAAATTAAAAGGGAATTACTATGGGAGATCCAAAATGTTTGTTTGTATCGCTCTCAAAATTTTCCAAATTACTCTGCTATTTGAATATTCAGCTTAACATATCTAGACAAAATAGTCAAAAGGTTGAAAGTAACATTTGTAAACAATGACTTCTAGCGTATTTTTCTGTGATCTGCTTGCTCTTACAATCCAAATAGCACCAGAAACAGATACAAGGAGTTATTACCTTCCCGTCGGTAGTGGATGTTGATGTTAGCAACCTAGAATTTCCAGGAAATTTACGTTTTTAGCCATTGTTTACAATTACATTCAAGACTTTAGGGACTAATAATTATCAACTGCGCAGTTGGCAACATTGTTGTATCTGGCCCGTGCAATAAAGCACACAAATCATGGCTACTATGGCACACTACAAAAAACAGTGTTGCTGACTGAGCAGGTTTTTGATCCAGCCGAAATATTATCTATATCTTAAATAATCAACATTTTTTTGATTTGACGTTTGACTTAAACGCAGTCTTCGGCTCTTCGGGAAAGTTGTAGCTGATACAATTTTCTGTGTTCATAAATCATTTTGTCAGATGGATCAATAAACGAAATTTTGTCTCTTCTCATAGTAATTTCCAGGAAAACCACTACTAACGCTTGCTGTGGCAGTTTCTTATCAAATGTGCTCAAACTTTGAGGGGCTTTTCAGGACGCGATTTGTATCAGTCTAATGCTGGTGTCGAGATAGGAAGGCGGCTGGCGCTGGGTATCGAAAAATGTCATCTGGTGCAGCCTCTTTAGCATCTACATTTACCATCATGCGAACAACTTCCGCATCCGCTGTGCATGTAAATTTGAAGTGAGAATTTTGCTGCTGACGGTTGAATGTACTGGAATACAGGGAAGTGGTAGGAATTTGGAAAGGATGGCGCCAATGAGGATGAGGATGGTGATGATGATGATGATGATGTATACACAGAAGCTGCAGCAGTAGTGCTATCTGCGAAACACGTTCAATCTGTTCATTCTCTCTTCCGTCCGACGACGGTCTGTTCTGATGCCCGCTGTAATTTATCATTTCATTTGGAATTATTAAAATTGTCCGGTTTTGCGCTTGGAGCGAGCCATTTTCGGTGGTCGAGTAAGCACATGCCAGTTTCATATTTTCTATATTCCCTCCGTTGTTTGTACATTTTTGCCGGAACGTGTGTTGAATTTCTAAAGGCGCGTGCATTTGAGTACCGAAAATTAGGTTAGAATGGGTTTGTATTCAACTCACTGAAAAACGCGTAAAATTTTGTTCTGCGATGCTAATGAATCCACCATGCAAAAGGGGAAATAAGATAAAGTAGATTTGAACGTTTTTCGACGCAGTGATTATCGTCTCCATCATCCGGAACGGTGCGATGAGTCCATTTAACATGACAACTAAACCATTTATCGGTGCTTTCCATTAGCTTAATGTCGTTTGAATTGATTCTAAGTTGCAGTACTCTTCATTTCAAGCAAAATTAACTGCCCATAAATATCGACGATGGTTCAAGGGAGGTGCCGTTAGCCATAGCTTTTTATGAACCATAACGTTGTGATGTGATATGTTATGTGACAATAATTATACCTACTAAAGTTTTATTTTTCCTTGGGTTAAAGTGCGTCTGGTATCCTGTGGCATCATTTTATTTTCTAGACCGTGGTTTTAGGAATGCTCGTTCCAGTGATAATAGGCATTTATATGAAGCGTGAACCTCGGATAGTTAGGAAATCATTTAAGGGTTTCTTATCATCTAAGCTGTGTTATTAGAAACCCTTGGATGGTTCGATGGTCATAAACACACTGAAAATTAATTATAGTTTATATTATGAAATCACCGGTAGGACTCACCGGTAATTATTTGCATACGCCCAACTGTCAAAAGCGCGAAGCATTTTTTGACATAGAAAGAATATTCGTGCATTGCACGAGAACATTACAAAGAGCTATGCATATTTTGTTATAAATTTAAAAGAAAAGCCTCTCTGGTGGTCGCAAGGTTCCGCCCACTTCAGCAGCAATAGCAACATGTATGAGTACGATATAAGAGAAGCAGCGATTGGCTGGTCTTCACAAAATTCATCTCGTGTATGGTACGAAAAGGTGTCATGATAGCATTTCACCAGTTGACAAGAAATATTAATGTTTGTTGGAGTTTACGAGACAGTTGTGCTGTGTACAATATCAATGTTAAGTAAACTAGTGAAAGCTTATTTTCGCAAATAAATTTTCAGTGTTTCGACTTAAAGTTTCGTATTGGATTTTGACTTTGGTGAGCATGGAGAAAATAGTATTTACAGTTTTCAAGAGGAAATCAACTTTAAATTAAAAAGTCAGAAGCACATTGAAAACACGTCGTACTTTTTTTAAAAGCATTTAAAAAACCGTGTTAAGTTAGAATTTTAAATAAGAAATTTATTTAATTTTGAAGTACTGCCCTATTTTTTAAAATGATTTTACACTTTTCAATGTGGCACCACGGTGTGAAATTGATTGAGAAGGGTAAGGATTACCTCGTGAAAGTCTAATTAATTTAGGATTTGCTCTGTAGGTGGTGCTAGCTGGCATGCTAAATGCATGTATTAATTATTTCCAACATGGAATATCTCGTGATCTTGGCCATATGGAAAGTTACTGTCTTCAGCAAAGTTGTTCAGTTGATCAAGGCCTTCCGGTTAGTAGATAGAATTCTGGAATCGACTCACTACACGGTGCTTTTGTTCTTAAGAATCTTGTACATCTGGTTTACAGTTAAACACCCTATGAAATGGATGTGGATTTTGAATCGGGAACGGCGCTTAAAATCGAAAAAGTAATGTCTGATGCTTCTTTTGGAATCCACGATGGCGGCGTCGGTTGCGTAAAAAAGGAGAAATATTGTCGATTTTTTGGGACTAAAAGCGGCTAATTAATGCTTAAAATCGATGTTCGATGCCATTTTGTAATCCTATATGACAATTTATGATATCGGCAAGATGGGAAATACTATTAAATATCCTGCTATATGGATATATTTGGAACGCAGATGCTGGAAATCGATGTCTGAATCTATTTAGAATTTTAAAAAATGGGACTTCAGTTCCGTAAAGAGTAGTAAGTACTGCCAAAAAGCCTCCAATATGGATACTTTTGAGTCAAGAACGGCGTATAAAGATTGTAAATCGAATCATTTTGTAATCCAATATGACGGCTTATGTTTCAGAACAGCTGGGCAATACTGACAAATACCTTGCAATATATATACTTGTAGATCGGAAACGGCGTATAAAGGTTGACAATGATATGACCCCACTTTAGAATACAAGATGGTGGCTTCTGGTTCAACAAAGAGAGAAAAACTATAAAATACGCTGCGATATTGATATGTATGGATCAGGAAAGGCGTACACTGATAGGCAAATAAAGTGCCCTCCTCGTCATTTCTTAATTTCTCTCATTTATTTGGTTCAAATAAAAAAATACACACTGTAGTCTGTTTTACATCTTAGTTTTTATATTTTTTTCAAGTTCTCTAATGAAATAATAATATAACAAAAGTCCGACTTAAAGAACAAAAATATCAATTTGTATTGAAAAAAATAGAGACAAAAAAATGTGCCCATTTAAAAAATCGATATGTTTTCGATAAGTTTCCGTCAAAAGACCCCTCGTATTGTCTGCTATTTTGACGTGTTTTGAAGCAAACGGTTTTTTTTTAAGACGGGAAAACCTGCAAACAGACTCCTGAAGAACTCAAGGTGTGGGGATGAGGGCGCCAAATCCTCGACCCACTAAAAACCCACCCGTGCCTCGAGCCCCGACCCTCCCCAGAACCACCTTTCGGTATTACTTCAGGGAGGGGGCTACCCACTATGTCCAACTACATAGGTGTTTAGTAGTTAGCTTCATCGACCTGACGTTGATCCGATCGAGATGCTCCTGGATCCAAGCAGAGTTCGGGTCGTCTGGTGGTCTATCCAGATCGTCCGTGATCTCCCTACCCGTCCACTTACGATACCTGCCGAACCTCGCGTCGTATGGTCCCTCCTCCGATCGAGAAAGCCAGGGCCAGGACCGGGGTGGGAACGTCTGGGGGTGCGGCACTATCCCCAAGGGCGTCCATGTTCCCCATGTCACGACCGCTTACGACCTCCTGCCGAATCCCGCGCCATATTACGCTTCCTCCGTTTTAATTCGTTTAGCCGTTAAGGGAAGCTTAACGTTTCCAGGGTGCACCGCGGGGAGGCGAACTACTTCCACACCCCAGGAAGCAAACGGCTTTACCTGGTGCATTTGTACACGTGATTGCGTTTGATTCAGTGGCAATAATGGTGAACGTAGTGATTTCGAAAGCACCGGGCTGTTGCTAGGAAGTACAGCTTTAACAAGGCAGTGGTTGGGCAAATTCTACTGAAACAAAAACCGTTCGGATCAGTGGTGGATCGCCCAGGCAGAGGCAGGAAGCGCAAAACGTATACACGAACGGTCACCAAGATCTTGCGCGAAGTCAAAACAAAAACCCAAAAGTAACTTTCCGTGAGACCCAGGAAACACTTCAGCTATCAGTTTCTGGTTGAACTGTTCGTTGCCGTCTGATTAACAAAGTTGCCCGGAAGCGCCCATTTATCAGCAAGACAAACAAAACCAAACGGTTCAGGTTTGCTATTGAGCATGCTGATAAACCCGTAGGGCTCTGGAAAACGGTGCTCTGGACGGATGAATTAAAATTCGAGTACTAGAGGGTTTGAGCTGTTTAGTGGAATACCTGTAACTAGAAATTAGAAGAAAAATTAGGATCTTCCATTTAATTCCAACTACCTTTGCTTATCTTCGACAGATACGTGTATTTCGTCTACAATGTGCAGACTTCTTCAGTGTCTCGTATTAATAAGTCGAGTTATTAGTACGAGACACTGAAGAAGTCTGCACATTGTAGACGAAATACGCGTATCTGTCAAAGATAAGCAAAGGTAGTTGGAATTAAATGGAAGATACTAATTTTTCTTCTAATTTCTAGTTAAAATTCGAGCTTTTTAATCGAAAGCGGCGGGTTCGTGTGTGGTGCAGATAGGGTGAGCAGCTTCAGCATGCCGAAGCGCATGCAGCTGGTCCTGTTGGCCAAAGAAGGACACACAAATAATTAAAATGCTTTTCTAACCTCAATTAATCTACCCGAGAGCCAAAATGAAGTGGGCACTTTTTTGTCACTGTTTTTTTTTTCAACGCGAATTTATTTATTGTTCTTCAATTCAAAAGCTCTTTTTATTATTATTCCATAAGTTAAACTTGAAAGAATAAGAAAAATAAGATATTCCGAAATACTACAGTGTGTTTATTTTATTTTGAACCAAATAAATGAGAGATATTCAAAAAACTATGCGGTGATTGCGGCAATTTAATTTGCCTATCAGTGTACATGGGTGTCAGTGTAAGGTGAAAATCAATGTTCGATGCCGTTTTGAAATCTAAAATAGCGCCTGTTTTAAAAAAAGTGGGAATTACTGTAAAACAAAATTTTAAAATGGCTAGTTTTTGGATCGTGAACTGCACGAAAAGACTGCTGCGATTTTCGAATCCTAGATGGCGACACCTTTTTTTTTTAAAAATTTTACTTTACTAGAGCTTGGGTACATGCAAACTGTACGTAATTTTTTCGAGTCAGAATCAGAATCCATCAAGTGAATGATCTTCTGAACGCGAACGGTAAGCTATTTGACTTGGTGTTCTTAAGTGATCCATTCATCATAGATCTACTCTACTAAAAATTGACGCTCACCATAAGCCGTTTGTTATAACTGTGGACACCCATTCTCGCGAGGAAGCATTTCGAGCAGCCCTCATGACACGAAGCAACTATGATTACGCCCGCTGTGATTTCCAAGCTGTTGATACAAGAATCGCCTCCCTAGACTGGAATGTGCTGTTTTTCTAAGATTCTAAGATTCTAAGCAAGATAATCGTTTCTGTGAGTATATTGATTGCTTCTAAATGAATTTCCGACAAGACTCTTTATCCTTCTGGGCCTATAGCAACAAACAAAAGAGCTCGGCCAAGGTTTCCAGTGAGTTGCATACCAATCACGTAGCTCTTGCTCACCCATCTCTACTGTAAATCTTCGTGCCGTACAACTCACCTTCGCTGTCGCAGCAATACTTGGAAAGCCATCCGTGGTATAATATTCGGCTCCCCTTGGTCACTTTAAAAATGCCGATATTCTCGATGCTCTTAGCGCAGTCGATGCTTGGATCTCATTCCGCCTGTCTCAAAAAATGTGCTCAGTCGTTGTCTTGACCCGTTGCACCTTCAATCGATCCTTGACCGAAGGAGTTTTTCCTGGCGCTTGGACCACTTAGACCAATACTGTAATCAAAGAGCTGGAGAAGCAATGTCAGGTCGATCCTATTTACGTAGAATTTTCATAAGCGTTCGACAAGGTACCTCATAAACTGGCCTTTGAAAAACTGAACCACCTTGGACTGCCCACTTGGATCATTCAGTGGCTTCAGTCATATTTGTCATCTCGTAAAGCTTTCGCCAAGATGCACGACGCTAGATCAGACGTATTTGATATTCCTTCCGGCGTCCCGCAGGACAGCCATCTTTGCCCTCTTATATCCATCCTCTTCATCAACGATCTGTGCGAAGAATGGAACTCTGGTAAATCAGTCTCTGTGGGTGACTCGAAGCTGTTCCGTGTAAATAAATTGTAGATTGCTGTGCTTTACAAGCCAGTTATGAAAATGTGTTTTTAAATGATCTGATTTAATCGGAATGCAGATGAATGTGATTAAGTGCAAAGTGATATCTTTCGCTCGTTGTCAATCCATTGTTACTTTCGACTATGGCGGAGGCGACATGTCATTTGAAAGGGTCACGCTGATGAAGGACGCTGGGGTCACACTTGATCGTTATCTTCGCTGTAACGAGCACATCTTCGTAATAACCGCGAAAGCAAACCCAATGCTCGGTTTATTATGAAGTAACACCGCCCATTTCGACGATGTGCATACACTTAAGTCACTGTGGTATGCTTTAGTTCACAGTGTACTGGAAAACGGAGTCCAGTGTACTGGAGTGGGTTTCGTACTACGTCGTACATATTGCACGCGTCGAAAGAGTCCTGAAACGGTTCATCAGATATGCTCTACACTGCCTTCAATGGAGCGATCCTGTCAATCTGTCGACATTTGAAGATCGATGTGCACTGCTGAATATACAACCGTTATCGAGTCGTCGAGTGATGCTTCAACGGTCCACCTCAAATTCTCAAGAATGCTGCTATAGTTGATGTTGCACCTGATCAAGTTAAAGATTTACGTCTCTGACGTGTTCATGTGCAACATCAACTATAGCAGCATTCATGAGAATGTAAGGTTACATGCAACAGTTTGTCAGCTCTGGAATCTCCCACTGTTGTGAATTATGGCCACTCTACTCTGCATGGACGAAATAACCCTTTCGATTCATTTTGTAGGCTGTTCAATCAAGTGTGTGACTCTTGAGATCGAAGCATGCTTTGCTCGCGAATGGACGTGTTTTTGTTTCGGTGGTCAATTTTCGATTTTCTTCGCTCAATATACTTTTTTAATATGATTTATTATGATTTATTCCTTAAGTGAATCAAGTGCGATGGATCATTTCAATCTATACAATCCAAAGAATAACATGTTCATCATTGATGTCGCTAAAAGGTCCTCGGTAGGGTCGATTATGGTGCAATGCGAACCAGAACTGCGAGTGCTTATGCGATTATTAGATAACGAAAATGTGTGAGCTCCGCATCAAGGAGGGCATCAGATTGGTTGATCGAAGAACTTGAATAACTTGAATAACTTTTCGCTTGATGCCGGAGAGCGGAGGAAACTGATAACTAACATTTCAACTTTCAGAAGACCTCTTTGTGAGCTCGAGCCATTTTTTTAGTTGAATACTGTTCGCAACTTTAGTGGCAAATCAATTGCAACTATCAATCTGACAGTATCTTTTTCACCACCCGTTCTTACATTATTAGACATTCATATCTTTTCAGGGAGCGAGTAATGGCACTATAACCATAAGCTAGAGAGCTAGAACTGTAGTTAATGCTTAAGTCCCAACCGTTTGAAGAGAAATGGAGCATCACTTAAGTTTCTTAGACCAGATGCTCCCAACGACCCTTTTTCAAATAAATATTTGTTCTGTTCACCAAATAGGGCATTCTGTTCAACTATTCTCTACGACTATTTATTTGCTTTTTCCTTTGATATCTAATGAAGACTACATGGGTTTCCCGTGTCTTCCCGGGTAGATACCAAATCCTTCCTATCTCCAACGGTTGCATGGACGTGGCCAGGTGGGCGACCGAGGAGTGTCTTCGTGGAGATTATTGCGTGCAGAAACGTCTTCAAATGTCTTCAACAAATTACTCCTCATCGTAGCTCCATATACAAGGTGTGCAAACGTCAATGTTCAATGAAGTGTTTGACTTTTTTGACTTTAAAATTAGCAAATTAGAATTAAAGAATAGGATTAAAAATATGTTGTGTCCGGTCTGTGCGATGACCTGCTCGAAGATGTAGTATTTAAATAAATATATGGTAATCTCCATGCAAACTTCAATGAGATTGAATGAAACTAAATAAAATCAAATGAGAACCTGATTTGGAACTGATTGGGTACTGTGAAGCGACCTTTTCAAAGTCAAAGCATCAGTCTTATGCTTATAAGCTTATCGGTACAGAGCTGTACGGCAGTATAAACAGTTGCACAATATGTAGACTAAAGCTAAACTGTCACACCCGTTTCCTTTAGTCGTTCGGTATACCCAGGGGAGGATTTCGAACCCTTAGATACCAGACATGCAGCTTCCAGTAGCCAAAGCCAACGCTGACCACGTCCTTGCAACTGTGGGATAGTGGAGGGAATGTTAGTCCAACCCATACTTAAGGTACAGAGCTGGAAGATAGTGCACAATGAAGACACATACGCTCATGACTTCAAAAAGCTTTAAGTTTTGAATGAATCTCCACCTAAATCAGCAATCAAAATTAATTACACATTGGAGGAAACATTCGCTCCACTGAGCCTCATTGACGTTAATAATAAAATATATTCCATTTTAGTTAAATCCCAATCATTTCGTAATTATGGTGACATTCTTGTGACGGTTCGCTGTTCACTGTGGCTGTTAATATCGCATGAATAATTACAGCAGCGTCTATGACGGCAAAATTCGTCGCCCGAGATCACGTCATAATTGCTTCGTGTACCAACCTCTTGCATCCTCTCACCTTGCTCCCTGTGGGCACTGCTATTGTCGTCGATGGTTGGCCAACTTCAGGCGTGAGGAGACTCGTGTTTCGATTAATTAGATTACCAAGGAACTGTTTATTATACATTAAATCTAATTTGCATATAATTACTCAGGACAAAATAGGCCCAATGATTGGGTTGAGCGCGGCTTGAAATGGAAGACAGAAAATGGATTGGATGATCATCTGAGGTAATGGAATGACAAATTATCTACATTATTGGAGATTATAATCAAACATTTCTAAGTATTAACGGTTGCGATGAGATGTTGGGCTTATGAAAATTTGTTCTACGAATACTTTTGATTTTCCGTCTAAAAAATGAAAATTTCGGAACTTATTTAGAAATATTCAGCCAAGGTTTGAAACAAAGTTAATAAATTGAAACGAAATTGATATATCTAGCATTTAAAGAACACTAATAAAAACGTTGTGGAACATTCATGAATGAAATTATGGAATAAAGAATAAACAACTTCACTTCCTTAACACCTGTGCGTGGACGACAAGTTTTCCAAATCTTGATAGCAAACGCAGAGTTAGCTTCAAACTGTAAAGAATGCACACACAGAAAAAAATAATTGATTTTAACAAGCGCGTGAAATTTCCCCTCGTTTAATTCCAAGCCAAAGGAGGCGTAAACAACGTAATTGGTTGTAGTCTTGGATCCGCCATACAACAATGTTTGCAATCTTTCAAAAAACCGGCTTGATTCAGGCGTTATCTGGCTTATATTTACATAAAATATCCCATTATTTTCAGCCAAATCTAGCATTCCCTTTATGTGCATTTAATAACGCAGAAAATTCAATTTTTCTTTTTATCTGTGACCATCGCGAAGTGCAGTGTGATGGTTTGTTTCAGCGCTCTGCACGCGTTGCTTCGCTGCAATACTCCTGGAAGTTTGCCACAATCCGCGACGTCCAAAACAGCGAACTTGACAGCTGGTCGTCGAAGAACTTCCGTTGCAGCACGGAATCAAAAATACGAGATCACCGACTTCCAGATCCTTTACTTCTTCGAACCATTTGCATCTACGAGTGATTACCGGCAAATATTTTTTTAGCCATCACCGCCAGAATTCTTCAGTTATGAACTACGCTAGTTTCCAGTTACTCTTAAATACTGAACGGCTATCCACGGGAGCCGTGGGCTGAATTTGGATCCCATTTGATCTGCCCAACAGAAAATGATTTGAAGTCAACGCTGACTCCAGGGGCACGATGGTGAGTGGTCTACTATTAACCATGGTCTCAGCTTCTGCGATAACGGTCTCCAGAGCTTCATCGCCGGGCTAACGAGCACCATTTAAAACTTCTCCAGTTACCACCTTGACGGAACTTACTAATCTTTTCCACGCACCTCCCATATGGGGTGCAGCGGGGGGAATGAACTTCCAGCAGGTTTTGGTGCTGGTGTAGGTTAGTGCTAGGGCATCATTTCGTTTCTTTATTTCTTCCTTCAGTTCTGGGTTTCCCCCTTGGAAGTACGCCCCATTGTTGGAATAGAAATCATTTGAGGGACCACGACGAGACACAAAGCGACGCACGGCCATGATGCAGGATTTAGTAATAAGAAAGTGTACCACCTTCATGTGCACCGCTCTCACCGTCAGACAGATGAACAAGCAAATCCACCGTTTAGCGAGACTTCGACCTCTGACCCTCTAAGAACTCTAACGTAGACAGTAGTCAAATCCGGCAAACGAAAAGGGTCGAGAGGTGAGACGTATTACAAGTAGTGGTGCCATTGCTGGAGGATGGGGAGCAGCTTTTACAACACGACACCAGACGCATTTTTTTGCGACCTTCTCCACCAATGATCTAAGCTTGGATATCACAAATCGTTGTCGAATTTCGTTAACGACGGTCTCCCTATTAGCATGCTTGAAATGGCGATGGAACCAATCCACAATCAGGAATGTTATTAGATGGTTTCTTGGTGAAACCGCTGGAAACTTAGCTTCCGTTGGAAAATACGCAGCAGCACCGTTCCTTCCAGGCGTTTTTAGGACCCCACGATCATCCATAAAAGGCCATTATTTGTAAATTACGCTGGATTTGTGCACAATACGATGTCGTGTCTCAGGTGGACCCCATGACTTGCAGAGTATCGATAGCTCTTCCGGGAATGGCTCCTTCTGAGCAATCTTCCACAGTAGTCCTTCGGCGCGCTTGGACCCCTTTTGAGTGAAGAGACCCAGCCACGGTTCACTGAAGCTTCGTCCATGATTTGAGTCGAGAGGCTTCTTTTAGGACACCCACTTGCGATGTGAGGTGATTCAGGAAGGTAGTAGTAGAATGAAGTTCTTCCTCCGTAAACATTGAAGAATGCTGTTGAGGCCACACCGCATTGGGTTCGAACATAAAGTTTGGCCCCCAAAACCACGGATAGGCCATGGTGAGTATAAGACCGTTGTTTTATTTTGTTCCTTGATCGGCAACGTTGAGCTGTGTGGGGACTCATCTCCACCAACAATCAATATGTTACTAGTGATTTTAAATATGTTCACTGTTGTAGAACCCTTAGGTCCGAAGTACACCTTGCAGTCTGCACCTTGTAATATTTCTTCTGCTCTTCGGTACCGTTTGGTCCTAGTATGTTTGTTTTAGTTTTGTTTTGCTATGTTATTTTGAAAGAGAGTTACGTTATTTGGTGCGAATCATTAAGCTTGGGACGGGTGGGCTAGTACTTCCTAAGCCAACAAATTTTTTTTTCTGCAGGACTATCCACCCGCTGGCGCTGCCTCTTCTCCGTCGGATTTGTAGTCATCAGAATCTTCTCGACTCGGAAAGCTACGAACTTGTGGTACTGACGATGGTTGGAGCGGACAATTATGTGGACAATTGGAGCGGACAATTATGAGCACGACAATTATGTTCTCGAAACATTTCCGATATCGGAATACTGTGATAGTTTTGAAAGGTCTCCAAAAGACGGTTTCCAAGTACGGCGGCGTTGAGTGTGATTCGAGGAATGGACAGAGTTTAAAGCGGAGCGACCTTTGTCTTGGAGCCGATAAACGGTACGTGTATTTTGTGATTGATTTCTGCGTGAAAGCAAGCGGCAAATGTGTATGCTGCTTCGCTGGTACATGCTTCACACGAGTACGCTACTTCGCTGGCATTGCAAAATACATGAATTTCAAGATTGTTAGTATTTTCTGGAATAGCTGACTGAAAGTAGCACCTCGGAACACACAGGAGGTCTAGACTGGCAAAAGATTTTTCATTCCGAGCACTGATTCGGCGTTTCCTCCTCTCTCCTGTACCAAATCCTTGATTTTGTCCCCAAAACTGCACCAATTCCTCGCAGAACGTCCGCTTTATTGGACAAAAAGTGTCGCAAGGTAAAACCTCCCTTCGAATGCACGAATTTCACCTCATTTACTACCTCTATCCCTTCTTGGAGTGTTTAATTACTATCAAGTTTTATGATAGCAAGATTGAGAGGCACTTCATCAGACGTGCTTGTATACAGTGTCTACTACCTTTCCCTTCTTGATGCCAATGATTACAGAATTGGTGAATCAGAGCTAGTTAGTTAGGTAGTTGGGGTGGTTGAGCCCTTTTTCTTAAATCCATGCTTAAATTCTGAGCTAATGGATAGATCACCTGGATACAACTTTTTTTTCAAAGACCAGGCCAGGCAATGCAGGGTTCAAATAGGAACCCTGGCATAAAAAAAAAACAATTTTCGGATGTATGGAAAAATTCGCCACACAATTGTTCAAGTAGATTCTCCAGGTTCGCCCAGAATTTGAAATTTGGTGAATCTGGGGCACCTTGGGGGTTGGAGTTTTTTGAGGATGACTGGGATCTTCAAAGATCCGACCAGAACACGGCATCATCCTTCGGATGGTGTTTCTTATAGAAGGTCGCAACTTCCGGTATATCGGGAACTTTATGTGGATGTATTTCACGTACCTGCTCACTTCCTTCCTAAGGCACGTGAAATAGTAGGTTATTTCCTTCGAGCATAAGGTAAGTCTCGTCATCCATGATCACAAGCACGGTGCGCTTAGAGTTCAAGAACGCTTTATAAGAAATTGGTGATTTTTTTTTGGCGGAAGTGGTATCGGTTCCTGTACATCCTCGTGTTGGACTAATAGTTTTTTTTAAAGAGTTTCGGTTGCAGTAAGTTAAGCCTCCCGGGATACCAGTTGATTTTTGCGACTGTTAGCCAAATACCAGAAGGACGACGGGTTTGCTTTGAAACTTTATGCAAACTAATATACGCGGTTTCAAATAGTTATCCTTTTGCAAGCTCTACGAAGACGGTTTTGCAGATTATGCATTTGCCGGTTTCACTTCGATTGCTTGACATTCATTAAATGTTTGCGGGTCTTGTCTACACGTACACAGCTAGTTCTTGAAACCCTTGAACATAATGGAAATGTATCCACCAATACATCCTTGTCATTTTCAATTATTTGCCTAATTGTTTTTAATCTAGTTCGTTTATTTGGCAGGCTCAATTGCGTTAGCTTTACGGAGCTAATAATTCATTGTTTTTTGATATAATGAATGACCTTATACTACCGTTAGTATGACTTGGGCCGTTTACTAGCGGTTTAACCGAGGTTAAAAGGGGTGACATTTTTTGGGGATGAATTGGCCAGAGGAACATGGAAATGGGATACATTGTGCGGCATGTTCAGGGTTCCCTTTCCTCAGGTTTTCAGAACAAAACAAACACAAACTAATAAATTAAAGAAAAAAAAACATACAAGCAGGTTAAACTCTTATACCAGATTTTTGCTTAAAATCACGTTAATTGATTTTAATACGGTCAGGCCCATTTTAAACCATCAATGAAATTATATGGATATCAATGTAAAATCTATCCGGTTTTATAAAACCAACCGAATAAAAACAAAATACAACTAACTGCTTCGCAGGCTATTGAAAGTAGGTAACAGGGTCCGTTGAGAGTAACCAAGCTAAGAAGCTAGACTGTTATTTCATCTCCTGGGATGGGACACAGGTATTTCTTCCTTATGCCCGAGCTCCAATGCCAAGGATTACTCGATTGGTTGAATGTCTGCGGGTCTTTATCAAAACAGTACCATAGAAGATTTGAAGAATGTTTTCATAAATAGCTGATCACTGTGGTAGTTGAGATCAATCCAATGACACAATCCTAACGTTAACCGTAATCAAAATCGCATTGCGCAAAGTTAAACTAACTGCGTGCTGATGAAAACGATCGTGAATTAACTGCAGACCGTACGTCAACTTCAAATGCTAGCGACTTGTGGTGACGGTCTACTTTCAAAATGGATCAAAAACGATGTCAAGGTGGTTCAATAAACTTTAAATCATTGACGAGAACCAGGATAAGAAGCCTTCTGTTCACGTTAAGCAGATCATTGATCTTTCTGAGATCAGCAGATAGTGAGAACTTGTCTGTAGCAAGTTCCTGTTCGGATGAAACCTAGAGAGGCGAAAACCCTTACACGTCTTCTTGGAATTTCAGTCCAGATTGCGCAGGTTGTAATTGCCAATGACAATAGCGGGTTTGCACTAATTAGCCATATCGATAAGTTGCTGTATCGATTTGGCATGTTTGTTGTAGGTGTCTGGATGACTATGAGGACGAATGTACACGCAAAAAAAAGCCGCAGTAGAAACTAACATTTCGAGGGTTAAATAAAGCGCAATCACCAACAATTTTCAGCTGACTATAAACGCGTTTGATTTTACCATGCATGCGATTAGATCAACCATGGTGCAGTTGATATCAATATGAGGTCTGTCAAATATACCCCAAATGTTGAAGGTTTTACCATAAACGTAGTAAATTGGACTGAAATTCATGGTTGTTTTAAAGATAGGCATAGTCGGGTAAAATAGATACAAGATCAACCAACCGACATGAACTACAATAGAAAATGTCTTAATATTTCTGTTCAAATCATATTACTGACATCTACCTTCGTGTTCGCTGAGCATTTTTATTGAAGCCACGAACACGCTTAGGAACTAGATAAGAAGGTTCATATCTGAGCAATCCTGGACATATATAATTGTTCTAGATAAAACGATTCTATACACAGGAAAAAAAAATTGTAGTAAAAACTACCATTTCACACGACTATGCCTATCTTTAAAACTGCCGTGAAATTTCAGTCAAATTTACTATGCTTATGGTAAAACCATCAACGTTGGTAGTATATTTGACAGACCTCATATCGATATCAATCGCAACATGGTTGATCTAATCGCAGGTATGGTAAAAACAAACGCATTTATAGTCAGGTGAAAATTGTTGGTGTTTGCGCTTAATTTAACCCTCGAATTAGTAGTTTCTACTGCGGTTTTTCTTTTGCGTGTAGGTTTTGACAGATAGGATCGCTGCACATTTGAATAGGTCGTTATGGATGCTTTATCAATTGTGAAGATTGAGTTTCATGTCAGTGAATACAACACAGAAAAAGTGATTGATGTACAGTTTTATAGAATTTTGCATATGAGCAATCGATGAACTCCTTGGAAAGGATATGTTGGAAGTTTACATCGTTCCAAACTCTCGTATACTCCGTAGTTTTAGTCAATTTTGTTTCAGTAATTGGATGACTTCCAATTATAAAAGGTCTTCGGCAAAGTTGGCAGAGATGAAAAGTTTCATAAGAATGAATTGCAAGTATTTCCATAAATATGTCTTTATGAAGAGAAGTATGAGAAAAATAAGTTAAGACTTTTTAGAAGCGCCCCACCCTCCGGCAGTGATGCCTAAAAGTTGGACGAAATTTCTGCCTATTCTTGCCTATTCGATCTCCGGTATAGACGAATCATAATTTATAAATAATTTTCCCACATTTCAATAGCTACACATCATTCACGTATGAAATAGTTGTAAATCTGAATGGGGACCGCAACAGACCGCTGTTACTGGAAACACCTCTTTGCTTCCAGCAATCAGCTCTTGATTATTATATTACATTTTTCGTTACTTTGTTTACTGTCATTTGCAGGCAACATGCAAATTGAGAAAATCCTCCGCAAGCAAGTATTCATTCTCTGTAATAAATGAAATTTACCCGCCGGGAAGATGACGGAATGCAAATCCTATTCTTCTTTCACTTCCAACATCGTTCGATCCTTTCCGACTGCAATAATCCAAGCTTGGGCGCTGTTGACTCAGATTGGTTGAAGTTACTTGGATTGTGCATCCCTTCACTACCAGTGCATCAGCCTGCCAGTGAACATCGGAACGCATCAGCTTTTACGTCGAATAATCCCTCTCTGATTACATAAATCAATTTGTCTGATTTAATAAAACTCGTCTGTTGCTCTGCTGGTGTTTGTTCTTCACAGTCGGGCAGGTTTTCCGATCATAAAGACAAATATCATTTTCTTCGCAATGCCAAAACCTGAAATCCATGCATACACCGAAAAAACTCTTGTAGTAATAACTACCATTTTACCCGACTACGCCTATCTTTAAAACTACCATGAAATTTCAGTCAAATTTACTACGTTTATGGTAGAACCTTCAACGATTGTGGTATATTTGCAGACCTCATATTGATATCAATCGCAACATGGTTGATCTAATCGCAAGCATGGTAAAATCAAACGCATTTATAGTCAGCTGAAAATTGTTGGTGTTTGCGCTTAATTTAACCCTCGAAATGGTAGTTTCTACTCCATCTTTTTTTTTGCGTGTAGCAATGGGATAGTGAATTAAGGCCCACAAACGGATCAATGATGGGGGATGTAATAAGCTTTCTTTAATGGGATCAATGGCATATTTTCGTAAACCTTTTTTTTTAAGTTGTTGAATTTAAGAATCTATTATCAACAAACTAACGAAGGGTAAGTTCGTGCAAGTAGGGTTACGTCTGTTAGTTTGTGAAAAAAATACTTCGTTGCTGTTAAAGTTCAGTAATGAATAGTTTTCAATCACGACTACAAAACTTATTCTTACGTGTACATTAAAATGTCACCTCTAACATGTACCCTCTAATTAGGTGTAATTCATCCTATCATTGATCCGGCATAGCTTCCTCTCTTCGATAGGTTCTTCTACTAAAGCCAGGTATTCGAACATACTATAAGTGAGACGTATGAAATTCCTGTCTACCTATGTTGTCCTTCCGTCATTAATCTTCCATCGACGATGGCACAATCTGGTCGAACGAAACACGTACCACCAACCCATGTGCGTGATGATGTCCTTCCATCGTATGTTTCACTTTGTATCCTTTTACTTTACGATTGGACCATCCATTCTCGATGAAAGTTCTTTCTGTACCCTTGGGCCAGAGTATATGACAACGTCGTGCGTGTAAAAGTATATGGATGGTGTCGTATGGTTTTCATTGACCTAAGGTATCGTATGATAAAAGCACAACATCGCACATGTGTTTAGAGCACCCATTTTAGGCTCTTTCCTACTAAATACTATTGTGGACTATGGTGATGTGAAGCATAGCATCTTGTCTATTTGAGGCACCAATGTCAATAAAAACCATGTTGTTTGCTACCTTTGATTTGGCCTTTGATGAGCCTCATACAATATGAAATGTATCTGCGACATAGCAAAAATAACTGCTTTAAAGGGTGTTCCTATCAAAATTTAGTCAAACAGTAATGTGTATGAGTCGATCAAAGTTTTTATTAATAAGTCAAATTCTTTTTCTTTTTCAAGTTCAGTTAATAAAGAGTACAGGAAAAATATTCAGCTAAGCTTCCTCTAACCGAATGTGAATTGCCGGGTCTTTCGTCTCCTTGTCCACTTTATTCGCCACAGAACGCCAGTTTGCCTGGAACTGTTTCTCACTCACAACAGCTTTTTGAGTCTTCTTAAGGTTCCGCTTGACGATGGCCCATTATTGTTCGTTTGGGTGGAGCTCTGGCGTGTTGGGAGGGTTCTTGTCCTTGGGCACCACTTGAACGTTGTTGGTAGCATACCACTCCATGGCCTTTTTCCGTAATGGAAAGATGCCAAAGCCGGCCAAAATAGACCGGAACAATTGTGTCGCTTCAGGAAAGGCAGTAGTCGTTTTTGTAGTCACTCAGATAAATTTCCTGGTTGACGGTTCCAGTCGCAATGTAAACGGTGCTCTTCAAGCCATAGGTACAGATGACCTACCACACCAGATATTTCTTCACGAACTTTGACAGTTGAATGTGCTTGAAAATATCTGGCACCTTTCCCCGTCCGGATGCCGAATAAAATTCTTGTCCAGGAAGCTGTTTAAAGTCTGCCTTGACGTAAGTTTCATCGTCCTGTAGCACGCAATCAAACTTCGTCAGTATCGTCGTGTATAACTTTAGCGATCGTGCTTTGGCCGCCGTGTTTTGTTTATCGTCGTGATTTGTAGCCACCACTTTCTTGTAAGTCGACAGTCCAGCTCATTTTTTAGCTCTATCCACGGTTGAAGGCGCCACTCCCAGCTTCTCTGCGACGAAGAGGTTGGGGTTCTGCTCGGAACAGCGGGCAACTCTGTTGGTCGTCGCTGTGGCCTCCGGCTTTCGATTCCCCCCCGATCCAGCTTTCCTGGCTGTCGACAAACGTTCACCGAACACTTTTAATACGTTGGTAACAATTGATTTTACCACATTCAACAATTTCGCCAACTTGGCGTGAGAGTAGTTTGGATTTTCGATATGCACGTGCAAAATTTTGTCGCGTTGCTTCTCTTCCTTCGATGATATTTTAATGCTTATCTCAAAATCAAAATAGAGGAATGATGCAACACGCACACATCTTCAAAATGAGGGGTGTGCACAACATTTTAATGCACGATGAAAGGAAATTCGTCAAGTTTAAGTCGACCAAATTTTGATTAAATCTCCTTTTAAGAACCGTTTTTTGAATGAGTCATTTTAAATTTATATTTTAATACTAGCTGAACCCGGTACGAGCCTTGCAACGCATGCGACTAAATGAATGAAAAATTAATAGAATTGGCACGTTTATGGTTTTTGTTCTGAATGAATCTGGTTGAAATATTTTTGTTTGTTTGTGTTATTTATGCAAGAAAAAATGTTTGTGTTATTAATTTAACCCTTGGACCGGTAGTTTCTACCGGTTTTGCTTTCTGCGTAGAAGCATTTCAAAGACAAACGAACCCGTATCCTATCAGTTTGTACGTGATTTTCTCTTGCAATTCTTGACGAAAAGGGGTTCAAACTTCTATCAGAATATACTTCTTACCCGAGAAATACACATTTTGTTTTTTAGTTGCATGGATAATACTCATGTTTGGTTCAAATGTCTATTTCATTGGTCTTAGAGCCCTCCTTCACCCTCTCCAGAGGGACGGCGTCTTGAACCACCTAACAAAAAAATCCTGCCCAAAAACCCCCACATGCCAAAATTGGTTCTATCTGAAGAACTCCAATTCCAAGAACTCGAGCTTTGCAGAAATTTGTGTTTCATTTGTATGGAAGTCCTCCCCTTCCAGGTGGGGAAGGAGCTTCGAACCATCAACAAACCCCCTTCATATAAGTCTTCATAATAGTAGATATGATTCTCATGTTTGGTTGACATTTGTGTCTAATTTTCATGAGAGACCACCCCTTCCAGAGAGGGGAGGAGTCTCAAATCTCCATAGAAACATTTCTTGGTTCCGAAAACCCCCACATCCAAAATTTGGTCCACTTGTTTGATTAGTTCTCGAGCTATGCAGGAATTCGTGTTTCGTTGGTGTGGGAGCACCCCTTCCAGATGCGGGAGGGGTCTCGAACCATCATAAGAACCTTTCTCGACTCCAAAAATCCCTGCATAAAAATAGTCATACCTGTTGGGATAATTCTCATGTTTGGCTCAAATTCGTGGTTCATTTATATGAGAGCCCCTTCTTTCAAAGAGGAGAGGGGTCTCAAACCACCGTAGAAACATTTCTTGCCTACAAAACCTCCACATGCCATATTTGGTTCCATTTGTGTTTCATTTGTGTTTCATTTGTATGAGAGCCCCCCTTTTTAGAGGGAGGAGGGGCTTTGAACCACCATAAAAACATTTCATGCCTTAAAAAACTCGTCCATTCCAAATTTGGTTCCATTTGCTTGATTAGTTCTCGAGGTATGCAGAAATTTGGGTTCCATTTGTTTGAGAGCACCCCCCCCCCCCCCCTTCCATCTCATATGACGGAAGAGTCTCAAATCACCATAGAAACATTTCCCTCCTTAAAAAAAATCCACATGCGAAATTTGGTTCCATTTCATTTCTCTTATTAGTTCTCGAGTTATGCAAGGATTTGCGTTTCATTTGAATAGGTTCCCCCCCCTTTTAGGATGGAAAGGGGTCTCAAATCAACATAGAACAATTTTTTGTCTTCAAAAACCACCACATACTCAATTTTGTTCCATTTGCTTCATTACTTCTCGAGTCATGCAGAATAGTGTATTTCATTTGTATCGGAGCCCTCCCCCCCCCTCCTTTAGGATGGGAAGGGGTTTCAAACCAACATAGAAACATTTTTTGTCTTAAAAAACCACCACATGCTAAATTTAGTTCCGTTTGCTTGATTAGTTCCCGAGTTATGCAGAATATTGTGTTTTATTTGTATGGGAGCCCCCCCTTTTATGACGGGGAGGGTTCGCAAGCTACCATAAAAACCTTTTTTGCCGTCAAAAACTCACACATGGTAAATTTGGTTTCTTTTGCTTGATTAGTTCTCGAGTTGTGTAAATATTTGGGTTTCATTTGTATGAGAGCCCCCCTTTCCAGTGAAGGGAGGGGTCTCAAACTATCATAAGAACCTTTTCCGGCCCCAAAAATCCCTGCATACAAAATTTCACGCCGATCGGTCCTTCCGCTCGCGAGTTAAATCGTGACAAAGGAAACCCCAACTCATTTTTATTTATACAGACAACGCAAAATGCATCTTCAATCCTATACAGCATTTGTAGAACTGTTTGTACTCGAATAAAACTCAAATAAAACTTAATTTTTCGCGGGGAAGGGAGACCTAGCGGTGTCAAACACAACTCGAGTGCAATGCTGGCCAATACCACCGATCAATTATTGATGGACGTCAATAGGTGTTGCGTTTTGTGCCATTTTGGGTAGATGTTTAATTGATGACTGAATTAGGCAAATCGTTTGCCGAGCTGATGTGGTTTATTCAACATAAATGTTGCATGAATTGACCGTGTTTTTGAATATTGATTACCCAGGGCTGAAACGACTTTGCTCTTGAAATAGCAAATGAAAGGCTTAAAATCAAAACATCCCTTCTTATTCAAAGTCCTGAGCTTCGAGATATGTAAGCTCACCACTGATTTACCATGGAATAGCATAATTTCAAAAGCCGAATATCATTAAAACACACCATCAATACTGCATTTCATCAGATTATCCTCTAATCCAATATTTATTATTTCATTTATGTGCACACAAATTGGGCTTCATTCTGGCCCATTCTGGAATCTGACCCTGGCTCGCTGTGCTGCATTGTTTATGTGATGTCTAGTCTAGAGCGGGGGATGGTTGGGGGTAGAAGAGGATGGTTATCTTTTAATGGCGACCCCAGCAACGTGCATCAACCTCGAATTCGCAAACTCAGGCGTTTCTCTCCCCTGAATGTTGTTTACGCGCGCATAGACTGACTAGCGTGCCGTTTTTGATGGTGCATATTTTCGCCTGACTGTGCTCTGTAGATGGAAATGTTTTCCACATCCTCGTGTGCGGCTGTGGGATCTCATACTGATGTCCTTCTATGATCAATTTTCACCGTAACTGTGGGTGGAAATGGTTGGATGTGTATAATCTTTGGCGATTTAATAGCATACATAGCACTCCAGGGCAGCGTTCATTCATCGCTCTGTTTATGAGTCTCTGTGGTGTAAAGCTCAATTTATATTGGATGTAGGCAGTGTTGCTAAATAAGTTGCAATTTTTTTATCAGATATCAAGGCTTTAGTGCTTAGGCCTGTCCAGGTTGCGATTCAATAGATTTAGAACTCTTTAAACTTTACAATGAATAAAATGCAGATCGGGTGAGTATTGAATTTGAGGAAATTGGAGAATTTCAATTCGTTATACAAAGCTTTGCATCGCAGGTGGCTACTTTTATTGCTTTAACTAGAACAAAATCATGATTTCAAATTCAACTTTGCGTCACCTTCTATGGTAGCAGCGACTTCTATGGTAGCAGCGGAGATAAGGAACCCGAATCGAGCGATTGAATACGGCGTGACAGAACAATGTGCAAAACAAAATAAATAACAGTTTCAGCAACAAAATCACACGTATGGGGTCATGACATTAGAAATTCAACAGGCGCGAAGTTAGATAATGGATTTTAGATCGATATCATTAGAATGCGAATTACTCGATCACGTTTACGGGACGGTAATCATGGATTGAATGAAAATGCTGTTCTCATAATCACGATTTTTTGTCCAAGAATTTTAGAATGCACTTGTTCCTGTGTAGTGATAAACAGTTTCGTATTTGAACTAACGCGCATTATCGAAAAATCCAATTGGCTTCTAACAAGTTAACTTATGGGAAGGAACCAACGCCAAAAAGTATGGACTGGAGGTTTTTGATTTCGGTTGATTGTTAAAAAAATGACGCCAACTATCATAATATTTGTGTATCCAACAAACCGGATGATTTTTGCACTGCCACTCGTCTTACTTGTTATGCTATACATAATATGAACCTAATATTGGTTGGGAATTTTACGAATATTTTTTTTTCCCAAACTGGAAAATCTCCTTGGTTGCAATTAATTTAGAATCCTATGCAAGAAAAATTATTTAAAAATATTAATTACACGTTCGTTTGTAGTTACTCAAAACTGAGTAGAAAACGACTCAGTTTCGTTAAAAGTGGAACTGCCCTAATTAGAGTAAAGGGTTACTCATTTTTGAGTAACTTGGTCACTTGTCAAAATTAGAGTAAACACTACTGAGTATGTAATTTTAGCTGATTAAACGATCTGAGTAAACGCTACTCATAACAATTAAAACCCGTTGCGCTCCGACGGAGTGTTTCTTATTTTATAATTTATTTATTTTTATTTCCATAAATTTGTTTTCCTGTTATCGATTTCTCCGGATCGTCTGCACTTGGCAGCACAGCTGACGGAGATCGTCCAAGGGACCTCTTGTAGTATTGGTGATACGGTAAAGATGTGACAGCTAATTCCTTTTGAGAAACGATACTTGCCCTGATAGGCAAAATAAAGTGCCCACCTCTTCGTTTTTTTCAAATTCTCTCATTTACTTGGTTCAAATTAAAGTAAACACAGTTTAGTTTTTTTCTTATTTTATTTTTTATATTCTTTTTAAATTTCACTTATGGAATACTGAAAAAAAGGAGTTTTACTTAAAGAAAAAAAAAATCAATTTGTGATGAAAAAAAAAACAGTGACAAAATAAAGTGCCCACTTCAAAAATCGATATGTTTTCGATAAGTTTCCATTGGAAGACCCCTCGATTGTTTACATTTTGATATTTTGACATGTTTTGAAGCAAACGGCATTTGTATACGTGACCGCATTTGATTCAATGGAAAAAAAATGGAGAACGCAGTGCTTTCGAAAGCAATTCTCTTGTGTATCCGAAAATTGGTCGTTCGTGATGTGCAAAACGGTGAATCGCACCGGGCTGTCGCTAAGAAGTACAGTATCAGTAAGGCAGCGGTTGGAAAAATTCTTCTGAAGCTTAAAACGTTTGGATCAGTGGTGGATCGCCATGGCAGAGGCAGGAAGCGAAAAACAGATGCGAGAACGGACACCAAGATCATGCGCGAAGTCAAGAAGAACCCGAAGGTAACTGTCCGCGAGATCCAGGAAACCCTTCAGTTATCAGTTTCCGGTCGAACTGTTCGTCGCCGTCTCGTAGCACAGGGGTTGAATAGCAAACTTGCCCCGAAGCGCCCATTTATCAGCAAGGCAAACAAAGCCAAATGGCTTAAGTTTGCTAAGGAGCATGCTGATAAGCCCCTAGAGTTCTGGAAAACGGTTCTCTGGACGGACGACTCAAAATTCGAGCTGTTTAACCGAAAGCGGCGGGTTCGTGTCTGGTGTAGATCGGGAGAGGAGCACGATGAAGCATGGAGGAGGAATTATGATGGTCTGGGGGTGTTTTTCGTGGGGTGGAGTGGGAAGCATTGTGAAAATCGACGGGATAATGACGGCAGATTCTTACATCAACATCCTGCGAGAAAATCTGTAGGTTTCGCAAATCCAGGGCCTTGAAGAGAAGTTCGTATTCCAGCAGGACAACGACCCGAAGCATACTGCCAAGAAGACCAAGTCTTTCTTCCGGTCTTGTCGGATCAAACCGCTGGAATGGCCTCCACAAAGCCCGGACCTCAATCCTATCGAGAATTTGTGGGCGATTCTCGATGCCAGGGTTGACAAAACTGGTGTTACCAATAAAAATAACTAGTTTGAAGCCCTGGAGCGCGCCTGGGAAGAGCTAGATCCACAGCAACTAAAGAATCTGGTCGAGAGCATGTCGAAGCGCCTGCAGGAGGTCCTGAAGGCCAAAGGAGGACACATCAATTATTGAAATGCTTTTATTTTACTTTAATTTATGTTTTCTGTAGCCTAAATAATGTGGGCACTTTATTTTGTCACTGTTTTTTTTTCAACACAAATTGTTTTTTTTTCTTTAAGTAAAACTCCTTTTTTTGCAGTATTCCATAAGTGAAACTTAAAAAGAATATAAAAAATAAGATAATAAAAAAAATACAGTGTGTTTAATTTAAATTGAACCAAGTAAATGATAGAAATTGAAAAATCGATGAGGTGGGCACTTTATTTTGCCTATCAGTGTAAGTACTATTTACATAAAAACACATTTTTCTAACCTTTCAACTTCCGAACCGTTTCTTCAATGTCGAATGTAGCGACTAAACCTTGGACTGAACCACGTGTTGGCTTTTGACAGCTTAATTACTCTATTTTAATAACTATAGCGTTTTTAAAGTCTGAGTAGCACTTACTCAGTTTCCTTATTTCAAGTTACTCAGTTTTTTACATTTAGCATGGAAATACAAAATTGAGTGAAAGTTACTCTATTTAAAGTAGATCTGAACGAGCGTTAAATGTACACGTCTTGCCTCATGCACTTGTGTAAAAACATGCCCTCATCAAGACGACCTGAACGTTATATATCAAACCCCTCCAACCCAAGGGACGGAACCAACGGATATACTTCATCGAAGAGAACTTGATTTGATACCCCGGGGGTGAGAGATTTGTTTCAATTGATTAGGAGAAAGAAGGGTTGCTAGCAAAACTATCATATTCAATGCAGCAATAGGTTGGTAACCAAGGAGAATCTAACGACAGCAAACGAAGTGGTTTGTTCATGGCCATTTCTGTCGACGGTATCGCTTTTAGTACATTAATTATACTTTGCTCATTTTTAATTTCATTATTTGATGATTATGATGGCCTCGCCACATACCCCTGAAAAGGTTTGAGCTGAACGATTTTTTCGAGGTAATTTAATATTGAACAACAAAGCAATCAGATTGATCAGATTGACAAGCCTATATCAATAGCTAGGACAGGACCTGCCAGCTGTTAGTGCAAAAACAAGACCATTTACCTGTCAAAAAAGACCGTTTTTTATTGGTCGCTCTGACAACCGCCTCTACCGCCTCTGTCGAGTTATGTTACAAGCAGGCAGTTTGTTGTTGGTTTGGCGGTGTTGCTAGTAGTCACTGCTTTTTCACTTTTTTCGTTTGTGACAACTCACACCCAATTTTTATTGCTGGAAAACAGCAAACTTTTGCTGATTTTTTTGGGCTGTAATTTCAGCAATGCATACAGCAAAACCAAGATTGGTGATCAACCAGCAAAACTGATATTCAAAAAAGTGACAGCTCTTATACTGAGCCTTTCTACTCACAGCAGAATTTGCAGCGTAAGCATCAATGAAATTCAATGAAACCTTATCTGTTCCCAAGCCTGGTAACAATTAAGGACGAATTCCGCAAACTTAAACACGGTTATTTTTATTGATAATCGGTTAAATTTTCCCTGCAAGTTAATATGATTTGATTAAGCTATTTATACTTTTAAGCAATAATGTCTTACGTTTAGTGTCTTCTTCTAAATTTACGTTATGTCCGGAAAGCGGTCTCGAACGGTTTTTGCTAGGGATTCTTAACGAAATGAGTAATTTATTCCTTTAATTTTAAGCCTCCAGCATATGAATCACCTTCTGTTTCTGTGATTTAGTAAAGTTCACTTTGTGTTAGTTTTGCAGGTAACCAATGCACATTTCAATTATTTTACCTGTTACTTCACGATTAACATCTGCTAACATTAGGATAAGCAATACTTCACTAGTAATATTTATGCAATTCGAAATGTTAATGGTATTCAAAAAAAAAACTATATAGAATCCGCGAACAATGGTTGATTTGGTTTTTCCCTTATGTTTATATTTTTCGGTTCTTCCTTCTACTATTGTTCACGGTTTGACAGCCTTTATAGCTACTTTGTGTTGCCAGTAGCGGCGAGTCCCGAAGGGGTTCTGTTGGTAACGGAGGCGCGTTCGCATACTGCGTAACACTTATCAATTAACGTTTAGTTTGATGCAGCTTCATTTCCCAAACGACAAAAGAAAGTTTTTCAATTACTTTATTTTCAATGGGATTACTGTGTAAACATATCTGGCAACATTGGAGTGACCCCCGTATCATAGCAATCATAAATTTATAAGAGGTCATCTCTCTCTGAGCTGGCAGGTCTTGTCCTAGATCAATAGCAGTGATTGACAGTAGACAGGATGTCCTGGGCCCAAATTGATTTGGGCCCGCTGTCAGCTGTCAAATAGAAGTCTAATAATTTGTTTTGGTTGTTTGTTTTAATGTGAAACACCACAGAAAGCGATCTTTCTGTTTTGTATGACGTGTACAACGAAAACGAGCAAAAACAGACAAAACGTAAACAAGCAACAACAGACACAACTTACAATGTTGACATTATTTTGACAGCTGAGCTTGCTGAGATGTTGTCTACGTGAAAAAGTCAGCCCTTTGACATCTCTATATGAAACACTAGTGAATGACAGTAGGCGGCATGTCCCGGTCCCAAATTGATTTGGACCCGCTGCCAGCTGTCAAATAGCTGTTGAACGAGCCGGTCGGTTTGTTTTGTTTTGATCGTTTTGGTGCGTGAAATACAAAACCCTCTGTAACTACGGGATTGACTGGTGAAACATTAAAATTAATGCGATTAATACGAAAATTTTGGCGCTCAAGCACACACATGTTTTTGAAGCTAAAATATGGTAAGTTATTGGAAAAAAATGCTTTATAGGCTTTACTGGAGATAAAGTATTTTGCTGCCAATAATTGCCAACAACAACAAACCTTACGCAATGTTTACATTATTCTGACAGCTGAGCTTGCTAAGATGTTGGTTTCGCGAGAAAGACGCTCTTGCCATAGACCTGGAAAAAGTGGTCCTTTACTAACAAAAACAAAGCCGATCTGATTATATTTACAGATATAAACTCCTGGATCACTTTTCATCACTATATAGCAAAGTTATAAATTCAAAAATGCCGTTAACTTCGACTTCAAGTTTTCGTGAGCATTGCCCAGTGATAAAAAAAGGCCGACAAAATCTAGGACATTGCCGGTAATTAAAAATCCCGCTAAGTTAAAAAACTATGAGCTGAATTTTCAAGACAATTTTGACATTCAACCAGACGGCTCACTACTGGTCCAGTGAATCCCTCAAGCAGCATTAGCTTTCAACTTGGTTTAAAAAAAATACAAAACGATCATCTATAACTGTTTATGCCCGCGATGCTCACACTTTTGTAGACTACATAAAAAGATACTACTGTAAATTATAACTTTGGCATATGAATGTTTGACCGAATGGACGTTTGGCTGAATGGACGTTTGGCCGAATGGACGTTTGGCCGAAAATTGTCTACCAATATATATGTACCGCTAAGAAAGGGAAATAAGAGTCCACAAAAATATTCCCGAACGCATTAGATCAAAAAAAGGGGAATTCTAGACTTATTACACTTAGAGTTTATCAATATTTGTGTGCATTTGCAATAATAAGCATTTTGATGAAGTTTCGACTATATCAACTCGCTAAAAACCGAAATATTTGTGTTCAATAAAGCAAAAATTGGTATTCGGCCTTTTGGCCATGTACATGAATAGTATTGTAGTATGTATTCAAAAAATCTTACACTCCTGATGTTAGGTGGAAAAATGTTTTATGTTAAAAAGCTAGACGGATTTTGAATAGTCATGAAGAAATATGCAGTTCTTGCAAACGATACCTTCTTTTGATTCTTTGCACATGGACCTTTTATTACGATACATTTTCCTGTATCCAAAAGCAAAACTCTGAATCAAGCGCTTTAGAGTTTTAATGATCAACGAAATATAGCACTGCATATTTGACGAAGCATATTATCCGAAAGCGATTTTTTGATTCAAGCGCGTGCCCTGTATAAAACTCTTATGTTATATTTTTTCTTCTTTCGAACATGAGCAGTACTTTGGAGTTATACTGAGCAATGGAATGTAGCGCTCATGTATGTTGCATTTTAATTTGAAGAATTTTGAAACGACTGGTAAATTTTATGAGAAACTAATATTTGATCATACTCTAATTTTTATGTTTTGTATTCTCCGTGCGTGGAGTAATGATTATGATCTAGAAGAAATTTTCACTCATCACCATGAGGCACCAAGAGTGGATAATGTTTGCTAGAATGAAAGATATTAAGAGAAAGTGTTGTAAGTTCTGTCAGTGTATGGTAGGCTGGAAATACAATGGAAGTATTGAAAATTGAGCGAAAGGGCATGGTCCTTTGCCTAACATGCTACTACGGAGGTCAAGGCATGGACGAATCCGCCACCTCAACAGACAAAAGTAACGTGTTGGTACGCGCTCATGTACCACTGATAGCTTGTGATAGTTTCTAGCGGTAGCTTGCATGCGCTCTGCTTTGATGCGTACATAGGAGAGGAACCCTCTCCTTTTTGGGTTTGTTTTGATTCGCAACGCCTGATGATCACTCGTCTTTGAACCCGAGAGCGCGGAAACTATATGATACAAATTTGTGTAGAAATTCTGGGTCTATAATCATCGACGATGAAACGTATGTGAAATTGGGTTATAAAACCTTTCCCGAAAAACCACAATACTTCACTGTACGCAAGGACAGGGATATCCCCGAAACGGAAAAGGCCATTTTTGCCGAAAAAGGTAATATGCGGGCAAAAAATATAGCCTGTACATAACATCGGAGACAATGAACACCCAGAAGTACATGAAGGAATGCTTCCATACTCGTTTATTACCAATGATAAGCAGCATTATGATCCAGTCATATTTTGGCTGATATTAAGCCAACGACACACAAGGGTGGTACAAAAGTCAAAATGTCTGTTTCGGCTGAAGAACAGTAACATATTAGGTTAAATACCAGTGCTGATATAGTTTGCCAAATAAGTTATTGAAATATAATAAAAAAAGGAAGCGTGTTAATAAATTCTGAAACAGTCTATAGTGTAAAAATTATTCTGGTATCAGAAATTATCAATGAATAGCTGAGAAAGGGCATTTATGAGGAAGCGGAGCTCAGCGAATGGTTATCACAATAAGTCCAAAAGATGATGCTTGCCCTTAGCATACATCCTCAATGTGTAAAAACTGATCCTAAACTAAGGCAATACCGGCGCCGGCCTCGCTCGAATGAAGATCAAGTTGGGAATGTTGACGTGATACTCGCTGTATTGGAAGCCCAGAACACCTCTGCACTTCCTTGAGAAATCACTGCGATGTTGGATAATATGGTTGGGTTTGCAGTGGGATCCGTTTTGGTAAACGTTTTGGTAAAGTTATTCAAATTTTGGCACCGGTTAAAACCAACACTGATGATACTGTTGGGGCCACTCACACGTGTGAATGGTTTATATCAGCAGAATACAAAAATGTGTTAAGACATCGAGTTTGAGGACCGGTATAAACCAACAGTAAGGATGCCGTTGGGGCCACTTACAAGTGTGGGTTAATAGAAAAAGACCTAATGCTACAGAGCAGTGACAAATCTACACTATCTGGATTCACCCTCCCTATAACCTTGAAGCAGATGCTTCATGATTATTTTTCGTTGTGAAAATAATAATGGTGATGCAGCAATACACCTCTTTAAAGCGCAACCATTAGTCGATGAATGTATACTGAAATGTGAAGGTCATAAGTTGGAAATAACACGATGTTGTATAGAAACAATGCACATGCATATAATAATAAAATGCAGCCTCTTTCGCCGCGCTAAATGATTGAAACTCTGAAATGGCGAAAATTCCAACGTTATATAATGAAATAAAGTTGATCACCCGGTAGCCCAGCAGACAAGCATGGGAAAACTCATTCACTCACATAAGCACCACCGATTTAAAATAGCAACCCTCAGTTGCTAACACAATACTGAACGAGTGTGACGTTTCCTATCAAACGATTCTACACGAATTCTCGAAAACGAACATCGTAGAAAGAATAAACGAGCAAAACAGAATCATGCGAAAAAAAATTTCAGCTAGACGTTATATTGAATGAATGCGATGCCACTGAACGCAAGCGATTTGAATACACCGAATGAGAATATTTTGACTCAGTAAATGCAATCAGCTGGAAAAATCAGAGCAGAGATACGGTTTAAACTGACGCTTTATGTTTTTTATGTTGCATTAGATTGCTACACATCATGTTTGATTATTATTTGAAATATTAAATGATGTTTAAGGTATGCTTTGAAGAAATGAGTGTGATTAAATCAATCTCGCTCAGCTGAATCCAACTGAATGCAATCGTTAATGATTGAACGAGTAAAAAATAGACAATGAGAAAACGTCCACACTGCTACCGTCCGATTCATTCGCTGTACGATGAGCTGCCAGTTTTGCTCAATTCTGTTTTCTACGAATAGAATGAATGCAGAATACTAATGAACAGAATCGGAATAATTTAAACGTGGTAACGCTCACTTCTGAATGTTTCTGCGTGTGAGTGAAAATGAGCGCTAAGTGAACAGATTTTTCCCATGCTTGCCAGCAGATAGAGAAAATTTAAGCAAATAAGCATAGAAAATTTAAGCAAGCAATAATGCAAAGTAAATTTCATATAGATCAGGCAGTGATCACTGCCCAAAATTCGTAAACTTAAAAAAAAAAGGATGATGTATGATGTTTGTATAATATGTACTACCACCCATTTAAGCAGCAATCGACTCTTCTCGTTGTTAGACTTGATCAAACTTTAATAAACACTGATTATCCTAATCATGCCATTGTATGAAGGGCCAAAAAGGGGTTGGGTGGATCGAGCGGCAACATAACTAATACGTTTCCACAGAGATATAAAGAATCAACAAGATTGTATAATTGGTCAAAAGAGCAAGCCATCTAACATGAGGATGCCCCAATGGGCGGGGAATAAAGCCCGTCTATTCACGAACTATTAGCAATGAGGAGTTGGCATTCCCACTCTCCCTTTTTAGAGTGCTTCATTCGGGTGCCCTGATGGTCCCTCCCATTCCCATTTTTGTATAAAATTTATATGTCAGGTATCTTCGGCATTTTGATAGTTGTCAACTTACACTATATGAATCTATATTAAATCTGGTTTAAGGACATAAAATCAAGATGTTAGGGATCTAGAAATGTAAGTTTGAGATTCTTCATATTAATTCCCATACAAACTTTGAATAGCGTGTGCAAAGCCAAGTTAAAACCAAATTTGTTCAAATTTTTTGGGGACTATCAGGACCCAAATTGGCGTCGATTAAGCTTAGGGGAGCAAACATTTCGAAATTTGCATCAGCCTATTGCCCAGGCTACGGCAACCAGCGTCTCCATATTACAGCTAGCAGTCTTTTGTGATCATATGACTCGAGGAGGCGTGAGGTAGGAACTTGTGAGGACCAACTTCGAAGTTGGCAACTCACCATTTCAGGCTCATGGCCCAGGCATGTTGCAGATTGTGGTACTGCTGCAATTGTAGACGGACTTGCATCATCATATCCACGAGGGAAAAACATAATTTAAAACCACGATATACTTTGGAATTCCATGGATGATCTGAAACCATATAGGGTATAAAAAAAAATTTCGTGGTAGGGTAAGATTTCAGCATGCTACCTTACCGAGGTTGCGCTGCTCACATTGCCTTGGTGCGGCTGTCACCTAATGTATAGTTGACGCGATACCATGATGCCAGGACAGACGCTGATTGAGCCGCACCTCCGTGGTGGACAGACGCTCGGCACGCACCTCCCCATTTTTGCTGAAGTCAGAAGGACAACAGTGCCCAGGCTGCACTACCAGCTAAGTACGCAACCCTTTGCTCGCGGGCTTTGTCATCTCTTGGCCCGTGGAAGCATGAGGTAGGAACTTGTGTGGACGCATCATCCCAGTTGTCGACTCACCATTTTGTAGCCCACACAATAAGTCTTTGTCCAGGACCGAGAAACCCATTGTTTGCAAAATACCTTTCGCCCTTTTACTGTGTTACTGCGGAATAAAATTGTTTTCAATGCATACTGAAGTCGATTATGCGTACCATAGTTTGCCACAATCATTATTAACTTGTATTCCATCATCTCAGTAGAATCTTTTAATGATTTTTGGCAACACATGCCTTTTTCAACCTCATAAAAGCTTTGAAACGTTGCTAATGAAAGAGCGTTTATTCCCAATGGTTGAGTCACGGCATTTCTCGTTAAAAAACACATTTTCAAATCCCATCCATCCGCTAAGAAGGGTCGGTCGCCGGGATTCCTTCGGGGTCGATGCAGTCAGTCAGTCAGTCCACCAGTTAGTCCGTCTGCCTGTCTACCACCCTACCGGAATGGAACGCACTACATTCCCTCGGGGAGTAGGATTCCCGTCCTCTAACTTCCTACATACGCTACCAGTTAAGGAGGGAAAGCCCTCTTAAAGTAGGTAAATATGAAAGCAATAAAATAAAATGCAAATAAGCATTAATTTCTGGCACCATAATCGCAGCCAGTGAACTAATCTCTTCGTTCTTTGCATAATGGTGGTGATGACATTGTGCGCATCATAACGCCTAGTCATGTGGCCATATTTAATGGATTCCGAAGCGCCGTTGGTTCGAATTGTGTGTACATTGGCATTGATCTTAATGATGTGCTAAATTGCGAAATTATTATCTCATTGCGCTCTTGAAAAGTACTTGTACTTTGGACAGCAAATGCGAAGGATTATGGTTTGGTTTCACACTTCGTTTATCAGTTAACCGTTGACGATGATGGTAGTGGCGGTACATCTCTTCAAAACTAAACTAAGCGTGCATGAATCGACGTCAATTCGTTCGCTAGTTGACGGCTTTGGTGTTTGCTAAGCTAGCGTTTATAGGTTTGAAACCACTTCCGTTCGCGCTTGGTTGGCAAAAGTTGTTCCTTCGTGCTTTGGGCTTGTTTTTGTTTTCCTGGCATTGGTAGATGAAGTCGGTAGAAAACAAATAAAACACGAAACTTTCAAAACTGCTAAGCTACATCAAACAATGACGTGTAAAGGATGGAAGGAATTTGATCCATCTCAAAAGGCGTCTAAGAGGTGCGTTTGAGGTAGAATACGTTATGCATACACAAATGAGAATTTGATTTTTTTTAAATTTTTGATCGAATCTTTTTATGATGAAATTATTTTTCTTACAAGAATCTTACAAAATTTTCTGTTTATATGTTTGTTGATTATTTTTAAATCCATGCATGAAGTTGACGATTGCAGTGCATTCAAGAATATATATATTCATCTTCTTCATCTTCTTTGGCATTTCAAGCTTATTGCTTTCACAATTAGCTTATTGCTGGCTCACAAGTTAGTGTTCTAATTGCTTTTCCACAGTTATTAATTGAGAGCTTTCGATGCCAGTTACCATTTTTGCACTAGTATGATTGTGTGGCAAGTACAATTATACGCTATGCCCAGGGAGTCAAGAAGTTTTCCTTAACGAAAAATTCCTAGACCAGACCGGAAATCGAACCCAGCCACCTCCAGCATGGTGTTGCCTTGTAGCTGCGCCTTTACCGAGTGAGTTAAGGGAGGACCCATATATATTCATATCACCATTAACAAATTGTCATGGCTTTCAAAAACAAGTAAAATGAAAATTCAAGTTCGTTTGCTTACGTTTAGTTATTCCTTAACTGAAGAATATAATGAACAGCGCTTTGAAAGGCTTTATCTCGTAGCTTATGAGGTAACACATCGGAATAAACCAAATATTTTGTGTTGCATGGTAGACCAGTTCAGATTTTTGATATTTTATCCTCTAGCTTTTCTCTAAGGGAAGGTCCATTAATTATGTCACGCAGTAAGGGGGGAGGGGGGGTTTGGGAAAACGTGACGATCCATACAAAAAATTTGGAGGGCCCATACAAAAAACGTGACAAGGGGGGGAGGGGGGGTTTAAAAAAGTCAATTTTTGCGTGACGTAATTAATGGACGTTCCCTAACGGATTCTCCTGACAATCCACATTCAATGAGCATGAGCATGGTTGACCGCCCGAAGTTGCTACTCCGTTGTTGCCAGATCAGCTGTTATTACACTGAGAACCAACAGATGATGCTTGGGACCATGTGTAAGAACTGGTGATCCCAAACTAAGGTAATACCGGTGCTGGCCCGGTCCAACGCGAATGCAGGTCAAGTAAGGAGAGGGTGGGACTTTGTTGACGTGATACTCGCTTTATTGGAAGCCACTGCACTACCACGAGAAATCACTGGGATTTTGGATAACAGGATTGGGTAGCAGCAAGGTTCGTGTTGGTTAACGATAAGCTGTCAAGTGAAACATTTGATAATAAGTACCGATTTCCGATTTGAACCGATTTAAGGATGCTATTAGAGCACACTCACAAAGTGTGAGTGTGGTTTTTCATTGGGATAACAAAGTGATTTTTAATAATTCTGAATAGCCGATTTTGCCCGGTTTAAACCAATAGTAAAGATGCTATTGGAACCACTCACAGTGTGTTATAGTGGTTTTTCATTAGGAAAACAAGGCAATTCATCTCAACGCTTGAGAGCCAACTTAAACCGATCTACACCAACAGTACGGGTGCCGCTGGAGTCTCTTATTAAATGGGACAGTGGTTTATTTGTTCCAAGAAAGGGTGCCCCGACTAGCATGCGGAAGAATGTTTTGGACTACAATTAATTATGAACCTCACTACCGACTCATCTTACCCAGCGAACCACGGCTTCTCATGCTCCCTCGATTACTCGCGCAACGAGCAATAGGGAACCGAAACTGTAAACAAAACGCTACCGATAACCGATAACAAACTATTGCGGAGCAAAGAATCGATACAAACGATTCAACCGATTCAACTGATGGTCGACGCAAACCTATTAAAAATAAATTATATGAATATAGATACATTGGATAGCATTTACCTGTCTTGCTCCACGTCCTTGAGAACACTTACTACCTCACGAGTCACCAGCACCAACTTCGCAGGCGTCTGTCCAGTTTTTGATACATTATTTCATCATCATGCCTAACAGAAGTGTTATTATTTTTTCAAAAGACCGTGCTCTTGTAGTTGCTACTCCGTTACCGGTCAGCAGTAGTAAAATTACACAGAGAACCACATAGACGGAGCTTGGGAGTAGCTTCACATCTGCAATGTACAAGTTCCCTAGCTCATTCTATTTGTAGATCAGTACCGGCGGCGGCCACCTTCCACGGTCTTTGGGGAGGGGGGAAAGATGATTAGTTTGACAATCGGTGACAATTTGGTGATAGAAAGAGGCAAGTGATAAATAACAAGGAAGGAAACGGGCCTGGGATTCAACTCCCGATCATCTGCTCACTAAGCGTTACCCTGAGCTACCCAGCCATCTCATTTCATACCTAGCTGAAGTATTATTATTTAAAAAAAAAATAGAGAGATATTAGATATTGTCTTCAAAATTTGGTAGAAATATATTATTTATTGAATCCTAGAGGGTTTGAGCTGTTTAGTGGAATGCCTGTACGCCTGGTGCACTTTAGTACGCATTAATTGCACATTTTTGAGCGCATTTGATTTATTTGTGCATTTTTTAGTGCATTGAATGCACTGGTGTACTTTCCGACGCACTTTTTTCCAAATACATACACATTTTTGATTCAGTTAAATATGTAATGATTTGCCCCTTGATTAAAAAATGTGTTGGACACTAACGTTCACATTAAAAAAAAATTGAAAAAATTGCCAATTTTTCATGGGCTTACCTTCACTGGCACTAACAAAACTACCCATGCAGCATCAATCATAGTAACCCATGAGTCAGCAGAAAAATTTGACAGCTCAATCAGTCGAACTCTAACCGTGATGCCAAAAACAGTGAAGCAACTCCGTTCAGCAATGTGCGCGTTCAAAGAATGGCACCCCGCCGCTTAGAAAACGGACATCGTGTGGCACTTTGTGGACGCCAGATACGCCCGTTCCGGAAAAAGTACATGGTGAACATGAACATACATGTCAGGAATCCGAAGTCGCGTCCACTGGTTTCGGAGCTACAGGCAATGACGCAACGGCAGTGGCTGAATAAAACGGTCAACTCAATTTTCCTGGTGAATCGTGACGTGGCGGTGGTGATAGACTACGAGTGGACCCTATATGGCAACGACTGGCAGGGTACTTCGTATTTTACTTCCTCCATGAGGGAAATGAGCTCCGACGTGAAGTTCATTTCGCACACCAGGTTCCCCAAGAAGGCGCTGCTGTGGCTAACAATCAGCGAGAAGGGGATGTCAAAGTCGCTCTTCTTGCGCTTTGAACTGGCCGTGAACGGGGAAATTTATAGTACGAAATGCCTGCCGAAAGTAGCGTTGTTCAACAAGAAATACCATATGGATGAAAACGCGGTGTTCTGGCCGGATCGAGAATCCATCGAGAATTTCTGGGTCAACCTGAAGCGTAAGATCTACTCCAACAATTTTGTCGTAAAAGCTGAGGAGGAATTGACAAAAAAAAACGAAGAAAGAACTCAAAAGCATGCATACACGCATGTTTTCGTCCGCCATGGCGAATGATCCGGTTAACTGCCGGAAGGCCACTCGCAAGAACGTAGAATTTTTTTTGTAAGTAAGCTTAAATAATTACCTTCCATGGAAAAATTAACAAAAGCAATTATCTGTCTTAGCTTCTTTTTTCTTGAAAGGTTACTGGTTACTGGCCCCTTAATCTTGAAAGGTTACTGGTCTATACTGTTACTGTCACCCATCATTGTTAGTGAGTACGTAACGTATTTGAAGGTTGATTATTGGTTTGATCTATAAACAAATCATCTGAAAGCTCATTTCTATTCATCTCTTCCGCTCAGCAACTATTCCAAATCACGACACAAACTCCTACCGCATGTTGCATGTTAGCAAGTGAGAGGAATGTAACAACTTAGAAAAGTTGTAAAAGAAATCAATGAATCAAAACTCTGTGAATTATCGCTAATACGCTATTATGTCAAATTTGCAAGCTCACAACTGCATGATAGTTTGTGATTTGCAAAGTACCCAGATTCATGAAAAAAAAGTCCGGGCATCGATGCAGCACGGTATCTAAACTTTAGATTTGGATGTTTTTGTTGCTTAACAAATCCTCAAACAAATGTGCAAAAGTATGTTGGCCAATATTTAGTGTAAACCAGTGGGTACGTGTGCTCTACTCCGAGGTTTCGATTGAACAAGCTATGATATAACATATGATGTCGGTTGGTTCTTCTGGCTTCAATACACTCCGATTCGGGCTTCAGAATGTGTTCTTCCACTGACTTATTTGAGCTTGAAATGACTAACAATATGTTTTACTTCAGTAGATAAATTGTATTTTCTGTACTCGGTTTCTTAATCCAAAAATTAAAAATAACTAAAGATTTGAAGAACATCTCTCAATTAGAACTAATTATGTATTAAATCTATAAATCCATAATTTCATTTGATTTGTGGAATTTTTCCCTTCAGAATAAAGCCTGCCGACGCCAGTGAAATCAAGCTTAAATGTCTCCGTACGAAGGGAAAAGGCATGGGTCCTCGTTATACGCAACAACAATGCAAATGGAAAAAGTAAGCACAACATGAAAGCGTCAACTCCTGTGGAGCGAACACCCCTCCATACCTTTTGGCAGGCCAATAAAATAACGAACAAACGCGAACGATGACGAAAACGGTGACGTTGATTGTGATGGTAATGCCTGTTAAAGCAGGAGGATTGTTTTCCCTAAATCTCTACGGTTCCGTCCTCGCGTCCCGCACGACAAAAAGTGGAAAAAGCCTTCCCGCCCCACATTGTGAAAAAGGTATCAAATCAATAAGGCAAGCATTCAGCGCTTGTGGCTCTTGTTGGAGTGATATTTTTAGCACTAGACTGATCTTTTGACAACAAATCGAGTTTTACGTGGGATTCAATTGATGTTCGATTGGATAAATTTAGGTGTACACTTTGTGCCAATACAGGATTTCTCCGAAGTGTGTCGGCGGGTGACACAATACAAATTTGTTTATGGGTTGCTGCTCGGTCATGATGTGACAGAAAGAGCAGGATGGAATTTGGATATTCAGTGCCCACATTTCGAAAGGATCGAATCAAGGGGTTTCCAACAAGCTTTGAAGTGACAAGTAATCAGGGATTACTTTTATTTCCGCAAAGTAATCATATAATCGTAGGTAATCACTATAATCAGAATTAATCATATTTGGCAGGCTCAATTGCGTTAACTTTGCGGAGCCGTTAATTCATTTATTATTTTTATAAAGCAACTTAATACTTTTATTAGAAAGACTTGGGCCGTTTACTCGCGGTTTACCTGGGAAACATTTGTTGGGGACGAATTGAAGAGATGAGCATGCAGATAGGATTCTATGGTCTCATCACATAGTTATCGCCAGCACCTTAACTTTGTGCGATATGGCCAAGGCTCCATTTATTTGTTCGGCCGGTTGTTGTTACCATTGGGCGACGATGAGACTTCTCAAGATGTCGGAACAAAACAAACACAAACTAGTTAATAAAGAAAACAAAAAACACAAGCAGATAAAACTCTTAGACTAGACATTTAGAGAAACACATAAATCGATTACGTCCAATTTAATAATTTAACCATGATGTAGAAGGAGATGTTCGCTCATCACCATGAGGCACCAAGAGTGAACAACAATGTTTTTGGCTAGAATGAAATATATGAAGAGAAAGTTTTTGATAGTTCCGCTAGTGTGCGGCAGGATTGGAAATGTAACAGATGTTGTTTAGGAAAATTGAGCGAAAAGGGCATGTATACAGTGGTACTCGAACCAAGGACATTTTTGCCTAACATCCCACTGCGGGGTAGGTTGAAGGAGCACGGACTAAGTCCGCCACTTCAACAGGCAAAAATGTCCGGTTGGAAGACGCTCATGTACCACTGTGGCTTGTATAGTTATTCTAGCGATCTATTGTGTGCACTCTGTTTACTGATGCGCACATGGGAGAGAAACTCTCTCCTTTTTTGGGTTTGTTTTGATTCGCACCGACTGACGATCACTAAAGTTTTTCTCGTCGTCCGAGGTCTCTACATTGGTTTGAAATTGGATATATCTTTCTTATGAACATGCAACTCTAGCGATGTGCCATTGGCGGTATTTGAGCACGAGAAAGCACGTACATTTTTGCCAGTCAAGGTTCCTTCTTTGACCTACCCCGAATGGGTATGTGTTGCAAAAGTGTGTCCGTTTGCATCAAAATACTGCTAAACAAAAAGCTCTATGCTTAATTTCACACTACTTGACACTACTACAGCCTGCCGAAAGCTGTCCGACCAATCAATCATTCCTAGGGTTGCATGTTGATAACACGAATATTTCCAATTTCAAACATGTTGTTTCAGTATGACTTGTTCTCCCTTCATTATATTTTCAGATAAATGACTCTTAGGTAAATGTTACATTTGGATAATCGTTTTTCGGGTAAATGTCATAAGGGACAATTGTTTTCGGGTAAAAGTCATAGATTTCTTTTGGACAATTCGGACGAATGGAATTTGGGCGAATGTCATTAGGGCGGATATTATAGAATCACAAAATTCTTAATTTTATCATACATGTTTGGAACAAAAAAATTACAATAACATGAACCTTAATTGTAATGGTAATGATAGTCAGTAAAGCCAATATATCGTTATGTATTATCGGTCAACCTTATGTGGAATATATCACGAATAGGTTATCGATGTTTTGAACCCTACCAATCCACATAAGTTTGACCGATAATACAAAACCATATATAAACCTTTCAGAGTACTATAACCTTTACCATTAAGGTTGCTTAACCATAGTTGAAAAGGTTCTATTAAAGATTTCGTTCTGAAAATATACGGAAATATCAAGAAATGTGAATGGTAATGGATCTTAACAAACCATTATGTTTATCATACAGATCCAAAAAATGAGAATGTATAAGGTTGAAACTTTATTACACCAACGTTCATGTAAGTTTAATGATTGTAGTTAAAGTTAAGCATAATTATTAAGAAATTTTAACCATTTTTGGTAAGGTTAAGCTAGGGCTCCCCGACGGATATCCCGTTGTTACAGGACGACGAGAGATGCAACCAGCAAAATGGTCAGACCAGGTGGAGCAAGACCTAGGGCGTGCAAGGTGTCCATGGGATTGGAGAGGCTATGTTATGATTTGTGACGTTGTGCCAAATGAATAAAATAAAAAGTTTTGGTTCCTGTTTATGCGGGATAGTTTGAATGAATTTATGTTCGTTAGTACGCTTTTATCGTATAAATAAAGGAAATGCATTTGATTGCTCAAATTTATGGACCCTTCGTTAATTACAGACCATAAAAAATTTGGAAAACCTCCAGTTGTTCGTCAATGCTTGGTTAACTAAAATCGTAGTATCTTCAAAAAATTTGCAAAAATCTGATGGAGTCAACACATCTTTGAAGAGGGCGGAAACGCGAGATTCACTTGCAGTTGTAAAGATTGATAGTGAATTTTTCCGCCATTCTTAATTTAAAAAAAAAATCCATAGATGTTCGCAGTCAGTTTTGGTAAAAGTCATGCTCATTAGATTCAAAAGCGTGGATTTCCAGGGAACATAACATTGACTACCTATAAGTTCCATGCGAAAATTAAATGATAACTCATGACAGCAAACGTAACCAGAAGAACGAACGTTCAATTTTAAAAATACTTTGAGATTGATCTATGTAAACAAGTTCATTTTCAAAACGAATTTCGAAATGTCAGAAATGAAATTCAATCAACTACAATGAATATCAATTACCCGTCGGGATCGGAAAAATGCAAGGGCAGCCCACCCGTATAAAAAATTCTCATAGATTTACTATTAAATGTATTGTAACCATACGATAGAATTAATCGTATGTAAAATTGACTATATTGTTCGATAAGATGACGATAAGATGACAATAAAAGTTATTGTTTCCACAATAAAATCTAATGTAATTTGCGACATCGACAATAGAATCATGGGGTTGTTATATATCTTAATTGTAGAAAAAATCGTTTTTCTCCGAACAAATTTGAGTCAATTACTATTGATTTAATTGTTTCACATTTGTTGAAAATTCTAGCATATAGGGTGAATAGTAGATCTATTGTAATAAAAATATTCATTTTATCTGATACATGAACAATAAGATTCATGGTCGGCAATAGATTTAAATGTTACTTTATATTATTTTATTGTAATTGTATGGTTATTTTTATCCGGGCAGTCCAGGGTATTCTTGCACAACATTGCTAGCATCCATTGCTCTGGGACGATGATGACGGCCCTGGTTGTTCCATGTTTGGATTAGGATACAAAATCACTTAATAATGAAAAATCATCACAAGAGATGATATTCAGATTTCATCACATGAAATTCATGTGTACCGATTGATAATCAAAACAACAGTGACAGCAGATTTTTGACCCGCACATAGAGCCGACTTCATTCATTGCAGCAAACAAAATTTAGTTGGCATAGAAGTGACAGCGTTAACCATGAAAACCAGGAAAGTAAAAATGATCATTACACTGGGATACATCATATTCACTTCTCATGAAAATTTAATGAAAATTCAAGGCACTGTTCGCAATCATCTATTTTGAAAATTCAAACACCAAAGCTTAGAATTGTTTCCACAACATATGTAAGAATTGGAGGTGTATCTGTTTTCAATCAAAATGAAATGGGGGGGGGGGTTGTTCTCTGGTTAACAAAGGAACGCTTTTCACCAAAACATCAATATTTTAGCTCAAACACTTTATTGTAAAATTCAAGTCCGCAGAAAAAAATTGCGTACAAATGGATTCATTCAAGAAGCAGCAGCATCTGCAATGAACAACTGCAAAATTTTAAGAAGATCGGACAAGTTGTATTTCTAAAATCGCGATCACGGCAAGGACATTTTTGGAAAACGCCATTTCGAGATAATCCAGATTTAAGTTTCAAGTTCAGTTTATGCGGCCGTGAAGAGGTGTGCTTCACAACGCTGTAATATTTGATTTATTGCTCGGATCTCTAGGAATATTTCAACAAAAAAAAAAGTTCTCTAGAAGTTTTACTTCCAACTTTTTCTAAAAGTTTTACTTTTTCTGAAAGTTTTACTTCGAGCAATTTCTTCGAACTTTTTCTAGAAGTTTTACTTCGAGCTACATAAGCATGCTGATGATAATTAATGATAGTGATCTAAGCTAAGCTAAGGGTGGTGATGACGAGACGAAGATGAAAACTCGAACGCCAACAGCCGAGGGTTGCCAGTTGCGCTACATATTTTCGCTCAAACGGGCGAAAATGCGATGCTGCATGGGTACGCTACCAAATTTTACATTGTGCATCAACAGACACTTTTTTCTACAAGAACATGTTTTACATCATAACACATAACTTTGTAGAAAATGTCAAAACGTTATCTATTTTATAAAACGAGTTATTGATATATTATGTAAAAAAATAGCCATAGTTCGAAGACTGACAGAATTGTTTCTTAAATTCACTTAAACATTTGTCTCCTTTAGTATCTTCCTTGATTATTTTGTATTTCAAAAAGCGTGTACGGTGGTTGGTGACAGAGCGTGGATGAAAACATGTACATCATGGTTGGCTATCTATCGATAAAATCTAGTGCATTGTTTGCAATTGACACCGATCGTGTTCAAGACACTACCTGGATTTTTATGACCGAATGACAACCAGGAATTGAATCACCGACCATCTTGATCTTCAATGGCCGTCGGAATGTCTTCCGGAGAAACCTGTAATATGGATTATTTAGTCTTTACACCAAAATCATGGTTTCGACGGCTCAATATTTGTACCCTCAATACCCTGATCAAGATATTGTTAGGTAGGAAATAAACCATGTACCACAATGGTCATCTCCGGCCCTCGAAGAAACCCGTAATGGGAACTGGACCACCACCGCCCTGTTTGAAGTACCGGGTATTCAGGAGAAGGCCAAAAATGTTCACTCTTCATGATTTAATGACAGTTGTCACAGCTTGTGCAAACTTGAAGACATTTGGTTGATATCATTGAATTGTACCAGCATTATGAACTTTGAAGAAATAGAATAACGCATTTATAGACTACCTCCTGTCAATATTCACTACGCTTCCCAAACATATCATTTAACTAAATGTAAATGTTTGCATGTTAAACAACTGTTTTGTAAAGGGTGTCAGTGCGAAAGAAATTTCAATAACAGTCTAGGCAAGGGCCCGGTGTTGAAAAACATCAACCATAAAAGCTCCTGTTTTAAGATAATCAAAAAGCTTGAGAGGACGGGCTTACCCCCACTTCCCTCACTTTTCCAGCAGCATTTGACACAACATATCACAACTAAATAGAATTCTAGACAAAATCGTCAAAAGGTCGAAAGTAACAATTGTAAACAATGACTTAAAACGTAAATTTCCTGGAAATGACAGGATGCTTACATCTATATCCACTACTGACGAGAAGGTACTAACTCCTTGTACCTGTTTCTGGTGCTATTTTGTTTGTGGGAGCAAGCAGATCCCAGAAAAATACGCTAGAAGTCATTGTTTACAAATGTTACTTTCGTCCTTTTGACTATTTTGTCTAGAATTGAACTCCCAAGAGCCAAGGTTAACAGCTGCATCACAAATTTTGTTTCTTTTTTCTATTTTCTATTCTATTTCTGCGATATACTACACAGAGCAAACTATTCGTACGAGCATCATAAGTTTTGCGTCTAGAATTTCGACAAAATACAAATATATGATAGCCATGTGATTACCATATGATTTTGCGTCATCTAATGAAAACACTAATTTTCATAATATCATCTGGAATGACACATAGTATTTAGCATTTCAATACCAGCCCCTTCTCCTCTTGTAACGTTTTTTGTCACAACTCAATATGAAGCCTCCCATTTATGCTTTTCCCTAAAATTGTGAGCGGCTGATTTTACAAATCGACAAATTGTTTTGTAAACAAAGAAACTCGTAGAATATCCAAAATTCTCGTGCGCGTTCCCCAATATTCTCAAAGGACTGCGAGTAAGATACTCAGAATCATGGAAACCACGGACCAGGGTGGTTAGTGATCTAGTCCCGAATTAAATGATCCTTGAGTGTGGGAAAAACATGAATATTAAGCCCTCTAACAAATGGTAACAGGGTGAAAATAAATTAATTCCATAATATGGGTTTCTCCCTGGCAGCCGGAATGCCACTGAGGCCAATGTGGTCAGTGATCAATTCCAGTGATGACAGGGCAATAAACATGAAAAATCACGAAGGCTGTGCCGTCTTACTAATCGTATTGGAATAAACATTGATTTCTCGAAAAAAAAACTGGGTGAAGGTGGGCACTAAGGACCATGTTGATCAATAAATTATTACCGAGCTCAAATTATCTTGACCATGAAGAATCACGAAGAAGAGATTTCAGTGATAACATAGTAATTTGTTTTGATAAAAACATTAAGGTTTTGATAAAAACATTTGTTTGAGGATTTCTTCCGTGGAAAGCCACCGATGAACCGTGGTCAATGGTTTATTTTCGACCTGAAACAAACTTTGTCATGAAAAGTCATGAATATTGAGCCGTGGAAACCACGATTTTGGTGCAAAAATTCAGTTGTAACCATTACTGGCTTATTTCCGACCTAACATAATCTTGAGCACAACAATAAAAATAACCCTTTTTTGAGTAGCAATGTCAAATTTAAGGGAAGTAATCAAGAATCACGCATGTAATCATAGGTAATCATCAAGTAATCATGAGTTAATCATGAGTAATCATAAGTAATCATCAGTAATCGCAATAATCTTTGTAATCACTGAGTAATCATAGTAACTTTGGGTAGAGTGACAAGTAATCAATGCTGTTGGAAACCCCTTGGATCGAATTGCTTTCAAAACAGTCGCTTTTACTCTTTCCCAAGCGAAGGAATTTCTCCGACAGAGAAAGTATTCTCAATAAAAACAGTTGTATTAGGGACCGCGACCCCGCGAAGATTCCAAAGGGGAATCTTGTCAGAACTTAATGTTGTATAATCAGGAGCCATTTTTTGTTGTTGAAGGATTGAATACTATGGTTTTCCATTAATTAGAACTTTTGAAATAGGGACACCGACAAACTGACATGAATGAGAACAGGAATAATCGTAAATTTACTTATCGAAGAATACTTCTGACATCTGTATCATCATTTGATCTTGTTTTAGACTCGTTTTGTTTTATTGAATTATATTTGAGGTTACTAAATATGTTCTAGGAGCTGTTGGAAAATAAACTTTTATCCTGGTTAATCAAGCTTTTTGCTCATTACAATAAGCTGCTTCTTAACGATTTCTGTGTTCCAAATACATTTCCCCAGTTATTAATTGAGAGCTATCGATGCCAGAAAACTTGATTGTGCGGGCTCTGCGTCGCTGTCAACCTCGCACCGTTCACATGGTTTTGACTAGTGATCCTCAGAGTACAGAGATATGCGGAAATTCAATCCGACGGTTTGGCAACGGTGTTCGTTTTGTTCACAAAAGCTGCTAACACTTCCGCAGAGTAAAATGCTACAGCTTTGTGTGTGACTTCGTCGTTGATAGCTTTATTGTTCACATTTATAACGTAAAAGTAATTTGTTTATTATATATTTAAAAAACTATCAACTATGAAGTGTATTGCAAAGTTTTGTTCAAACCGCGGAGGTGTTAAATTATCGAATTGCGTCAACATAAGCTTGAATATTGTTGGTTCACTATCAATGTATCACCGTATATATACGGTGATACATTGATGTAGACCAACAATATTCAAGCTTATGTTGACGCAATTCGATAATTTATATTTATACATAATATAATATATATACATAATATATATAATATACATACATTACAAAATCGAGACAAGACTGGAAGCGGGTTGGCCTGTCTTATGGACGACTAGTAACTTTCCGAATACTCTGATGATTACTATTGCAGACTTGAATGAGTATGTAGGTGATTCCTAATGTTGACTTCAGACTTGGCGATTTCATTATTGAACGGCTATGAGGGAAGCGATCACTGCGAGACACTGGAGCAGAATTGTATGTATGGTATGTATGGTAGCCACCATCCCCTCTAGCCCTTGGCTTGGATGCAGCTCCACTTAATAGCAAGATCAAATTGGGCCACCGATATGAATTCGCACTATCGCTGTATGAAGGGCCAAAAACGGAGGGGTGGACCCGTAAGCAGAGACACTTACACGAAATCCACGGGAAATTAAGAATCTCCTTCCAACGATATGATCCATCAAATCGAATAACACAATTCGCAATACTCATTAAGCTTTCTACAGGATGGCTTGTTAAGAAGGGCGCGTCACTCTCCCTGAAACTGTTGGAGTAGAACTCGCAGCACCACACTCGAATCGGTAGGATAAGAAATGATACTGTTTGTTCCCTCCTAGACTCAGGCAGTCAATCAAACCATCGTCCAGTTTCAGCTTGAATGATACCCTGGTGCTCCTCCCAACCCAGTATTTATTATATTTATATAAGTATAGATGTAATGTAATAATAATATGTTATATATGAATATATGGTAGAGCAAAAATTATACAAGGATATTTAGTTAAATTATGTAATAGTTGGAGTTCACGAGCCTATGATAACCATGTTAAACTAAATTAATTAACCTGCTGAAATAATAATATTAAGGCAGTAATAATAATATGCAGCTTCGTACCACTTTGTATCACTGATAGGTGACTGTATCTCTGGAATGTGAAGGTCATCTTGTTATTCATTGAGGTATAAATATCAATAAAGCATTCAATTGTATATAAAACCATAATATTATATTATTACGTATTTAATCATGACATATAGATATGTAACCTTCTGGAATGAAGAGCATTTATTAATTTTGATTATTATTTGATATAATGTAATAAAATAAATATACCGGCCGGATCACCAATCTGAAGCAATTAAAATTTTAATAATTATTTCATTACTTCTTCCATAATATTATATTTATGATATGCAATTAATAATGATGAACAGCTGTGTTCCGCTGAACTGCTCAAATAGTAGTTGATGATCGTGTACTGAAATGTTAAGGTCATATTACGCCATTTAATGGAAAATATAATGAAGGAATTAAAGGTTGAGTGGTCGAGAGAGTCGTCAACATTTCTATTAATGAAAATATGCTAGAGCTCGTAAAAACATGCATCATATAATAACACATACTAGTATCTACACATCTATATATACATCCATTGCTACTTTCGAAAAAGCCACTCTGACGGTGCTAGATACAGCTGAAAATTGATCCCCATTCTTACTGCTGCTTCTACCAGAAGATGATCATCCTATAACCGCAAGACCTCCTCTCCTAAACTGTATGGTACCTGAGAGAAATTTACCTTTCTGGCGTAATAAATGTAATGAAATATACAGAATTAGGCTATGAATAGACAATGTCCTATAAGATAAAATATATAGTGAGGGTATATTGTAATATGAACTGAAAATTACATGTGTGCCGACTGCTGTTTTGTTGCAATTGTAGACAAACTTGCGCATCCATTATGAACCAGAAAATTTAGGCAATGTATGACCGCCATGAAAAAAAAGAATTTTAAATTTTAAATTATTTTGTAATACCTGACGACCTGGAAGACCTGAAAGATATGAGAATGGAAAATTATGATATGATGTACCGGTCGCACCCCCTCACTTCGCTATTGTCGGATTGACAACATTGCCCAGGCTACGCCAACCAGCGTCTCCATGTTTCAGCTGGCAGTCTTTTGTGATCATATAACTCGTGGAGGCGTGAGGTAGGAACTTGTGAGGACCAGAGGTCGGTCGCACCCTCCTGCCAAGTTGTCAACTCACCATTTGAAGCCCCTGCGAGACACTGGAGCAGAATTCTCTTCAAAATATTGACAACACGGCACCAGTGAAATTATTTGACTAAAATAAAAAACGGTTTTCTGTACAAATCCCAAAAAAATTTCATTTCAGCAACACAAGCAACATTATCGAACACAGATAATAGTGAAATATTATGTTATTATTACACCACGAGTTCAGCAGAATGCGAATGATTCATTTTTGATTTTTGAAGCGTAATAAATGTAAACCATTTATTTTAACTCCATTTCAATACTTAGCAATCGAAACATTTCAGCAAACAGTAAACATGCTCGTTTGGCTCAGATTTTGACAGTTCTCGCTGCTCGATTGGCTCAACATGGCCGCTTCCGCATATCTCTGTACTCTGAGGATCACTAGTTTTGACAATTTTGTACATCTGACAACTGAAATGGACAAAGATTTTTATAAGGGGCTTACTGACTGTGGTAAATATAGTAGTTGCATTACAGTTTTGATAATAATAGTAGTAGTTATAATGTTTGAATGTTTGTAAATATATTAGATTCAGTATGTTAGCTTTATTTTGAGTAATTTTTCATGAACGTGCATTTAACTCGTAAGAAGAGTATCTAAATAGCAGCGTGGACAAAGAAAAATCGTAGTAGGTGAATATGCATAAACGATTCAGTCATTCGATTATACATAAAACAATAAAAATACATATAATAATAAAATGTAGCAATTTGCCTCTTCCGAATCTCGATAATAAAGGAACAGACAGACAGATAGATTTGCCTCTTTCGCTGCAGTGTTAGATAATTGTAGCTCTGAAATGGCAAAAATATCCAAAGTCAGTTATTGGTTGTTGTATGCAAACCTTTGTTGATATAATGAATGAAAATTGAACACCCAAAAAAATGGTTTTCTTATGGGCCCATTAATGATTCTTTATGTCTGTTGTTAAAATGGAAGATGATGTTAGTTTTTGAATTATTAATTTTTGATGAAGAAGGAAAAACGCTGTTTTGAACAAAATTAGTTGTATACGGTCTTTGCTAGATTTTTTTTTTAAAATCTTCCTTTCTTCATAAATGCATAGCTTGGGTTAGGTAGGCTGAAACCTACAAATATGCCTAAATATAAAGCAGGAAATAGCAAAATAAAATTATGTTAATGGATGTAACAAAATAATACGATAGTAACAATTCTATTTGTAATGTCTGTAGGTCTGCAGATTGTGGTCCGGCTACAATTGTAGATGGACTTGCGTATCTCTTATGAACTTGAAAAAAATTACAATACTTGGAAATTCCATGGATGATTTGATATTATATACCTCATAAATAATAGCATATGTAATTTGATGTGCTGCTCCGTTTCCACGCATTGCAAAAATCATTTGTTGTGAATCGCATAGGTACTACAGTGACTTTAATTAATGAAATGAACAATTTGAATTTCACATCTTAATACGGTTATTGTACAAAAAAGTGACAAGATAAATATAGTAAAACAATTTAATGTGGAAGGAATTGACTCATAGCTTCGGGTCTTGACCAAGAACCCCTACTGAGCCCTTGCGGCACTTCAAGCCGGCCAGTTCAACACAAGTGCTTCAAATAACTATAACTACTCATCACCATGAGGCTCTACAGTGCGTGAAATAAATATAGCGTACAAGTGAAACATCGACGTTTAACTCTTAAGTTGCCTTCTTCGAAGTGAGTTGGATATTTTTGATAAACCTTGAACCAAAACAAAGAAAATGTGTGTTCATTCAACTTTATTGCTCTACCTATGATAGTTTAATTCGTAGATTTATGCATTGTTCATAAGAAATAAATATACCGTACAAATCTGATTGATTTGATTTTTCTCTTCAGGTTTACCTGTATGATAGATTTAATACTTCGTTCTTCCTCCTCGAGCTGTAACAACATCTGCGAGACGTTGTGGCATTGAGTCAACCAATGACTGCAGTACAGCGATGTCGATATTTGCCCATTCTTCTTGAATAGTTGTTTTGAGTTGCAATAGTGTGTCAAACTGCCGTCCATTTGCATAAACTCTTGCTAACAAGATTACCCAAAGATTCTCTATTGGGTTCAGATCAGGACTTATAGACGGCCACTCCATTACATCGATGTTTCTTGACGCTAGAAAGGATTTTGTTTGATTGGAAGAGTGTATTGCAGCATTATCCTGCTGAAAAATCCAGTGTTCACCCCATATATTTGAAATCACATAAACAATGTGCTAGGATCACGGTTAGATATCTATCTTCTGATACCATTGCCCATTCCGATGAATAATTTACTTACAATCACAAATTCAGGTGTATGAGATCGATGTACGCTATATTCATTTCCTACTGGGATGGGAACTTGAAAAATTCTAAGTCAAATTGCTGCTTGTGTGAGTGCGTAACAAAAAATTCTGGTGCCCCCAGCTGGCGGATACACTGTCAAACGAAATACCTCAATTGAGCATTGAAAACAATCCTGCAAAATTACGGATCAAATCTAGCTTTATGTGTACGGTATAATTATTTGGCGCACTGTAGGAGTGAGTAGTAGTTTTGCTAGAACGAAAAATAATAAGAGAAATTGCTGATAGTTCCGTTAGTGTACAGCGGGCTTTGAAAAATTGAATAGAAGTAGTTGAAATTGAGTGGAGTGGATTTGAAAGGTAGTATTCGAACCAAGCACACATTCTTTTACGATACTACCCATGTACTGGGTAGTCTTGTCTGCCTTGCCCTTGCCCCAGTGTGGATATGCACTCTAGGACCTGTTTCGCAAATAACTCTGTGGAACTGTGGGTGCATGTTTAGTAGAGTGATGAAACAGGCAGGATGCTCCTATAATAATTTCATCACTCGCAATTCATCCTACTCAAAATCAATGAATTGACACGCGAGTGGGTTGATTTGTGAGGTTGGTATTTGTTACAATGTAAGCAAACATAATTACAGAGAGCAACCAATCTACTTACTCTCCTATCTGTTGATTCAGCGTAGGATGAATGTAGGAATATGAGATTGATATAGAAACAGATACTCTAGTGTTCGTAGGATTACCCGATCCATTTGTAGGTGGACTGAAAGTTGATGCTTTGGTTTTAAATTTGGCAGACGCGTGTAGGTACCATTATCTACATACAATTCACTTAAACTAATCTGAACGAGCGGCAATTTCTTAGTAATAATTATATACTATGCTAGCTTGGATGCCGGTTCTTTGATGTACTACTTTAGTGCATTCACAACGATGTATTAAATTCTTCAGTCAATAATACGCTTGTACTTTCTGTTGACTGATTCACTTTCATAGTGATATAATAGTCTTTTAATGCTTATGCTAATGAGATCGTTAATGTCTACTGCAACCAGCTGATGTTGAAAGTCGCTAATGGAGTTGTAATGAATTGATGGATTTTTCTGTATTGAGATATTCTCCAATAGTTGTGAGTATGTGTGAATAAATGAGTTAATTAAAGTCGCATACCTTCTTTATTAAAGCTCCCTTACTCGTTCCTCAATAAGGAGAACCAAAGGCGTAGCCAGGGGAGAACGCTCATCAATTCAACAACATTTTTGTATCATGGAAATCAAAAATATATGTTTTCAGTTAAAACGTCAAATATATCAAGTAAATAAATATTTGAATCCCTGAAATTTGTTGGAAACAAATTCGTCTTTTTGCGATCACGAGCTTAGAAAATAAAAACAAATCAATGCAGGCTGAATTTCAAAGTATATAAGAATGATAGGTATCACAAATACGTTCAAACAAACAGCAAGCAACAACAAAATTCAAATAAAGAAAGACGTCAGAACTCTGCGTGGATTTACTACTAATAGTTTACAATCTAACCAAAAAATGCCTCGAACAATTTTTTATGACATAATAATGCAAATAATGTATTACAGACATAAGGAAATTACACCCCTTTTCAGAACCTGCATACATTCCTGGCATATGCTCCAAGTGGTGGTGAATTATTGCTCCTTTGTGCTAGGATTGAAATATTACAACACTCGAAGGAGCCGAACGTAAAAGGAGCGAAAAATGTCGGAACAGTATTTACATGAAATTTAATTAAGCTAATGGGCATCGTATAGCAACTGCCGTCCAATCAAGTCTCTGTTGACGTCTTTGTCGTCGTCGTCGCCATCGTCAGCCAATAGTAGCTACTTGCCTGTTCAATGCTTTGGACTAGCTTTCGCAGTGTAATTCATTCCGTATAAATAATTAAGTTTATTGACGCAGATTCATATTTTTTGCAAACCGACTTCTCTCAGTTGGGTATCTTCAATCCGTACTCGGTACTGGTTCTTGTGGAGAGATATGGCCATTACCATGATACATGATTGAAAAGAATGGCGGAGGAGCTATGGTTGAACTAATAGCAAAAATGGACTCAAATGGGTAGCAAGAGAAATATACATCAGCTCCAATAACGCGAATTTGCTTTCTTGGGGGCATGTTCAAATACACGAGCCACCACTAACAGTCCCGCTCACAACAATCGGTAGTGACTGGCCAAGAGAAAATGCGCCATTGAATATTCATACTGGAATGAATAAATGAATTTAATGTAGTTGTTATGACTTATTTATACTAACTGCTGTCTTTATTTTGTTTCTTTTCTTGTTTCCAGGTAAGATCAGCGCAATCTTCTCGACTCCGGGTCAGATGTCGCTCGGCCTTGATAAATGCGACAGTTGAGACGCCGCTCGGAGCCGTTATATTGACACAATGAGCGGTAAGAAGCGCGCGCTCACAAAGGTAGTCTTTAATGAATTATGACCATTTCACTGGGTAGTGGCAATGAGGAAAGGCGGCGTTCTGTCCAGCTTTAATTTTATTGCCTCAGGCTAGCACATTTGAGTGTTTCAGTGAAACTAAGCTCATTGTTCTTTTTGGTGTATTGAATAGCTGTGATGAATAATTTGCGAAAGAACGGTTAAAACAGTGTTCAGTCAATTCTCGTATTGCAACCAAAAATATTTATTGCAAAGTAAGTTGAATCATGATCACACGAAAGTTTTATACTCTTTTTTTCATTCTTTTGACTAATATCCTGCTGATTGTCAAGACAATTGTGGTCGTTTATTATCATTTTGTGTTTGTTTTGAATTTCGGTCTTAGGTCTTAGGTCTATTTAAGTTTTACATAGAGTACTACACGATAACACGTTCCGATAAAATCTCTTGTTTTTTTTTATTAATCATTTATTTGTACAGGCTCAATCGAATCATGTTTACAGAGCCAAATTTTCATATTCTTATATTAGGTGCGCAACTAAGTTCTCGCTGTTTTTTGGTGAAAAAGGAACTTTATTTTGAAAACAAAGGTTACAAACGAATTATTCAAAGTATTGCCCATCACTAGCTATGACTTTTTCCCATCTTTTTGGTAGAACGTGAATACCATTTCGATAGAACTGTTCGTCTTTTGATGCTATCGAAGAATCAAGCCATTTTGAGATGTTATCATATGAGTGGAATTGCTGACCAGTGAGACCATGTGCCATCGAACGGAACAAGTAATAATCGGACGGTGCAATATCAGGAGAATATGGCGGGTGAGGTAGGACTTCCCATTTGAGCGTTTCCAAGTAGGTTTTCACGGGTTTCGCAATGTGAGGTCAAGCGTTGCCATGCTGAAGAATCACTTTTTCGTGTCTGTGCTCGTATTGTGGCCGTTTTTCGTGCAGTGGGCGGCTCAATCGCATCAATTGAGTTTGATACCGTTCCCCGGTAATGGTTTCGTTTGGTTTCAACAGCTCATAATTAATAACACCAACTTGGTCCCACCAAATACACAGCATAACCTTCGCACCGTGAATACTCGGCCTAGGCGACGATGTTGAAGCATGCCCGGGCAGTCCCCATGAATGTTTCCGTTTTGGGTTACTTTAATGAATCCATTTTTCGTCACCCGTCACAATGCGATGTAGAATACTCTTCCTTTTTTGCCGCTGGAGCAGTTGTTCACAGACGAAAAATTGACGCTCAACATCTCTTGGCTTCAAATCGTAAGGAACCCAAGTTCCTTGCTTTTGAATCATTCCCAACGCATGCAATCGCTTAGAAACGGCTTGGTGGGAAACTCCAAATCCTGAACCAAGCTCTTCTTGCGTATGACACAGATCCTCATCGAGCAATGACTCCAATTCATAGTCTTCGAAGTTTTTTGGCCTTCCTGCACGCGGTCGATCATCAACACTGAAATCAACGTTTTTGAAGCGACGAAACAAATTACGACACGTTGTTTCACTCAGAGCAACATCATCGTAAACTTTTTGGAGCTCTCGATGTGCTTCTGCCGCCGTTTTCTTCAAATGAAAGAAGAAAATCAACACTTCCCTCAAATGACGATTATTTGGCACGAAATCAGACATCTTCAAACAACCAAAATATATAACACTAAGCCAAAATCACTGATTTGGCAAAGCGGTTTGTTTACCATGTGTCTGAGCTTGGTTTATGACGCTTGAGATGTACAACATTCAACCAGCACTTACTACTGACGCCATCTATTGCTAAACAGCGGGAACTTAGTTGCGCACCTACTATATCATTTATCTTAAAACTTAAGTTAGGGGGATAGAACCGATTACTCGCGGCCATCTCGAGGTTAATATGAATAACAAATTACGGATGGGAAAGTGGGTGGGAATTGAAATTTTGGTTTACATAACACATTTAATTTAAATTCTAAGTTATCTAAACACTTATAACTATACAATTTATGGTTTTCATTTGACTTGAACATTTTTTGAAAAAGAAAAAAAAAACTCACACATAAACAGATAAAAAAAAACTTATAGTAATTATACAGGTTAAACTAACTACAATTTAAGGCTACTGGTAGTCAAAAACATATAAATGAGTTTCATGTACTCCAAATCAGGTACAGCCAAAATATCTCGAAATGGCACATTGAAATATTGGAATCATAAAGCTCAGATCTAACTCCACGATGCTCATAACAAGACCAAATAACGTGATCTGCGTCCTGATAGCTTTGTCCACACTCACAGAGATTGTTGTCGCTCAGTCCAACCCATTATAAATGAGCGTTCAAAGAATAATGATTGGACATGAGGTAAGACGTGACACGAATAAAGTCTCGACCCACATTCATCCCCCCAAACCAAGATTTCTTCAACAACTTTAGGATGATTGGGATGAGAATGTAGCCATCGCCCCAAATCTCCTTTACTCCATTTATACTGCCAGCTGACGAGTGATTGTTGACGAAAAATAGGAAAAAAATCGTTGAAGGCGATTTGTCGATCATAAATATCGCCTTCCACAGCGCCCACTTTTGCAAGCGAGTCCGCTTTCTCATTGCCCGGAATTCAACAATGAGATGGGACCCATACAAAGGTGATGATAAAATAACGCGAAGATAAAGCACTTAGAAACTCCTGTATTTTCATGAGAAAATACGAGAAGTACTGATCCGGTGTTAATGAGGCAACAATTTCTAGCGTAAAGTGTATAGCCGCTTATTCAGTGACATATACGGAACAACGAGCTTGAAGTTTACGATTGGCGCTATAGATTTCATTAAATATACCAAAGCCTGCTGACTCCTCTATCAAAGATCCGTCAGTGAAGAACGATTTAGAGGAATCAACTTGGCCAAACTTTGCAGCAAATATTATTATAATTGGACGATGATGCTCTGGAATTCCGTGAAGCTCCTGCTTCATGGATATATCAAAATAAACTGAATTGTCGAAACCGGAGAAGCAAACACGATTGGAAATGTTCGGCGAAGGGCTGATATCCTGTGTTATGTACAAATGGTACAAGGTCATCAAGGTCATTAAGTGGGTTTGAGGATTCAACTCAAGGTGCTTCACACCTGGTGAGGAGCCGGATAAATAATTCTGAAAACCGATCCAAGAGTGGCAACATGCCAGCCAGCACTTCAAGGCTCATGGTGTGAGTCGAGTGCATGCAACCTAACGCGATACGAAGACACCGATACTGAATACGTTCCAGTTTGATGATGTGCAATCGAACCGCTAATTGAAAACAAAAATCAGTGGGGTTGTGTACAAGACACGACCGGTTGACGTAGACTACGTTAAACCAAGTGATGCATTATAATGTCAGGGAAATTCTGTGTGGCTATTATTAGCGTTAAAAAGGTTTCAATTATTCGCGCCGGTCGCTTACCCTTACCGATAGAAGCAGTTTGTCATAATATGACGTGTGTGGCTCTTATGGGACCTTAGACCAGCGTTTTGAAGCCAGTATGTAAGAAAATTCTTTTGTACGCTCTTGAGATATTATTTGGTGGCCCTGAAAAGGGCCGTTTGGTTTTATGAAGTCAGTATGTGGGAAAATTCTCTTGTACACTCTTTATAACTCTTTGGTGGCCCTGAAAAGGACCTTTTGGTTTAAATGATGACACGGTCACGGTTGCACGTTTTACGATGGACTATCTTTAAGGCCTAGAAGATAGTTGAGGATTTTTTATGGAATATAAAATTATTAAATTAATGATAGTTTTAGTCATTCTTATAATCATAAGCGCTTGACATTACTAAATGTTTATTCGTATGTCATACTGTGCCTGAATGGCCTGCATCTCGGAATTCTCACCATCGCCGGAACCATCAACAATGTTTTGCATCGTTTGGGGGATTTCAGTAACGACAGGCAGCGGAGGAAATTCTATAATACGTACATACAAACATATAGTTTGACTGATACCTTATCTCCTTTTCAACATTCACCATTTAAATACCATACCATTCAGATCATTTGTATACAATCTGAGTTGTAGTATGCCTTTGCATAATTCAACTTCAAAGAATCAAAAATTTACACTTTATGCAATTTTAGCGCAATTCTGGATTTCAAGGGTAATAATAAACATTGAAATACTCTAGAATTCAAATTACGATAAAATTCGTTATCAGAAAATATCCGACAGGTTCAGTGATTGCTATGAAAACACAATAATCAATTGCAACATTTTCAGATGTGTAAGCGTCTCAAAAAATGTTCAAAATAACAAAAATTATCTTGCAGTTGTTGTAAGGTTATATACAAGTATATAGGGTACATTTCCCTTGACTCAGTCGATTATGTAGCGCACGAGTACAATTTTAACTATAACTCATACAATAATTTAGCTAGAAACGATATTCAACTAGTGTCTTTGCTAAGACATGCTTAACAAGGCGTTTGCTGTACTGGACCATGAAAAGTCACCAACAAACATTATTGAGTCGAAAACTTTCGATGGATATTGATATCATTAAGGATTCTTGTTCGGACGAATTTCAGTAATGTTTGTTTATTTCATCGCTCCGGGCTTTTATTTATATTATCGCTCCGGGCATTCGGCTATATTCGGTATACTATACGGAATATAAAGCTACTTGATAACATCTAAATGCCTTTCTCATGTGATCAATCGGCCATTTCATTTCAAAACATTAAAATTCCCACTATATTCATTTAGTTATATAGGTGTTGGTATGAATAAGCCCTTCGAAAAATACACAACCGCTCACTCTTACTTTTCCATTGAATACTTTTATATTCTACATTTTACTATGTGATGAGTACATTAGGCCAAAGTTGGGAATATAAAGTTACATGCGTACCTAAATTATGGTCTATGGTTTTCTTGTGAAATTATTATTCATGTTTCTATGTGAATATCATGTAAATTAGGGAATCCATTATGGCTAAAACGTTAAAAAAATCTAAATATGTATTAATATATTAGATCTCGCAGAAGAAAGAGTGAGTTTTATTAAAATTTCATTATTCTTTGCAATGAGTATGGGAAAAAACGATGGTTAATGTATGATAAATTCTTATAAATATAAAATAAACACCTGAGAAAATAATCACGCAATAAAACATGTTCAGCGCTTTAGTTGTATCGATATCATTTGAAGGTTCATATGATGTATAAGCACGCGGCGCATGTCATCACCAGAATACAATTAATAATATGTTAAAATTTATTAAGACAGGGAGCGATAACATAGAGAGATATTCAATTGCTATGATGACATGCTCTTTGTTAAATTGATTTAAGGTGAACCGCTGCTCCATGTATTCTTTCCTATCTTTTAACTCGCTCTCGCAAACACACCATGCTATTTCAAATTGATAAATCTCGATTGTTAGTGAATGAACATCGAATCGAACTCTATCAAAATCCTCACAGCAAGTAAGCATACAAACTGATGTGATTAAATTTTCAATATCTAGTACCGACTCTGATTTATATCAATTTTAAATGTTGAGGTAATGACTGTCATCAAGAATGATTCAGCATGAGCCCTTAAATTTAATAAATATCAATTTCCTACCTCGAGTTGAAGGACCTTCTCCAGCGTCCCAACTAGTTGTTGGCAACGCATTACCTCTTGCTGCTTTCAATTTCGCCCGATAACTACGAGCTCGCTCGGCATTGGTGCACGGTCGTTTCGGAGGATTTCCCGTGTGTTCGCTCTTTATGCGCTTCCTGAATCTGCGCAAGCGTTCTGGATCAAATCGGTTAGGCATTCTCACTTTTACTATGTTTCTCAAAAAGTTTTTCTTCCTAGAGGTAGGACTCTATCCAACGCGAATCGTTAACACAACAGAACAACTGTTTATAACACACTACTAATTGGAATTTACAGAGAATGTTGGTTCGGAATATCATGTTCGAAATCGAAAATGGTGTCCGTAATAGGGAATTTGTGTGGTTTAGGTATGCGAAGAAGGGAAAACAAGTTTTGCTAATACCACTGGCTGCCAATCGACAATTTGAAACGAAAATCTCAATCAAACAAACTCTCAAGCTGAGAATATTAAATTGAAAGTAGCAAAGATGGATTTGTATCCGTTAGGATTTTTCGGTGAAAATAAATCAAAGCAACCGGCAGGCTTTGATTTATTTTCACTGATTTTATGGATCTGCTGCATAGTACACTGTTGCCTAGTAACGATTTGGCAAAATCCAATATGACTGTCAATCGACCGAAATGTAAGATAAACTCTTATTCAAATTACTCTCTTAAATTAGAAATTGAATTGATTTATTGATTCATCGCGGGTTGCGCCAACCAGCTAGGAAAATGTCCACCGTCGGAGAATTGTCCTGCTCGCCTTCCATGGAGGCTCTCCCGCAAACAGTAGCGTTTTTGTAGTCATGACGAACAAATCAGCACTAGATTAAATGACGCACAAACCGAACGAAATATTAATTTGATTCTTATGTAAACAACTCTCTGAACTGGCTTGGTTGTCCTCAAAAGGACAGCTGGGTAAAATTTTTTCCGACGGCTCGCCCTCCATCGAGCACCGAACTGAATTTAAGATTAGTTCTTTAATAAACAACTCTTTTATTTTAATTCATTGTCCTCAAAAGGACAGATTATTTCCACCTACTGCTGCTCGCCCCATAAAGACGCTTTCCCCCAAACAGCAGCGTTTTCGAAGTCGCGGCGAAACAATTGTCACGATGAGGTAAGATGGCGGCTTGCACAAACCGACGCGATTGTGCGCCCCCATATCCGCCATTTTACCTCATCGCGACGATCACTGTTTGAGAGAGCCTTGGTTCATCTCACCACCAGCTGCTACGCGACCACCATCTGCTACGTGACTATCAGGTACCTCTGCGACTAGCCCCGCTGCCGGACGAATGAAGCAGCTACGACCCGCTGCCTGCAACCAGGGACCAGCTATCAGCGACCAGCTCCGCACAGCTTCAATGCTGCCAAGCGACTGAGGCCAAATTTTCCTTAGTGTTCGTTTTACACCGTTCTCAGCTGCGTGCGAGGCGTACATAGAGAGACGAATGACATGATTGGTTAAAGTCTCTCTCTAATACAAAGAAGAAGAAGATGATGCAAGACGTTCCTTGCTTCGATTTGAAATCTGTGATAGGAAATTTGGTAAATGTACTCTGCAAAATGACATTATAAGACATCACCTTATATTTGCGTTATTTTCAATAGTTTACTATTGTTTGAGAATAATTTTTGACAATTGAACTGGAGCGCGGTAAAATTTCCGACCGATTGAAGAAGAAATCATGTAAATCTATCGTGGATTATTTGAGTTATTCGCGTACAAAACGTACGGTTTTTCGTAACGGTCGCAAAATTTTAGATTTTCATTTGACACCCTACCCTTGTCGTAAGACGTAGTCTACGTCAAAACTACCGTATTCTATAATTAGAAGATCTTGCGGATGCGCTCCCCACCAGGTGGTCCCCGTAATTGTGCAGAGAAAGTTGATCCTTGGCTGGCACTTTCGCTTTACATACTCAATATGGGATCTCCTGGTGCACTTTGAATCGAACCAGACCCCACGATATTTAAATGACATAGAAAGAGTTATCGGCTTACCCCAAATTTGAAGCTTCGGTTGTGTTAAGTTATGCTTCCTCGAAAAAACTACCAACTCATCCTGTAAGGGTCCTTGCATATCGACCCCATTGGGTCCCGTGACAGACACTACGCCGTCATCTGCAAGTTGTCTCAACGTACAGTTGTCACTTAGACAACTGTCAATGTCTTTGACATAAAAATTAAACAAAAGAGGGCATAAACATGATCCCTGGGGGAGACCCTTGTAGCTAAATCGGGAAGCCGTAGAGGTTCCATGAGAGAAGCTCATATGTTTCTCTGACAGCAAATTGTACAAGAAATTGTTCATTAATGGTGAATAGCCACAAGCGTGGAGTTTATCTGGAAAACCTTCAACAGATACTGAATCAAAAGCCCCCTTTATATCCAAGAATACAGAAGCCATTTGCTCTTTTTTAGCAAAAGCTAACTGAATATCTGTGGAAAGCAACGCGAGACAGTCGCTCGTTCCCTTACTCCTACGGAAACCATATTAAGTATCTGAAAGCAGGTTGTTTGTCTGGATTGAGTTTGTCTACATGGAAGAGAATCATTTCTCCAACAACTTTCGAATACAAGATAACATCCTGATGGGTCGATAGTAGTTGTGATCGGACGCGGGTTTACCAGATTTTTGAATGGCGATAACTCTCACTCGTCTCCAATCATCCGGTACAATGATGAGCTCCAGAAACTGATTAAACAAGTTCAACATACGCCTCTTCGCGACAACTGGGAGGTTCTTAAGCAAGTTGAACTTCATTCGGTCAGCTCTTGGAGCCGCAATGCCACGCGAAAGTAGTGCGAGAGAGAGTTCTACTTTTGAAAAGGTTGGCTGATATCATCTACAGAATTCTCGGTTTTACGAGGAATGATCCGTGCCGGCACAGAATCTGGACAAACGTTTCGCGTGAACTCGAGGATTCATTAGTCCGAGTACTCCACGTTCTCGTTGTTCGTAGTTCGGTTACGCAATCGTGTTCCAAAGAGTGTTCATCGACGATTCTCGCGATGGCCCATCTACAAATCGACGCCAGTATCCGCGTTTCTTGGCCTTGATGAGGCTCTTAAGTTCGCGTTAGAGAGCCGTGTACTTTACGAAGTGCTCAGGTGTTACACGTCGACGGAAAACTTTCAACGCGTCGGAATTTTTACGGGAAACCACGGTGCATTGCTGATTCCACCATGGACGTTCCTGGAACTGGTCGAGTTTGAGCTTGAAGCGCGCTGTCTAAGATCAGGTCTATCGATGGAAGCCCTTCTACCGTTGTTACGGCTTCATCTACTGCTGCCCCTAAACTTTGTCCAATCGATGTGACGGGTAACACGCGAAGTTGATAGTTTCCAACGGATTGAACCCGGTGGCAATCGAAATTTTATTGGGCAAGTGTTCACTACCCTGGGGATGTTGAATCCCATTCCATGTGCAATCCAACGATAACGAATTCGAACTAATTGTGAGGTCTAGTCTACTTTCAAGTGAAAAATAGACCAGCCAGTCCTAGCAATGTGGGTGACAAAATTCTTGAAATCGTTGCTGAAGAAAGTTTGCCATAGTAACATAGTTCATACTGAACCTAACATGACGCTGAGAATAGACCTAAAAGGAAAGGCTTTTACCAACTATTATCCCAAATCTCTAGTGCTGAAGGAGACGCATCCAAATTGGATTGCTTTATCTTGCAAGGGTTCGTCTACATGAGAGAAGCAAAATCATTCTTTCTCTCTCTCTCTCTCTCTCTCTCTTTCTCTCTCTAAATTGGCTAAAGCGCTTTTGGCATCCCAAACCCATTAGAAGTTCTGTGGTTCCCTAAAATTCTAAATTCCCTAAAATGTTCTAAATGAATTCAGTTTTCGTCAAGACCAATTCTTCAATTAAGATGAAATATTTTGTTGATATTCTACTTATCGTACTTTTACATGTACAACTTGAAGAAAAAGAAAATAAATGCCGGTAAAAAAAATACTTCCACCCTAGGCAGTTCCATTACGTATGGCCGTCGCTTCTTCCATCCAATTGCAGTTAACCACTTGAGCTCCAAATTAAATTTCAAACGCGTTAAACTATTTAATTGGAATCGAAATATCAATCAAAAACTCGTAAAAAACGCGCCTCCCTTCTCGCCGTCCCGGCAGTAAAGTATTGATTGAAAATAAAACTAATTCACTGCCACAGCGGAAGGTATCTAGACTAGAACATTACGTTTCCACAACAGGGGGACGCCTGCCGTAGCAGAATGCATGGCATTTCAAACGAACCGACTAATAAAATCGGTATAGTGTTTCAACTACTCCAAACCCACCCACCAGTCAAGTAAGGGGAAAACAACTGCATGGCAACGCATCCGGAAATATCTTCAACGGCCTACTGATGGTCAATAAATCTTACGAAGCGCGAATGAAAGGAAACGAGGGGAAAAAAGCCAAGAATCCAATTTCCTCTCCTCGGGCCTAATCACCATGAAACAATAGGCGTTGATGAGTTTTCGTCAGAATGTAGGCCATTGGCGATTTTCCCTTCCTCACTGCGTATTTTTCGAAAGTTATTCATTTCTTCTAGCAATAATTTCATTACATTGTTTTGTGTTTTTCTTTTGAAGTCGATTTCCTAATTCAGCGATAATTAGGTGCATTTGTGGATTTTGGGAATTCGATGAATACGGAAGTGGGCCCTGAGGTGAGACCAACTTGAAGAGTAGTTTTTCATTGCGTTTTGTACTCATGATGGTCGGGAATATTGTGTGTAACGATTAACTCGAGAGAATGTTTCCAGTTTAATTAGTGAACGAATCATCTGGACTTCAGGGATGCAAGTAAGCCGTTCAGCTTAATTTACCGAAGGAACACTTCCGGCTAGACTTTGGCATCAAATCAGAATATGTTTCTCTGAGCAATTACAACTTGAAGCAAAGTTCTATACAATAACGAACGAACGAAAGGCCAAACGAATTAATGAAATATTTGAGTTATGAAATGAAGGTCTTTTAACATTGATTCATTTGTGGTGCGAACAAACTCAAACGAAAGTTTTTTTGCACAAGCAAAAGTTGGTTCCCTTTTCCGTTCTGGTTTGGCTTTGTAACCCCCCTTCGTGACATTTAACCGTAAGAAAGTTTGAGTAATTCATATTATTTCGAAACATTTGCTGTACAGAGCAGCTAGTTACTTCCCCTGTGTGAGTTTTTTTTTATATATTTTTCATCAAGCGAGAGGGTTCTTAATATGGAATTTTTTGAGCTTTGAGGTAATAGTACTTCTTCAAATGAAAGAACATGCGATTAACATTGAAATATGTTGACTTTGAGTGTTTTTTACGTTATTTTCTATAGACCCTACCCGGATAAAAATATTTTTTTTTCATAGGCCCTACCCGGATAAAAATAACCATTTCAGTTAAAGAACAACATAAAATAACACTAAATCTATCTTCGACCATGTATTGTATTCGACCACCTATAGTGGTTCATGTTTCAGAAAAATGAAAAATTCTATTGTCATTACAAAAGATCTACTATTCACTTCATTTGCTAGAGTTTTCAGCAATTTTGACAAAATACAATTACTAGTAATTGACTCTAATTTGTTAAAATAAAAGGGTTTTACCCTTCTTACATCAATAAAAGGGTATTAAGATCGCTTGAAAACTCGACTTTTTATCCGAGGCCCACAGGGCCGAGTGTCATATACCATTCGTCTCAGCTCGACGAACTGAGCACATGTCTGTGTGTATGTATGTGTGTGTGTATGTGTGTGTGCGTTGAAAATAATGTCACATCTCAGCCATCTGTGAACCGATTTTAGTTCTGTTGACGGCAAATGGAAGCTACATCATTCCCATAGAACGCTATTGATTTTTTTTCATTCGGACATTTCGTTACGAAGATATGAACGAAACAGTACTTGAAGGCCTATTATAATAGTAATCAAACAGTTTAGTCTCCGATTACATACTGAGCTATTTGTGTACCGATTTTAAACTAGGAAATCTCTAAATAACTGGTCAAAATTTCATTATGATTGGATAATCCTTCATGGAGATATGACCAAAACAATACCTGAGAGCACATAATTGTGAGATGACAATATACTCGTTGCAGTGCAAACCCGAACAAGACCAATCACACCAATCGATGCCGCTTGCATTCTATTGTGTCGCATCTGGTGCGTTGTATAGCACATACAGCGGACTAGCCACACTATGCGACTGTATTGAATTAGAGCAGCATCGATTGGCTCGAATGGTCTGGTTTTGAACTGCAACGAGTATATTCGAAAATTACACAAAGTCTCCATTTACTATTTTCAACGAACCTATATTAAGCATCTTGAATCTATATCAATAATCAAAAATGACGCTTAGGATTGTCTTATAATTTATTCTATGGACTGATTCTATGAAATTTCTATTATTTATGTAATTTCCCCTTTTATATAATTAACATAAACAGGTCGTTAAAGACTATTTATGGCAATATTTTAATCACATTGATGAATTCATGATTGACAAATAGCTCATATTATAAACTGTATGTATGACATATCGAATATTCCTGGATCTTCCTGGAATTTCTCATGAAAATATGTATCCAGTACAATATTCTCCACATTTGAGTTCGTAATTCTAGTGAAATGTAAGAAGGGTTCAGTCTCACCATCGGTGGATTAATGCGGGTTTTTTCTTTACTCAAGATGCATAACAACTCCACTTTTTCAGTTTTCAATGTCATAATTTACATTAGATTCTATTGGGGGAAACAATAACTCCTATTATCATCTTATCGTCGTTAACACTATTACCATAGACTAACTCTAAGACCAGCAGGTCTCATACAAAAACGATTTTTTTCTTGGCTCAGTCAGTACTAGAACATCGGTCCCAAGCTCAATAATGCGCCCCTTATAATGAACTCACACGAACATACTCTCAAATATTCTGTCAAAATAACACAGCAAATCAAAACAAAGGCGCAAATATGTATAGCTAGGTGCAGGCTTCAATATGTACTTCGGACCAAGGGGTTCTACAACAGTGAACCAATTTCAATTCACTAGTTGCATATTGATTGTTGCTATTACTGATTGTACAAACTATAGATTCTATTGTATGGATACATAATTAATTAATTAATGAGAAATAATGGGGTGAGCGATTACTAGACCTTTATTATCCAATAACCGAAATGAAATAATACAAATTTGTTAAGGTAGCTTATACTAGCATACTAACTCCATGCGACAAAAACTCCGAACTTGGGGGATGACTAAATGCAGTACTTCACCTCCGCTCCACAACTAAGCATATCATACTAACCAAACAGGATAAGAATCACTAAAGTTATTTCTATTCAAAACCTTACTTCCATTAACGTGAATTGAGCGATAGGCCATGAGGATAGTGGGTCAGTATACTTCCTCTCCTACGGCGCCCATAAAACTTAGAATATATGTATGAATGCAGCATGCATGCAAAAATCGAAAAATCGATCAGACAAAAGCAGCCTAAGTTATGGGAGATTGCAATATGGCTTCCATTGGCATTGCTGCAGTGTTGGCAGATACAATTATTTGAGTTTTTAATTCAAATAATGGATTTTTGAACAGCTGACACTATTTTGAGGTCATTAAAGTACTTCATTTTTTTATCTAAAAAGTTGTTATGCACATTCTGGTCTGAAATATTATTTTATGTATTGCAAAACTGAGGTCTCTTTTAATGAAAATCGCCCAAAGTACGTATTTCATTCAAAATATAAATTTTGAACGAAATGCGTAAAGCGGGCTACAACCTCTTGCACAACTATGGGTAAAACACAGCTTGTTTTGACACCTGCTGACTGTGAGAGTGCATCAAATATTCTTGTCTGGAGGAAATTTTTCCATTACCACGATTAGTTCGTTATTGACCCAGTTATGATAGCGATTGATAGGTTTCTACCTTGCCGTTAGAGAATGATGTAAAATGAATTCATGTCAATGTAAGTATGTATATGATCATGAAATGAAATGAGAAGCTTATCTGAATTTTTGTCTTCAATGTTTTTACTGTTTGGAATATCCTTAATTTTAAAGAAACGTATGGGGAAAATATGGAAGGTATCGTGCGTGCCAGCTGTAGTGCTTTTTCACAACGCATGAGGCTGGCAATTTTTTTTTTTTGACGTAGACTACGTCTTACGGCAAGGGTAGGGTGTCAAATGAAAATCTAAAATTTTGCGACCGTCACGATAAACCGTACGTTTTGTACACGAATAACTCAAATAATCCACGATAGATTTACATGATTTCTTCTTCAATCGGTCGGAAATTTTACCGCGCTCCAATTCAATTGTCAAACATTAATCTCAAATAATAGTAAACTATTGAAAATAACGCAAATATAAGGTGATGTCTTATAATGTCATTTTGCAGAGTAAATTTACCAAATTTCCTATCACAGATTTCAAATCGAAGCAAGGAACGTCTTGCATCATCTTCTTCTTCTTTATGTTAGAGAGGGACTTTAACCAATCATTTCATTCGACTTTCCATGTACGTCTCGCACGCAGCTGAGAACGGCGTAAAAGGCACACTTAGGAAAAATTTTGCCTCAGTCGTTTGGCAGCATTGAAGCTGTGCGGAGCTGGTCGCAGGGAGCTGGTCGCTGGGAGCTGGTCGCAGGGAGCTGGTCGCAGGGAGCTGCTTCAAGGCTCCACCAAACTGCACAATTTTCGAAGTCGCGGCGAAACAATCGCCACGAAGGTAAGATGGCGGCTTACAGACCGACGCGACTGTGCGCCTCATAACCGCCATTGTGACCATCGCGACGATCGGTGTTTGGGAGAAGCCTAGCACATACTGCCACCAGCTGCCTCGCACCAGCTGCCGCTGCCGTACAATGAAGGCTCCACCAACCTGCAGCAATTTGTTGCCACCGCGGCAGCGAAATCGCGGTGGAAAATCGCCGCGGTGTGATTACATGGCGGCTGCATGGAGCGCACAAACCAACGCGATTAAAAAACGCATCGCGTCGGTTTGTGCGCCCCATAAGCTGCCATGTAATCACACCGCGGCGATTTTTCCACCGCGATTCGCTGCCGCGGTGGCAAAAAATTGCTGCAGTTTGGTGGAGCCTTCATTTGTACGGCAGCGGAGCTCGTGCAGAGGCAGCTGGTGGGGGTAAGTAGCAAGGCTCTCCCAAACACCGATCGTCGCGATGAGGCAAAATGGCGGATTATGAGGGAGCACAATCGCGTCGGTTTTGTGCAAGCCGCCATCTTACCTCTTCGTGGCGATTGTTTCGCCGCGACTTCGAAAACGCTGCTGTTTGGGGGAAAGCGTCCTTGGGGGCGAGTAGCAGTCAGTAGTAGGTGGAAATAATCTGTCCTTTTGAGGACAATACATTTCAAATAAAAGAGTTGATTATTCAAGAATGAACTAATCTTAAATTAAGTTCGGTGCCGTCGGTAAAAATTTCACCCAGCTGGTTGGCGCTATCCATTAATTGATAATCTGTCCTTTTGAGGACAACCAATTTAATCAAAAGAATTGTTTATAAAAGAATTAAACTTTTGTTTCGTTGGGTTTGTGCGCCTAATATGGTGCCAATTCGTTCGCCGCAACTGCAAAAACGCCTGCATGGAGGGCGAGCTGTCGGGAAAATTTTGGCTGGTTGGCGCAACCCGCGATGAATCAATAAATCAATAAATGCTACCAGATACAAATCCATCTTTGCTACTGACAATTTAAAATTCTCAGCTTGAGAGTTTGTTTGATTGGGATTTTCGTTTCAAATTGTCGATTGGCAGCCAGTGGTATTAGCAAAACTTGTTTTCCCTTCGCCGCATACCTTAAACCACCCAAATTCCCTATCACGGACACCATTTTGGATGTCGAACATGATATTCCGAACCAACATTCTCTGTAAATTCCAATTAGTAGTGTGTTGTAAACAGTTGTTCTGTTGTATTAACGATTCGCGTTGAATAGAGTCCTCTAGGAAGAAAAACGTTTGAGAAACATAGTGAAAGTGAGAATGCCTAACCGATTTGATCCAGAACGCTTGGGCAGATTCAAGAAGCGCATAAAGAGCGAACATACGGGAAATCCTCCGAAACGACCATGCACCGATGCAGAGTGAGCTCGTAGTTATCGGGCGAAATTGAAAGCGTTGCCAACAACTAGTTGGGACGCTGGAGAAGGTACTTCAACTCGAGGTAGCAAATTGATATTTATTAAATTCAAATCAATTTGACAAAGTGCATGTCATCATAGCAATTGAATATCTCTCTATGTTATCGCTCTTTGTCTTATTTCAACATAGTATTTATTGTATTCTGGTGATGACATGCGCCGCGTGCTTTTACATAATACGAACCTTCACATGATATCGATACAAATAATGCGCTGAACATGTTTTAATGCGTGATTATTTTATCAGGTGTTTATTTTATATTTATAAGAATTTATCATACATTAACCAACCTTTTCTCCCATACTCATTGCAAAGAATAATGATATTTTATTAAACTCACTCTCTTTCTTCTGCGAGATCTAATATATTTATATATATTTCGATTTCTTTAACGCTTCAGCCATAATGGATTCACTAATTTACCTGACATTCACATAGAAACATGAATAATAAGTTTACAAGAAAACCATAGACCATATTTTAGGTACGCATTTAACCTTATATTTCCAACTATGGCCAAATGTATTCATCGCATAGTAAAATGTAGAATATAAAAGTTTTCAATGGAAAAGTAAGAGTGAGCGGTTGTGTATTTTTTGAAGGGCTTATTCCTACCAACACCTATATAACCAAATGAATATAGTGGGAATTTTAATGTTTTGAAATGGAATGGCCGAAGTAGCTTTATATTCCGTATAGTATACCGAATATAGCCGAATGCCCGGAGCGATAATATAAATAAATGCCCGGAGCGATAAAATTAACAAACATTACTGAAATTCGTCCGAACAAGAATCCTTAATGATATGAATATCCATCGAAAGTTTTGGACTCAATAATGTTAGTGTGGTGACGTTTCATGGTCCAGTACAGCAAACGCCTTGTTAAGCATGTCTTAGCAAAGGTTTAAATAGTTGAATATCGTTTCTAGCTAAATTAATGTATGAGTTATAGTTAAAATTGTAATCGTGCGCTACATAATCGACTGAGTCAAGGGACATGTACCCTATATACTTGTATATAACCTTACAACAACTGCAAGATAGTTTTTGTTATTTTCTGTTTGATAAAACTTTCTGAACTTTGAACATTTTTTGAGACGCTTACACATCTGAAAATGTTGCAAATGATTATTGTGTTTTCATAACAATCACTAAACCTGTCGGATATTTTCTGATAACGAATTTTATCGTAATATGAATTCTAGAGTATTTCAATGTTTATTATTACCCTTGAAATCCAGAATTGCTAAAATTGCATAAATTGTAAATTTTTGATTCTTTGAAGTTGAATTATGCAAAGGCATACTACAACTCAGATTGTTTACATATGATCCGAATGGTATTGTATTTAAATGGTGAATGTTGAAAAGGAAACACGGCATCAGTCAAAATATATGCTTGTTTGTACGTATTATATAATTTTCTCCGCTGCCTGTCGTTACTGAAATCCCCCAAACGACGCAAAAAATTGTTGTTGGTTCCGGCGTTGGTGAGAATTCCAAGATGCAGGCCATTCAGGCACAGTATGACATACGAATAAACATTTAGTAATGTCAAGCGATTATGATTATAAGAATGAGCAGAACTATCATTAATTTAATAATTTTATATTCCCTAACAGATCTATCTTCTAGGCCTTAAAGATAGTCCATCGTAAAACGTGCAACCGTGACCGTGTCATCATTTAAACCAAAAGGCCCTTTTCAGGGCCACCAAAGAGTTATATAGAGTGTACAACAGAATTTTCCCACGCACTGACCTCATAAAGCCAAACGGGTCCACCAAATAATATCTCAAGAGCGTACAATAGAATTTTCTTACATACTGGCTTCAAAACGCTGGTATAATGTCCCATAAGAGCCGCACCCGTCATATTGTGACTTAAACTGCTTCTATCGGTAAGGGTAAGCGACCGGCACGAATAATTGAAACCTTTTTAACGCTAATAATAGCCACACAGAATTTTCTTTACATATTAATGCATCACTTGGTTTAACGTAGTCTACGTCAACCGGTCGTGTCTTGTACACAACCCCACTGATTTTTTTTTGTCTTGATTATCGAGATTTTCAGCTTCGGGCTGGTTCATCTCCCGTCGTAGTCAGTCAAAGTGACTAGTAGTCAGTGAGATTCGAACTCGTGACTTAGGCGTGAGAGGTATGGATGTTAACCAATACGCCGGGGTCGCCCCCATGGCTGGCAATTTATTTATAGGAAGAAAGATTTGAATTGAACTAAATTAATGCAAGTCTTAATTTAGTTCAGTTTAAATCTTTCCATCTTTGCCTTAATTGACAGCCGCATGCGTTGTGAGAAAGTGTTACAGCTGGCACGCACGATATATTAAGCTATGCCATTCCATATTTTCACCAAACGTTTCTTGAAAGTTTCCACGGTTAGTCCTTTGATATTCCCCAGTTTGCCCTGCATGTAGCATAGAAGTCGAGAGGATTCATATCAAGTAAAGTGGCAGGCCATTCATTCGACGAATTAAAATATTGAAAATTGTACTCATACCAAACCTGTGTAGCTTTTACCTGATGGGACGGAACAGAGTCTTGTTGGAAGCAATATAGTTCATTCTTGTAGCATTTCTTGACGAAGGGAGGCAAATAGTTCTTCATAACATTATCGATGTAATAATTACTGTTGATTTTAACACCAGGTTTAATAAACAGCAATGAAGCCTTCAATGTTTTGGGGAAGCATTCCCAAACTATCACCCTCGAAACATTCTGGAACCTTTGAACTACTATGTTTATCACGAGGAATATTAGAAAGATATGCTGCACACACTCGATCATTTTAATGGTTTTGGTCCCTGGTTGCACAATCAAGTTACTGCACCATTTGTGCTCATTGTGTGCTATTTAGGGTGATCCTGTAGCAGGAATATTTTTTAATCCGTAAACAGAATTTCACAATCACCGTGCCGGTTGAAGTGCTTCCAACATTTGTCAATCTGTACAGGGATACAATTACAAAATAATCTTATGCGACCGTCATTGTCAGATTTTGAACGTCCATATCTCAGTTGTTTCTCCAAATATTTTCAAAATGTTTGGACCAATCGATCGGAAATATTTCTACGCGAATTATTGATTTTGATCATTAAACTATTGAAAATAACGCAAACATAAGGTGGGGTCTTATAATTTCATTTGCAGAGTAAATTTACTGCCATGTTTTTCCCTATCACAGACTTCAAATGTAAGTAAGGGAGATCTTTTATATTATATTAAAGAAGTACACTTTCGCAAAATGCTATATCCGCTCGGCAGCCACTGAATCGTTGGTAGACCATTGGTTATGTAGTCGGTTAACCAAGCCAATAAGAGTGAATTTGTAGCCAGCCGCTTGGTGCAATCACAAGCGATATAAGTGTGATTTAGTTAGCAACCATCTTTTGGTAAGGCGGTTGAGTGGCATGAACGGTGTAAGGTCGCTGTAAGAATCAAAAATGTTTGTTCCAATACTAAATGGGCCACACCTTAAGCCCTCCACTATCGACATCGCTAATGTGTGTAGAAAATGCAATTTCGATTATCTGCTAACAACTGTTACAAGTATGATGCTACTATTACCGGCTTATGAATTGTCGCACAATATTAGTAAAGATGTGAATGAGCCATACGACAGGTCCAGAGAAGACTTAACAAACATGGACCATTTATAATCCATCCTTTTTAGGACGACCAATTTTATTTTTTCAACTCAATAGTTTGTTTGAATTGCGATATAGCATCAAATTATTATCAATTAGAAGCCAGCGGTGGCTAAAAAGATGACAGCTTTTCCTTCACAGCATACCTTAAGCGCAAATAAGAAGGCCAGGAGCAGCATGGCAAATACAAATTTTACAAAAGGCTACCGTCACGAAATATTGAAACAATTGATTATGACATTCATTCTACATTACTACGTAGTCTTAAGTCACCTTTGCGTTCAATCTCATTTGGCTGGCCCTTGAAGTTTTTTGTATGTATTCAGTCTACGGTTATATTTCAAAACACTCCTCATTTGGCCATCTTTCGGTCAGAATTACCAGGATTCCGCCGAATTCGCTCTCACACTTGTTTAATGGCTTCCGAACACCTGACAGTGCGTTTACGGCCAGGTCTGGGAGGCATTTTCACGAAATCGGCTTCTTTGTAGCATTTGATGCTACGAAAAATGTATCTTTTGTTTATCCCAAGTAGTTTCAATCTCAATTTAAACGGTACACGGTCTAAAATGTTCCAATTACAGACATAAAATGGGCTCCCTTTTCACGTTCAAGATTACCACGAGTATAAATTAAATTCAAAACAAACGAGCAAGCCGTGTTGACATTTGAATACAATCTAATGTGTGGCCCATTTAGTATTGGAACAAACATTTTTTATTTTGACAGCGACCCTAGTGGTCGGATTTGTAAACTATGATTTCTTATGTGTTCCCTATAACAATAACAACATCAGAGAAATACAAAATGGGAAAAGAAAGAAGAAAAATAATTCTGCGCAATCATTTGGAAAACCCTTCGTGGTATGAGCCAAAACTTGCCTAAGTGTTGAGTTTTCCCCCGAAATACCATGTAGCGTGTTTTGAAAAACTACAGAGAAACTTTGTCGACAGATCGCAAACCTCAAAGCAAGCGTTGGACGGGTAGTGTCAACCGTAAACTGCAGAACAAAATCATCAAGAACATTAAGGCAAACCCCAACATCTAGATTCGTCTCCAGGAAGACTTCAAGTCATACCGTGCCTGAAGACAACCAAATTGGGATCAAAAGCAGAACAATGTGGCCAGAATCCGTGCCAGAAAACTGCATGATCAGGTGTTGACAAAATTCAATGGCTGTCTCATCATGAATGATGAAACCTACATAAAGACCGGTTTCAAACAGCTACCAGGCCAACAATTTTACTTGGCTACGGCTCGGGGAGATGTTCCTGTCATATTCAAGTTTGTGTTTGCAGATGAATTTGCACGTAAATACATGATTTGGCAAGGTATCTGTTGAATCCTAGAGGGTTTTGAGCTGTTTAGTGGAATACCTGTAACTAGAGATTAGAAGAAGAATTAGTATCTTCCATTTAATTCCAACTACCTTTGCTTATCTTCGACAGATACGCGTATTTCGTCTACAATGTGCAGACTTCTTCAGTGTCTCGTACGTAGTCTCGTCTCGTAGTCGAGTTATTAGTACGAGACACTGAAGAAGTCTGCACATTGTAGACGAAATACGCGTATCTGTCGAAGATAAGCAAAGGTAGTTGGAATTAAATGGAAGATACTAATTCTTCTTCTAATCTCTAGTTAAAGGTATCTGTTGCTGCGGTAGGAAGACCATGATTTTCATCACTGATAAGACATTTAATTCGGAGCTGTACCGAACGGAATGTTTCCAAAAACGAATATTGCCATTCATCAGATCTCACAGTGTCAGATCCCCTGTCATGTTTTGGCCAGATATTGCAAGCTGTCAGTACAGTTAAACAGTGGTATGAAACCAACGGCATTCAGTTTATAATAAAAGAATTCAACACACCAAACTGTCCCCCGCTCAGACCGATAGAGATATTTTGGGCTATTATGAAGAGGAAGCTGAAAGTTAATAGCAGTGTCGTCCAAAGCATCAATTAATTGAGAATCAAGTGGAATAAGATTGCCAACACGATGGATGAGAATAGTTTGTGCCAGTTGATGAAACGTATTCCGGGAAAAGTCCACAAATTTCTTCGAAATCGGAATGATTAATATATTTTTTGTATTTTCTCTCTAAAGTTCACACCTAGTCGAACATTTAAGTTAAAACAGAATACTATTTAGTTAATGTATATCTGAAATATACGCAATAGCCTATGCCTTATCGTTCTCGATATTTCGACATGGACCGACGGTGAATTCATTCGATAATGGCTGGGTTTGGGTTAAGTGTGTACTGTATAAACAACAATAGAGATTAGTGACGATTAAAACATGCACACTATCGAGCACATCCGCATGTAGAGTTGTTTACGTTTAACATGTTAATGTAGATGCGCATAAAAGTTCACGATTAAAAACCTTGTCCAAGCCTTATGACAAAGCAATGAGTTTTGGAACCTGAAATTAAAAAACAACATTCATTGCATTGTTGAATTTGTCTCAGGGGGTAAGTCACTCGGTCACCATGTGTTAACACCCTCAAAAACACAATATGAAAGATATAATCATTTCTGGCACCACTAACATAAATCGATTGTTTGTTCTGCCACTGTTCTGCTTTCCTCTCGCTTGCCCTGATGTGATTTAGATGATACATCTGCGTGAACTAAACGTCAAAAAGGTACATGATTGCCAATAAACATACATTTTCGATTATACTTTTGACAGATATGTTGAAAAACAGAAAAAGCTTCCGACACTCCGAAACACAGACACAACGTGGCAGAGTGACTAACCCTGTGATTCAACCAGACAAAAATCTCGCGTGAGTTTTGAGGATTTGAGATTTTCCGAACACTGATGAAGAATGTGAGCCTGTACTATAAATATAGCCAAAGTTATAAATAATACTCATAAATCGTTGCAAACACAGATCCAGGAACAGAGACGATTTCAGCCACTAAGTAGTTTTAAAGTCTCTTATTTTTGACATGTCTCCCGTCTATGTTTTGGGCACTTCTTTTGACGCATAGGGTGTCCCAGTAATGCCTAAGCACGATATGTTAATAACAATACGAGCTCGGTTGTAAAGTAAGTAATTCAGTTTTTATTGCACTTTTATGTTATCTACAATATTCGTCTACAGTTCAAAGTGACATTTCCGAAATCCATTTAATCGTATGCCAAAGAGTGGACTTCTGATCTAATACTGCTCATTAGCTCTAGCACAGACTGTTTGCCAATGATTTTTGATACTTCTTTTTCAGATTCTTTTGAAAGTTTTGATGGATTCCGTTGCCTTAACATGTTTGAACAAATATGCTAATGTCAGAGCCCAAAAAGATTCATCTTCATGGGCACGAATTCATCTCCGTTGCCTTTGTACCAGGATGCCGTGTCTTCGCGTAATGCGTAATATGGTCAAAACAAACTGGATTATTATGTTTCCGGATCCGGAGTTGGCGTCGATCCAAGCATTCCCGAACGCAAACATCAGCAGTCATCGCAAACGTAAACAGCAGCGGCGAGTAAATTATCGGTTGTTACAAACAGATTTGAAAGCATTCCACACTTACAAATTGCTTGCCAGACCATTGCTTTCTTACCAAATTTCGCGGTTAAAATTGACAAATCGCCACAATAGTTTGACCATCACAGACCGTGTATAACTGGTCACCCGGAAGCGTCTTATAATCAATTTTTTTTATTCATAATTACGCATGCCGATTATCTACACAGCAGCTTATCATATAATTTACGGGCCCTTGATTTGACAGATGCTGCTTGTTTTTCACTTCATTTTGGCTTCTTCTGCTTCTTGAAAGTCCTTAGTCCATTTCGGTCGACGTTACTCTTTCAAGTTCCCAGCTGTTTGGCCACATCTCGATCGGAAGTACCCTTACGATTTCGCACGAATTATGCGAGCGAAACCAAACGATTTCTCACCATACTTCCGAATCGCGCTCCGATGCTCACATCTTCCATTTTCGCCAACTGACTCAGCGAAACGTTGGAAAAAGTGCACCATTTTTGCACGATCGTTTTGCGTTTTCCCGGGGAAAAGCTTCGCATTTTTATGAAAAGTGAAAACACCGGCACTTGAGACTCACAGAGTTATAGATTAAAATGGAAGCTACCATGGGGCATCAAAATCGTGCTTAGACTTTCTGGGACACCCTATAGATTACGACAACTGACCAAATTCAATCATTCGGAAGATTTCGTGACTGCCAATTCCATTTCCGAAAATTATAACAAACTTTTGAAAATTGCACAAATAAAAGGTGACCTCTTATTAGAATCTCTGTCGCCTATGTTTCAGTGATTATGCCTACAAAGGCTAACATTAAAATACAACGAAATGCCTCAAAAACAACCTCAAATTGTGATAATCATTGAACTTCATAATGACGAGCCTTAATCTCCCGTTACGTCTGAGCATGCTTGCTCGACATTTCCCCGACACGAACGTTTCAAATCAAAAAGGATTTCCCGACGTAATCTGTTTTAATGCCGCTTTAAAGCACGTTACATTTAACATATTTTTTTTCCACCACTCACTGCTCGTCTACGTCCATTAAATGTGGATGAAGTGCATGAACAGCACACACATATGACACACGCAATCCCAAGTGGCAGGGTACGCGCGTGGATCATAATATCAATTAGAGTAGAGAGGAGGTACTTAACAGTTTTCCTTCAGTGCGCAGTAGATGTGGTAGACTGGCAGGCAGGCATGAACACATGTGTTTCTTGTTTATGCCACGCTCCAGACCAAGTTCTTTACTGGAGTGCTCACTGCTTCTGTCGTTATTGGCTTGGAGGATTTATGCGGGACCTGTGAGTGATGTTGCTAGAACTTCTCGACTGTTAGTCACCACCCTCATTAAATCCGTGTGTTTTTTCAACTCTATCTTGTGTGTGCCTCATAAAAGATGTAAAGAAACAAAATTGCATTCAAGCGTTCATCTTCTCATATATTCAATGCTTGAGGGTACGTAAACATTGGGACCTGACCGGGTGGCAAGCGGTTTGGGCTCCTTCTTGCACCACCAAGAATGCCGGTACATTGCATTATTTTTCGGGAAACCAATGTTTGTACAACTTAAAGAGATGTAAAGAGAAGAAAAATGAGCTTGTAGATGAAAAATAGGGCCGTTCATAAATGCCATAAACACGAAGAAGATATAATAACATGTAAACACAGTAGCACGTGCTGTTGAATCGTCTTACATTTGGTGTCTCGTGCCATAATCCGAACTGGCAGGCTTGGTGCCGGTATATAAAATAGTGAACGAGAGTTCAAATGGCTAGACTTCCGAGAAAGACTATTATAGGTCAGGCGTTGCTAACTGCTAATAGATATTTATCTGGATTAAGTTTCAACGTTCTTAGTTCTTTTAGTGTATTGAAGTATTGTAGTAATTTTAGAATGATTTTCTTACCAACTCTGAGCTGACACATAATTTACTATTTGATCAAATGTATCAAAGTCTATTTATATATTGTATCTGATTTTTTTTCGCAATTATTCATATAACTACCACTTTAATTCTTGCCACTGTCAACGAAAATTGAGACCGATGTCAATCATCCTTTTTCACCTCATTAATTGAGTCAAAGCGACAGCACAACAAAACCTCACAGAAAAGAGTTGTCACTTGATCAGATAACGTCGCCCGCGCTGGAGTCACCACAGGAGAGTTTGACACAATTCATAGGCGTCACTATAGGCAAAAACATGACCCCATTAGTCGCACCTCGAATCGCAGTAAACAGCACCACCGTTTGACGCTGAAACATCCATCGTAGCTCCCTGTGCCATACCCATGGCAACTGCAAAGCCAGATTTGGAGTCGCGCCGGCGGCGGCTACTCGACGCTTACTATTCGCGTTCGCTGTCAGATGCAGCAGAAAGATAACTTCACTCAGTGTTAGCATAATTATGTTTTGATTTGTTTTTATTATTAAATTTCCCGATTTTATCTTTTCCTCACTGTTTTGACTACCGGTGTGGCGACGGCGGCTGCGCAGCGTCTGCTTGATGTGTATGCTGGTGCATGGTGTCGCAACGCCAAAGAAATGCCGACAGAAAATTCAAGTAGATGAAGAATTTACAGTTGCTATGGTGCGAAAAATAAAACGCAAATGTGTTGAACTTTTCACACCTTACGGTTCTAGATAGCTGGAGAAAATATATATAATTTCCCGAATGACAGCCGTCCTGCTTTTTTCAGACTATTTATAATGCTTTTCCACGAGCTTATTCCTGATCCTAACTCAATTTCCTCTGTATATAGCTCTCTGTGGTTGTAGTCACTCGATGTTAGTTGGAAATTAATGTTTAATTTAGTTTGTTTTTCATTTTTGTGCAAAAACAGAACTGATTGTGAGTGATTTTCATATGTGACTTACAAATTCAAGAAAAAATTAATTATTATAAATTGATTGCCTGATAGATAATTCTCGAAAAAAATACTCACAGAACTTTATTCTTATTTTTTTAGTGGGAGTAATTACACATCTTTTATCTCTCGAATATATACCAAGATCGGAGATAAAATTTCATAGTGAAGTCAAGTAAAACCTATTGATATCCTTAGGAAACGTTCATTAATTACGTCACGCAAAAATTAACTTTTTATAACCCCACTCTCCCACCTTGTCACGTTTTTTTGTATGGACCTTCAAATTTTTTTGTATGGATCGTCACGTTTACCCAAATCCCCCCTCCCGCCCTACCACGTGACATAACTAATGGACCTTCCCTTACTTTCTTACTCCTGTCCATCCTTAGTGTTGCATAGAGCCAACGAGGAAGACTTTCATTCTGGGCGGCTGCTCGCTTTATCTTTGACCTGGGCCCAGGTCAGACTTCGATCGACTTCCTTTAATTCCTTATTGAGGCTCCGAAGCAGCGAGCCCCTGAGTCTGCCTCTGCTGCGATGTCCTGCTGGGTATCAATCCAGCGCTTGTTTGCAGATTTTGTTTCCGCTCCTTCGTAGTGTTTGGCCAATCCACCTCCACTTTCGTTCTTGAATTTCCACTGATATCGGTTTCTGTTGACATCGACGATGGAGCTCAGCATTTGAAAGCCAATTGTGAAGCCACCAGACCCGAATTACATACCACAGGCATCGGTTGATGAAGACCTGCAGTTTTTTAGTTTTCTCCGCTGATACACACCACGTCTCACTGTCGTATAACAGCACAGATTTGAGTTTGAGTTGAAAATGCGTATTTTGGTGCGTTGGATTCGATGGCAGCAAGCCGTGTTTTGAAACAGACGTGTTTTGTTTTTGCTCCGTCGTTTCCGCGACAAAATCAAACACTAATTCGGTATTTAACTTAAATTAACAGTGAAATCATACAATCTCCGTGTGCTTTGTGTAAGAAATAGTGAATACAATCCATTCCCTCCCAAAATGTGTGGTTGTCGGTAGTATTTTCCCGTTTTATTTATTTTTTATTTTTGTGCTTCGCTACCGCACCCGGAAGAAGAGTTACATCAGCTTAGTTGTGTTAATTAGTGGTAGTATTGTGACACCCAGACATACATTATGAAGTTTGAGTGAATAAATTATGAAGTTTCCGCTTTGTGGCGAATGATTATTAGCAAGAGGAGGAATCATAGTTCTCGATGGCAGTGAAATGAAGTGAAATTTTTACGCTGAAAAACGGCAAAAATTGGTTTATTGGATTGAAAGTATAAAGTTACGGCCGTTCGGAGTCGATTGGTGATATTTTTCAGTCCGGTCGCAACGTAATAGCAGTGGAATAAGTGAATTGTAAAAAGTGTCGATTCTTGGGTCTGCTGTCTGGTCGTTCAAAAGGATTGGAATGAATGGCTGCTGCTACTTGCATCGAACCTGAGCTGGCGATTGCTACGTTTGAGGAAGAAAAATTGACGACAAAAAATCTGAGCAGAAATAAAGGGCCAGTATCCAAAACTAGATTTTAGAAAAAAATACCAAAACCGTGCCAAAGTGAATTTTGATTCGATATGCAGGCTAAGTTTGTAAATTAATCGGTGTAAGAAGAGTGTATTAGACGCAGATTTCATGTTACTACCGGATGGTTCTCGATACCTCGGCGACGGCCGGCTTGATTTGGACGAGTGCCGACAGCAGCAGCTGCGGGTGCAGCAGGACTTGGCCGAGATCTAGGACATCGAGAAAAGCTGGTTTGCAAAGCAACAAATAATTTATTTCTAACAAATTTTGAAGACAATATCCAATATCCTGTTTTATTTTATTTTGTCTATTTGGTTTTGTTTTGTTGTTATGCTTTGTTATGCTTTTCTCTTTATAGTCACATTAGAGCGGCCCATTACTTTTGGCGGAAAGTGCTACACTTTAGCGTATCGTTAAAACGAACCCTGCTGCTAACCTTTCCCAACTATCCAACATCCCAGTGATTTCTCGTGGGAGTGCAGAGGATTTCTCGGCTTCCTCCAAAGCGAGTATCATGTCAACACATTCCTTCCCATTCCCTACTTGACCAGCATTCAGGCCTGGCCGGCGCCGGTATTGCTTTATAATGGGTCACCAGTTCTTACACATTGAAGATGTATGTTAGTCCCAAACGTCATCTGTTGGTTCTCTGTGTAAGTACAGCTGATCTGGCAATAACGGAATTGCATCCGTGGGCGGTCAATCATGCTCTGCTCATGCTCAAAATGCGGGTTTTGGTGCGTTGACTTATCTGGTTTTACCTCCATACATTTCTTAAATTCCCAAAAGCAGTCTTAGCCTTCTTGATTTGTGCACCTATGTCGCTCTTCGTTCCGCCGTCTGACGCTATCTGGCTGCCAAGATATTGGAAGCTATCGACTTCTGATTGCTCCGCTACAGTTTAATTGGAAGGATTGTCTATGTTGACATCCAACGATTTAGTTTTGTTGACGTTGATGGCGAGACCCGCCGCAGAGGACCTTTCGGCGAGGACGTTGAGCTTGCTCTGCATAGCAGTGCGCCATTGCGTCAACAAAGCAACGTCATCAGCCAAATCGAAGTCGTTGAGGTGCACCATAGTGATAATTTGCCAAGCAGCCCACGGTTCGGTACCCGGTCAATAGCATCTCCCATGATCTCGTCGATTACGGTGAGGAACAGTAGCGGTGATAATATACATCCTTGCCTCACACCGGCGGCTACCCGTATGGGCTCCGTTATGCAGGACTCTGCATGTGAAAGCTTGTACTGCGTTTCGATGAAGTTGTGAATTTATCTGGGACTCCTTAGCGTCTGAGGGCGACCCACGAATTTTTGTGGTTGAGTCTGTAGAAAGCTTTTTCGTAGACAATGAATACCAAATAGAGGGACTCTTGGAATTCATTGACCTGCTCGCGTCGATCTTCTGTTGCCCGGAAATGTCACGGTGTCCCTGATATTACAGAATAATTAAAGTCACATTTGTGCGGATTGCATGGGGTCAGCTTTGAGCATATCTGCTGATATTCCTAGTAGCCCACTTGTTGCCATTCGGTTGAGAAAACATAAATATGACTTGCTGAGCCATAATCAAGTTACCACAACTAATTATGAGCGGAATGTGCTACTTGAGATGCGATCGACCCCGGGAGTCTTATTGGATTTCATACTTCGGATCTCCTGCAATGATGGGGCCTCGGAGTTGACGCGAGTGATGCGCCGCATCTGTGACCGATCATGCCGAGATGTTGATGGTTGGTTGGACGTCGTAACTTGCAGAAGTTTTCGAAGTGCTCAAACCAACTGGGGTCGGTAAATAACTGCCCAGTCACACCCTTCACAGGAATCTTCGGATTCATTCTTGCTCCACTCAGGCGTCGTGAGATATCGTAGAGGAGGATATCGCCAGTGTTTGCGGATTTCTCCCCTTCGTCGGCCAGGGAGTTAACTCACGCTCGATTGTCCCGTCGGCAGCAGCGTTTTACTCCTTCTCTGAAGCCAAGTGGCGTTGACAGGACTCGTACTTGGCTCCTCTGGGTTTTGCCCACTCTATCGCAGCTTTAGCTTCTCTACGCTACTCATTCTTCCTCCAGATTTCATCGGTGATCCACTTTTTCGCTGTGTGCGTAGCTCACCCAGCTTACTTACGCGTGTACGATAAAAGCATTCTTGATGGTCGTCCATATTTCTTCCACGTTTCCACCTTCCGGAACATCTGTTGCTCGAGTCTGAAGTTCTTCAACGAACGAACTTTTCACAGATGGATCTTCTAGTCGGCGTGTGTTGAATCGCTGTCCGAGCCTCTCCTCCCGGCGCTGGATCCGTGCAATGCGCTGGCGGATCTTGCCGGTAAAAAGGTGGTGATACGATATCGGCACTGCGTTTATTTTGGATATCAAGAAAGTTCCGTCTCTATTCTCGGCTGATGCAGATGTGGTCGATTTGATTTGATAAATCATACATCACATAAATTTTGTTATTTAATTCGATAAGTTTCTTCTGGGCATAGATAGGATAAGTTTCTTCTGGGTATAGAAAGTATTTTGATACAAAAAATTGTGCTGGCAATAAAAGTGTAGGAATGTGCATGACTTGCTGACTAGTAACTGTTATATTGCTAAGACTGAATATTTATTTAATCGGTTATGTCTTTGATTTTATCCTCCAACTTTCAATACAATACCTTCAAGACTGCGTCCAGTCGACGCAGCATGCTTTTAATAAGTTTATAGAAGTATTTCGGATCAACATGTTTTCAGGCTGTTTCTAGAACTTCAAAATAGCTATTTTTGTTGTTCACCGATGTGACTTTATCGTCCAGATGACCCGAGAGATTTTCAATCGGATTCAAATCGGGGATTGCGGAGGCCATTTTAACTAATTTGATTGAGATGACCTTGAAAAACGGAAAAGTTTTCTTTGCGGTGTATTTTGGATCGTTGTCCTGTTGAAAGATGGTTCTCTAGGCCAGTTCTCAAAGAGATTACATCCAAATGTTTCGCAGAGCAAGTCGATGTATACATCCGCAGCCATCCATTATTCCTTTGATTTGTGCCAAACTTTCTACTCCAGATCCTGTAAACGCTCCCCAGACCAAGATATTCCCACCTTCATGCTTCATTGTCTCCTGAATGTATCGATCCTTGTGTAC